>CM065801.1:67894714-69094714 GCA_033398695.1 Orobanche coerulescens
TTGAAAAATGCTTGAGGTAACTCATGAAGGAACATCTCAAGTCAAGGAGACAAAAATAAATATGCTCCTCCATGAATACGAGCTATTTATGATGAAAAGTGACGAGTCCATAACAAACATGCTTGATCGATTTTTGGTCATTACTAATGGACTAGCTTGGTTTGGGAAACCATTAACAAGTAGTGAAAAAGTAAGAAAATCCTACGATCACTACCTATTGAATGGGACGGGACGGTTACAGCTATAATAGAATCAAATCAACTCGAGCGAGTCAAAGAAATTCGACAATAACTGTCGAAACTGTGGTAAACCAGGCCACTTTGCTAAAAACTATCGAGCCTCGACTTCCAAGAAGGAAGTTCTCATAGCTACATGGAGTGACGAAGAGGATGATGAATATATTCAAAATAACCTCGCACTCATGGCAAGGAGTTCTTACGACAATAGCGACATCGAAAGCCACGTTAGTACCTCATCTCACGACGAATTATTTGAAGCATTCGAACTTTTGTAATACCCGGATTTTCTACTACTGTTGTTTGAGATTATTTTATCCGAGTTATATTGTACAGCGTGGAATCTGTACAGTATGGATAAAATAAATGAAGGACTGAGATGTCAGTATTGGTACAATTGTCGTATTTGGTAGACAATTATAATTGAGGATATCGTGTATCAGGTTATCGCACTTTTGATATTGGGTATATCGTATGAGAATATTATTGGATTCAGTATACGTATTTAGTATGCCGTATGTTCGTTTTCAGTATGTCGAGACAGGCGGTAACAGTTGAAATTGGCTAAGTATAGAATACTTAGCGTACGCTAATGTTGAAGACTTACATACGCTATATTGGTTGTGTTACGTACGTTATGGCTAAAGCATTACGTACGTAACGAGGGAATCGGACAGGACCGAGTCATGGTCGGCAGGTGGGACCCAGTGTCAGTGGCGGATGTGGACAGGCGAGTCAACCCCGGCCATTACGTACACTACGAGAAGTGTATAACGTACGTTAAATGGAGTTTCACTGTAGCAAGTCAACGTACGTATTACGTACGTAATGAAGGAAATGTTACGTACGTAATCAATTCGACGAAACAGGCCAGTTAGTTTTGGAAATGAGATTACGTACGCTATTAAGGAATCTTAGCGTACGCTAAGTGCATTACGTACGTTAATGTTGGTGGTTAACGTACGTAAAGATCGATGCAGTTTATAAAATGAAAGTTCGCCTTTCATTTCTCCTGATCATTTCACTTCGTTTTTTCATCCTTCTTCACTTCTACGTATGTTCTAAACACTTTTAAGTCGATTGTGAGCTTGGAGGCATGGATTAGAAGCTTGGTTATGAATATATCAATGATTCTGGAAGGGTTTGATTGGGTTATTCATGTTCTTGAGGTATGTTGTTGAATTCTTCACTTTGATTTCGGATTTTGGTATTGTTATCTGTAAATGATTCGTATGAAGAGGACTAAGATGTTGTTGTTTCGATTCTTGAGGATTATATGAATTATATGTTGAAGGAAGATGGTGAAATGATGGTTTATACCTTGAATATGTTGATTATGATTATGAAATCATAGAGTTCTTGATGTTCTTGGTATTATTATCCGTATTTGATCCGTATGATGATAATTAGGGAGTTGTTGCTACAATCCTTGAGGTTATGTAGAGTGTATACTAATGAATACGATGATTCATGACTTGGATTACGAATTGGAAGATTATCTTCATGTTAAAGGATATCGAATTATGTTTTTTTAATGGTTATGAACATGAGTTCGAATCCCTTAGTGTTCTTGAGGAACTTTTGATGAATTTAACATAGCAAGACGATCGTATATTGAATTATTGGTATTTTTATATATGAAGATGGAATATTCGTTGGTTGTAGTGGTAGAATTCGTATGTTCTTAATGAAATACGAATCATGATATCAATTTGGAATCCGGAAAGATTGTGATTGTTCGTCGAATATGATTTCCTTTACGCTCGTATCCATAATCGCATTGTGGTTGTGAATTCGTAATTGTTTGAATTGGATTATTCGGACTTGTGGTTAATCAGGATAGTTGTGGAACCGTTGGGTTTATTGATCAGTTTTATTGATTGATTGTGATCATCGAGTTGTAGTTTGTATTGTAGATATCGTTGAATTGTTGAGATGATTTGGTTGGTTGTGTCGGTTTTTAATTGTTATCGGATATGTGTTAATCGATTATTTCAATAGGTTGAGATTATTGATCGGTGAGTATAACCGTATGTTGCGGTCATGTTCCAGTATGTTCGTGAATTGCTTCGGTCGGGGCCGAGGAGCTCGTTGACGAAGGCATTGTGACTGGTAGCGGCTTCATCGTCATCGTATCGGTATCGAGGCAAGTTATTACTTGCTCAGTTATAATGTTTAATGAATGGTTTCAGTTTTATTTCATTTATAATGCATATAGTAATGATTATTACTGCAAATTCTGGAGATTTGGATTATGTGTTGTCTTCCCGATTCTGGGAGTTAAATCGTAAGGTTATGACTCATATCGGTTATTGGCATATTCGGGTATCGAGGTTACATTATGGTAAAGACGAGGATATGAGTATCTGTAGTCCATGGTACGTTTGGATCGCCGAGCATTGCGGATAATCGTCGGTGATGGTTTGATATCGAGATTTCTCCCGAAGGACTCGGGCAAGTATCTTATATCGATTCAGTTAATGTTAGTGACTTGATCATGCAGGTGGTCATTCATGTTGTTGAACAGGAGGTCGTCCTAGTTGTGTCATCATAGTGTCGTTCATGTTTTGATTTATATGTTGTTCATGTTGACGAACATATTGATTTGCATTTGTGTATGCATAATTGTATTGTTTATGTTGTAAATGATCCGATGGGATCATGAGGATCTATGCTGAATGCGCTGGATCGAATGTCCACCATGCGTTGGTTCGACGGGATCATCATGGGGATCTATGCTGAGGGCGCTGGATCGTTGGACAGGTTTTCCACCATGCGTTGGTTCTACGGGATCATCATGGGGATCTATGCTGAGGGCGCTGGATCGTTGGATTACCAGTATTGTGTTGATGGAATCTTGTGAATTCGCATTATTGACTTTATCATGTGTTGTTGTTCATATGTGTATTGTTGGTTATCCACCTTGTGCTGATCTGATAGGATCAACAAAGGGATCTATGCTGAGGGCGCTGGATCGTCGGATTTCCATTGAGTACACATGAGTGTTATTGTTGTGATCATATTGACGTGGTCATATGAGTATGCATTTATAGGTCTTGTGTTAGGACCATGTCTATATTGCATTGATCTGATCTTGGACTAGACTGATATGATTGTTGTGGCACTTCATATCTCGAGGTATGTTCCGTATTTCCTTTGGTATTTGTCTTTGATGGACAATCTGTTATCGTCTTGGGATTTGATGATATTATTCGATGGATCATATTGGTCAGAAATGGTATATTTTCATATCGTGAGTTGGTTAGGATAGTTTGAGAATCTTGAGTATTGTTTGAGGTACAATACAGATATTATGTTCGAGCTTATTGGTTAATCTAGTACGAGATGTGAATGTGATAATGGTTATTCTGATGAGAATGACTTGAGTAAGTAAAGTTACGGCGATAAGATTACGTTGGTCATATTCTTATGTTGTATTCTCATTGGTATGTTATTATTAATGTGATGTGACGGTTATCATTGTTGGATATTATGGCTGACCCCGTCGTGGGATTTCTTTTTAGGTTCTTGGAGTATCGAGCTTGTAGCGGTCGTGAAGAGATGAGCTTCCCGGAGGATACTAGCTAGGACATGTTCTGTGCATTGAGTTTCTTGATTGGTTCTTGTATTCCGCTGCTAGAGTATCTTTATGGTTGGTCTTTTTCCGCTGCGTGAGTATTTTGAAATGCTCTTTTGGTATCTGGTAATTGAGGTTACTTTGGAAATCGTTTTCTAAATTTTTGAGTGTCGGCTGTTTGGCCATGCGATTTCAAATGAGTTTTTACGACGGTTTTCGATAAATGGATTTTATTAGTCTTCAAATGTTTTAAAGATAGTACCGTCGTTGGCCTCTTGGGTGTTTGTAAAATGTTTACGAAAATTTCCTTTAGCCTTGTGGGTTCCATCTCGGGGCCCACAGCGCAGTAATATTTCCGGTTAAATCTGGGGGTGTTACAACTTTTACATACCAATTTTCAAAATACTTTAATTGATAATAAATCCCTTAAAATGAAAATTAAAATGTTGGAAATCGAAATTTCCAAAATAAATGAAAAAGAGAAATTCATTGAAACCGATCATTCTCTATGTATTGAAAAAGAGAATAAATTGAAAGATGATCTTTTAAAAGTTCAAAATAAACTCAAGAATTTAACAAATAAATTTTCGTGTGGAGACGAGAAATTTGAACAAATACTTTCCGTTCAAAAATTTTCATTAAAAAAATAGGGGTTAGGATTTAAACCGTGTAATAAAACCGAATCCATAAATTTTAAAATACCCCGATGTGATAAATATCTGAAAATTAGGCATCATATATCGATTTTCAAAAGCCCACGACGAAAGATAAAAATTAAAAAAAGTTTGGATTCCTAAAGGAACCACAATACCGAATATCGTCTACGTTTCTAAAGATAAACCCACTCTCGGTTGGATCCCCAAAAACCATGATTGATATTTTCATCAAATTGGTATTTAACACAGGGGGAGTTACCACTATTTCTAAAATGGGAAATCTATTTTTCAGGGGGAGTTTTTACCCGTAAATTGTCATATTTAATGTATAAATTTTTTATTTAGTTATAATGACAAAAAGGGGGGAGAATGACGATAAAAATGATAGGAGAAGGAGAATATGCGTCATGAAAGAATGATGAGAAAAATATAATACCAATCATGAAAGGTGGAGAAAAGTCGAAGGAGAAGAAAGTCGAAAATAAAAAAAAGGAAAGTTAAAATAAAAAAGAAAAAATGAGAAGGAGTTGAAAAGGAGAAAAGAAAAGATGGGGAAAAGAAAACTAACGAAACGGACAAAGCCGAAAACTTTGATCTGTAATGTTTTATGTTTTTGCAGGTATAAAATCCCATCGAAAGTTGTTGTTTTGTCATCATCAAAAAGGGGGAGATTGTTGGAATATTCTATTACACATAATCATAAATTGGTTTTGATGATGAGTTGCTAATGATGTTAATGATAGTTTTGATGATGAGTTGACGATCAAACCAAAACAACAAAGGAAACAGTAGAACGAAGCAAAACAACAAGGAGTCGAAGTCACACAGCCTGAGCAAATAACACATGCTAAATTGAGCAAGCTAACGCACGCTATGTATATATTGTTACGTACGCTAAAGGAAGGTCAAATACATCACAACGGTCACAACAGAATGATGTATGTAGTGACGAAGAATTAGCACACGCTACGAGTGTTGAATAGCGCACGCTAAAGAGTATTAAAATTTAAACCAAATCAATCTGTTAGATTGATACGAGGAAGTCAAAAGGATGCAACGGATACATGGTGATGCACGTAATAACGTCACATTAGCGCACGCTACAATGTATATTAGCGCACGCTAAAGAAAGAGGCAGAAAGCTACTGGACTCAACTGATCAATAGTAAACATACGTAACCATGCATATTAACGTACGTAACATGGATTAGGGCATGCTAACTACCGAAATAGCGCACGCTAATGAAGACAGCCAGCTAACGGCTAGTTGAGAAAATTTGCCTATAAATACCAAGTCATTTGGTATCATTCTACACAACAACTTAAAGCAAATCACATATTGATCAGATATCATTATATTTATTATTGTTGTTATATTTATCCTTAATTGATAAGTGTTTGAGTGCTCATACACTAAACCATACACGAGAGGAAAGATACGTATTGTAGATTGATTCGGTGTTATTAAGATCATTGATCCGGCAAAATTAGAATCATATCTAAATCCGAGTGAGGTTAGTCTAGTACCCATCAAAAGCTAGATAGGTTGCTTCCTTATCCGATAGAAAAGGAAAACGGTTTATCTTGGTGCGACATAAAGATAAGAGTGTAACGGTTTATCTAGCATTGATAGAAGACGAGATTGTAACAGTATCCTCGGACCGATAGAAGACGATGTGTAGAGGTTGATCCTAAGCCTATATAAAAGATACGGAGAGAGGATGTAGGCACGTTTGGCCGAACCTCTATAAATCTTGTGTCGTTTATCTTCCACAAGTTATTACGCTTCCGCAAACGCAAAAGAGGTTGAAAACTCTACTCCAGGATATCATCCACCATTCTAAGTGGGGTGTTATTTCCCAACAACTAAAACCCTATTTTACTCTAATTTGGTGGACCAAAAACATATTTAAGTTGCAAAAAGTAAACGAAGTTACCCAGAGGGACTAATGGAGCATACTTTATGAAATTTGGGGGACCAAAATCTTTATGGGGCCATCCTGTATGACAAAAATCATCTCTACGTGCATTGCTGCAAGATGAGCCTCTATCCTAATTCTCCAATCATCAAACTCGTTAATAGAAAACATAGGAACTTTATTGATCAATGATGAATCCATACGAGAATATAGGGAAGAAAAAGACTGTTTTATAAAAATAAGTGATTTAAGAATCTGATTCAATCAAAAATACGACTGATTCTTTTTAGAATCAACCGCTCTGATACCACTTGTTGCCCACTAAGTATACAAAATACAGTTTGAAGAATGTTTTAAACAACAAACTGTATATTCAAATCTTAGGGCGTAGCGGAAGTCTTGTCAAAGTAAGGTGTTGTAAATACAGCAACTAGATATGAAGTGTATACTTAGAGATAATCACAAATATTAAAACAGTAAATGCAGAAGGTAAAAGACACGGTAATTAAAGTGGTTCGAGGTAAACTCCTCTACGTCCACTGGTCCTCCACACAGGAGTGAAAATGTTTATTATAAATACTACGTACATAACTACATATTTATAATCAAACCTAATCAATATATCGTTCACACAGATTGATATAATGATCTTAGCCTTCAACCATTCACACAGATTGGTTTGAGCTTTCACTTGACTGGCTTCTTCACACATAGTTCCGAAGCTTTGTCTTCTTCAATGCAAGTCCGTTACACACAGTTCGGGAATAGCAAGGTTTCTCAGTCCACACAGGGCTGATGGGTTTGTTCAAGGATTAGAACAATATTGGAACAACAACTTTGACTTTCTGAGCTTTTAGCTGATGATGTGTTGTTCACGGTTTGAGCAATGTATATCTCTTCTTTCAGAATAGCAGAATGCCTTGGGAGATATGTTTGCTCAGATGTATATGATGATAACTTCGTTGTTTCAAGCATATATCAGTTATTCATTTTTTTTAACCAGATCTTCAAAGGCTGGGGATATATATAGCTTTCTTGAATATATCTGCTGATATAAATCCGTTGAGCAAGATTCCGTTCCAATGGGATGATGTGTTTGAATAAAACACGATCCGGATTTTGCGCTAGATTTGAAGATCTCTGACGGATTGATATTTAAATACTTTATCCTTTAATATTTAAATATATCTTCTTAAATGGGACTTTGACTTTAGCGAATAACAAAGATTCCTTCTTGTCCTGTTTGGATACTGTATGGAATGATAGCTGTATTTTCGATTCGAGACAGCTTCCATACTTAGTCGTATGAGACTCCTTTGCTGTATGATAGATTCACTGTATGCTGGGGCTACGAGAAGTCTTCGATACAGGTTGATATCTTTTTGATCACCTTTTCGATACAGCTGCCTGCTGTTTGCTGGATTGGCATATTGTCAAAACATTTTATTAGCATTTTCGCCCAACAGTTTCGATACCGGGTATTCGTTATCCCAACACAAGCCATACACAATATATTCCAAGAATATAATAATCATGAACACGCTTCCCGAGAAAAATTATTTGACCAAGACATTTCGAATCATGAAAAATGGGAAAATAAACCCATTGTATCTCTTACAAAATATTTTACGATTTCGGGAGTTTTGAAAGCATTTGGGATTAAAGAATTCTCAAGTCTTTCGAAAACACTTAGGGACACGGCCGAAAGATCATTCTTCCAAAATACAAGTTCCGATAACAAATCACGGGGTCCACGACCAATTTCACGAAACACAGGGTCCACGACCCAAATCATAAAACACAGGGTCCACGACCCAAATCATAAAACACGGGGTCCACGACCCAAATCATAAAACACACAGTCCACGACCCAAATCATAAAACACATATTCCTAAGGATTATTCGCGTCCCGTGCTAACAAGCCACGAACCTCAGATGCTCCCGCAGAACATACCCGAGTGAATAACCCAATAGGAAACCATACCAAATCACATGTCCTCGTGACAACAGTCACAGAACCACTACCAAACCACAACCATAAGTTATCCCGGAATCGCGCTAACAAGCCACGAACCTCGGACTCCCCACAAGACATACCCGGATTGGATAACCCCACAAGTTATCCCGACATCGGGCTAGCATGCCCCAAACTTCGGAGTCCCTGCAAGACATACCCGATTAGGTAACCCTACGGTCACGCCCGACCCATACTAGCATGTATGGATTCCGGAGATTCATCAATCTTACCCGGAGGCACGTCACTTAGAACAATCACTCATAATGACAATCCAATACTTATACAAAACAACACTAAGGATCACAACTTCCTTACCAAGAAGAATAATTAATATCACACACAACATCACGTTCTTACCGAACAAGTACACATAACAACGCGTAATCCTCACCAAATGATTACGGTCTATTATATTCACTAGATGTGATCATAACGTCTTTCAACATACGAAACTAACACGCATATTCCGAAAACTATCTACAAGAAGTATACGAGATTATCGTTGAAAGACAACATTTATTGAGAACATACCGATCCTTTTTACCGTTCATTAAACAATTGGATTTCACATAAAATAATTCACCAACAATTACGCCTATGAAACATGAAACGTATGGGCAAGATACTTGCCTCGATACCCCAAGCAATGGAACAACGAACGGACACGGCCGGGTAGCCCTCGAACTTCCAAGATCAACCAAAAACCCGATAACTCCACAGAAACTACAAAAATAATATCACCACGAATCAATAACGCTAAATGGCATCCGAATCAACCCGAAAAACAACAAGGATCCGAGGGTTCTTCAAGGATATCGGAAATTAAGTTCCGGGTTGGTAAAAAAATCGATAAACGAGTTACAAAATCCGAAGATCATGGCCAAGACAATAAGAATACCATAACCAATTCATAAACCACGGATTAAATCGAAGAATCACGAAGAAACCCCCCAAAAATCATACAATTAGGGTTCTAAGTAAGGAAATACCTTGATTCGACGAAGAACACGGATTGGATGATGATATAATCAACAAGAATCTTCCAAAACGCCTTGGAATTGATTAAAACCGGCAAAGAACTCGAGTTCCCGAGTCTCCCTTCGCCAGCCGCCACCAAAACGAGGAAAGAGGGTGAAAAATAAGGTCTGGTCGAAGCCCAAGCCTATATATGCCGACAGTGTTACGACCGTAACCGGAAGCTCATTACGGCCGTAACCTGGTCAACGCGCGTTAGTGTATGCAATGGCCGAAGACTTGCATACGCAACAATTACACGTTACGGCCATAATCGGCATAGCCTTACAGCCTTAACCGAGCATCCCAAACCACTGAATGAAATCTGCCGAATCACTATGACCGTAACCGGCCAGTGCTTAGCGGCCGTAACGAGACCTTATGGCCGTAACCTGATGAACCTTACGGTCGTAATTGAGTGTATCAGGCCCAGGTGTGCGGAAGTCTTACGGCCATAATCGGCCAGGCCTTATGGCTGTAACTCGACCTAGCCCACACCCGACCATCCGGCTCAATACTCGACGACGTCTCGATCATGCGAATGCATCGACTATGATCCAAAACAATAACGAATAGGCTACGAAACTCAACGTATCACAATACAAGCATGCGATTCCAAAGACGCAACGACAACAGTCCATTCGACCGAAGAAGATTCAACACAGCAGGAAATGAAAATATCGGGTATTACATTCTACCCCTCTTAAAAGAAGTTTCGTCCTCGAAACTTAAAATATATAAAGAATTAAAAAAATCTAAATGGTTGGCCAATCCGAATACTACATCAATCAAAACGCGAGCTAATCGCTGAACAAATACGAAATTCCATAGCCAAGGGGTTGGAGGATCGAAAACGAAATTAATTTCCCAAACTTAAGGGAAATTACGAAGTGACCAGAACGCTAAAAAAAATCACGGTACGAGATCAACAAAACTGGACAACAAACGATCAAACCACAATGATTGAGGCAACCGTCGAATAATCATATTCGAATAATATTGAACTGCAAAAATCAAATGATAATATGAGGTCTGGTAAAATCGACAAGATACTCCTCTACATAAGATTCACAGGAACAGGACCGGGTTCGGAAAAGTCACAACAACAAACAGATTCTTCCGAAACAATACCACACTCATTCGAAGAACAAAAAGTGAAGAATAGAACAAGTTAAGAAAATATCCACGAGCACAAACAAGTCGATAGAGATGAAAATACAGAAATTCAAAACCCAATCCACTTCGAATAAAAGAAGTTTATCTCCAAAATTCGAAATAACAAGGCAAGGGAAAAACATAACATATAATCGATAGGCTACATCCCGCAAGGACTCCTCAGAGTTGATCCTGATATCAGTGCTCAAGTCTGCGCCTCGGAAGGTTCGGTGACCAACTCGCAGAACTGAACCTGGTGTCCCTCGAGTCCGCAATTGTAACACGTTACTAGCGGATAAGGACAATGCGCACGAACATGCCCCGATACGTTGCAGTTAAAATACCTTCTAGCTTTACCAGGAGTCAAAGCAGACGACTTGGAACTCGTAGTCCCATGCATCGAGCGATGGAGCTTCGCAGCGAAAAGGCTACGACGTTGCAAACTAGAAACACCAACTCCTGTACTGCTTCTTTGACTCGGGCACACGCTCCGATGGTAATGAAGCTAGTTCACAGGCTAAGGCTCGATCTTGATAGTCCCTCAACGAAGTTCAAGCAAATCCCGACATATACAAGCGAATCTCCGGCTTCATCCATCTGTAAAAGTGAAGGATCCTCTCTTCCTCGGTTCTCACCCAATCTCGCACATAACTGAGTTGTTTGCTATTGTCGATGATAGCCTGCGACACGAATCTTCTGTTCTCTAATCGGTTTTGGACAGAACTAATCTTCCATAAATGCCTGGAACTCCGCCAACGTGACATCATGATCACGAGGTTTAACATCTTCCCACCAATTAGCGGCATCTTTGTCAAGAAGGTACTGAGCGATAGGTACCTTCCACTCTTCAGGACAATCGACAGCCTCGAATATCTTTCCCAACTCGAAAATCCAACCATCCCAGCCCAATGCATCCGCAACACCGACAAATCGAGGGGGATTCATACTAATTACCTCGTGAAGCCATTAGTTTACACCGACATTCTGAGTTGCATCAGTGTTACGTTGAACCGCATGGGTCAAATGAGTCATCTGTGTTGCTACTTGTTGCAGTATAGTAGCAACACCAATACCAATATCATTCTTGGCAACATTTTCTCGATTCCGCATCTGATCCCCGTGGTCATCGGCACCATGGTTACGACTACGACCTCTGCCCCTCGGCATGCTAACAAGCAACAACCTATCGCAACGAAAGATCATAACACATACCAAAGACATCACACACCTCCGTCTTCAATCAAACACAATTAAATCTTATACATTATGATTTAATTCAAAATAGAGCACAATATACAAACCATTATCCGGACAATTTACATTTATAATATCATTGCTATGTGAATTATAAATGCAATGAAATTAAATTCATTCATTATATCAAAACCACCTTCTGTACGGGTCCCGCACCGGAACCAACCAAGTTGAAAACCATTTTAAAAAATATTCAAAAATGCCAAAAAGGCCGATGACGGTAATACTTTCCAAATACTCACCAACATTTTCCAAATACCAAATACTGTCATAAAATACCATTTGAAATTACAAGGCGAAGACGCCAAAACTCAATAGTGTCAAAATGTATGTTAAGTCATCCCTTAAACGTACTGACAAAAGGGTTAGGAAAAAGGGTTAATGAAATAACCCAAGTTTACGAGATACCCAAAAGGTCATTTTAAAACACACACGATTTGGTGAAAATACTGGAAAGTCATTTTGGAATATACACACGCAGCGTATAAGAACACAGTTCAAAATACACACAATCACACACAACAATTGTTATCACTGGACAACACACACAGAATACGGTCACAAACAGTCAGTCTAACAATTTCAAAATTTATACTTACGGTCAAAATGCAATTTACGAGCTTCTGCTCAGACCAATTAGTGTATGTTCCAACAGAGACTTAGTGTGCGCTAGCCATGCCATGTTAGCGCTTGCTAGCTCTACATTTGGCATGCTCTAGCTGTTCTAATCCAGCAACATGTTCATGAACATATACCAAATAATACCAAAAGTTGAAGGTTATAAATAAACAACAACATACGAATCCAAACGCCGACAGTAAACATTATTATGACATTCACAAATAACCATCAGAGGTTAAATAACATTCCAAGCCGAGTCTCCACTCCTCGGTCAAGAGAACTATCTCGACGAGAGCACACCGAACGACTCAGCATTTACACCATTACCTTAATCACAACTCTGAGCATTATAGCCAAAATAATAACATCCTCACTACATACCCTTTTAACCGAAATTCATGAAACCGAAAAGTTGAAAGCGAAAGTCACGTCTCGAGTAAACTTTTGATAGACCTCGTTTGAGTATTTAAAAATCAAATTTTGAAAATTTGTGATGCAAGATGAAAATAAAATAGATGTAGTTTGAATTCTCAAAATTTTCGGTCTCGAGGTCATCATACGAAAATCAAGCCTTTTTTTCCTTCTTGAAGGATGTTTTAGAATGAAAATTTACGTGACTCTCCAAAACATTTAAAGTTTTAAAATATCACATTGATAACCTTTCATTGCGTAACTACACCAAAACATTACTCCTGTAAAAATGATTTATACAAGGATACATATACACATATATACATATACATAGGCACATTTACAAAAATCAAACAAACATGGAGTACGTATTCACGATTCACATTTAAACTCCACATATAACACAAAAATCATACAAGCTCGCATGACACGAGGCACAACAAAGTAGGGAGACTTACATCCACAGATCGCACGAAGATGATGGCTGCACCTTGATACTAATCACGACCGACAACTCAGACGATGCGTCGCGACACTACTCAGTCAGACAAAATCTGACAAGATAAGACAAGACCCGACAACACACAACTCTCCCCGACACCCTAGGTTTCCGCAACCTAAGCTCCGATACCATATTCTGTAACAACCCCGACCACTCGGGAATATTACAGCGCCGCAGACCCTCTCCGTGAGGATCTACCAGGCTAAATACAAAACAATGCATCACTTCACATGCCGACATGGCTATGTAAAGGACCATTAGACCGATTTGGTCTTTTATCACAATACACACATCATTACATACAAGATTCTTTCCCAGAACTCATACCCACGCAGGGGCTGGAATACATTAACGCTCCCACATATCGGGATAATAACACATCGGAGAAATAACCAACAAGACTATCCAAAATACTCTACGATTGGTCTTTATGTGATGAGTATCATCGTCTTCCATCACCTTTCGTACCGATCCTGTGATACGCTCCCCAGCAACCTGCAAGTACCTGGACGCAATACAGACATCCACCCCCCGAATATTCGGGGGTTAGCAAAACTCCACTGTTTTGCTAGTGCAAGTATAAAATACGAATATAAGCCATACATAACATACTCCAAGATATAATAATCATGAACACACTTCCCGAGATAAATTATTTGACCAAGACAGTTCGAATCACGAAAAATGGGAAAATAAACCCAATGTATCTCTTACAAAACATTTTACTATCTCGGGAGTTTTGAAAACATTTGGGATTAAAGAATTCTCAAGTCTTTCGAAAACACATAGGGACACGGCCCAAAGATCATTCTTCCAAAATAAATGTTCCGATAACAAATCACGGGGTCCACGACCCATTTCACGAAACACAGGGTCCACGACCCAATTCATAAAACACAGGGTCCAAGACCCAAATCATAAAACACAGGGTTCACAGCCCAAATCATAAAACACAGGGTCCACGACCCAAATCATAAAACACATATTACTAAGGATTATTCGCGTCCCGTGCTAACAAGCCACGAACCTCAGATGCTCTCGCAGAACATACCCGAGTGAATAACCCAATAGGAAACCATACAAAATCACATGTCCTCGTAACAACAGTCACAGAACCATTACCAAACCACAACCATAAGTTATCCCGGCATCGCGCTAACAAGCCACGAACCTCGAAGTACCCGCAAGACATACCCGGATTTGATAACCCCACAAGTTATCCCAGCATCGGGCTAGCAAGCCCCGAACCTCAGAGTCCCCGCAAGACATTCCTGATTAGATAACCCTACGGTCACGCCCGACCCATACTAGCATGTATGGATCCCAAAGATTCATCAATCTTACCCGGAGGCACATCACTTACAAAAATCACTCATAATGACAATCCAATACCAATACCAAACAACACTAAGGATCACAACTTCCTTACCCAGGAGAATAATTAATATCACACACAACGTCATGTTCTTACCGAACAAGTACACATAACAACACGTAATCCTTGGCAAATGATTACAGTCTATTATATTCACTAGATGTGATCATAACGTCTTTCAACATTCCGAAAACCATCTTTTTGTTAGGAATATGCCCTCGAATGCCACTCAGGGGATGAGAGAGTAAGGGCATTATACTTGTAATTATGGAATAATTAATAAAAAGGCAATACGATTCATTCACTGTTTATTGTATTTCAATTGCATTCTTGACTTGGTAAACATTGAAGTGAAGTCCATGTAAATAAATCGAACATTCCATTCTCGTTATGGGATAAGAGAAAATGTACTGGAAGTGTTTAAAGTTTATTTACGTAAATTGTTCGCAAGTCAATAAACTCAAAATGGGCATTAAGTTTTAATATGACTTGTATAACTGATGCTAGGACGTGTGCACGTCTTGATAGCATAGTTATAAGTATATTGGTGGGGCCAGTATACTCGAACACGACTCATACTCGATTGATCACACGGTATTCACTCTCGGAGAGTCGATGTGAATCGAAAGGTTGTGATAGTATACGTGGACCTTTGACTTGAGGGTTCGGTAGAAGATGTGCTGTGACGTTTAGTTTGTCATTAGAGTAGTTAGACTCATTTGCTTAATTCTTGAGTCGACCTCGAAGTGCGGACTATACGGGCGGGTAGCGATCTTTCGTACGCCAAGAAAGGATTCTATCTCTGTTAGTGAGCGGGCGAATGTCCTATACGGTTAATGGCAAATAAGATCATAAGTCTTTGGCAAAGCATTACGATATAGTCGTATTAGATACACTATTAATCGATCGGTCTTGATTTGCATTAACACATGTATAGAGTTTAGTCAACGGAGGTTTGACTTTACCGTGACCCGAATACTTGACCGGGACATCGATGAAGGGTCTATACGTATATAGTATTCACGACATAATGGTTACGGAATGATCCCTTCATTCGTTCTCGATCGGGGTTTACAGTGCGGCCCGCTAGGTGGCTAAGTCTTGCCCGCACTCATTAGTTCCTCCCAATGCCAGTGAGACGGACCTACGAGTCGCGCATCGGGAGCGTTGACGGATAAATGTGAATTTATTATCTCTCTATTAATATTAGATATTGGATATTTAATTATGATTTATTGGATAAATCAAATATCGGTCTTATGAATTTAAATTAAGTTCTGGGTAATTAATTTAATTCATAAATTATATTTCTTAGAGAAATATATATTTGTATTTGATATAATTAATTAATTAGATTAATTAATTAATATAAATACATTGATGATTAAAAGGAGTGTATTTAACGAAGTCGTTTGTGACGTCCGTACACGAGCCAGTGGCTCGGCTCGTTTTCTAGAAACTTCCTTGTGGCCACCCACTCCTCATGGCATGGCATGATCTTGCATGTGTGTGGGAACTCACTTAGAGTTGAGATTCCCACATAATTGTGAATGATAGTTGTAAAGGAATAATTATTCATTTATAATATATATCATTACATTATAAATGATGATATGAGACAACAACAAATATATCATACTCATTCATTGGAGCTGCCTGCCGTGAGCTTTGAGTGAGGGAGGAGAATTTTTTTTTTTTTTTTATAATTTTCATCTTAGAGGTGTTATAAAAGTTAAAAAAAAAAATTGAGAGAAAAAATTCCTACGAGTTCCCTAGCCGTGTTCTTGGAGAACGGAGTCTCATTGAAATTTTTCCGGGCAACTTCCGACGCGTGTGAAGTAGAGGCTTCGAACTTTCGGTGCTTGGAACAAAGGGATTTCGTGTTCGGGACGAGGTTCGTAATCATCATCCAATTTTACTAAGAATTATTTCAAAGGCTTCAAGGGTATGATCTTTATCTTCCTATTTATTTTTCGTATATATGTTACTTGATCGATCTTGTTTGGGATTCGTTTTTATTTCCGCTGCGTATTTCGTTTTATTTTCGGAATCCCAACAGTGGTATCGGAGAGAGGTCAAATGATATCGTATATACGATTATTTGTGCATTTTGAATGTTATTGGATGATGTTTATGATTTAGAATCATATTTAGAATAATTTTAGATTTTAAATTGTTCGTTGTAGCATCACGTTTTTGAAGCGGGCGAAAAGCGAAGAAAGCGGGGCTGGCGGTGGTGCGGCGACCTTGCACTGCTGCCCAGTGCGGCGTCTTTCGGCCATGACTCGGCTTGGGCTGAGAGTGCTCGGCCAAGGGCGAGAATGATCGGCCACTGCCGAGCGATGCTCGGCCAGCGGCCCTCGGATTTTTGGCCCGATTTTGAATCGGGGCATGGAGCCTAAAACCGGATTATCCGGACTCGTTTAAGTTTATATTTTGTTGTAATTATTTCCCAAAATTTAAATTGGATTTTAATTTGACTAAATTAATATTTGGAATATTTTTTGAGTTAAGGGAAATAAATTAAACGAGAATATTATTTTTGGCGGATTACTTGAGCAATTAAAATGATGATTATTAGTATTAATTTGATTAATACCATTAAAATTGAATAGATTAATTTTATATTGATTAGATTAATATATTAATTGATTATTTAATTTTAATGCCATTTTATATTAATTGGATTAATATAGTAGAAATTGAATAGATTAATTTTATAGATTAATTAGATTAATTTATATTAAAATTAATTGTTTAATTTCATTGCCATTACATGTTGTATGGAATCCTTATGTGATGGTGATATAGCTCGTGGACTTAGTTTTTTTTTTATTTGTTCGATTCGATTGGGTTGTAAAGGCCGTTTTGAGCCTATTTATATTTACTAGAAAAACTTGTATAGGATGCAATTTTTCAATGATGTAATTATTATTTTGGGTATGAAGAAGACCGAAGACAACCGACCGAGAAGACGAAGAATCGAAGGCTGTATTTTTTTATTTATTGGGTCATTCGCTTGGCCCAGTACTTAGGAATTAGGTCCATGAGCTATATGTTGGTAGTAACTAGGTTACTATTTTCTGTTTTTCATTTTGAATGATTGAAAAACATACAAACGCGCGTATAAATGAATTAATGTGCAAAGTGTAACATTAATCGCGAAATTCTCCCGACAACAAACAGACTAAGTTTGAAAAAGGTTACGAGGTTTCCTACCCTCCATCAAACTCGTAGAAAATTGATACCCGAGCTGGTGTTCTATGCTTCCGAGTTATCGGGGTAGTACATTTGGTAGAGGTTGAAAAATTCTTGAGTGCATTAGATGCCTTCGGTCGCCCCTAGAAACCTGATAGGTTGCCGGGTGAGATTCAATAGTCAAACTGATAGACGTTGATGGTCAACAACTTAGATAGTCTGGATTGCCAAGAAACCTGATAGGTTGAGGGCATGAAGACTAGGGGTAAAAGAAGATCAAATCATCCGTTAGACGGGTTGGTGTTAGACACCACTTTACAGAAATTAATTGTCAAGAAACCTGATAGGTTGCGTCTGTTAAAATTTGTAAAGAACTTGATCACCACTAAGAAGTCGATATAACCATGATTTCCGGATTATATCATGGGAGTGTATAATTCCGATAAAATTAGTGGGAGCCGAGACAAGAATTATACAAGCCCTTAAATTCTATACGCAGTCATAATAAAACAGTCACTAATTTAATCTTGTCTAAATCTTTGCAGAAAACGAAACCGAATCTCTCTAAAATGGCTAAAAACCCACTTGCAATACTACTTGAAAAGAATCTCCTAACTGGCCCTAACTTTGTTGACTGGTTGTAGAATCTGATGATTGTACTCAGTATGGAGTCTCTGGGATACGTCTTGGAGGCGGACATTCCACCGACTCCAATCCGGACTAGGGGTAATCAGGAAGACATTGACGTCCATGAAAAATGGGTCAAGGATGATGTGCTAGTCCGTGGTTTTATGATGGGCACAATGACTAATGAGCTGCAGAGAGCGCACGAGAAAATGACTTCGCTGGCGATTCTCGCACACTTGACCGAACTTTATGGAGAGCACGGTGGGACTGCTAGATATGAGATATCAAAGCGGTTGTTCGGCTAGGATGAAAGAAGGGGAGAAAGTGGGAGACCACGTCCTCAAGATGATCTTTATGATTGAGAGGCTCGAGGTGCTCAACTTTAATATGGATTTATCCCTTCAAATTGATCTCATCCTTCAATCTCTACTCGACTCTTTCACGCAGCTTTGTAATGAATTTCAACCGTAATGAAATTACATGCACATTAGCCGGGCTAATGAATAAGCTGTGACAGCAGCCTAACATGAAGACTAAACCGAGAGAGGCTCTTGTGATTTCTTCCGGGCCTAAGAGGTCCAAGAACAAGAAGAAAAAGACCTACGAGCAAGACAAACCCAAGAAAGGTGCAAAAGGAAAGGGCAAGGCCCGAAAGGTTCAAAAGGTAGGCGGTCCAAAACCTACGGACAAATGCCTTGAATGCGGTGGTGGGCCACTAGCGAAGGACTTGTCCCAAGATTAATGGCGCATCAGTGCGGAACTTTTTGTTTTTGAAACTAATTGTTCCGCTCGTATATTACGCTTCATGGATTACGGATTCAGTGCCACTTCTCACATTTGTACTATGAATCGGGATCGGAATGAAGTAGAAAACTTGAAGTGGGAAATAATGATCACCGTTGGAAGCGGACAAAGTGTCGAGGCAACCGATATTGGATCAATCCTTCTGGGTTTAGAATCTGGTTTTATTTTGACATTAGATGAAGTACTTGTTTTGCCCAAGGGGCATAAAAACATTGTATCCATTCCAGTCTTGGACCGGAAAGGATTTTGTTTCTTCATTGGCAATGGCAGTTGTAAAATTTATTTTCGAAATAAATTGGTTGGAGCACTACATTGTTGAATGGTTTATATCATCCGAACATGCAAAATAAAAGCAAGTGAACACTATAACTAGGAAACGTGGTAGGCAAGATACTAATCAAGCTCTTAAATGGCACCTTAGACTTGGTCATGTTGGTCAGACCAAGGTTCAGAAAATGGAGAAAGATGGACTTTTAAGTCCATTGGGTGTAGAACCCTATCCAACTTGTGAATTTTGCCTTAGAGGCAAAATGACTAAGTTCCCCTTCACAGGGACTTTTGAAAGGGCTGCCGATAAACTTGAATTGGTGCATACCGATGTTTGTGGTGCTTTAGAAGTAGATCGAGATGGATATCAATATTTCATAACGTTCAAGGATGATCATACTAGGTATGGGATTGTGTACTTAATGAAATATAAATCTGAAGCCTTTGCTAAATTCAAAGAATTTAAGGCCCTGGTTGAAAAACAAACTGGATGTCATATCAAAGCACTTCGGTCGGACCGAGGTGGCGAATATATGAGAACTGAGTTTGATGAGCTCCTTAAGGAACATGGAATAGTTTCACAATTCACGCCTCCAGGAACCCCACAGTTAAATGGTGTTTCAGAAAGGAGAAATCGGACTTTGTTGGACATGGTTCGCTCCATGTTAAATTACACTGATTTACCTATTTACCTGTGGGGGTATGCCTTACTAAACGCTGCCTATATCCTAAATAGATGTCCTTCCAAATCTGTTCCTATCACTCCACATGAGATGTGGAAGGGTAAGAAACCAAGCCTTAATCACATAAGGATTTGGGGATGTCCAGCCTATGTCAAAAAGGCTAAGGTGGACAAACTGGAAGCGAGGTCCATAAAAGGACGTTTCATAGGATACCCAGAGGACTCGATGGGTTATCTATTCTACATGCCAGAAGACCATAGGGTCGTTGTGGCATTACAAGCGCACTTCCTTGAGGATGAATTCATTCAGGAGGGTGGCTCGGGTAGAAATATCTCTTTGGAAGAACATAATGAAACTCCT
This sequence comes from Orobanche coerulescens, assembly GCA_033398695.1. Taxonomy (NCBI): domain Eukaryota; kingdom Viridiplantae; phylum Streptophyta; class Magnoliopsida; order Lamiales; family Orobanchaceae; genus Orobanche; species Orobanche coerulescens. Next base: position 67,915,392 of record CM065801.1, read on the forward strand.
AAGGAGACATCTGATCAGGGATCAAGAACCGAACCTATTGTAACACAACCTCCACTTCGAAGGTCTGATAGGGTATCTCACTTACCTGAGAGGTATGGCTATACACATGTCGAGGATCCGGGTCTCCACGACACACCCGATAGCAAGAAAACGACCTGTCACCTATGACCAAGCGATAGTGGATGTAGACTCGATAAATGGCAAGAAGCAATGGAAGCCGAGATAGACTCGATGCATACCAATCAGTGTCTGGACTCTAGTAGATCTTCCAACTGGCATGAGGACTATTGGAAATAAATGGATCTATAAGAGAAAGACTGATGGGGATGGCAAGGTTGATGCCTATAAGGCCAGGCTTGTGGCAAAGGGTTATACCCAAAGGGAAGGAATCGATTATCATGATACCTTCTCGCCCGTAGCTATGATAAAGTCGATTCGCATGATGCTTGCCATTGCTGCCTATTATGATTATGAAATATGGCAAATGGATGTCAAAACGACTTTTCTAAATGGATACCTCGAGGAGAAAATCTATATGGAACAGCCTAAAGGTTTTGTGTCCAAAGCTAATATTCATAAAGTGTGTAAGCTGCAACGAGCCATTTATGGTCTGAAGCAAGCTTCTCGGAGTTGGAACCTTCGATTTGTGAAGCGATTAAGGATTTTGACTTCGAACGAAATGAGGAGGTACCGTGTGTTTACAAAAAGATCAGTGGGAGCAACATTGCGTTCTTAGTACTATATGTTGATGATATTCTACTTATAGGAAATAACATAGCAATGCTCAGCACTGTGAAAGCTTGGCTTTCTAAAAGCGTTCTCCATGAAAGACTTGGGAGAAGCTTCCTATATTCTAGGGATCCGTCTTTACACGGATAGACCACGAAGAATGATAGGACTTTCCCAAGCCCTTTATATCGATAAAATCACGAGAAGATTCAAGATGAATGAATCTAAAAGAGGGTTCCTTCCCATGCGACATGGAATTCATCTCACCACAAAAATGTGTCCTCAAAGTGAGGAAGACAAGAGAGAGATGAGTAAGGTACCCTATGCCTCGGCGATGGGTAGCCTCATGTACGCTATGTTGTGTACGAGACCAGACTTAGCCTACGCCGTGAGTATGGTAAGTCGATTTCAAGCAAACCCGGAAGAGAACATTGGACGCCGTAAAGAACATTCTTAAGTACTTAAGAAGAACTAGAGATTTAGTTCTTACTTATGGTGGTGGAGAAGCGAAGGTGATTGGATTCACCGATTCGATTTTCAAGGAGACAATGACGACTCTAAGTCGACATCAGGTATTTATTTACTCTCAATGGAGGAGCGGTATCTTGGAAGCTCCAAGCAAACCGCCATCTGCAGATTCCACACAAGCGAGTATCAAGGCGCCTCAGAGGCTAGCAAAGAAGCATTTTGGATGCAGAAGTTTATACAAGAACTTCAAGTGGTGCCTAATGCGGAGTTGCCTATATCACTATTCTGTGATAATGATGGAGCTGTCGCCCAAGCCAAGGAGCCGAGGGCTCACCACAACACCAAGCATATAGAGAGAAAGTACCACATCGTTCGAGAGATGGTGGAAAAAGGATATGTTTCATTGGAAAGAGTAGACTCGAAGACAATGTCTCGACCCGCTGACTAAGCCATTATCTCAGGCCGTCTTAGAAAGACATCTGAAGAACATGGGTATTGGATACCATGATGTGTGGCATTGAGTGCAAGTGGGAGATTGTTAGGAATATGCCCTCGAATGCCACTCAGGGGATGAGAGAGCAAGGGCATTATACTTGTAATTATGGAATAATTAATAAAAAGGCAATACGATTCATTCACTGTTTATTGTATTTCAATTGCATTCTTGACTTGGTAAACATTGAAGTGAAGTCCATGTAAATAAATCGAACATTCCATTCTCGTTATGGGATAAGAGAAAATGTACTGGAAGTGTTTAAAGTTTATTTACGTAAATTGTTCGCAAGTCAATAAACTTAAAATGGGCATTAAGTTTTAATATGACTTGTATAACTGATGCTAGGACGTGTGCACGTCTTGATAGCATAGTTATAAGTATATTGGTGGGGCCAGTATACTCGAACACGACTCATACTTGATTCAGTCACACGGTATTCGCTCTCGGAGAGTCGATGACGAATCGAAAGGTTGTGATAGTATACGTGGACCTTTGACTTGAGGGTTCATTAGAAGATGTGCCTGTGACGTTTAGTTTGTCATTAGAGTAGTTAGACTCATTTGCTTAATTGCTGAGTCGACCTCGAAGTGCGGACTATACGGGCAGGTAGCAGTCTTTACTGTACGCCAAGAAAGGATTCTATCTCCTGTTAGTGAGCAGGCGAATGTCCTATACGGTTAATGGCAAATAAGATCATAAGTCTTTGGCCAAAGCATTCTGATATAGTCGTATTAGATACACTATTAATCAGTCGGTCTTGATTTGCATTAACACATGTATAGAGTTTAGTCAACGATGAGGTTTGACTTTACCGTGACCGAATACTTGACCGGGACATCGATGAAGGGTCTATACGTATATAGTATTCACGACATAATGGTTACGGAATGATCCCTTCATTCGTTCTCGATCGGGGTTTACGATGCGGCCGCTAGTCGGGCTAAGTCTTGCCCGCACTCATTAGTTCCTCCCAATGCCGAGACGGACCTACGGAGTCGCGCATCTGGAGCGTTGACGGATAAATGTGAATTTATTATCTCTCTATTAATATTAGATATTGGATATTTAATTATGATTTATTGGATAAATCAAATATCGGTCTTATGAATTTAAATTAAGTTACCGGGTAATTAATTTAATTCATAAATTATATTTCTTAGAGAAATATATATTTGTATTTGATATAATTAATCAATTAGATGAATTAATTAATATAAATACATTGATGATTAAAAGGAGTTTATTTAACGGAGTCGTTTGACGAACGTCCGCATACCTGAGCCGAGTGGCTCGCTCGCTTTCTAGGAAACTTCCTTGTGGCCACCCACTCCTCATGGCATGGCATGATCTTGCATGTGTGTGGGAACTCACTTAGAGTTGAGATTCCCACATAATTGTGAATGATAGTTGTAAAGGAATAATTATTTTTTTATAATATATATATCATTACATTATAAATGATGATATGAGACAACAACAAATATATCATACTCATTCATTGGAGCTGCCTGCCGTGAGCTTTGAGGGAGGGAGGAGAAATTTTTTTTTTTTTATAATATTCATCTTAGAGGTGTTATAAAAGTTAAAAAAAAAAAATTGAGAGAAAAAATTCCTACGAGTTCCCTAGCCGTGTTCTTGGAGAACGGAGTCTCATTGAAATTTTTCCGGGCAACTTCCGACGCGTGTGAAGTAGAGGCTTCGAACTTTCGGTGCTTGGAACAAAGGGATTTCGTGTTCGGGACGAGGTTCGTAATCATCATCCAATTTTACGAAGAATTATTTCAAAGGCTTCAAGGGTATGATTTTTTATCTTCGTATTTATTTTTCGTATATACGTTACTTGATCGATCTTGTTTGGGATTCGTTTTTATTTCCGCTGCGTATTTCGTTTTATTTTCGGAATCCCAACACTTTTCACGAAGTATACGAGATTATCGTTGGAAGACAACATTTATCGAGAACATACCAATCCTTTTTAACGTTCATTAAACATTTGGATTTCACATAAAATCATTCACCAACAATTACGCCTACGAAACATGAAACATATGGGCAATATACTTGCCTCAATACCCGGAGCAATGGAACAATGAACGGATACGGCCGGTTAGACCTCGAACTTCCAAGATTGACCAAAAACAGGACAACTCCACGGAAACTACGAAAATAATATCACCACGAATCAATAACGCTAAACGACATCCGAATCAACCCGAAAAACAACAAGGATCAGAGGGTTCTTCAAGGAAATCGGAAATCAAGTTCCAAGTTGGTAAAAAAATCGATAAATGAGTTACAAATTCCGAAAATCACCAATTCATAAACCACGGATTAAATCGAAGAATCACGAAGAAACCCCCAAAAATCATATAATTAGGGTTCTAAGTAAGGAAATACCTTGATTCGACGAAGAACACGGATTGAATGGTCATATAATCAACAAGAATCTTCCAAAATGCCTTGGAATTAATTAGAACCGGCCAAGAACTCGAGTTCCCGAGTTCCCATCGCCAGCCACCACAAAAATGAGGAAAGTGGGTGAAAAATAAGGTCTGGCTGAAGCCCAGGCCTATATATGCCGACAGCGTTACGGTCGTAACCGGCAGCTCATTACGTCCGTAACCTGGTCAACGCGCGTTAGCGTACGCAATGGCCGAATACTTTCATACGCAAGGATCACACCTTACGGCCATAATCGGCATAGCCTTGCGGCCGTAACCGATCATCTCAGACCACTAAATGAAATATGCCGAATCACTACGGCCGTAACCGGCCAGTGCTTAGCGGCCGTAACGAGACTTTACGGTCGTAACCTGATGAACCTTACAGCCGTAATCGAGTGTCCCAGGCCCAGGTATGCGGAAGTCTTACGACCATAATCGGCCAGGCCTTACGGCCGTAACTCGACCCAGCCCACACCCGACCATCCGGCTCGATACTCGACGACGTCTCAATCATGCGAATGCACCGACTATGTTCCAATATAATAACGAACAGGCTATGAAACTCAATGTATCACAATACAAGCATGCGATTTCAAAGATGCAACGACAACAGTCCGTTCGACCGAAGAAGATTCAACGCAACCGGAAATGAAAATCTCGGGTATTACAATTAGCATCATTGTCCTCCATCTCCTTCCAAGCCAATCCTGTGACTGCTCTCCAGATGCAAAACCTGAGCGCATAACAGGCACCCACCCCTGATAACTCGGGGGTTAGCAAACTGGAATTTTGCTAGTATAAGTACATAATATGCAAGATATATGAAAAATATCAACACAAAATTCAACAACCGCGAAGACTTAACACGAATCACACACTCTCACAACCAGCACAGAAGAGCATTCACTTACACAAGGTGAAAGACATTCACATAATCACATTTTCTCCATGAAAAATAAAAATCGAAGAAACTTTGGGAGAGCCCCGATGAGGCAAAAAAACTAGTTCGAAAACCCCTTTTAAAATAAATATTTTGAAAAACATTTTGATAAGATGGTTTGAAAACGCTATTATTGACTTGGGCCACTTAAATGATTTGGGGGTTTTGAAAAATCGAATGGAAATACTTTAGAAAATAACTTAAAAATTTCTTGGGTCCTTGACCGAGTATGCGGAAAACAATTTCACAGTAAAATCATTTCAATGTCGGGTTCCTCGACCCAATTTACAGAACACTATCACAAAAAGAATCATCTCAACATCTCACGGGTGTAATATCCGCATTTTTCTCTTTTCCGGTATTTTAGTTTTGGTGCATTTTTTCGTTTTTAGCGACTCGCTTGTAATTGTATTGATATTTCGAGAATATATAATACTGGACTTTTTGTCATCCGAGCTTGTTTCGGACTTGTTTTACTCAATTTCGTGTTTAATGTCATTTCCGTCGCTATTTCGTTCGATTCTCGTAACCGTTATTTGGAACCATCGTTTCGGGGTTGGCGCATGTCCGTCTCATGTTGTTATGCATGTTGTGAGCTTTCGTTTGTTTTTTCAATCATGTATCGTGTGTTTCAGACGTTTTGGGCCTTTTTGTAATTTCCCAAAGTTTTGGGGTGATTAATAACGTTGTAGTTTTTCCATAACTCGGGTGGTCGGAATCGTGTTTTCTTTTAGCATTTTGGTTCTGACTCAATCTTTTTGCTCGTGTGTCTCCTTCAGTTCGTTGTTAGGTGTCGGATGTGCGTTGTTCTCATCCGAGATGGAATTCGCTGTTTTCCATCCCTGATTGCTCTGTGTGCTGCTGTTTGCACTCGATAGCGGACGCTACTATTGTTGTGTAGCGCACGCTATCGTTTTTTCTTAGCGCACGCTACGTTTGCTTGGTAGCACGTACTAACGGCGCGAGTACAACAGAGGCAGTGAGTAGTTTCTGGTCTCTGCTCTCAGGACAAGCAGCCTAGCGCGCGCTAGCAATGTATTCTAGCACACACTATGGGCTAGGCTTAGCGCACGCTGGGTGTCCGGTAGTGCGCGCAAAACTGGCAATCCAGAACTGGGCAGAATGTTTCTGGACTCGGCTGATGTTCAGGTAGCACATGCGATGGACCGATAGCGCGCGCTATCGAGGGGCGGTTAGTGCACGCTATTTCCTGGTAGAGCACGCTAACGGTCTAGAACCGTAGGTTCTTGACTGGGTTTTTGGCCGATAGCACACGCTAACCTTGAAGGCTAGTGCACGCTAATAACTCTCTGGCTATAAAAACCAGAGAGTTGACCGGAGCAGCTCATTTTTTTTCTTCTCTTCTTCTCCGAGGGTTAGGCGATTTGGAGTGTTTGGGGGCTTGGAGTTGATCGTGCTTCATCATCCGTCCAATGTTTTGAGTCTCTAACACCAAATTATCATCATCTAACATCTTCTACTAATTGAATCAAGGTAAATCTCCTATAACTCTACTTTTGGGGAGATTTGGGGGTTTTCGAGTTTTCGTCCGATTCTTTTCACATCGTTGATTAATTCATGATGTCAATGATTAATCTTAGTAGTATTCATGTGTTTCCTACAAAATTATGGTGATTTTCAGTGTGTTCTTGAAATCGAGAGGGTTTGGGGTTGTTGTCCGCCCTCGTCGATTTTGACATACGAAATTACATGAATCATAGGTGGGTTTTCGGGTGTTTTCCATTACCGTTATATTGTCGAGTTGTTGTAATCGTGTTTAACGAATCATCTAGGTTTGGTGTTTGGTTTCTCGCAACCACGGTCGCAATATTTTTCGTTTCTCGTCGTCGTTTAATCAAGACAAGTACTCTTATGAACTTACACTCTTGACATGGTAGTATTGCATGAGTAACGTGTGTGTGTGTATGCTCACTACGGGTTAGATACAATGGGGTCTCGGTAGGATTACACAGAGGCGTGGATCTGCGAGCTTGCTTTTAACCACTACGGGTTAGATCCGATAGGGTCTCGGTAGGGTCCACATAGGCGTGGGTCCGCGGTTAATTGTGGTGCATTTTACAAATGTGTTTTGGATTATGGCGTTTCTGGAAATGTGTGTTTCAACTGATGCTTTCTGAATTGCATGCTTTGACTATATGTGTAAGGTGTAAGTTGTTCATTTTGTTACTTGTACTAGCGTAATTGCTAACCCCGTTAGGGGACCCGATTTGGGGAAATTCGTTTTATGAATTTCAGGTCAGGTTCATCGGGACAAGCGAGCGCTTGACCAGTACGAGGATGACGGCCATGCGTGATGATTGTGCATGAGTGGTGTTTTATTGTTTTCTGTCTTTTGATCGATTGTCAACTTTTAAACTAATACAAGTACTCGAGTACTTAGGAGCTTTTAATTGTTCGGATTGAACTGTTTCGTCCATTATGTTTTCATTGGGTGGTTGTGATATTGTTTGACCGGTTGAACCGGGTGGATTATTATTGTTTTGTGTCTTTATGACGAGGTGTTATTGTGTTGAATCTGCGAGTCGATGAGTGTGTTTGGTCACCTAGCCTGGTGGGTCCCATGTAGGGATCCATGGCGCTGTAATATACCCTGAAGATCTTGGGGGTGTTACAGAAAATGGTATCAGAGCACTGGGTGTATGGATAGCTAGGCTTGTCGATTAATTGGGTCTAGTTGTGTTTTGTTTTGCACATTGTCACCCCACTGCCATTATCTTGGTACTTCCGGTGCTCGTAAGTTTTCCTTACTCGATTCCTTGTTTCCTTGTATCGTACTTCCGATTCTTGAATTATGACTATTTTTCCTCTCGTTCTTACCATCGTATTGTAATTTCTACCTATTATCTTCAGTATGGATGCTAGGAGAGGCCGAGGTAGAGGAAGTGGCCGTGGTCGTGGATGCGATCGGGGACGAGGGGCATCCAGTGAGGCGGCCACGTCACACAATTCTGGGGCTGGTAGTACTGATGGTCATCAGAGCCATAGTGATACTCAGTAAAGCGCAGCTGGTAGAGGCACCGATCTTGGTGTTGCAGCTGTAATGCAATAAATGGTGAACCAAATGGTTGGTTTGCTCAGGCGGTTCAGAACCCGACTCCGGCCCATGCTACTTGGGGTGGATCAGATCGTTGGCTTCAGGATGTCATCAAGATGCATCCTCCTCAGTTTTTGGGGGCTTCAGACCCGATTGGCTGGGAGGGGTGGATCAAGGAGATATCCAAGGTCTTTGTTGCCACCAACTGTCCCGAGGACTGAAAGGTCCCTATTGCCCAGTACTTTATCATTGGGGACGCTACTGACTGGTGGGAGGCTTTTGAGCCTAAGGACCATGTTGCTTCATGGGTCGATTTTAAGGACCTAATGGAGACCGAGTATTGCCCATGGCCAGTTAAGCAGGCTCGAGTCCATGGTTTCTGTGATGCCCAGCATCGGGATGTTCCTGTTTCCCAGGCTATTGCTGACTACAACTGGGAGTTGGGTTTCGTGTAGACCCAAGTTAGTGAGGAGAGCGACAAGATTTTTCATTTTTACAGATGGATGAAACTGAAGATTCGTGACTACATGTCTGGGCTCGCCTGCAGCACCCTGAAGGATTATCAGAGTAGAGCTCTTGCATACGATATGTCTTTGACGGCCAGTGTGGTGGCTCGTGAGAGCAAGAAGAAGAAGTCCGCTGGAATTTTTTCGGGCCACAAGGGGGGAGGTCAGCAGAAATCTCAGTTTGCTAACTTTTCCACTGGTGGTGGTCCAGCTCATTCTACTAGGGGTTTCCGCGGGGCTACCAGTGCCCCTTCCCGTGATGTGAAGTGTTTTAAATGTGTACGAATGGGCCACATCAGTCGAGCTTGTCCTAGTCCTTTGCTGACGTGTTATCGGTGTGGCCAGTCAGGCCACAAGTCTGCTTTCTATGCTGATAGAGAGAAAATTCTTGGTGCCCAGGCTTCCTTCCCAGCGCCTAGGGAACCAAGTGTGAATCAAGGTTCGTTTGCTTCTCAGTATCCGCCGAGTGCCAGTCGAGGGAGAGGTCAGGGTCAGCCCGCTAGAGGGGGATATTCTAGTGTCGGCTCCGCTCATCCGCGAGTTTATGAGATGCGGAGGGCCGATAATCCAGCAGCCACCGTGGCCACATGTACTGTTCATATCCAGTCTCATCCTGTTAGTGTGCTTTTTGATTCAGGTGCTACACATTCATTCATCTCTCTGGAGTGTGTGCGCCGCTTGAGTCTCGACTATTTGACGCCTTGTGAGCCTTTCATCGTTAAGCTTCCTAGCAGTGATAGGATCGTTGGTGATCAGGAGGTCCGAGGCTATTCTGTGTTTATTTGTGAGAGGGCTTGGCTCTCTAATCTTATTGTTGTGAGTATTGAGGGTGAGGATTTGATTCTCAGGGAAGATTGGCTCGAGCGGCATGGTGCAATCATGAACTACCGCATGAGGATCATCACCATGTTAGCCGAGGATGGCACCGAGCACTCTTTCGCGGGGTGAAAGAGAAACCAGAAGTTCGTGATTAACACCTTGAAGGCTATGAGGCTCCTGTGGAAGGGGTGTACTGGTTATTGGTGCTATGCCTCGAAGGCGGGGGATGGTGGGGTCGAGTTTTCATCGATTCCAGTCGTTAGTGAGTTTCCTGATATCTTTCTTGATGAGTTACTGGGGTTACCACCAGATCGTGAGGTTGAGTTTGCTATTGAGTTAGAGCCGGTGCGGCTCCGATTTCGAAGGCGTCGTATCGCTTGGCACCTTCAGAGATGGCCGAGTTGAAGAAGCAGTTGAGTGAGCTTCTCGAGTCGGGGTATATTCGACCAAGAGCTTCGCCTTGGGGCGCACCGGTCTTGTTTGTACGTAAGAAGGATGGTTCACTACGTTTATGTATCGACTACCGCGAGCTAAACAAAGTGACCATCAAGAACAAGTATCCCTTGCCGAGGATTGATAACTTGTTCGATCAGTTGCAGGGAGCTGTGGTATTCTCGAAGATTGAGTTGAGATCGGGGTACTATCAGCTTCGGGTGAAGGAGTCCGGTGTCCTGAAAACAGCTTTTCGGACGAGATACGGACATTATGAATGTGTGGTCATGCCCTTCGGGTTGACTAATGCGCCAGCGGTGTTCATGCAGTTGATGAACAAAGTCTTCATTGAGTATTTAGATAAGTGTGTCGTCGTCTTCATTGACGATATCCTTATTTATTCGAGGAACAAGGCGGAGCGCGAGCATTATCTGCTTGTGGTGTTAGACATTTTGAGGACCTAGCGACTCTATGCGAAGTTCTCTAAATGCGAGTTCTGGCTGAAGGAGGTGATGTTTCTGGGTCACGTGATTTTAGCCGAGGGGGTCCGCATGGATCCACACAAGATTGAGGCAGTGTTGGATTGGGCACCGCCTAAGAATGTGAAGGTGGTCCGTAGTTTCTTGGGTTTGGCTCGCTACTATCGTAGGTTCGTCGAGAGGTTCTCGAAACTGGCTCGACCACTTACACAGTTGCTCCAGAAATCCGAGAAGTTCATCTGGAATGACGAGAGACAAACGAGTTTTGAGGAGATGAAGAGACATTTAACTTCAGCGCCAGTTTTAGCGTTGTCGTGTGGCAACGAGGGTTTTGTCATTTATAGTGATGCTTCGGGTCAGGGTCTTGGGTGCGTATTGATGAAGCACGGCAATACCATTGCGTATGCATCGAGACAGTTGAGGCCGTATGAGCTCAACTACTCTACTCACGATTTGGAGTTAGAGGCAATTGTTTTTGTGCTCAAGATTTGGCATCACTATCTTTTTGGCTCTGCATGTCAGATTTTTACCGATCATAAAAGACTAAAGTACATATTCATTCAGCGGGAGTTGATTATGAGGCAGAGGAGGTGGTTGGAATTGATTAAGGATTATGACCTTGAGATCCTTTATCATCCAGGCAAGGCGAACGTCATGGAAGATGCCTTGAGTCAAAAACCGGGTGCGTTGCAGACGCTCGCGATGCTTACATCTCGATCGAGCTTCAGCGGGATTTGATTGAGTTGAGTGTTGAGATTTTGTTGCCGGGAGCTGTCGGGCAACTTTGCGCTCTGGAGATTTCGTCGTCATTGATCGATGAAATTAAGTAGAAGTAGATGAAGGATCCGATGATTACTAAAATCCGAGAGAATGTTCTTAAAGGAAACTCACCTGCGTTTGTGATCCACGAGGATGGTGTGTTGAGATTCCAGTGTCAGCTTTGTGTACCGAAAGACTTGTAACTGATGCAGGGTATTTTGCGAGAGGCCCATGCTACGCCTTACTCAGTTCATCCTGGTTCGAGTAAGATGTATAAGGACCTGAGGAGGAACTTTTGGTGGAATGATATGAAGGAGGAGGTCGCACAGTTTGTAGTGAGATGTTTGACTTGTCAACAGGTCAAAATCGAGCATCAGTGGCCAGCCGGGTTATTGCAGTCACTTCCTGTTCCAGAATGGAAATAGTAGGATATTTCGATGGACTTCATCACGAGATTGCCGAGGTTGAAATCTAGTATGAATATGGTTTGGATGATTGTGGATTGTTTGACCAAGTCGGCACACTTTCTGGGCATCAAAGATACTTGGGGTCCGGAGAGGTTGGCTCGTGTGTTCATTGCGCAGATTGTGAGGCTTTACGGTACTCCGAAGTTTATTGTTTCGGATCGTGATGGCCATTTCGTATCGCACTTTTGGAAGGCAGTACAAAAGGCGTTGGGTACTCGGTTGCATCTGAGTACTTCTTTTCATCCTCAGTCAGATGGGTAGTCGGAACGCACTATCCAGACATTTGAGGATATGTTGCGTGCTTGTGCTCTCGATTGGAGCAGTGATTGGGAGGAGCATTTGCCATTGATCGAATTCACGTACAACAATAGCTGGAACGCATCGATTTGAATGGCACCGTATGAGGCGCTTTATGGGCAGCGATGTCGATCACCGATTTGCTGGAATGAGGCGTCCGATTTGGTTGGGACCGAACCGGATATCGCTATGGAGACGAGGCGGAAGGTGAAATTTATTCGAGAGAGGATGTTGACTGCTCAGAGTCGACAGAAGTCATATGCTGATGTCTGTCGTCGACCTTTGTAATTCTAGGTGGGGGACCACGTTTTGCTAAAGGTGTCGCCGACGAAGGCGATTTCCGCTTCGGGAAGAAGGGAAAGTTGAGCCGGAGATTTATTGGGCCATTCGAGATTCTCGAGAGAGTCGGTGAGTTGGCATACCGTTTGGCATTGCCTATGACCTTAAATCACGTTCGTAGCGTTTTCCATGTTTCCCAGTTGAGGAAATATGTTCCGGATCCTAGTCACGTCATCGACTATGGTGAGATTGATGTTGCCGAGGATATTACCTTCGAGGAGTGCCCCTTGAAGATTTTGGAGCATCATGAGAAGCGACTGAGGCATAAGACCATTCATTTGGTCAAAGTACAGTGGTCGAGGCATGGTGTCGAGGAGGAAACTTGGGAAACCGAGGATAGCATGCATGCTAGGTACCCTGAGTTGTTTGTTTCTTAAGTTTCGGGACGAAACTTATTTTTAGAGGGGTAAAATGTAATATCCGCATTTTTTCTCTTTTCCGGTATTTTCGTTTTGGTGTATTTTTTTCGTTTTTAGTGACTCACTTGTAACCGTATTGATATTTTTATAATATTTAATATTGGACTTTTTGTCATCCGATCTTGTTTCGGACTTGTTTTACTCAATTTCGTGCTTAATGTGATTTCCGTCGCTATTTCATTCGATTCTCGTAACCGTTGTTCGGAACCGCTATTTCGGGGTTGCCGCAGGTCTGTCTCATGTTGTTATGCATGTTGTGAACTTTTGTTTGTTGTTTCAATCATGTATCGTGTGTTTCAGACGTTTTGGGCCGTTTTGTAATTTCTCAAAGTTTTGGAGTGATTACTAACATTGTAGTTTTTCCATAACCTCGGGTAGTCGGAATCGGGTTTTCTTTTAGCATTTTGGTTCTGACTCAATCTTGTTGTTCGTGTGTCTCCTTTGGTTCGTTGTTTGGTGTCGGATGCGTGTTGTTCTCATCCGAGATGGAATTCGCTGTTTTCCATCCCTGATTGATGTCTGTGCTGCTGTCTGCACTCGATAGCGCTCGCTACTGTTGTTGTGTAGCGCACGCTATCGTTGTTTCTTAGCGGACGCTACGTTTGCTTGGTAGCGCGTGCCAACGGTGCGAGAACAACAGAGTCAGTGAGTAGTTTATGTTCTCTGCTCTATGGACGAGCAGCTTAGCGCGCGCTAGGAATGTATTCTAGCGCACGCTATGGTCTAGGCTTAGCGCACGCTGGGTGTCCGGTAGATGCGCTAACCTGGCAGTCCAGAACTGGGCAGAATGTTTATGGACCCGACTGATGTTCAGGTAGCGCACGCGATTGGCCGATAGGGCGCGCTATCGAGGGGCGGTTAGCGCACGGTATTTCCTAGTAGCGCACGGTAATGGTCCAGAACCGTAGGTTCTGGACTGGGTTTTTGGTTTATAGCGCACGCTAACCTTGAATGTTAGCGCATGCTAATAACTCTCTGGCTATAAAAACCAAGAGTTGACCGGAGCAGCTCATTTTTCTTTTTCTTCTCTTCTTCTCCGAGGGTTAGGCGATTTGGAGAGTTTGGGGGCTTGGAGTTGATCGGGCTTCATCATCCATCCAAGATTTAGAGTCTCTAACACCAAATTATCATCATCTAACATCTTCTACCAATTGAATCAAGGTAAATCTCCTAGAACCCTACTTTTTGGGAGATTTGGGGGTTTTCAAGTTTTCGTCTGATTCTTTCCGTATCGTTGATTAATTCATGATGTCTATGATTAATCTTAGTAGTATTCATGTGTTTGCTACGAAATTATGGTGATTTTCGGTATGTTCTTGAAATCGAGAGGGTTTGGGGTTGTTGTCCGCCCTCGTCGATTTTGACGTACGAAATTACATGAATCATAGGTGGGTTTTCGGGTGTTTTCCGTTACCGTTGTTTTGTCGAGTTGTTGTAATCGTGTTTGACGAATCGTCTAGGTTCGGTGTTTGGTTTCTCGCAACCGCGGTCGTAATCTTTTCCGTTTATCATCGTCGTTTAATCAAGGCAAGTACTCTTATGAAGTTACACTCTTGACATGGTAGTATTGCATGAGTAACACGTGTGTGTATGTGTATGCTCATTACGGGTTAGATCCGATGGGGTCTCGGTAGGGGTCTACAGAGGCATGGATCCGTCAGCTTGTTTTTAACCACTACGGGTTAGATCCGACGGGGTCTCGGTAGGGGTCCATAAAGGCGTTGGTCCGCGGTTAATTGTAATGTATTTTACAAATGTGTTTTGGATTATGGCGTTCCCGGAAATGTATGTTTCAACTGATGCTTTCTAAATTACATGCTTTGACCATATGTGTAAGGTGTAAGTTGTTCATTTGGTTACTTGTACTAGCGTAATTGCTAACCCCTTTGGGGGACCCAATTTGGGGAAATTCGTTTTATAAATTTTAGGTCAGGTTCATCGGGACGAGCGGGCACTGGAGCAGTACGAAGATGACGGCCGTGCGTGATGATTGTGCATGAGTGGTGTTTTATTGTTTTCTGTCTTTTGATCGATTGTCAACTTGTAAACTAATAAAAGTACTCGAGTACTTATGAGCTTTTAATTGTTCGGATTGAAGTGTTACGTCCATTATGTTTTCATTGGGTGGTTATGATGTTGTTTGACCGGTAGAACCGGGTGGATTATTATTGCTTTGCGTCTTTATGACGAGGTGTTATTGTGTTGAATCCGTGAGTCGATGAGTGTATTTGGTCACCAAGCCTGGTGGGTCCCATGTAGGGATCCACGGCGCTGTAATATACCTTGAATATCTTGGGGGTGTTACAACGGGGTCTTCGACCCTGTTGGTCCCTGAGAATGATGAAGACTATCCTCACTGTACCAACACGAGTCTTTTCTAGCGCTTTGTCCTCACTCACGCGCACCTGAGAAACTTCCCAGGGGGTCATCCATCCCATAACTACTCCAGGCCAAGCACGCTTAACTTTCGAGTTTCTATGAGATGGCTACCAGAAAAGAAGATGCATCTTGTTGGTATGAGTAGTCCAAATCAATTTATTTAACCACTTTCTAGTGCAGATCTCACAGGTCTAATCGCAAGCCGCGCCTCGCGCATTTTTAAGCTCATGCAGGCAGGATGCTGGAGCCAAGCCCAACAATACCCCTCCTAGTACCTGCCAGCATCTCAGCCCCATAGTCTGGAAACTTCCGCGAACTAGATTTGATCACACAGCCCTCTAGCGGCTGGATTCATTCACACAGTCCTCCAACACTTGACATCAGCATTTGTTCCAGCTCCGTTTACCTTCTGCTGCGCCAGTATCTCAGTTCCAGCATACAAGATTTGATCACATAGCCCTCCAACACCTGACAACCTCTACCGCGCCAACATCTTAGTTCCGGCCAACTGGCAATATTTACTGCATGCCCGCCTCTCAGTTCCAACACTTTGGCAGCCTCCACTGTAGGATACTTCGAGGGAATCCGCACCCATGACCTGCTGCGATACCAATTGTTGGTCCCTGAGAATGATGAAGACTGTCCTCACTGTACCAACACGAGTCTTTTCTAGCGCGCTTTGTCCTCACTCACGCGCACCTGAGAAACTTCCCAGGGGGTCACCCATCCCATAACTACTCCAGGCCAAGCACGCTTAACTTTGGAGTTTCTATGAGATGCCTACCAGAAAAGAAGATGCATCTTGTTGGTATGAGTAGTCCAAATCAATTCATTTAACCACTTTCTAGTGCAGATCTCACAGGTCGAATCGCAAGCCGCGCCTCGCGCATTTTTAAGCTCATGCAGGCAGGATGCTGGAGCCAAGCCCAACAGACCCAATCCACATAATATTATCACAAGAATAATCATTTCAACATCTCATGGAGTCCTCGACCCAATCAACAGAATATCATCGCAGCACAATCAATGTCACAACCTCTCATTTCGACAAATCCTGCTCAAGACCCTTGATTAATTAACCTTCGGAAATCTCGTCAGATATCTTTGGTTAATTAATCCTAATACCAACATTTAAAACGAGTTGAAACAAACTTTCAGAAGCACAAAACTCAGCTTTTATCGAGACCAATATTTAAAACGAGTTGAAAAGAACTTTTGAAGTACGAAAATTGTTCGGTATCGGGGTCTTAGCTGTCATTCGAATATACGTAACCAATAAGCCTATCAGGATCCTCCCTTGCACACCTGTGCACCGGAGTTCACTCCACTATGTTGGCCGCCCCTTGAACATGTCACCGCGCCGGCGCTCACTCCCGCAAGAGCCGCCCCTTGCACACGCATTAGGTAACAGCGGTGTTCACCAACCATATGGAGCCACTCATTGCATCGTACACCAGGCCGGAGTACACGCCTCGACCTTAGAGGCTCCTGGATACGAAGTCTCTCACAAACAAATATTCACATTATTTCAAACATCAAGCACATAGTCAATCATCGCAACAATTATCAAAATCAGTACATAAATTCACACAAATTATCTGTCAATCAACAACTACACGACACAACACACCTCCAGGTATAAATAGACCAACGCCACACATATATCCCTGAATCGTAATTCAACCAAGTACACATACTTGACTATATTATCTCTATAAATATAGTTTATACTTTAATTCAAATTAGGTACGGCGAACTAATATTAGCATCAATCACTCAACATTCACAACATATGTGTGTATATATATATATATATATATAATTTGTATATCAAGGTACTTGCCTTGGTAAATTCTTGCGAATACTACGAAGAATACGGTCAATTGGAAAAACTCCGAAACTCCGATGAAAACGATGAACGGAAGGGTTCGACACTAGCTCTTCGCAGGGAACTCAATCCTAATATCCTATCATCAGTCAAACAACGATCACACGAGGAAAAACATCGTAGAACGCCTGAATTCCCTCTACGACATTTTACCAGATAGCTTGAAGGCGTCAAATAGGAACTCAATAAACCGACAAATTTCTAGCAATGAAACCATGGAAAAACAACAAAAATGGGGGGAATATAATCTAGACTATTGATGATCATTCAATAATCTAAATTAATTGGGAATAAACGGACAACATCATTCAAAATCCCCAAAGTTCCGATAACTAAGATTTTAGGAAAACTTATCTCGATTATAATTCGATAAATACAGTAATTTCAATGGCTCGAAATATCAAAATGATTTATTTAAGTATGTGACTCAGTTTCAAAATACACAAAATTTCATCGAAAATAACTTGCATGTTAAAAGATATACATATTCAAATAAGGTGGCTCGACCAACTTCAAAACAAATGTTGCTGGAAATGACTGAAAAATAGCATGGTTGACTCACTAGAAAACGGTTCATATTATTCAAATATTATGACTCAATACCTACGGTCTGAATAATATTTTATTCATATGTATTATACTTACAAAATAATCGAAATTTATATGTAAAATAACTTACCGATTGTGGGATAATCGAGTTGAAAGAGGGCACCCCAGTCTGAATTCAAGACTCTCTGGGGAATTTTAGCGAACAGTTCCAGTCAGTCTCCTGGAAAAGCTGGTCTGACTTGCCAGAAAATGACCATATATAGTCGGACAAATTGACTCAGATTGGAAGTACAGAGGCATGTATTTATATAGGAAGAGTTTTTGTATACGGATAAGTAAATTGTGTGAAGAAATCAAGTGAAGAAGGGGTATATTTATAGGCCACAAGACAGGTCCTTAGTCAAGATTGTGGGTGTGACGCACGCACATGCATCAGCAGCCTGACGTAAGGGCGTTTATCATGCCCGGTGACTTTCGGCACTCCTGAGCGATTCATACGCGCGACGACACGCACCACCCCACACGGGATTCCCGGATGCTTGCCGAGCGCTGACGCACGCAGTGACGCACGGTTCTCGGCAGCTGGTAGCCTTCCACTAATTCGATCATAACATCTTTGTCCGAACTCCGATTTGATTGCCGTTTGAATCATTGGAAAGCTAACTCAAATTCAATAATATTGCTAATTTTCAGAATTTTAGGACTTCTCAAATATCCGTGGGGATTTTTCAAAGTTTATACTTATCCGCGACACTTCCAAGAAAATGTCCAATTTTATTATTATTATTTACACTCTCGGTGATTATCTAGTATTTTAAATGCTTCAAGACCACAAATGTATCTCAAATACATATAAGTAAATTCACAAGCTCGTATATAGTCCGGATAATTTTCTCTAAGTTTCGTTAAATAATTTATCGGAGAATACAACGTTCGCCACCGTCACATTCTTACTAATAATTATTCGATGATATTAGAAAATACTACCCGACACCTTACTCTCGTCTACTCAATATCACATCTATTATCGAACAAAAATCACATCATCAATCTTCCAACAAAGTCAACGATAAAATATTATTCTAAAATTCAGGATATTACATACTACCCCCTTAAAATAAGTTTCGTCCTCAAAACTTAAAACAAAGAGTAGCAGAACAAACTAAGAAAACAACCCCTTAGTAACACCACAATCGTCCACACATAATTCAGTAAGCATCCCCGAATGCACAAAGTAGGCAGTACCAAAATGAAAAAAAAAAAGAATTTGGAAAGTATGTGTACTGTATACGAGTCCGAGTGTGTTTTTATCATACCAGAAAATGACACTATATGAGCCGCAGAATAACTAAAGCTCGCACAGTGCAAAATTTTGAAATCAAATTTTAGTCTTCTGACGAGGGCGATAATATCATGTCTGCACTTTATGTAAAGCAATCATTTGAGACTAAGAGGGCGAGTCACGTTTCGTCCAAAACTTGTAAATACTATTCTTTATTTAGAAGATGAAGTTTTTATTTCATATGTCGACTTTAAACTATTTTTGAATAATACAAAAAATAATTTATGTCGTCATAACTAATTTGAAATATCTCAGAAATTTAATTTGAAATTCAAGTACCAAAATTTTAAAGTCTTTTCTCTTATACAAAATGTTTAATCAAAAAATATTTTCACTGAAATACGTAACTATTTGATACGATTATATAAAATCATAGGTTTTCACAATGTTTGAAAATTTTCAAAACGTCATTTTTAAGTGTTCGTGCAGTGGATAAGATTAACACTTAAAAATTCATTCTAATGAAATGTAGAAATCGAAAAATATACTCGATTTCCAAAGCATACTACATAACCGTTTTCACTCGGACCGTATATGCAGATTATATCCTAAAACAATAATATTACAAACAAGTTCCAGCCCCTTGTTTAACATTAAGCACATTAGCACAACATAATCAAATACACATATAAGGGGACTGACAATCGGGAGACTTACCATCACGGATCGCCTGAAGATGATGTCGGAACCACGATACTTATCACGACTCTGATGTGCGCAACTTACATAGGACATGGACTTGGCCCAATGGCCTAGGTTTTTCACAAACCTAAGCTCTGATACCATAAATGTAATACCCCCATAATTTAACCGGGAAATGTCACGCGCCGTACACCTTGTCACAAGAATCTACCAAGCTAAACTCTAAAAGACTGCTCAATAATTGACTGACCGGGGTCAAATTAATTGCAAAACATACCGACAAGGTCGTTAAACAATTCAAAAACCAATACAGTCCGCAACTCAACGACAATACTTAACTTGAAAACCGAAAGAATGACCAGGAAATATTGACCAAAATAAAACAAAGGAAAAGACTCCTACTCTTGTGTGATTAGCATCACTGTCCTCCATATCCTTCCAAGCTAATCCTGTGACTGCTCCCGAGCTGCAAAACCTGAGCGCATAACAGGCATCCACCCCCTGATAACTCGGGGGTTAGCAAACTGAAATTTTGCTAGTACAAGTACATGATATGCAAGATATACGAAAAATATCAACACAAAACTCAACAACCACGAAGCCTTAACACGAATCACACACTCTCACAACCAGTACCAAAGATCATTCACTTACACAAGGTGAAAGACATTCACACAGTCACATTTTCTCCACGAAAAACAAAAATCAAAGAAACTTTGGGAGAGCCCCGATGAGTCAAAAGATCTTGTTCGAAAACCCCTTTTAAAATAAATATTTTAAAAAACATTTTGATAAGATGGTTTGAAAACGCTATTGTTGACTCGGTCCACTTTGAATGATTTGGGGTGTTTGAAAAATCGAATGGAAATACTTTAGAAAATAACTTCAAAATTTCTCGGGTCCTTGACCCAGTATGCGGAAAACAATTTCATAGGAAAATCATTTCAACATCATTCGGGTTCCTCGAACCAATTTACAGAACACTATCACAAAAACAATCATCTCAACATCTCACGGGGTCTTCGACCCAATCCACATAATATTATCACAAGAACAATCATCTAAACATATCACGGGGTCCTCGAACCAATCCACTGTTAGGAGTATGCCCTCGAATGCCACTCAGGGATGTATGAGTGAGGGCATTGTACTTGTTATTATGTAAGTAATAATCAAAAGGCAATTGTATGTTTCTTTATTTACTGGTAGCCACTGGTATTCCTGACTCGTAAATATATATATAGAAACTAGTCCGTGTATTTGAGAGCAAAACATTCCACTCCTTATTGAATAAGGGGATCGGCACTGGAAAGGTTATGGCTCAAATACTTAATCGTTCGCAAGTCGATGAAATTTGACTGGGCGTTAAGTTTATGTGAAGACTTGTATGACGTGTTCTTTGACTTGGAGAGTGCCTGTCGAACACTAATGGTTAGTGGGAGCACACGTTATAGGTATGCTCATTGGATTAGTATACTCGAACCGACTCACCCTAGATTCGTCACACGAATTTCACTCTGGGACAGTCAATGATGGAATCGAAAGTTGTGATAGGTATTCGTGAACCTTCGACTTGAGGATTTAGTAGGGATGTGCTTGTGACGTTAAGATTTTCATTAGAGTAGTTCGACCCAGAAAATCAAAAGGTGGGGGTCAACCTCGACGTATGTCTTAACGGGCAAGTAGCAGGTTCTACTGAATACCAAGATAGAATTCTTTCTCCTGTTAGTGAACGGGTTATATGTCCTATGCGGTTATTGGCAAATGAGATTATAAGTCTTTAGCCAAAGCATTGGAGCTTGTTGTAATGGATACACAAGAGTTCGATGATCTCGATTTGCATTAACTCATGCATAGAGTCAAGTACAGATAGGTTTTGACTGACCGTGACCCTATAACTTAATCAGGACATTTGAAAGAATGGTTTATACGTATACTGGTATTTACGACAGAATGGTTGTTGAATGATCCCTATCATTCGTTCTCAGTTCAGGTACAGTGTAGGTCGTTAGGCTGGCTAGGTGGTGCTACTACTCTTTGGTTCCTCCCATTGCTAACTGAGATGGACCTACCGAGTCGCGCAATAGGATTGACGACGGAATGAATCGAGCTTATTCTCTCTTTATTAATATTAGATATTGGATACCTAAATTATTGGGACATTGGATGTCTAAATTGATTTATTGGATAAATTAATTTACGGCTTAATGAATTAAATAAATTACTGGGTGATTAATTTAATTCATGAATATAATTATTTCTTGGAGAAATTAATTATATTATTATGTATTTGATATGAATAATTAATTAGATTAATTAATTAGATTAATTAATTAATATAAATACATCAGAATGGAATTGGAGTTTATCTATTTGGACTCACGGGAGTCCGGAACGAACCGAACTCGTTCGTTTCTTTATAGATAGCCGCCCCCCTCCCTCACCTAATCTTCCCTTAGTCTTTGTCTCCATTTTATAATGGAAGGCTTATGACCAAGGGGACAAGATATCATGTGATATCATTTTAGTGTAGGTGTACTTTTGTCTTGAGATGAAAAGGATTAGAATAAGATGTGAAGACTCCCACTTCCTCCCTACACACTTGCATCGTGAGTTATCATAGAGAGAGAAAGTAAAATTGTTTTCCTAAGTCTTCATCTTCTTCACTTTCAACTTAAGAGTTTTTCTTGGAGAAAAATAGAGAGATTAATTGAGAGATTAAGAATAAGCACTTAGAGTGTTGTAGTCTTAATTTAGAAAGCTTCTAAAACCTTGATCTAGCCGTATCCTTGGAGGATAGCAAGGCGTTGTCATTCCGATCGTTTATCCGACGTGTGGCAAGTAGAGACACGGTACTTTCGGCGTTGGATCATTCAAGAACTTGAAGAATCCGATTCGTGGGAAGAGCATCTAAAGATTGGGGAATCATCTTTAAGGAGTACACCATTTAATCAACGGACTACGAGGGTATGATTTCTAATCCTCCTTGTTTTTGTTTTATATTCGTATATATGTAGCTTGATCGATCCTCGTAGGGATTCAGATCGAATTAATTTTCATTTTATCGCTTCTGCTGGGCCTTCGTTTTAAGCTCCGAATTCCAACAGTTCTATCGGAACGTATGTCTTGCGATCGTATGTATGATATTTAGCATTTGGAATGCTTGATTGAATAGTTTATGATTTGGAATCATAATCGTATTAATCGTTGATTTTTAATTGTTTATCTAAAAATTAGTTTTTCATAATTTTATGTTAAAATGTAAATCTATTTTTTTTTTTGAAAAACTGATTTAAATGTTTAATATAAAGATTAGAAAAATATTATTTTTAGAATCGAGGCGAAAAAATGAGCCGAAAAAGTAAACGGACCCGACAGCTTGGAGCTGGTCAGGCACTATCGTGCGGTCCCATTCTACGGACCGCGATCTGGCCCTGTGCCGGCCATGATCGGCAGCCAGCCAGACACCTGCCGAGCGGTCCCATTTTGAGGACCGCAATCTGGGCATGCGGTCCGGCCCTGCTGGGCAGGGCGCTGGGCAGTGCCGAACTTGACCCGACCGTGTGTTTTTTTACTCCATTTCTTATATTTCTTCGGTAATTAATTTCCTACAAATTAAATTAGATTTAATTTGACTAAGATATAATTATGGTAATTTTATTCTTAGGGCAATTAATTTAATGAAATATTTTTTCGTCCGGAACAAGTTAAAATTAATGGTTATATGAATTAATTTGATTAATTCGTTTGGATGGATTAATTTATATTGATTGGATCAATATTCAGATTAATTGTGAATGCCATTTATTTTAATGTGTTTGATGCATTAATTTTGAATGGTGATGTGGTTCGTGGACCTAGTTTGAATCGTTCGGTTTTATTCGATTGGGTTGTAAAGGACGTTTTGAGCCTATTTATTTTACTAGAAATATTTGTATCTAGAATGCAATTTTTCAATGTAAAATTTATATTTAATGATGAAGACCGGAGAAAGATCCGTTCGAGAAGACGAAGATTCAAGACCAAAGACTTGTAATTAGATTATGGAGTTTTTGATTCTAGGAACGGTCCATGAACTACATGTTGGTAGGAACTCGGTTGTGAATGTTTATTCATATTGTATGAATGCACAAATGCTCTTAAATTAATTAATGTGCAAAGTGTGACATTAATCGCGAAAATTCTCTCATGGTAAATTATTAAGTTTATAAGGTTTCAAGGTTTTCCTTCCCTCCATCGAGCTTTCAGAAAATGGAAATCCAAACTGGATGTGCTATGCTTCCGAGTTATGGGGGTAGTCGTTCGGGGAGGATGGATAAATTACCGGGAGCGCAATGGATGCCTTCGATTGGAGAAAATTTTATCCCTAGAAACCTGTTCGGTTGCTGGATATGATTCAATTGTGAAACTGATTTGCGTCGATGGTATAAACTTAACTTGTTCACGAACCATATAAACCGTATAGGTTGAGGGGAGTGAACAAGGAGAAAGAAGATCGAATCATCCATTAGATGGGTTGGTGTTGGACACCACTTTATGAAAGTTAATAGACTAGAAACCTGTTCGGTTGCCTTCTATTAAGATTTATAAAGAACTCGATCACCACTATGAATTAGAGCGAACGATACTTCCGGATTTCACATGGGAGTGTGTTATTTCGATAAAAATAGTGGGAGCTGGGTAATAAGAATATAAAAGACCTTAATTCTACACTCAGATCATAATCGAATGAGTCACTAATAAATCTGTCGTACTTAATGCAGACGAACATAACTCTCAATATGACAATGAACCCACTCGCAATTCTACTCGAAAAGAACACCCTAATCGGACCTAACTTTGTGGATTGGCTCCGCAATCTCATGATAGTCCTTAGTATAGAGGCACTGTGATATGTCTTGAAGACGAGCATTCCGGTGCCTCCGGTGCGGATAAGAGCCAATCAGGAAGAGATTGAAAACCATTAAAAGTGGGTTAAGGATGACGTAAAAGTCCGTGCTTATATAATGGATTCTATGTCTAATGAGCTTCAGAGAGCTCATGAGAAAATGACTTTTGCTAGGCTGATTTTATCTCACTTAATCGAGCTTTATAGTGAGCACAGTCGAACCGCTAGATATGAGATATCTAAGCAACTGTTCGGTGCAAGGATGAAGGAAGGAGAGAAGGTTGGGGAACACGTCCTCAAAATGATATCCATGATCAAGAGATTGAAGGCTCTTGATTTTAAGATGGATACTTCTCTTCAGACCGACTTTATCCTACAGTCTCTCACTGGTTTCTTCTCACAGTTTGTTATGAACTTCAACTACAATGAGAATGCGTGTAACTTAGCTGGGCTGATGAACAAACTGGTGACCGCTCAGTCTCGGATGAAGACTCCGCGGATGAAGGAGTCTGCCCTTGTGATTTCTTCTGGACCTCGGAGGTCTAAGAAGAAGAAGAAAAAGACCAAGAAGCGGACGGGACCACAAGTCAAGGACCCTAAGAGTAAGGGAAAGGCCTCGATGGTTCCAAAAGGCAAGAAGAAGGACGCTTGTCTCAAATGCGGTTAGCTGGGCCACTGGGCTAGAGACTGTCCAATTCTTCATGGCGCTTCATGTACAGAACTTTTTGGAAACAAATTGTTCTGCTACTGTATTTTCTACTTCTTGGATATTGGATTCTGGTGCTAGTTCTCACATTTGTACCGTGGATCTGAATCTGGAACAAAGTATGAAGCTTGGAGCTGGGGAAGTGATGATCACTGTCGAAAGAGGGCATAATGTTGAGGCAACCGACATAGGATCACTTCTTTTGGGTTTAAAATCCAGTTTTGTTCTGACTTTTGAAGATGTACTTGTTTTGCCCAAGGGGCATAAAAACATAGTATCCATTCCGGTCATGGATCAGAAAGGCTTTTCATTTTTCATTGGTGATGGTTCCTGCAAAATTTATTTTAGAAATAAACTAGTGGGCACTGCTACATTGTTAAATGGATTGTATCATCTAAATCTCAGTAACAAAGTCGTTTTAAATACTATGATTAGGAAGCATGGTAGGGAAGAAGCTAATCAAGTTTTGAAATGGCATCTTAGACTTGGTCATGTTGGTCAGACCAAGGTTTACAAAATGGAAAAGGGTGGACTTATGGGTCCATTGGGATTGGATACCTTTCCTACTTGTGAATCTTGGCTTAAAGGCAAAATGACCAAGTCCCCCTTCACAGGGACATTTGAAAGAGACGCTGATAGACTAGGATTAATCCATACCGATGTATGTGGTGCTTTGGAAGCAGCACATGATGGATATCAATATTTCATTACGTTTACAGATGATCATACTAGGTATGGTTATGTATACTTAATGAAACATAAATCTGAGGCCTTTGAGAAATTCCAGGAATTTAAGGCCCTAGTCGAGAAACAAACTTAAAATCATATCAAAGCACTTCGGTCGGACCGAGGTGGCGAGTATATGAGTACGGAGTTTGATGAGTTCCTTAAGGAACATGGAATAGTATCACAACTAACACTTCCAGGTACTCCTCACTTAAATGATGTGTTAGAAAGAAGGAACAAGACCTTGTTGAACATGGTCCGTTCTATGCTAGGCTATACTGACGTACCGATTTACCTATGGGGGTATGCACTCCTGACTGTTGCGTATATCTTGAACATATGTCCTTCCAAATCCATTCTTAAAACTCCACATGAGTTGTGGGAGGGCAGGAAACCAAGTCTTAATCACATTAGGATTTGGGGATGTCCCGCCTATGTCAAGAAGACTAAGGTGGAAAAGTTGGAAGCAAGGTCCATAAAGGGATGTTTCATTGGATTCCCATCTGGGATGATGGGTAATCTATTCTACATTCCCGAAGATCGAAAGATTGTTGTTGCTTTGCAAGCACACTTCCTAGAAGATGAGTTCAGTAAGAATTCAATGAAACTCCTCAGGAGACACCTGTGCAAGAAATTGGAACCGAACCTTCTGAAACACAAGTACAACCACCTTGTAGGTCTAGTAGGTTGTCTCATTTTCTTGATAGGTATGGCTTTGTGCACTTGGAGGAGCTGGGTCTCCATGAGGTTCCAAGTGATAGCCAAGAGACCGACCCAACGACCTATGACCAAGTGATGGTGGATGTAGACTCCGCTAAATGGAGTGAAGCTATGGAAGCTGAGATAGACTCGATGCATGTCAATCAGGTCTGGACTCTAATAGATTGCCCCAAGGGCATAGTGCCTATTGGGAACAAGTGGATCTACAAGAGAAAGACTAATGGGGATGGCAAGGTTGACGCCTATAAGGCCAGGCTTGTGGCAAAGGGTTATACCGAAAAGGAAGGAATCGATTACCACGAAACCTTCTCGCCCGTAGCTATGATCAAGTCTATTCGCATGATGCTTGCTATAGCTGCTTACCACGATTATGAGATATGGCAAATGGACGTAAAGATGGCCTTCCTTAATGGATTTCTTGAGGAGGAAATCTATATGGAGCAGCCTAAAGGCTTTGCGTCCGAGGGCGATAGTCATAAAGTGTGCAAGCTTCAGCATTCCAATTATGGACTGAAGCAAGCTTCACGTAGTTGGAGCCTTCTTTTTGACGAGGCAGTCAAAGAGTTTGACTTCGTATAAAATAAAAAGGAACCTTGTGTATACAACAGGGTTAGTGGGAGTAAGATCGCATTCTTAGTACTATATGTAGATGACATTCTACTAATAGGAAGTTATCTGGGAATGCTCAGTTCTGTGAAAGCTTCGCTTTCGAGTAATTTCTCCATGGAAGACTTGGGAGAAGCAACCTATATTCTTGGTATTCGGCTCTACCGGGATTGAGCGAAGAGAATGTAGGCCTTTCACAAGCCCTCTATATAGATAAAATCTTAAAGCGTTTTAAGATGTATGATTCTAAAAGAGGGTTCCTTCCGATGTGACATGAAATAAAACTCTCCTCGAAGATGTGTCCTCAAAGTGAGGAACAACGAAAGGAAATGAGTAATATACCATATGCCTCGGTCATGGGTAGCCTTATGTATGCTATATTGTGTACGAGACCTGACATTGCGCATGCTGTGAGCGTGGTAAGTATGTTTCAGGCAAACCCATGTAGGGAACATTGGACTGCTGTAAAGAACGTTCTCAAGCACTTGAAAAGGACTAGAGATATGGTTCTTATGTATGGCGGTGGAGAACTGAATGTGATGGGCTTCACTGATTCAGATTTCCAAGGACAGAAAGACGATTCGATGCCTACTTCTGGCTACATATTTACTCTTAATGGAGGAGCAGTATCTTGGCGTAGTGCCAAGCAAAGCGCGACTGCTGATTCCACCTGTCAGGCTGAGTATCAAGAAGCCTCGGAGGCTTCCAAGGAAGGGTTATGGATTAAGAAGTTTCTGGGAGAACTTCAAGTGATACCATGTCTTTGAAAGCTGTTCGCTATCTTTGCGACAACGACGGAGCTGTAGCGCAGGCCAAGGAGCCGAGGTTTCACAATAGTACCAAACACATTCAGAGGAAGTATCATCTCGTAAGAGAATTTATTCGCAAGGGATACATTGTGCTGCATAGAGTATACTCAGCCGACAACGTCACTGATCCACTGACCAAGCCACTTCCTCATATTAGCTTGGAGCGTCATCTGGAGAGCATCGGTATTATATGCCATAGTGTGTGGCATTGAGTGCAAGTGGGAGATTGTTAGGAGTATGCCTTCGAATGCCACTCAGGGGATGTATGAGTGAGGGCATTGTACTTGTTATTATGTAATTAATAATCAAAAGGAAATTGTATGTTTCTATATTTACTGGTAGTCACTGGTATTCCTTACTCGTAAATATATATAGAAACTAGTCCGTTTATTTGAGAGCAAAATATTCCACTCCTTATTGGATAAGGGGATGGGCACTGGAAAGGTTATGGCTCAAATACTTAATCGTTCCCAAGTCGATGAAACCTAACTGGACGTTAAGTTTATATGAAGACTTGTATGACGTATTCTTTGACTTGGAGAGTGCCTGTCGAACACTAATGGTTAGTGGGAGCACACGTTATAGGCATACTGATTAGATTAGTATACTCGAACCGACTCACCCTCGATTCGTCACACGGATTTCACTCCGGGACAGTCAATGATGGTCGAAAGGTTGTGATAGGTATTCATGAACCTTTGACTTGAGGATTTAGTAGGGATGTGCTTGTGACGTTAAGATTTTCATTAGAGTAGTTCGACCCAGAAAACCAGAAAGTGGTGGTCAACCTCGACGTGCGTCTTAACAGGCAAGTAGCAGGTTCCACTGAATACCAAGATAGAATTCTTTATCCTGTTAGTGAACGGGTTATATGTCATATGCGGTTATTGGCAGATGAGATCGTAAGTCTTTGGCCAAAGCATTGGAACTAGTTGTATTGGATACACGAGATCTCGATGATCTCGATTTGCATTAACTCATGCATAGAGTCAAGTAAAGATAGGGTTTGACTGACCGTGACCCTGTAACTTGATCTGGACATTTGAAACAAGGCTTTATACGTATACTGGTATTCACGACAGAATGGATTTTGAATGATCCTTATCATTCGTTCTCAGTTGGGGTACAGTGTAGGCCGTCAGGCTGGCTAGGTGGTGCTACTACTCTTTGGTTCCTCCCATTGCTAACTGAGATGGACCTACCGAGTCGCGCAATAGGATTGACGACGGAATGAATCGAGCTTATTCTCTCTTTATTAATATTAGATATTGGATATCTAATTTATTAGGACATTGGATGTCTAAATTGATTTATTAGATAAATTAATTTATGGCTTACTGAATTAAATAAATTACTGGGTGATTAATTTAATTCATGAATATAATTATTTCTTGGAAAAAATAATTTTATTATTATGTATTTGATATGATTAATTAATTGGATTAATTAATTAATATAAATACATCAGAACGAAATTGGAGTTTATCTGTTTGGACTCATGGGAATCCGGAACGAACCGAACTCGTTCGTTTCTTTCAAGATAGCCGCCCCCCTCCCTCACCTACTCCTCCCTTAGTCTATGTCTCCATTTTATAATGGAAGACTTATGACCAATGGGACAAGATATCATGTGATATCATTTTAGTGTAGGTGTATTTTTGTCTTGAGATAAAAAGGATTAGAATAAGATGTGAAGACTCCCACTTCCTCTCTACACACTTACATCGTGTGTTCTCATAGAGAGAGATGAAAATTGTTTTCCTAAGTCTTCATCTTCTTCACTTTCATCTTAAGAGTTTTTCGTGGATAAAAATAGAGAGATTAATTGAGAGATTAAGAATAAACACTTAGAGTGTTGTAGTCTTAATTTAGAAAGCTTCTACAATCTTGCTCTAGCCGTATCCTTGGAGCATAGCAAGGTGTTGTCATTCCAATCGTTTATCCAGTGCGTGGCAAGTAGAGACGCAGTGCTTTCGGCATTCGGTCATTCAAGAACTTCAAGAATCGGATTCATGGGAAGAGCGTCTAAAGCTTGGGGAATCGTCTTCAATGAGTACACCATTTAATCAACAGACTACGATGGTATGATTTCAAAAATCCTTGTTTTCATTTTATATTCGTATGTACATAGCTTGATCGATCCTCGTAGGGATTCGAATCGAATTAATTTTTGTTTTACTACTTCCGCTGGGCCTTCGTCTTAGGCACCGAATCCCAACATCCACAGAATATCAGCGCAGCACAATCAATGTCACAACCTCTCATTTCGACAAATCCTGCTCAAGACACTTGATTAATTAACCCTCGGAAATCTCGTCAGATATCTTTGGTTAATTAATCCTGATACCAACATTTAAAACGAGTTGAAACAAACTTTCAGAAGAACAAAACTTAGCCTTTATCGAGACCAATATTTAAAACGAGTTGAAAAGAACTTCTGAAGTACGAAAATTGTTCCGTATCGGGGTCATAGCTGTCACTCGAATATCCGTAACCAATAAGCCTGCCAGGCACCTCCTTTGCACACCTGTGCACCGGCGTTCACTCCACTATGTTGTCCGCCCCTTGAACATGTCACCGCGCTGGCGCTCACTCCCGCAAGAGCCGCCCGTTACACACGCATTATGTAACACCGGTGTTCACCAGCCATCTGGAGCTGCTCATTGCAACGTACACCAGGCCGGAGTCCACGCCCCGCCCTCAGAGGCTCCCGGATACGAAGTCTCTCACAAACAAATATTCACATTGTTTCAAACATCAAGCACACAGTCAATCATCGCAACAATTATCAAAATCAGTACACAAATTCACACAAATTATCTGTCAATCAACAACTACACGGACAAACAATAACACATACGTTACCAATCAAAACTCAGCACAACACACCTTCAGGTATAAACAGACCAACGCCACACATATATCCCTGAATCGTAATTCAACCAAATACACATATGTAATATCCGGATTTATTACTATGTATTTCATCTGTACATTGAACCCTGTATTATTTTGGGAATGATGATATTGATAATGGAGTATGATCATTATCGTATTTGTATCTTTATACATGGGTGTAGGAACATATAAATTTTTCTCCATGCATATACGTGGTAACGTACGTTAAGAATGTAACTTAACGTACGTAACCTGTTAATGTTAACGTACGCTACGAATTAAGTGTAGCGTACGTAATGCGGTCAATTATTGGGTAGGCCGGCTAGCACATGGGGTACATGGTGGTGGGCTCGACCAAGATACCCGCCAGATTCGCACGGCATGAACCTGGACACTTTTTAGGTCAACGGACTTTAACGTACGTTATGGGCATCAGGTAGCATACGTAAATTATATGGGTTACGTACGTAACACGATTAGTGTAGCATATGTAATGAAGTCCAGAAACAAGACAGTGAACTATTTTGACCAATAACGTACGTTATGAAGAAGTCCTAGCGTACGTAACACTCAGAAAATTATAAAAGGAGCAGCACCCCATTTCATTTTAGCTCGTCCTTTTGCCCCTAAACTTCACCATATTCGTCCCCAGAAGATTTCCAGCCCCCTTTTAACACCTTTAGATCATTTGTTACTGAATCATTGAGATTGTATGACACTACTTGATCATTGAAGACAACTTATATTGGATTTTGGAGTAGAAATCATCATGAGTCGGCGTTGAAGCAACCGGAGTTGGATTTTACTTATAGTCTCAGTATTTTCTTCCTCTTAAGGTATGTTATACTACTTCCAACTTTGAAGTTATGTTGTTAAAGACGATATGATCACACTACCAAGAATAGTAGATCACTTTGACGATATATGCTACCTAGTATCATATTTAAACTATGATGATCGAATTATTATGGTTTAGAACACCGTAGTTGAACCTTGTTGTGACAAGGATGAGAATAGTGGATTGTAAACCGTATCAAATGTTATCGTCATTTTGATCGTAGACTTAGTGCCGAGTTCCACTTTTACTATATGGATTTTGGAAAGAATCATGATAGTTGTAATCTTACTTGCATAGAGGGAATAAGTAGTTTACTTTCAATATAAGCCTGGATTTAATGACGATATTAGACCTGTTATATCAACCTTAGACCAACCGAATCTTGCATGGGTATTACAATCAAGATTGAGAATAGTATTACGACGATATTCGTATCCTTGGAATTGAAGATATTAATCCGTAGATCATTCATGAGTATGATATATATTTGAAGGTATATTGGGTTACTCACTAAGGATTTCGTAATACTCCGTCACTAATCGAGGCAGTCAGCTGCCCAGTGAGAAACTGACATACATGTTTAACGTACGTTAAGTTTGGCAATTAACGTACATTATATTATGTTGTTAACGTACGTTACGTCTGGTACATAACGTACGTTACACTATCAGGCGAGTCAAGTCGACTGATCAGAGAGGAACTGTCAGTATATGGTTAACGTACGCTAGACTTCATAGTTTACGTACGCTAACGAGTAAGTGTAACGTACGTTACAGAGGACATGTAACGTACGTTATGTAAGTCAGACAGTTTTCGTTTTGTGGACTTTCAACCGTAATTTGGATGGTTAGATGTTTCGTTCGACCTAAGATGAATTCCATGTTATTTCCCTTATTTAAGGTTCGAACTTTGCTACGTGATTGATCGAGAGAGGCGACCTTCGAGTGTCTCGTTTTCGTGGAAGTATTGTTCTGCCTTATAATCGAGGCAAGTACTCTAATTAGAATTGTTTATATTATGACAATTATGATGTGATTGTATCGTGTAAATATGTTGTGAATATATGTCCACCATGCGTTGATCCGACGGGAATCATCATGGGAATCTATAGCTGTGTGCGCTGGATCGTTGGACAGGTAGTTCCACCATGTGTTGGTCCGACGGGATCATCATGGGAATCTATATCTGTGTGCGCTGGATCGTTGGAATACCATCAGTATGTTGAAACTGTTATGATATGATATGTGTTGTGGATATTCTCGTTGGAGAAACTTGTTATGATATAATTGTTGATTATATCACTGTTGTATGATTATTGTACTTGTACTAGCATCGTTGTGCTAACCCCTTCGGGGTGAACATTGTGTTTGTTCAGATCCGGGAGAGCGAAACAACCACCGGAGATGCATGACGGCGAGTGCGAGTGATGTTCCCGGGTTTACCATGCATTATTTGTTGGTTATTTCAATGAGTACTCGAGTACGTCGTCCGTTTATAATGGTTGGATTTTAGTGATGTAATAATAACTCTTCATTGGATATTTGTATTTCGGTTTTTGAACCAGACGGGTGTATTTTACTTCAGCAAATTCATAAATCGTTATCTGTTATTGTCTTTTCTTATAATCATACTTGTAAATTCTTATGTAAAGGATTTACGGTACTGTAATATTCCTGAATATATCGGGGTGTTACGAATATGGTATCAGAGCTAAGATTATGGATATCTTGGCCGTTGGGTTAAAGTAGGGGTCATTTATGTCTTTTGAGGTAACCGGCCGTGAATGACATCACCGCACTGCCTACGTCTTCATGCGAACGGTGGTTGTAAGTTCCTAAACTCTATCTCATTCTTTACATGTTGTGTCTCTTTATACTTGAACATTAGAACAATGTTGTTTCCTGTATATTAAGTACTTGTGCTTACGGTATGTTGAGAGGCGGACGTGGACGTGGTCGCGGATCGTGGGCCTTGGCGAAGGAATGCTGAAAGGGAGGCGCCGCCTTCTAATCAGGCTAGTCATAGCTCAGGCGAGCCGCAGCAATCCATCAATAACGAACCGGAACCTGGTGTACCAGAAATCCTTCGTCAAGTCATGAACCAGATGACTCAGTTCGCACAGGTCGTGGACCGAATGCAAGTGGCGGCAGGAATTCAGCAGGGAGATGGACAACAAAGGATTCCAGAAATGGGAAATCGAGGTGAACGATGGTTACAAGAGGTGGCAAAGATGCAACCACCCAAATTTGACGGCTTTTCCGAGACTCCCACTTGGGACCATTGGTTGAAGGAACTGGAGAAAATTTTTGCTGGAATTAATTGCCCGGATGACAGGAGAGCTCCTATTGCCCAGTACTTTCTGATAGGAGAAGTATCCGAGTGGTGGGAAGCTATCCGACCTGCAAATCATGATGCCGATTGGGCGGAATTTAAAATGATGATGGAAGCTCAGTATTGCCCTCGTCCTGTGAGGGAAGCCAAAATTCGAGAATTTTTCTCCGCTCAGCCATCAGATGAACCCGTATCCCAGACGATTAAGACGTTTAACCAGCAATTAGCATTTGTTCGACATCTGGTCAGAACAAATGCGGAGATGATGATTCATTTTGAAATGAGAATGAAACCAGAAATCCAGAGGTACATGTCCGGTTTTGAATGTACCACTCTCCGCCAATACCAGGATAAGGCGTTGGCGTACGAAATTAAAGAAGCAGCAATGGAGAAGTTTATGGAGTCGAAGAAACAGAAAGTCTCTGGTACTTTTACAGAACACAAGATCAGTGGGCCCCGCAAGGCCCAGTCTTCTTTTTCTTTCAAGAAACCTCCGCACCCATCTAAGAACGGAAAGAATTACGGAACAGTGTCAGCCACGACGGATACAGCTAGGAAGTGCTTTAATTGTGGTCGCCCAGGCCACCTTTGGCGTGATTGTTTGTGCACCCCAGTTACATGTTTTGACTGCGGACAAGAAGGGCACCGTGCGACGTTTTGCAAGGACGCCACCAAATACAATGGAACCCGTTCATCACAGCCAGTTCAAAAGGAAGCTAGTATCCAACAGACGCAGTAAAGTGTTCAGATGCCTCAAAATTTTAGCCGTGGACGAGGCAGAGGACAATGGGACCGAAAGGGGACATAGAGTGCCGGATCTGTTCCCCCACGCCTGTATGAGATGAGGAGGACAGACGATCGATCTTTCTTTGCCGCATCAGTCTTGTCGATTCTTTCCCAACCAGTTAGCGTTTTATTCGATACAGGAGCTACGCATTCTTTTATATCTTTGAATTGTGTAAATCGTTTGAATATTTCTGGTTTTCATACTTGTGAACCTTATGTTGTTGGTTTACCGAGTGGAGAGAGGATTGTTGGGAACTTAGAGACTAGAGATTTTCCTGTATTATTTGGGGGTAGGAAATGGCTCTCAAACCTAATACTCGGAGACGATTGGCTTAATCGATATGGAGCAATTGTAAATTACCGAAGGAGGAATATTTCGCTGATCGCTGATGATAGCTCCGAAGTACTGTTTGAAGGATGGAAACCAGGAAGCTCAGGAAAGTTGATCAAAGCAATGAAAGCTGTCAAACTGTTGAAACAGGGCTGTATCGGGTACTGGTGTTATGCAATGAAGAAAGAAGATGAAATTGTGGAACTTTCATCCATTCCTATTGTGAACGAATTCCCAGATGTATTTCCTGACGAGTTACCTGGACTACCTCCACGACGGGACGTAGAATTCACTATTGAGCTGGAACCCGGAGCTACACCAATTTCTAAGGCGCCGTATCGTATGGCACCTACGGAGATGTACGAACTGAAGAAACAAATGGAGGAGTTACTGGACAAAGGCTATATTCAGCCAAGCGTTTCACCCTGGGGAGCGCCAGTTCTTTTTGTTCGAAAGAAGGATGGATCGCTTCGACTGTGTATTGACTACCGAGAGCTGAACAAGATGGCGATTAAGAACAAGTATCCGTTGCCATGGATTGATGATCTGTTTGACCAGTTGCAAGGAGCAACAGTATTTTCAAAAATCGATCTAAGATCAGGATACCATCAGCTGAGGATTAAGGAATCTGATGTTCCAAAGTCAGCATTCAGAACTCACTACGGACACTATGAGTTTGTAGTGATGCCATTTGGTCTCACTAATGCGCCTGCTGTATTCATGCAGTTGATGAACCGAGTGTTCATCGAATATTTGGATAAATTCGTGGTCGTGTTCATTGATGATATTCTGGTATATTCTAAGAACCCGGAAGAACATGCGCAACATTTGCGGATTGTATTGGAACTTTTGAGAAGCGAGCAATTGTACGCCAAACTTTCTAAGTGTGAATTCTGGCTAAAAGAAGTAATGTTCCTCGGCCATGTGGTGTCAGCTGAAGGAGTCCGAGTAGATCCTCAGAAGATCGAAGCAATTATGGATTGGAAGCCTCCAAAGAATGTGAAAGAAGTCCGAAGTTTCTTAGGACTCGCCGGGTATTATCGTCGGTTCGTGGAAGGGTTTTCCAAATTTCCCGCCCACTTACTCGACTCCTGTAGAAAACTCAAAAGTTTGAGTGGAATGAGTTTTGTCAGGTTAGCTTTGATGAATTAAAGAAGAGATTGACGACGGCACCGATTCTATCACTTCCACAGGGAACTAGAGGATTTATAGTTTACAGTGATGCTTCGAACCAAGGACTCGGGTGCGTATTGATGCAGAATGATAAGGTGATCGCTTATGCGTCACGACAGCTGAAACCTTATGAAGTAAATTACCCAACACATGATTTGGAGCTAGCAGCAGTGGTTTTTGCTTTGAAGATCTGGAGGCATTATCTGTACGGGACTCACTGTCAGATCTTTACGGATCACAAGAGCCTCAAGTACATATTCAGTCAGAAAGAATTAAACATGCGGCAAAGAAGATGGTTAGAACTGATTAAAGACTATGACTTGGAGATTTTATATCATCCAGGCAAAGCGAATGTAGTGGCCGATGCACTTAGCCGCAAGCCTGTTTCTATTCAGATCTTTAGACGCTGACCTCCCAACTTAGCCTTCAACGAGAGATGATTCGTGAAGGAATTGAAGTGTGGTTACAAAGAGTCCAAGGACAACTGTGCGTGATGGAGATAACTTCATCATTAACCGAAGAAATCAAATCCAGACAGGCGGATGATCCTCTGATGATTCGATTACGTGATGAAGTAATCAAGTGAAAGGCCCCCGGATTCCTAATTCATGA
The DNA here is from genome assembly GCA_033398695.1 of Orobanche coerulescens. Classification (NCBI taxonomy): domain Eukaryota; kingdom Viridiplantae; phylum Streptophyta; class Magnoliopsida; order Lamiales; family Orobanchaceae; genus Orobanche; species Orobanche coerulescens. The sequence goes on from CM065801.1 coordinate 67,952,265, forward strand.
TGATGGAATTTTGAGATTCCAGAACCGACTCTGCGTTCCTGATATCGATGTCCTGAAACAGACGATTATGAAGGAAGCTCACAGTTCGCCCTATTCTATCCACCCGGGAACCAGTAGAATGTATAAGGACTTGATGCAAAATTTCTGGTGGGGCAACATGAAGAAAGATGTAGCGGACTATGTTTCGAAATGCTTGACTTGTCAGCAGGTTAAAATCGAGCATCAACGGCCTGCCGAAATGTTGAAGCCACTCCCGATTCCTGAATGGAAGTGGGAGGACATATCGATGGACTTTATCACTAATATGCCGAGAACCAGGACAGGAATGAACATGATTTGGGTGATAGTTGATCGTTTAACCAAATCATCTCATTTTCTAGGCATTAAGGAGACGTGGGGACCAGAGAGGTTGGCGCGAGTATTTATTTCGGAGATAGTTCGATTGCATGGTACGCCGAAGACCATTGTTTCTGACCGATACGGCCATTTTGTGTCTCACTTTTGGAAAGCAGTTCATAAGGCCTTGGGGACCGAATTGAACTTGATCTGACTTATCACCCGCGATGACGGACAATCTGAGAGAACTATACAAACGGTGGAAGACATGCTAAGGGCCTGTGCCTTAGATTGGTCAAACGATTGGTAAGTTCATCTACCGTTGATTGAATTTACCTACAACAATAGTTGGCATGTTCCATTAAGATGGCACCGTTTGAGGCATTATACGGAAGGAGATGCAGATCGCCCCTATGCTGGGACGATTCATCGGACTTGATCAGAACAGAACCAGAGTTGATCGTGCAGACTCGAGAGAAGATAGCCTTGATTCGTAAAAGGTCGTTGGACCTTGAGTCTCGAAATCCTACGCGGACGTACGCCGTCGCCCATTGGAGTTCAATACTGGAGACCATGTACTTTTGAAGGTTTCTCCTACTCGGGGAATCTTTCGTTTCGGAAGAAAAGGAAAGCTGAGTCCGAGATATATCGGACCATTTGAGATCCTTGAGAGAGTTGGAGAGTTGGCATACAGATTGGCATTGCCACCGTCGTTGAGCCATGTTCATAACGTATTCCACGTATCCCAGTTACGGAAATATATACCAGACCCTAGTCATGTCATTGATTTTGGGGAAATCGAAGTCTCTCAAGATGGTACGTTCACTACACCATAGATTGCATACAGCAACGTGTAAAATACGTTGCAATATGCCCTAAATTCATTGCAATAGGGCCTATTGCAACAATTATGCAAAAATCAAGCGTGCCCTTTGCTCTGGTTGCCATAGGGCCCTTATGGCAACGAATTTGGTACCATATTGCAACGCCATATTATTGTTGCAAATAGAGTATATGGCAACGATTTAACGGCTATAGCAACATGTTTAACACCATTGCAATATCTTGGACTACCTATGGCAACATTTTTTTCCAACGATTGTTTTGTGTTAATTGTTGCAATACATGGATTCAGGCAACCCTAAGGCAACATATATATGCCCAATTGCAACGTATTTAGAATCAAATGCAATCTAATTTTATTAATGAATATAAGATATATGGAAACATTTAAGCTTCTATTGCAATGCTAAATAAAAAAACCGGCATGACCATTAGATTTATTTCAATTGGTATATCGTAACATCAATCCAACCGAGCAATATTATCATTGCTCCAACATCAATAAATTCACTCAGACTAATTTTAGGAAAATGACCAAGTTGAAGCAAAATAACTAAGTTCAAGTGACACACAATCTAACTTAGTAATACATAGACCAATATCTTAGTTAAACATTATATAAACATGAGTCATGGCTCTTCTTCCTCTTCCTATTCCTCTTCCTCTTCATCTTCATCTTCATCTATCTTCATCTTCATCTTCATCTTCATCCGTCTCATCTCCGTCCTCAATAGAAGTAGTAGCACATCTAAATCCTTCTCTGAATCATTATGAACTTCTCCCAATCTGAAATTAGAAAAAAAAAAAGTTAGCTCATCACAAAGTAGATTAAATAATGCAATGGCTTCAAAGAGATATAATTGCCCTCGATAAAATCAAAACAACGCCTTGTGATACTCTATATTGATATTCTTTTATTGAAGATAACCTGTAGATTGACGTGGCAATCCTCTTCATGTTTACCTGTCAAGCAGGCTGAAGAGAAGTTGACAATTAGAGCTACCACATTTACAGTAAGCTGAAACTGAACAAACTTTTGAATGTTCACATAAACTGAGCGGCCCCATCTCGCAACAGTAACAATGGTGGAGAAATTATCATCTAGGATTATAACATCAGCACTCTCTTTGGCCACCTGTAAAAATTTACAAACCAAACAGTTATAAATTGAGGGTATTAACAATTCCAGTTTATTACTCTAATAATGTTCAGCCGCCCAATACCGGACTCATGAAGGAATACAGAAAAGGGACAAGCTCCATAAGACCGTCTCAAAGAAGACATATTAAAATGTCTGTCACCATATAAGACACAACACATCTCTAGGTTTGTTCTGTCCTACACTTTAGTTTTCAAATTGACAACTACAAATTCAAATCAACTTCACAGCAGTCTTAGAAATAACATAAAAAATAACACCAAAGACAACACATTTCATTGTTATAACGCTCATTCCATTGACAAGTTCACCAAAGACAACACATTTCCTGTACATCAGATAACACCAATTAAACAAGGATAAGAGAGAAAGCAAGCATTATGTGTGTCAAGCAGGATCAGTTATCTGAACAAGTTAAACAAGAACAGATTTGATGCTCCTGCTTGGATTTTTTTTATTTTTGAGTCATTTCAAATTTCAACAGTATACTCAAAGAGGATGTGCTCATCTCACGCAACATAAGAAAGTTATTTGGAATTCATTGAACTTTAAAAGACCAAGATTCTCAAATGCAATAATTAGTATCTGACATGTTCAGAACATGTAATTCAGTAGCGAGATTCACCAAAATCATGTGTTAAAAAGTATTGTACTAGAAAGAAAGGTTTGTATAGGATTCGTAAAAATAAGTAAGCTAAACAAGTCATGTAACAAATAATAAGTGATTAATGATAAATGAGTAACTGTCGGCAGTATTGGAGAAAAACACAATAAGTTTTCATCATAAAAATTCAACAAGGACTTGTAGGATAAGTTTAAGTGCTGAACAAAATGAAAAAAAAAAAAAAAATAACCTATCAAGACGATGGTCAGCCTTAAAGGTGACATAAAACAGCGACCCACGTTCGTCTCGATCATCGATTGCCATAGTTAATAAGCCAGGGCCATCATGTTTCAGTTTTGGAGACTCATCTGAAATTTATTTTTCTGTTTTAGCTGCTACTTCATGATATAAGACCAAATTGATATAATCTTAATCATCAAATACTAGTAACTGATGTATATTTCTCACATGCATCATACACTAGGTGATTATGCCGGACGCAGAGAATGTAGAGCGCAAATGCATAATATTTGTGAAAAAGCTTCTCATACCAAAACATAAACAGACTTGACCCAAACCGAGAAAAAAGCAGTGATTCACATAGAAGAACACTATCAACGGTATCTCGAAGTGCTTAATGGAAAATGCTTAACAATTCCGATTTATTACTCTAATAATGTTCGGCCGCCCAATCTGGACTCATGAAGGAATACGAGAAAAGGGACAAGCTCCATAAGACCATCTCAAAGAAGACCTATTAAAATGTCTGTCACCATATAAGACACAACACATCTCCGTGGTTGTTACATCTACACTTTAGTTTTCAAATTGACAACTACAAATTCAAATCAACTTCACAATGAGTCTTAGAAATAACATAAAAATATATCTAGCAACTAGAACATGGCATATCCGCTTATTACAGAAGGGGGAAAAGGATTAGATTCTATCACCTCGCCCGTAAATTCCCATTGCAAGGCCAATATCTGCTTCATGAAGTGCAGGAGCATCATTTGTTCCATCTCCAGTCACTGCAACAACCTCCTCAAAAGTGGTTCGCAAATGTTTCACAAGTGTATGCTTATCCATTGGTGAAGAACGAGCCATCACCTTCCAACAGAAAGAAAAAAAATAGAGCATAAAAGAAATATAGATAAATCAACAGATAACCGACATCAACAGATAACAATATTTTGCAGATAACAATATTTTGCAGAATGTATGTAGATGTCATCAACTTAACCGACATCAACTATGCTTCAATCTGTTTGCTGTAAAATAAAAATAAGGGGTAATTACAAGAATCACCCATGAGGTTAATCTAATTACAAAAGAAAATACCAAAAAACACTTGTCTATTAAAATTACAAATATTATCACATTAAATTTTGATATTAGCTTATAAATAAATACTCCTACTGAGGGTGCAAACAATTATTATTGTATAAGATAACTGGAATTCTATTTCGTAATTAAGCTAAACCTCGGGGTAATTTTGTAATTAACTTTATCACCAAACGGTAGAGTAAAATACCCTAGTAAGAATGAGAGGTGAAATCCCATCACCAGCGAATGAGGATGCCAAATTCCACCATCGGAGTTTTGCCATTGCCTCCCCACGTCAAATTCCCAACACTAATCACTGCACCGAAATTTTATACCATCACCTAGAACATAATTTCAACTTTCAACCACATTAATCCCAAAATCAAAAGAGAAACCCAAAGAATGTAAAGCATGAAAAAATAGAGGATATATGGAATTTTAAGAGAATTGCCTGTGTTTGCGGAGGATGTTGAAGCGGTAGAGCTGGTGGCGGAGGCTGATAGCAAAAGAGTAGAGAGAGGAAGCGAGAAAGAGAGGTGGGCCGATTTCAGCAGCATCTTTTTCCTTACTGCTAAGTGCTAACAAGACAGTATGCAACAAATATCGTAAATAGTAAATTATAAATCTAAAAAACGACTTTCTTACTTATCAAAAGTTATACAATTATACAATGCTTTACAATAATGATTTCTTGTGCTGAGTGAATAAAACTAGGTACATCTATGCACATCTGTATAAATGTATGAGATAATAATGAAGTGAAAAATAGATGGCAAACAATTTCTTAATAGTCAGCTCTCTATATGCATATTGTAAATCAAATTTTTCTATGATTGTTGCTCAAAAGTTGTGTACTCCACGCTCGAATATTACTTCTAAAGATGATTATAAGCAGGCCGGCCACCATTATTACCTCGGATTTACTCTAAAGACTCTGTTGTACCATATTGAATGAAGTATCATATGGAAGATGTCATACTTCTCAGGCTTAACATGCCAAAGAAAATGTCGTTGTACCTGTTGTACCCTCTTCTGCATCACCAAGTACCTCGAGTCTGAAATCGAAAGGAGAATGTTCTTCAAATTTGGTATATCTTTCTCCTTCACAAAAACCGCAAATGATTCCCAATTCAAAACTTCAAAAAAAGGTGGGACAAAATTGTCTGATATAATAACTGGAACACTCATAAAAAATAGCCTCCACCACTCTAGGACTATTGACTTCATAACCCTTTGCACTGAGATTTTGGGAGCTTCCCGAATATTTTCATGTCAGGGTCTTTGTTTAGCCAGTGTTGTAAAAGAACTGGACGGAGGTTACCGTGCATTCGACCTGCAAACAATGCAAGGGTTGAGCGTTGAGAAGCGGGTTCCCCACCAAATTGTCTTGAAGGGTTTTTAGCTGAACTAATAAGTGTTTCCGGTAAAGCAACGTCTTTTCCTAATTTGAATCCTTCTCTTTTGACATCTGAATTGCATAAAGCCCTTATGCAAGTATCCATATAATTTCTAGTTATGGATGGGGCCTGAAAAGAATAAATTGGAAGCCATTGTATTCAGATTTTGACTAGTAGAGATAAAATGTGTCCATAACTTTTGTAGTGATTAAAGTAATGTCAAGTATAGAAGCTTTATAATTTGCTATGGTCAGCCAAAAACATACTCAGTATACAGATATCCGAATAACAGGATTTGACAAGCATTTTTTGAAGAAAACAGAACTCTTAAATATGCAAGAGGGAATCAAAGACAAGATGAAAGACACTTCAAGAACTCTTAAATATGCAAAGTACTATAACTAAAGATTATGTTAACAGATCTCGAATTTAATAAATAAGTGATATAATCAATATAATCTTCAATTGGGTATGTATAGAGTATAGAGACAGACCTTAGGGCAGCATTTGCCCCATTTAGAGCAGCGAATAGGATTGACATGACCACGACCGTGCTTGTTCTGACCACCATTCCTAGGGTTTGTTGAACTCGGTCGCTGTTGAACTCGGCTAACCTGCAAACTCACGGCGAAGTCGTCGCCCGACGACCGACACACAAGAGGAAGAGCGGCTGAGATCGCGATGGAGGAAATCCAGAATCGGAAGCGGAGCTTTCGGTAGAAAAAGAGTTGTTGGGCTTACAGAGCAGAATATCCCTTATTTAGTATTTTTAATATTGGTTTTATTTTGCCCGCAAAATCTTCCAAAAGCCCGCTCGATTTTTTTAGTACCCGCCTAAATTTGGGCCCCAAATTGCTATGTACAGCAACGAATTCTTAAATTGTTGCAATAGAATGTAAATTTTACACTATTTCCAATTTTTTCGCTTCAATTGTAACACTTTATAAATGCATTGCAATATATCCGAGCTGGTCTATCAATAGCAACGTTTTCTGATGAAATTTTTTTAATCTGGTTGCTATAGCCAATCTATGGTGTAGTGGTTTGAAGAAAGACCGGTCACGATACTCGAGAGTCGAGTTAAACAGTTGAGGAACAAACCCATCGTTTTGGTCAAAGTTCAATGGTCACGCCACGGAGTGGAAGAAGCCACTTGGGAAACGGAAACTGATATGAAGTCTAGATATCCCGAGTTATTTTCGTCTTGAGTTTCGGGACGAAACTCCTTTTTAGTAGGAGAGTATGTAATATCCGGATTTATTACTATGTATTTCATCTGTACATTGAACCCTGTATTATTTTGGGAATGATGATATTGATAATGGAGTATGATCATTATCGTATTTGTATCTTTATACATGGGTGTAGCAACATATAAATTTTTCTCCATGCATATACGTGGTAACGTACGTTAAGAATGTAACTTAACGTACGTAACCTGTTAATGTTAACGTACGCTACGAATGAAGTGTAGCGTACGTAATGCGGTCAATTATTGGGTAGGCCGGCTAGCACATGGGGTACATGGTGGTGGGCTCGACCAAGATACCCGCCAGATTCGCAAGGCATAAACCTGGACACTTTTTAAGTCAACGGACTTTAACGTACGTTATGGGCATCAGGTAGCGTACGTAAATTATATGGGTTACGTACGTAACACGATTAGTGTAGCGTACGTAATGAAGTCCAGAAATCAAGACAGTGAACTATTTTGACCGATAACGTACGTTATGAAGAAGTCCTAGCGTACGTAACACTCAGAAAATTATAAAAGGAGCAGCATCCCATTTCATTTCAGCTCGTCCTTTTGCCCCTAAACTTCACCATATTCGTCCCCAGAAGATTTCCAGCCCCTTTTAACACCTTTAGATCATTTGTTACTGAATCATTGAGATTGTATGACACTACTTGATCATTGAAGACAACTTATATTGGATTTTGGAGTAGAAATCATCACGAGTCGGCATTGAAGTAACCGGAGTTGGATTTTACTTATAGTCTCAGTATTTTATTCCTCTTAAGGTATGTTATACTACTTCCAACTTTGAAGTTATGTTGTTAAAGACGATATGATCACACTACAAGAATAGTAGATCACTTTGACGATATATGCTACCTAGTATCATATTTAAACTATGATGATCGAATTATTATGGTTTAGAACACCGTAGTTGAACCTTGTTGTGACAAAGATGAGAATAGTGGGTTGTAAACCGTATCAAATGTTATCGTCATTTTGATCGTAGACTTAGTGCCGATTTCCACTTTTACTATATGGATTTTGGAAAGAATCATCATAGTTGTAATCTTACTTGCATAGAGGGAATAAGTAGTTTACTTTCAATATAAGCCTGGATTTAATGACGATATTAGACCTGTTATATCAACCTTAGACCAACCGAATCTTGCATGGGTATTACAATCAAGATTGAGAATAGTATTACGACGATATTCGTATCCTTGGAATTGAAGATATTAATCCGTAGATCATTCATGAGTATGATATATATTTGAAGGTAAATTGGGTTACTCACTAAGGATTTCGTAATACTCCGTCACTAATCGAGGCACTCAGCTGCCCAGTGAGAAACTGACATACATGTTTAACGTACGTTAAGTTTGGCAATTAACGTACGTTATATTATGTTGTTAACGTACGTTACGTCTGGTACGTTATGTACGTTACACTATCAAAGTAGTCAAGTCGATCGATCGAGAGGAATCGAAGATATGGTTAACGTACGCTAGACTTCATAGTTTACGTACGCTAACGAGTAAGTCTAACGTACGTTACAGAGGACATGTAACGTATGTTATGTAAGTCAGACAGTTTTCGTTTTGTGGACTTTCAACCGTAATTTGGATGGTTAGATGTTTCGTTCGACCTAAGATGAATTCCATGTTATTTCCCTTATTTAAGGTTCGAACTTTGCTATGTGATTGATCGAGAGAGGCGACCTTCGAGTGTCTCGTTTTCGTGGAAGTATTGTTCTGCCTTCTAATCGAGGCAAGTACTCTAATTAGAATTGTTTATATTATGACAATTATGATGTGATTGTATCGTGTAAATATGTTGTGAATATATGTCCACCATGCGTTGATCCGACGGGAATCATCATGTGAATCTATAGCTGTGTGCGCTGGATCGTTGGACAGGTAGTTCCACCATGTGTTGGTCCGACGGGATCATCATGGGAATCTATAGCTGTGTGCACTGGATCGTTGGAATACCATCAGTATGTTGAAACTGTTATGATATGATATGTGTTGTGGATATTCTCGTTGGAGAAACTTGTTATGATATAATTGTTGATTATATCACTGTTGTATGATTATTGTACTTGTACTAGCATCGTTGTGCTAACCCCTTCGGGGGTGAACATTGTGTTTGTTCAGGATCCAGGAGAGCGGGGAAACAACCACTGGAGATGCATGACGACGAGGGTGCAGAGTGATGTTCCGGCCGGGTTTACTGTCTGTTATTTGTTGGTTATTTCAATGAGTACTCGAGTACGTCGTCCGTTTATAATGTTTGGATTTTAGTGATGTAATAATAACTCTTCATTGGATATTTGTATTTTGGTTTTTGAACCAGACGGTTGTATTTTACTTCAGCAAATTCATAAAGCGGTATCTGTTATTGTCTTTTCTTTTAATCAGCCTTGTAAATTCTTATGTAAAGGATTTACGGCGCTGTAATATTCCTGAATATATCGGGGGTGTTACAACATACATCACTATATTATCTCTATAAATATAGTTTATACTTTAATATTAGCATCAATCACTCAATATTCACAACATTTGTATATACACACACACACACAAACACACAAACATATATATATATATATATGGGGAAATTACAGCCAACTACCCTATTAGATGGCCTCTTTACACTTTAGTCCCTATTGTTTCATAAATTACACCGAAGGACAAAAATCTGAATTGGTGTTGACTTCTATTAAAAAGATGAAAATGCCTCTCTATTTACTTGAATAAAACATTTCTTTTAAAATACATTTCATATTAAACAAATATCTTATAAGTTATTAAAGTGTTTGGCTAATACATTTCTTTTAAAAAATATTCTTTTTTCAGAAAATAATATTTTCGAAATATAATTTTTTTTCAGAAAATATATTTTTTTTCGCAAAAATATTTTATTTTTTTTCCAGAAAATAATTTTATTTTTTCGAAAAAATAATATTTTTTCAAGAAAATAATTTTATTTCGAAAAAATATTATTTTGCCAAAAAATATTTTTTCCTCCAGAAAATATTTTTTTTTATTTTTTTCCAGAAAATAATTTTATTTTTTCGAAAAAAATATTATTTTGCCAAAAAATACCTTTTTCTCCAAAAAAATATTTTTTTTAATTTCTTTCGAATTTTTTTTTATTTTTTTCAGAAAATAGTTTTATTTTTTTGAAAAAATAATATTTTTTCCAGAAAATAATATTTTTTCCAGAAAATAATTTTATTCCGAAAAAATATTATTTTGCCCAAAAATAATTTTTTCTCCAGAAAATATTTTTTTATTTTTTCGAAAAAAATAAAAAATCCATAAAATAATATTTTTTTCGAAAAGATAATTTTTTTCCCAGAAGATTTTTTTTTGATTTTTTCGAAAAATAATATTTTTTCCCAGAAAATACTTTCTTTTTTGAAAAAAATATTTTTTTTCTAGAAAGCTTGAAAATTTATTACACTGAAGTCCAAAAGTATTATATATATTACAATGAGGTCCAGCATGTGCCACCCACGTGAGGTGAAAAATAAATGGATAAACAAGAAAAGGAAAAATAAAAGGGCAAATTCGGAATATCAGTACTCTCTCTCCAGTGACATCATCTGAAAATTTGACTTCTGTCATTCGTTGCAAATATAGTTTCTGGACAGTGCAAAGTTTGTCCTTCATTGTAATATCTGAAACAATAGGGACCAAACTGTAATTAGACCATCTAAAAAGGTAGTCAGATGTAAATCGCCCTATATATATATATATATATATATATATACACTTCGGCAACGATGATTTTACGTAGATATAATTCGTATATCAAGGTACTTGCCTTGGCAATTTCTTGCGAATACTACGAAGAATGCGGTCGATCGGAAAAACTCCGAAACTCCGATGAAAATGACGAACGGAAGGGTTCGACACCAGCTCTTCATATGCAACTCGATCCTAATATCCTATCATCAGTCAAACAATGATCACACGAGGAAAAACATCGTAGAACGCCCGAATTCCCTCTACGACATTTTACCGGAAAACTTGAAGGCGTCAAATAGGAACTCAATAAACTGACAAATTTCTAGCAATTAAACCATGGAAAAACAACAAAAATGAGGGGAATATAATCTAGACTATTGATGATCATTCAATAATCTAAGTTAATTGGAAATAAACGGACAACATTATTCAAAATCCCCAAAGTTTCGAAAAGTAAGATTTTAGGAAAACTTATCTCGATTATAATTCGATTAATACAGTAATTTCAATGGCTGGAAATATCAAAACAAAAACTGATTTATTTAAATATGTCACTCAGTTACAAAATACACAAAATTTCATCGAAAAATAACTTACATGTTAAAAGATATACATATTAAAATAAGGCGACTCGATCAACTTCAAAAGAAATGTTGCTGGAAATGACTGAAAAATAGCATGGTTGACTCACTAGAAAACAGTTCATATTATCCAAGTATTATGACTCAATACCTACGGCCCGAATAACATTTATACTCATATTATAATACTTGCAAAATACTCAAAATATATTTGTAAAATAACTTACCGATTGTGGGATAATTGAGTTGAAAGAACGCAACCCAGTCTGGAATTCACAGACTCTCTGGGGAATTTCATCGAACAGTTCCAGTCAGTCTCCTGGAAAAGCTGGTCTGACTTGCTAGAAAACGAACATATATCGTCGGAAATACAGAGGCATGTATTTATATAGGAAGAGTTTTTGTATACGGATAAGTAAGTTGTGTGAAGAAATGAAGTGAAGAAGGGCTATATTTATAGGCCACAAGACAGGTCCTCAGTCAAGATTGTGGGTGTGACAAACGCACATGCATCAGTGGCCTGGCCTAATGGCGTTCATCATGCCCGGCGACTTTCGGCACTCCTGACCGAGTCATATGCGCAACGACCCACACCACCCCGCACGGGATTCCCGGATGCTTGCCGAACGCTGACGCACGCAGTGACGCACGGTGCTCAGCAGCTGATAGCCTTCCACTAATTCGATCATAACTTCTTCGTCTAAACTCCGATTTGATTGCCGTTTGAACCTCTGGAAATTTAACTCAACTATCTATAATACTGCTAATTTTGAGAATTTTAGGACTTCTCAAATATCCGTGGTGATTTTTCAAAATTTATACTTGTCCGCGACACTTCCAAGAAAATATCCAATTTTATTATTATTTACACTCTCGGTGCTTATCTCGTATTTTAAATGGTCCAAAACCACAAATGTATCTCAAATACATGCAACTAAATCACAAGGTCATATATAGTCCGTATAATTTTCTCTAATTTTTGTTAAATAATTTATCGGAGAATACAACGTTTGCCACTATCACATTCTTACTAATAATTATTCGAAGATATTAGAAAATACTACCCGCACCTTACTCTCATCTACTCAATATCACATTTATTACCGAACAAAAATCACATCATCAATCTTCCAACAAAGTCAATGATTAAAATATTATTCTAAAATTCAGGATATTACAGTCTCACCAGATGCTATAACGCACGTAATGCATGATACATAACATACGTTATGCTTACCAACTTAACGTATGTAAGCTCCTTAGCTTAACGCACGTAATGACTTCTGAACTTAGCCAAAAATAGCTGCTCCTGCCTGTCGTATCAACATACCGAATACATACACACGACATACTGAATACATATACTTGTCCCAATAATATACCTGATATCAGAATTAAAACAACCTGATACATGATGTCTTCAAATGCAATTATCGACCAAGTACGACGATTATACCAATACAGATGTCTCAGTCCTTCAATTATTTTATCCATACTATATAAATTACACACTGTACAATATAACCCGAATAAAATAACATTAAACAACCATAGTAGAAATTCAGGATATTACAGGTTTAATCTCTTATATAAATAGACGGCTTATGATAGAATTTGTGGTAGTATTGCTGTAAAACCCCCTAAATTTGATAACTTAACACATGTACAACTTACTAAATCATGATGTATTTTAATAACATTTGTTTTATGACATGATATAATCTACGTCTAATTTTATGTTATTCCACTCATTAATTTCGTAAATTATATTTATAAACCAAATAATAAAATTAAAGTAGAATATTGATTCACCTAATGGACTATGTGTTAATACCTAATTATATATAAACTCACTAATGGACTCAGACCCAACTCAATAAAATTCCTAAGACTTGAATTTACAATTTAAAACCCAACTCAACTAACTAAATCATCAACTATTACAATTATAGCTATACACTTAAATTAACAAAAAATAATACATATATCTATATATATATATTATATAAATTTGGGCGGCCAAATGGGGAAGAAAAAGAGGAGAGGCATATGTAATACCCGGTTGTGAATTCATTTATCATCACTCAGTAACTGTCACTCAGAATTTTTTTTTTTCACTCAGTAATACCCATTCATCATTCATGTTCATTCAGTCGTGACCATTGTTCGGCGTACTTTGGAATTGCATATCAGTTGCTATTCGTCATTCATCACTGTTTGAGATCGAGCCGAGATTATTGTCATCATCATCATCATGTTTTAATTTTCAGTTTGAGAGGTAGTGCACACTACACATTCTGGTTAGCGCGCGCTAATGGGGTGTAGGTAACGCACGTTATGATTCAGTATTAGCGCACGCTAGCGCAAGTGAGGCAGACAGTCCAGAAGGTGCTGGGCTGATTTGGGAAATTCGTAGCGCACGCTACGAGTGGTAAGTAGCGTACGCTAACTGTGCTGGTAACGCACGCTAAGTCACATTAGTAGCGCACGCTAACGCCGCGCGGCAGGACATGAGGTTCGGACTTGATTTTGAGTATCAGACATCAGTTAGCGCACGCTAACAATTTGGGATAACGCACGCTATCGGTAAGGTGTTAGCGCACGCTACCAAGTCGTAGCGCACGCTAATGAGGCATTTCAGAGCTCACTGGACTGCCCAGTAAACCGCTAGCTCACGCTAAATATCAGGTCATAGCGTGCGCTAAGCTGGGACAGTATAAATAAGACAGTTCAGTCCAACCTTCGTCATTTCTTCATTTCTCAACCATTTCGGACGAGCTTGGGCGATTCGGAAAGGTCTTTTTGAGCTACAATCATCTAGCATCATCTTCAAGCTCCTAAGTTGGATTAATCATCATCTAATCAGTTTCATCACTCCAAATCAAGGTAATTTTTCATTTAATCTTGAATTTTGGGATTTGAAGGTTTTATCCCGGATCTCTTCGAGTTAGCTTGCTTTCATGTTGGATTATGTTAGATATGGATTATCTATCTTGGATACATGTATTCTTACGGATTCATTGATGTAATTTTTGGAAATTATGAATCATTGAGGAATTTTTCAAGAACACCTTGGTGTTGACTTTGGAATTTGGGGGTTTTCGACTAGAAGGGGTCGTAATCCCGATTTAAGTATTCCTGTTGGATTATTGATAACATTAATGAGGTTTTGTTGGATCGAATCATTCATTGGAAGTTGGTTTCGGATGTAATTAAGTTTTGGTTGTAAACAATTGGAGATTGTTTACAACGCGTTTGTTTAAATGCCCCAATGAGTTTCGAGTATTGTTGTATCGACTTTTAAGTTGGTTGTGATCATGCTTGATTCGTGTATTAAGAGAATTGTTGGTATTTGTGTTGTTCAAGGTTGTTCGAGTGGCCGATAATTTCATTAAGGACATTGATCGTGGAAGTACCTTCTCGCCTTCGGTTTGAGGCAAGTTTATACTTGTACTAGTCAATGAGATTAATGTCATCATATATGTGTATGAATGTGTTGTATCATTCCGAGACTTAGTCTATTCATGAATTCATTTATATTAAGAGATCGTTTGATACGATACCTTTCGGAAACTATGCCAAATGTTTATTATTGTTCGTTAATGGCAAGGCATTGTGATACTCGTTATTAATGTCATTGCCGATAGCCGGTTCGCGGTATCGATGTATCGATTGTTGTTGATATTGATGTCAATCTAAGACATCATTGAGATCATTGTTATTCCTGTTGGGGTTGTCATTATTGGCCGATTAAAGGCATTGGCGTATTCATTTCTCATCTTCGTCGTCGGTCACCGATTAAAGGTGCCGAGGCATCCTTCGTATCATTGTTATCGATTGGCCATTCTCAAGCAAATCGAAATGTTCAATCGTTCACTATATCATTGTTATCGATTGACCGTTCTAAGGCAATCGAGGTATTCAATCATTCATCGTATCGATTGGACATTCTAAGCCAATCGAAGCGCTCAATCATTCATGGAATCATCTGCTGCATCATTGTTATCGGTTGGCCATTCTAAGGCAATCGAGGTGTTGAATTGGGACTGTCGAGGACGCTGCCTATCCGTGTGTTACTGTCATCGTGCTGGCCGACTCAAGGCAGCACACTATCATTAATTGTGATACGACTTCGTGCCGTGGCTTCGGCCCTAATTGTGATACGGCTTTGTGCCGTGGCTTTAGCCCTAATTGTGATACAGCTTCGTGCCATGGCTTCGGCCCTAATTGTGATACGGCTTCGTGCCGTGGCTTTGGCCCTAATTGTGATACGGCTTCGTGTCGTGGCTTCGGCCCTAATCGATACAGCTTCGGGCTGTTTTGGCTTCAGGTGAGTGTGATATTTGATAGCTTCATCTGAGCGGCTTTCAGGCCTTTGTGATTGTCTCGATAATTTCATTGGAGCCTTCGGGCATTGTGATTCATAATTAATTCAGTTCTGGTTTGGTTCATATTCGTTTAATTCATTGTGGTGTTCTATAATTATGATTCGCCGTTGGGCATTTACGTTCTAACCTGTCGAACAGGTATTACTAGTATGCCGTGGGCATAGTGTTTCACGAATGATCGGTTCATACATTGGGTTGTGAGCATCTCGTATTATTATTATCATTGTACCGTTTTATTCTGCCTTTAGATGCATATCATGTTATACGTGTATTTGATGTTCATTATCTGGATGACTGACCCCGTGGGGGCGGAACATGTTTTCATGTTTTAGGTGCTTGCGAGGAGAGAGTTGAGACACAGGGGCATGATGATGGCGACGAGGCATTCGAGTGATACTAGTCCGAGTTGTTCATGTTGGTCAGTCAGTTGGAGTGTTCTCCAGTTGTCAGTCATTGTCATTATGTATTACCCGAGCAGATGCTTGTGGATGTTGTTGTATTTTTATTTTTGGCCATGTAGGCCCATCGTTGTCGTTAAAATTCCTTATTGGAATATTGTGTCGGATATCATGGTAGGGACTGCGATCTCCCTTGTTGGTTAATTTTAATGTATTTTAGTCATGTTCGCCTAGTGGATCGCTGGGTGTGGGATCTACGGCACTGTAATAACCTAATGGGATTTGGGGGTGTTACAGAAGATGGTATCAGAGATTTTGGGTTGTGAGATACCCTGATATGTGAGTTATGTGGCTCTACCGACGCGGTAGTAGTGGGACTGTCAGGTTATGACAATCTAGTCAGTCGGGTTTTGTGAGTCGTAATATTAGTGCGACTGCACGAGTCATTCATTCATCGAGTCGTCGTCAGTGAAGACTAGTATCGCGAGACCTCGAAGCTTCGTATGACCTGTGTAAGGACTCGATTCTCTTTATGTTCATACATTCATCATGTCATTAATTATTCATGCTCTGTTGAAATCTATATGTGATATTACTGTTATGATTGATTCATGACTAATTGGTTTGGAGCACGTGTGACTTGTGTAAGCGTTAAGGATCAACTCATTCATCAGTTAATAATCCTCAATCATCATTTCGATCTTGTCGATCATGTTAATTCATTCATCACTTAGTTAATCTCATTGTTCAGTTAATTCATTCATCACTCAGTCAATCTCATGACTCAGTTAATTCATTCATCACTCAGTCAATCTCATGACTCAGTTGATTCATTCATCACTCAGTCAATCTCATGACTCAGTTAATTCATTCATCACTCAGTCAATCGCATGACTCAGTTAATTCATTCATCACTCAGTCAATCTCATGACTCAGTTAATTCATTCATCACTCAGTCAATCTCATGACTCAGTTAATTCATTCATCATTCAGTCAACCTCATTATTCAGTTAATTCATCATCACTCAGTCAATCTCATTCCTCAATTAATTCATTCATCACTCAGTCAATCTCACTGCTCAGTTAATCCATTCATCACCAAATGAACCTCCCTATTCAGTTGCTGATCTTGTAAAACGCATTTTCAACCTTATTAACTTGTTCAAGATAATCATTTCAGGAATTTCATCAATAATCATGTTAACACACTTGATTTTTCATGCGATCTTATCATATTCCGGCGTCATGCCGACGATCATTTCATTGCATCATTAATGCATTCATCGTGTTAGAGCATGTATGCTCATTATTATCATTCTGTAACTTAATCATAATGCTATATTCATGCGGGATCTATAATCATCATGTGACCTTCCTGCTTCAGTATGGATAGAGCTGTCAGAGGACGTCGGGGCAGAGGCCGCGGTACGAGACGAAACCCGGGATCTCGTGTGCATGCCCACGCGAACGCGAGGGATATCATTAATTCATCAAATAGCGAGGCTACTCATTCATCAGCAGATAATCATTCACTGTCAGGGAGTCGTACCCGAGAGGCATCTCACTCAGAAGGTGTTTGGGTTGACCCATTCATATTTATGCAGGGCATGATGGCCCAGATGACTCAGATGATGCGGATGGTGGAGACCATGCAGACCTCGATGGTTCGTGGTCCATCGCAACAGGGATTCCAGGTGCCGTTTTATGGACAGACGGGAGGAGTGAATCAGATTGTTGTCAATATCTCTCGTCAGAGGCCGCCTACTTTTGAGGGTTCATCGGAACTAGCTGATATTGTGCATTGGATTGAGCATTTTGATAAACTCTTCGACATGGTTCAGTGTCCGGAAGAGAGTAAAGTGGCAGTAGCGGCTTATTACTTGAGTAAGGGTGCTTATTCATGGTGGCTTTCTGTGAAACCCGCCGATCGCGATTGTGGTTGGAGTGAGTTCAAGACTCTCATGTTAGAGAGGTATTATCCGGATCCACTTCATGAAGCCAAGTTGTCAGAGGTTTTGAACCCCGAATCCGTCGAGGACGAGGGTGTTATTGTCATTGCTGAGAAGTTTCAAGGACTACTTCAGTTTGCTTCATCAGTTATCCGTACTGAGGCGGATAAGATCAAATATTTTAGCAAGAGGCTAAATCCGCAGTTGAGGATGCACTTGTTCAATCACAATTGTAGTTCACTTAGTGAATTCATCGGGAAGGCTCTTGGAGCAGAACTTTTGATCAAGGAGCTTACTCAGAAGCATCCTTCAGTTTCTTCGGGTGAGAGGACTAGAATGCCGGCTCGTTCAGAGGGACATCGGGCTCCGACGTCCAAGGGGTCGTTTTCTAGTCGTCTTGGTGCTGGGATAGCATCTTCCTCTCAGACGACGAGTTTGACTGTTGTTTGCTTTAACTGTGATTCAGCAGGTCACGTTAGTACCCGGTGTATGGTGCCAGCTATTGTTTGTTTTCTGTGTGGGAGGCAGGGACACCGGCATAAATACTGCAGGAGTTCTAGTGCCAGTAAATCTCAAGAGAGCTCAAGGGCCTCGAGAGACTTCGTTACTCCATCCCGTGCATCATCCAAGGGACCCTATTAGGCCTCGAGGGCCAGAGGTAAGGACATCCATCACCGGTTTGAACAAGTTAATTCTTGTTCGTTAATAGTATAATCATTCATTTCGTTGTCGTTCATTCATTCATATAATTCATTCATCATACATCAATCATGTTGAGACTTGTCATCATGAAACTAATCATTCAATTCACGAGGAACAACGGTTCCACTAATTTCACTTGAACTATCACTCATGACGTTATTAATTCACCTTGGTGAGTCATTCTTAACCCTTGTCGGATTTATAGTCATTTATCATTCATCATTCATTTTAGTCACTTTCATTCTCGTGACCTTCTGAGATCATATATAGCGGCGAGTTCATCTTCGAATATACCTTAAATTGTTGAGATAGAGGAGATCAGTGTTATGGAAGGATATCGATGTTGGGTACATTTGAGATGTAACCTTCTTTTTGGATGACTGTGTAAATCTATCCGTAATAATGTATCGTGACTGTGGATCATTTATTGTTGATCTATTTTATTATGATCATATTCGAGAATCTTGAGATTTGGGTCATTTGTTGAGAATTCGTCACATTGGCGTTGTACTCAAGATTTCGTGATAATTTGGGAAATCGTTCACTGTGATTCGAGACGTCAAGTCTTGGGGACTTGGGCGTGCGATTGATCTGGTCCCGAGGACTATTTGGGCATTATTGTTTTTAGTCATGATGGATAGTTCATATCCCGAGTCGTTTACCCTTAGTTTCGAGGACGAAACTCTTTTTAAGGGGGGAGTATGTAATACCCGGTTGTGAATTCATTTATCATCACTCAGTAACTGTCACTCAGAATTTTTTTTTCACTCAGTAATACCCATTCATCATTCATGTTCATTCAGTCGTGACCATTGTTCGGCGTACTTTGGAATCTCATATCAGTTGCTATTCGTCATTCATCACTGTTTGAGATCGAGCCGAGATTATTGTCATCATCATCATCATGTTTTAATTTTCAGTTTGAGAGGTAGCGCACGCTACACATTCTAGTTAGCGCGCGCTAATGGGGTGTAGGTAACGCACGCTATGATTCAGTATTAGCGCACGCTAGCGCAAGTGAGGAAGACAGTCCAGAAGGTGCTGGCTGATTTGGGAAATTCGTAGCGCACGCTACGAGTGGTAAATAGCGTACGCTAACTATGCTGGTAACGCACGCTAAGTCACATTAGTAGCGCACGCTAACGCGTGCAAGGCAGAGGACAGTAGGTTCTGGACTTCAGTTTTTGAGTATCAGACATCAGTTAGCGCACGCTAACAATTTGGGATAACGCACGCTATCGGTAAGGTGTTAGCGCACGCTATCAAGTCGTAGCGCACGCTAACGAGGCATTTCAGAGTTCACTGGACTGCCCAGTAAACCGCTAGCGCACGCTAAATATCAGGTCATAGCGTGCGCTAAGCTGGGACAGTATAAATAAGACAGTTCAGTCCAACCTTCGTCATTTCTTCATTTCTCAACCATTTCGGACGAGCTTGGGCGATTTGGAAAGGTCTTTTTGAGCTGCAATCATCTAGCATCATCTTCAAGGTCCTAAGTTAGATTAATCATCATCTAATTAGTTTCATCACTCCAAATCAAGGTAATTTTTCATTTAATCTTGAATTTCGGGATTTGAATGTTTTATCCCAGATCTCTTCGAGTTAGCTTGCTTTCATGTTGGATTATGTTAGATATGGATTATCTATCTTGGATACATATATTCTTACGGATTCGTTGATTTAATTTTCGGAAATTATGAATCATTGAGGAATTTTTCAAGAACACCTTGGTGTTGACTTTGGAATTTGGGGGTTTTCGGCTAGAAGTGGTCGTAATCCCGATTTAAGTATTCCTGTTGGATTATTGATAACATTCATGAGGTTTTGTTGGATCGAATCATTCATTGGAAGTTGGTTTCGAATGTAATTGAGTTTTGGTTGTAAACAATTGGAGATTGTTTGCAACGCGTTTGTTTAAATGCCCCAATGAGTTTCGGGTATTGTTGTATCGCCTTTTGAGTTGGTTGTGATCATGCTTGATTCGTGTATTAAGAGAATTGTTGGTATTTGTGTTGTTCAAGGTTGTTCGAGTGGCAGATAATTTCATTAAGGACGTTGATCGTGGAAGTACCTTCTCGCCTTCGGTTTGAGGCAAGTTTTATACTTGTACTAGTCAATGAGATTAATGTCATCATATATGTGTATGAATGTGTTGTATCATTCCGAGACTTAGTCTCTTCATGAATTCATTGATATTAAGAGATCGTTTGATACAATACCTTTCGGTAACTATGCCAAATGTTTATTATTGTTTGTTAATGGCCGATTCAAGGCATTGTGATACTCGTTATTAATGTCATTGTCGATAGCCGGTTCGCGGTATCGATGTATCGATTGTTGTTGATATTGATGTCAATCTAAGACATCATTGAGATCATTGTTATTTCTGTTGGGGTTGTCATTAAAACTGTATTGGCCGATTAAAGGCATTGGCGTATTCATTTCTCATCTTCGTCGTCGGTCACCGATTAAAGGTGCCGAGGCATCCTTCGTATCATTGTTATCAATTGGCCGTTCTCAGGCAAATCGAAATGTTCAATCATTCACTATATCATTGTTATCGATTGACCGTTCTAAGGCAATCGAGGTATTCAATCATTCATAGTATCATTCGTATCGATTGGCCATTCTAAGCCAATCGAAGCACTCAATCATTCATGGAATCATCCGCTGCATCATTGTTATCGGTTGGCCATTCTAAGGCAATCGAGGTGTTGAATTGGGACTGTCGAGGATGGTGCCTATCCATGTGTTACTGTCATCGTGCTGGCCGAATCAAGGCAACACACTATCATTAATTGTGATACGGCTTTGTGTCGTGGCTTCGGCCCTAATTGTGATACGGCTTCATGCCGTGGCTTCGGCCCTAATTGTGATACGGCTTCGTGTCGTGGCTTCGGCCCTAATTGTGATACCGCTTCGTGCCGTGGCTTCGGCCCTAATTGTGATACGGCTTCGTGCCGTGGCTTCGGCCCTAATCGATATAGCTTCGGGCTGTTTTGGCTTCAGGTGTGAGTGATATTTGACAGCTTCGGCTGAGTGGCTTTCAGGCCTTTGTGATTGTCTCAATAATTTCATTGGAGCCTTCAGGCATTGTGATTCATAATTAATTCAGTTCTCGTTTGGTTCATATTCGTGTAATTCATTGTGGTGTTCTATAATTATGATTCGCCGTTGGGCATTTACGTTCTAACCTGTCGAACAGGTATTACTAGTATGCCGTGGGCATAGTGTTTCACGAATGCTCGGTTCTTACATTGGGTTGTGAGCATCTCGTATTATTATTATTATCATTGTACCATTTCATTCTACCTTTGGATGCATATCATGTTATACGTGTATTTGATGTTCATTATCTGGATGACTGACCCGTGGGGGCGGAACATGTTTTCATGTTTTAGGTGCTTGCGAGGAGAGAGTTGAGACACAGGGGCATGATGATGGCGACGAGGCATTCGAGTGATACTAGTACGAGTTGTTCATGTTGGTCAGTCAGTTGGAGTGTTCTCCAGTTGTCAGTCATTGTCATTATGTATTACCCAAGCAGATGCTTGTGGATGTTGTTGTATTTTTATTTTTGGTCATGTAGGCCCATCGTTGTGGTTAAAATTCCTTATCGGAATATTGTGTCGGATATCATGGTAGGGACTGCGATCTCCCTTGTTGGATAATTTTAATGTATTTTAGTCATGTTCGCCTGGTGGATCGCTGGGTGTGGGATCCACGGCACTGTAATAACCCAATGGGATTTGGGGGTGTTACAGCATATTTTCTAGAGTCTTCATGCTCCCCATGCAAGAGACCCTCTTAACACACCTTAGACAATATGTCTCTAGTCTTCACTACATATATACTTCCCCAAGCTCTACTTACACAATACAAATACCCACACTAATTGCCTAGCCTCACTTTACACTTCAACACAAAAAAAAAAAAAAAAATCTGCACTTGAAGAAGGGGAGAGGGCCGAATTTGAAGGAGGAAGAAAGAGTTTATCAAAAACTAAAGTAAAGTAGGTAATCTTACTCCCCCTAATCTCTTCTATAATATATACTTATAAAATCTTCATATACTAACTTAAACCCTCTCATGCAAAAATAATACACAACCTTGGTGCATGTTGATTCGGCCGTACCGGGTAGTGTGTGAGCGGAGATCGTCTTTCAACGTTCGAGACCTAGAACCGACAAGTTCCGACAAGAATCAAGGTGGGTGAAACTCTTTAAAACCTTTAAGTAATAATCTTTTCTTACTTATGATGCATGTAAATCTAGAATTTCTTCAAGTATGATGTTGACAAATTGTTGAAATCACCATATTAAATAATTCATGCTATGATATTTGTGCTTTGAATTACATATATATTCGTTTTTCTTGAATTTTACTTTCGAAAATTATGAAGTATGGTGATGCTGCACAATTCTGGAAATTTTTGTATAAATACATGTCTTAGAGATATATGTTATGGTTATATTAACATGCAATACGATTTGTTGGATTTAAACGATAATCGATTTGGTTGTCCGATTTCGATTATGTGAAAAATTGAATATTGTATGTCCTATTAGAAATCTTGTTAAAACCCTACCAAAATCTGGAAATATATGTTATATGATTAGGTTAGGGAATTTGGATAACTTATTTGTGGCAAAACGGGACTTGATTTGATTAAACGGAACTTTAGGGGTGTAAATTGTAATTTATAAAAAATTGGGACTAAACTGAAATTTTCGAGAATAAACTGTTCTGGACCCTAAACAGCATATATTTATCATATATAGGCTGTCCGTAAAGTTTTATGTGAATCGGAGTTCGATATCTAAGCTTATTAGTCAAATTTGTAATTTTAAAATAATTCCGGGGTCAAAATTCAAGAAATCAAAAATTCTGGACCAAGTCCTAATTTTCTGGACTTTTTCACAAATCTGTATTCTAGGTTCATCACGAGCTATCTCGTAAAATTTCGTTAAATTCCGAGCTAAATTCGTAGCTCTAATGGCCTCGGAGCAATTTTGTTAAGTTTTGGGGCAATTTCGTAATGTCTGAAAATTTCAGTCCCGAAACTGGAAATTCCGAATCTCTTCTGAAATCTGAAATTGAAATAGTATCTTTGACCTTCTTATAAATTTTCACGACCATCCGAGTTCATTTCGTATCTCCAAAATACTTAGGCTCAACCTAAGGGTATAAACGTCGTTTCGACCAACTTCAGAAAAATTTTCGACTTCTTTTCATCGAACCTACCAATCCAATACATCTTACGTGAACCCTTTAAAGCCGTTGATGAAATATTGAGAATATTTTCAAATTAATATACAAGTCCTATCCCGTATTACCGTGCCACAAATATAAGTAACCATATTCCATATTTAATCAAAAGACGCAATTAATCTCACTGATCGACTGTTTAAGTGTTACTCGTGCTATGCAACTAACTGACAATTGTGACTGTCCGGGAAATAAGTGCTATACAAACAAAGTTCCATGGACATATCCGCTCTCTAACTCTATCGGGACAAAGTGCCACGTCAACGGATGGGGGCCACCTCTTGAACCCATACGAAACAGAGAGCTGACCTAAAACCCGGGGGCCACCTATTGAATTGTAGGATTCACCTCTAGAGTCCCAAATCGAGTCGGGACGGTTAGACCGAGTCTTGGATCGAGCAGCGTGGCTGCGGTTCATGAACAAGGCTGCCATTGTTGCCTATTCCCATAACCGAGGAACGGAGTGTTCCGAGGGATCTGGGTCGTAGAACTTGGGGTATAATTGCAATTATGGTGTGATCCGGGTATTGAGCCACATATAAGGACATACCGAGCCCAGATAAGAGATAAGGAAGTACACGCTAAGTGTGAGAGCGAAGGCTAAGCTACTGGGGCGACATTCCAAATCTTAGGGCGACGGCCTATAGTGCTAGGAGTAATAAGGAGAGCCTAGAATCCAAAGTCCACCACGGCAGGATTCAAAGCTAGATTGACTAATCGACTGATTGATTGATTGATTGATTGACTTGACATCAGTCCACGGGGACAGGATTATATTATTTCACTACTAAACGATTATCTTTCGATATATCGCAGCATATCTTTGAAACCTGTTTTACTTTTCTTGACAAAGTCATGCATCACTTAAAATTTTCAAAGGAAAGAAAGCCACACTCGCACACGATCACCCACTCACAGAGACCTTTTGTATCACCCCACTGTTCTCCCTTTTAAACTAGAGAATGAGTAACCAGTAGAAGACGAGGAAGGCTTTGTGGAAGAGACCGATTAGAAGACCGCCGCCTAGACTTAGAATTTCTATTTTTATCCCGACTTGTAATAATTTACTATGTTTCGTACTTTTAATCGTCTGTTATTTTTCTGCTGCAAACTTATGATCACTGTAATTTGATTATCAACTTTTGTTACAACTAATCTTAGAACATTGGGTTAAGATCGTTGATTGAAAATTTTATCCAATCGTTATTAGCTTCCGCTATTTATTGCTACACTTTATTTGATTGAACGACTGGTACGGCGCGCCCTCGTCCTTCCCGATGTTGGGGGCGTGACAGATATGGTATCAGAGCCCACTTTGTGATAAGGATACTTACAACGGGCTAACCATGATAAGATTCTTCGGACTTGGATGGGAATTCCACCTAGGACAAAGTGAACCATAGGACTGAGACCTAAAGTAGATTTCTCGAGTCAATTCTCATTAAGATCTCTTTCGACTTGTCGCTATTCACTTGGAATATGGATAGTCAAATTCAAATTTTCTAGTCATTGGCCAAGGTACTTGATTAAGTATTCACGGCATTTCCCCGACTGAATCAATTCTTCTATTGAACTCTTGAAACGGATATAGTTTATTTCACTTATCCATTTCTCAAAGTCATATCACTATTCATTCTAAATTGATGAAATTCCTTTAAACTCCACTAAACTTCATTACTTTCTTAAAGTGGAGTATTATTGTTCCTTTGTCATTAGTATCATATAAGCATTTGTTAAATCATTAAGTTCACTGCCTTAATGATTATTCATGCTTAATAGAGTTTTATATTGGATATTAAATTTTGCGAGATACTAACTTAGTTTTATTTTGTTAATTAGATGGACCCCACTGGCGAGAAAGATTTGATCAAGAAAACTCAGGGTATCCCTACTACGCGAACAACGATTACTGAGGATCAGCTCCGGCAAGTGCTAAACCAAATGGAGAGTGCTGGTAGACCCATTCTAGACGCAGCTGTTTTGGGCGATACAAAGGAGAGAGATGTGACACCCCCAGAGCCATCCAGGAATATTACAACGCCGTGGGCCCCGAGACAGAACCCACAAGGCTAAAAGACATTTTCGCAAACATTTAAAAACGTCCAAGAGTTTTAAAAAAACTTCGAAGACTTTATAAAATCCGTTTATCAAAACCGTCGTAAAATCTCGTTTCAAAGGATAAGGCCCGAAATGCCAAAACTCACCGATTTAAGAAACATATATTGAGCTATCGCTTATACGTACTGACAAAATAGTTTAGAAAACCATTTCCAAAGCAACTTAAGTTACCAGATAACGAAAGATCATTAAAGAATACTCACGCAGCGGAAAGGACAAACAATTAAAAATACTCTAGCGGCGGAATACCATATATAATGAGAATACTCGATTCACAGACACATGCCATAGCCAGTATCCTCCGGGAAGCTCATCTCTCCATGACCGCTACAAGCTTGATAATCAAAGAACCTAAAAAGAAAGCCCACGATGGGGTCAGCCATAATATCCAACAATGGTAACGGTCACATCACATCAATAATTACATACCAATGAAAATACTAGGTAAGAATACTACCAATGTAATCTTGCCGCCATGACTTTACCAACTCGCAATAATCCTCATCAAACTAACCATTATCATATTGCATATCTCATAATCTCGATTAACCAATATCAATCATAACATCTATATTGTTCCTTAAACAATACCCAAGATTCTCAAGACATCACAACTCGCGACACGAAAATATACCAACTCTGACCAATTCGATCCATCGGATATCATCATCAAATCCCAACACGATAATCGATTGTCCATCAAAGACAAATACCAAGGGAAATACGGAGCGTACCTCAAGATATGAAATGCCATGACAATCATGTCAGTCTAATCTGAGATCAGATCAATGCAACATACGAACACGGTCCTAACACAAGACCTACAAATGCATACTCATATGACAACATCAATATGCTCAAAACAAGAACAACAATGTATACTCAATGGAAATCCCATGATCTAGGGCCCATCAGCATAGATCCCAAGATGATCCTACTAGATCAACACGAGGTGGATAACCAACAATATATATATTCACAACAACAACACATGGTAAAACCAACGATGCGAATCCATATGATTCCATCGACACAACACAGGGTAGTCCAATGATCCAGCGCCCTCAGCATAGATCCCAAGATGATCCCGTCGGACCAACACGAGGTGGAAAACCCATCCAATGATCCAGTGCCCTCAGCATAGATCCCAAGATGATCCCGTCGGATCAACATGAGGCGGGCATCTGATCCAGCACCCACAGCATAGAGCACACAATCCCATCGGATCAACACAACACACACAATACGACTATGCATACACAAATGCAAATCAATATGTTCATCAACATGAACAACATATGAATCAATAACATGAACGACACTATGCATGATCGAAATCATCCACATTAAACCAAAATTAAATTAGGATACTTTCCCCGAGTCCTTCAAGAGCAAACTCGATGTCAAAACCATCACCGACGATTATCCACAATGTTCGATGATCCAATATACCACGGACCATAGATAATTCACATCCGTGTTTCAGCATAACGTATCCTCGATACCCAAATATACCAATAACAAATGTCAATCATATACATTATGATTTTAACTCCCAAAAATCCGAAAACAATATACAATCCAAATCTTCAGAGTTCACAACAATAATCATTGCTATATGCATCATAAACGAAATGAAACTGAAATCATTCATTAAATATTATAAACTGAGCAAGTAATAACTTGCCTCGATACCGACACGAAGATGATGAAGCCGCTATCAACTCTTTGTCTTCGTCTACAAGCTCCTTGGCTCTCGGCCAAAGCGATTCACGAACGTACTCGAACTGGACCGCAACATACTTTTCTAGTCGACGATTATAACCAATGATCAATGATCACAAACTATTGAAGTAATCAATTAACACACATTCGATAATAATCAATTCCCGATATAACCAATCAATCAAACTCAATGGCTCAACAATTCCTCGATCATATACAAAACCAAATAGTATAACTCAAACCATCACGAACTCATATCCCTAATACGAACTGAAATCCGATAATCGTTATTAACAATCAATATAACCGATCAACAAACCCAATGATTTTACAATATCTCGATTAACACAAGTCCGAATAATCCAACTCAATCAATTACGAATTCACAACCACAATACGATTACGGATACGAATGTAAAGGAAATCATATTCGATGATCAATCACAATCTTTCCGGATTCTAAATTGTTTTCAAGATTCGTATTTCATCAAGAACATACGAATTCTACCACTACAATCAACACGACCTAACGAATATTCGATCTTCATATCTAAAAATACCGATAATCCAACATACGACCATCTTGCTATGTTCTATTTATCAAGAGTTCCTCAAGAACACTAAGTGATTCGAAATCATGTTCATAGTCATCAAAACAACATAATTCGATATCCTTTAACATGTAGATAATCATCCAACTCATAATCCAAGTCATGTATCATCATATTCTTCAACACCACTATAATCATCATCATACGAATCAAATACGGATAACAATACCAGGAATCTGAAATCAAGGTGTAGAGTTCATCAACATACCTCAAGAACATGAACAACACCATCAAACACATCAAGGATCAACCTTATCTTCATATACAAGCCTCAAATCCATGTTTCCAAGCTTATATCCAAGATAGAAGAGGTTTATCTTCACTACCATATTCAGAGAGACGGATTTTGGAGGAAAGAATGGTTTTGTTCTCGTGAAGAAATGAGAAACCGATCCTTAATTTATAATCTGCAGCGCTTTTTACGTACGTTACCAATCCATATTAACATACGTAATGCTCCTTACGTATGCTACAGGTCCTTCATAGCATACGTAACATCATTCCAGAACTCAATGCCTTGATTCATTTGATCGCTTACATACGTAATGCATAGGCCATAACGTACGTAATACATACGTTGACTTGCTACAGTACGTATCTATTTATCTTACGTAATGGGTAGTCCATAACGTACATAATACACGACATTGACTCGCCCGCCCACATTGTGTGCCGAAAGCTGCCGACCAAGGGACCCACATGTCGGCCATAGCCTGATCCTGTCTGATTCTCTTCATAACGTACGTTATGCACTCTACGTAACGTACGTTACATCTGTGTCTTAGCGTACGATAGCTCCTATGCTTAACATACGCTACGCTTGACAAGGTCCTCTCTGATCAGCCAACTATATCACACCTGATACTTTAACGTACGTAACGACCTGATGTTAACATACGTAACCTATGGGAATTAACGTACGTAAGCTCATACACTTAACGTACGTCATGGGTTCTACTTAGCCATTTACACTGATCTTGCTCGTCGTCTCAATATACCGAAGATGTATACACGACACACTATATCCTCAACTGCAATTGTCGACCAAGTACGACAATTATACCAATACAGACATCTCAGTCCTTCATTTATTTTATCCATACTGTGTAGATTCCATATTGTACAACATAGCTCGGATAAAATAACGTTAAACAACAGTAGTACAAATTTCGAATATTACATACTGCACCACTTAAAATAAGTTTCGTCCTCGAAACTTGCAACCCGTCATAAAAAAACAAACCGTTCAGCCAAAATATCCCGAAACCATCACGACAACAATCAATCATCATCATTAATGAATAACCGAAACAATATACTTACAAAGTCGACGATCTCCTGACATACTAGCAAGTGACTTCACTATAAAGCCTCAATATGCTTACAATCACAATTCTATGAGTCTCAACAAAATATATCATCTTCGGATGAAATAATCTATCCGTGTCAAATCATGTTTGTCTGATCGCCCAATCAAGTCCCAATTCTGATGCAATCAATAATATGCGATACACTTGAGAGACAACCGCTCAAAACAATGGCAACCCATACCGAAACATCGACCTAAAATTCGAACGCTCTTACGATCATTAACAATGATCAACCAACAAATTAACCGAGAATACCATTGACATAATGAACTCCAATACGATCAATCCAAAGGTCAAAACACAATCGAGTATATCATCAACATGATAAACTCTAATATGACATCCAAAGGTCAAAACATAACCGAGTATATAATAAATTCCAATATCATCAATGAATGATCAACGATAATCGAGAATACCCCCACACAGTAAGTTCCAACACGATCAATACAGAACTACAGAGACGGATGTACGGACGAATAAAAATCTCAAAACATTACACCAATCACATGCAGTGGATCTCAAAGGAACACACCCGACTGTTGAACATACCCCTATCCTACACGGAATGGAAACGACCAATCAATACCCAAAACAACCATCCTGGGGTCACCATCCCCAAATCTACACTTTATAAAGAAATCATTAAAAAAAATCACTATGGTAAAATCGCGCTACTACCACACCAATAGAGCCACACAGCACATATGTCTCGGTTTCACAAAATCCAAAGTTACAAAATCATATTCTGTGCATGAATCTACAACACGCAGCATATTTCTCTTATCTGATCAACCAACCGATCATTCCTGAATAACCAAACTACCATACTAAAGTTCGAATCCCTATTCATCGTACCACACTGATGTCTTCTCCAGTTTGTGAGTCACACTCATAACTTCACCATGATATGTACTATGCACTAAATGGGTATGTATATCGATCAAATTTTCAAAACCAGTTTGAAATCATATAGTCTTGTCAAGAAGACAAATTTTCGAAAGTTTTTTCAAAAATTTCAAAACTCAAAACATAAATTTTCGTATGACCACAAAATCAATTTTCGAAAAGTTAAATCGGCTCACTTGTGTCAAGTTCTCGATGACAATTCTTTTCGAATACAGGCGATTAAATAAAATGAGATTATGCAAATGATTGACCACATCCATACTCCTGTATATCAGTTCGGCTCGTCACCAAATCCACTGCTATTCCATCGGAAAACCACACGATAGAGTTCCACAATCTCAATGTATAGACTCCGACAAAAACTCCTTTTCCTCATATGACTCGCAACGTCAACCATTAACCCATCCTGGATCACCTCAACCATGATATGACAAAACATTAAATAATCAATAAATCAAACACAATGAAAGACTACCCGAGAAGTTTCATTTGAATAAGTAAACCAAAACCCCGAAAAGTAGTAATAAAATAGATAAATGATTGGTAAAGTGTTTTACAAATCTCGGGAGTTCTCTTGAAAACAGAAAAGCCTTTTAGAACATTAGGGTCTCAGCCCAATCCCGTTCCACATTACAAGAAGTTTATAAGGTAGAAAATCCTTTTGGACCCCAAGTCCTGAGTTATAAAACTATTTCAAAATCGATTGGGTCTCGGCCCAAAAATCAATTTCCGTAAAACATCTGTGAAACATTCATTTTGAAAAGGATCATTTTCAAATGCTCAAAAATAGTTCATATATCTCAAAATGAATTAGCATGACTACATGTTCTTCTCAACCATCCACAACATTTCTCCCAATTGCACAACTCCGTTCCAAAATTTAACCGACATATTGATTTCCAAAATCATAGCTTCTTAAGATCATCAATCCTGTCTCAACTCTATTGTAACACTCCGAGATATTCAGAATAATTACAGCGCCGTAAACCCTTTATATAAGAATTTACAAGGCTAAATTAAAGAAATGAGGAATAATACAAAAATACCATAAAAATTTAGTAGTTCGGCAACTGGTTCAACAACCCAAATGAATCCAATTATTACAACATTTCAAATCATCAACAAGACACATGTACTCAAGTACTGTAAATAACACCATAATAATAAGACAACACGACGGATAACATCACTGAGCCCCTTCGTCATCATGTCGGTACTGTGGTTGCTTCCCCACTCCTCGGCTAACTGAACATCAAAACAAATGTCCACCCCGGAAGGGGTTAGCAAAACGATGCTAGTACAAGTATCAAATTATACAAAAATCGGATATGCAACAACGATGCATAACAAGATACACAATACGGACTTCCACTACTGGAATTCAACGATGCGAATCCACATGATTGCATCAATACAACATGGGTATTCCAATTATCCAGCGCCCTCAGCATAGATCCCAAGATTATCCCGTCGGACTAACACGAGGTGTAAAAACCCATCCAATGATCCAGCACCCTCAGCATAGATCCCAAAATGATCCCATCGGACCAACACGAGGTAGATATCCGATCCAACGCCCTCAGCATAGATCGCTCGTTCCCTTCAGATCAATACAACGTACACAAACACAACTATGCATACACATATGCAAAAATCGATATGTCCATGACATGAACATACGAGTAATCGATAACGAGTAACATGATAATTCAACGGAAATGATTTCATGCTCAACAACATGAATAAACAGTATGCATGGTCAAAATCATCAATATTAACGAATTTCAAAATACGATACTTGCCTTAAAGATGGCAAGAATTAAATACTCCAACGAATGTCACGCGTCCGAAGGCCACTACCTCTCGATCGATCACTATGCAAGGCTCGGGCCTTGTTCAAAAGAAATAACAAGGAACTCAACATACTATTCGAAACTAACGTATGATCACCGAATGTTCTAAGTTAAAATCATGTAATAATGACGTAAGGCCAGTTCGCGGTTAGTATACTTGATGAAAGCTGAGCCGAAAATAGTGATACATTTCATATGAGTCGAATGATCATATCGGAGGCAAAATGCCGATGTCTATGGATTCAAGGATATACAAGTCATCAAAATCTAGACTTCAATATTGGTTTCAATTCCTAATTCCTATATGTTCAGCTCTTATGATTCATACCACAAGTGTGACTCAAGATACAAGCATACCAAATGCACTATGCAGGGGAACAATACTATGGTGATCCGGGTTAATTTCATCGACATAGCCGATTCATTACAAGCATGAACATGAAGAATATTGTCAAATCAAACACCTATATCACAACATGAATTCTCATTGGTGGAACATCATAGTAAATCTTAGAACCTTAATAAAATCATGCTCATAATTCAAAACGAGCTTAGGATACTACACCCTATGTTTTTTATCCATAAAGGCTCGATCAACACTCTTAGCAACGAAGGAAAAACAAGGTATAACCGGGTTCCATTCTTCAAAAATATGGTGCTGGATTCGTAATATCTTTAACTAGTCCAATGAATTCCGAAGCAAACTCAAAATATAGCTAAGAACATAAATTCCAGCTTGGTAAACCGTAACATACCTTGAACGGAAGGAAAGGTTGAAATAACTTGATGAACTCCATGCCAAAAGCTAGAACACCAATCCTCAAAGATCCTTTGCCTTCAATGGTGATGTTAAGAGGCTGGTATGCTGGTTTAGGATGGAGGGACTAACTCTCTAAGTCTCAGAAATTGGGTGTGGGAAGAAGTGTAAACTGAAAAATGAAGTTAGGTGTTGTCCTATTTATAGAAAAAGGTTATTAGCGCGCGCTACTGATCCTAATTTGCGTGCGCTAACGGGCTTGCAATCTACTGTCTCTATCTGATCTTGGCTTAGCGTATGCTAAACATCCCTTACGTGCGCTAAGTACAGCAATTAGCATACGCTACCCCTCAATATAGCGCGCGCTAACGACCATACGAAGCTTTACTGACCTCACTGTACTCAACTGAGCGTGCGCTAGCCTCAAACCATTAGCGTGTGCTAAGCACCGTTGACTCGACTTTTCCAAAAAGCCGTCCAGATTTATTCCGACATATCCCAACAAAGATCCGCAGTCCGATCTCACCTACCACCCTATCTCAATAATGTTGACTACATATAGCGCGCGCTAAGGCTCATACGTAGCATGCGCTAGCTAACTCAATTAGCGTGCGCTACACTTAGATGTTAGCGTGCACTACAAGTGCACAAATACAAGTATGAACAGCATTCATGAAATCATACGCTCAACAACACATGATCATGAAATACGGAGGAAAATACTCGGATCAAATACAACATATATAATGTCACAAGGTTCAAATACACATGAAATACACATCAGAATTTCGGGTATTACATCCTCTATCCCTAAAAAGAAGTTTCGTCCCGAAACTTAAGATGAAAATAACTCCGGATATCTAGTCTTGATACCATCCTCCGTTTCCCAAGTGGCCTCTTCGACTCCATGTCGTGACCATTGCACTTTAACCAAGGATATTGGTTTATTCCTCAATTGTTTGATCCGACTCTCGAGTATCATGATTGGTTTCTCTTCGAAGGTGCCGTCATTAGCTATCTCGATCTCGTCGAAATCAATGATATGACTGGGATCTGGTACATACTTCCGTAACTGGGATATGTGAAACACATTGTGAAAGTGACTCAGCGATGGCGGTAAGGCCAACCTTTATGCTAACTCCCCAACTCTTTTAAGGATCTCGAATGGTCCGATATATCTCTGACTCAGCTTCCCTTTCTTCCCAAATCGAAAAATTCCCCGAGTAGGAGAAATCTTCAACAGCACGTGGTCCCCAACGTCAAACTCCAACGGGCGACGACGCACGTCTGCATAAGACTTCTGTGGACTCTGGGAAGTCAGCAGCCTTTACCGAATTAGATCTACCTTCTTTTGAGTCTGAACTATCAACTCTGGTTCCGTCTCGATCAAATCAGAATAATCATCCCAACACAGGGGTGATCTGCATCTTCTCCCATACAAAACGCTTCGAATGGTGCTATCTTAATGGAAGCATGCCAACTATTGTTGTAGGTAAATTCAATCAACGGCAAGTGAATCTCCCAATTGGTAGACCAATCCAAGGCACAAGCTCTGAGCATATCTTCTACTATCTGTATAGTCTTTTCGGACTATCTGTCCTTCTGAGGATGATAAGTCGTGCTAAAGTTCAGCTCGGTTCCCAAGGCCTTATAACTGCCTTCCAGAAATGTGACACAAAGCGACCATCTCGGTCCGAAATAATGGTCTTCGGCATACCATGTAATCAAACTATCTCCGCAATAAATACTCGTGCCAATTTCTCGGGCCCCCAAGTATCCTTAATACCTAGGAAATGAGCCGACTTGGTTAGTCCATCAACTATCACCCATATCATGTTCATCCCTGCCCTGGTCCTCGGCATATTGGTGATAAGGGTTATTATACAAACAGGTTACTAAAGTTTACCAAAAATGACAATTTTCTGACTAAAGATTTTTTTGTTACAAAGAGGTTACTCAAGTTTTGTAACCGGTTATATAAGTTACTCTGTATGTTTTAACCTTCTACTACAGGTTAATTTTTTCATTAATTTAAAAAATGATCCCTTAGACTAACTGTCGTTACACTGTTAGTCCTTTATCGTAACGACCATTTATACTTAACTCAAAATTTGGTTTTCATACATTTTTGTCCGTCCTTCTTACGTTTTTTGAACTTTTTTCTCACGGGTTTTCCGTTTTCATACGTTTTTATATGTTTTCGTTCGTTTTTATACGTTTTCGCCCATTTTCTTACACTTTCATCCTTTTTTGTTACGTTTTGTCCGTTTTTCTTACGTCTTTGTATGTTTTCTTACGTTTTTATCTGCTTTTTTTACTTTTTTTCGTTTTCAGATGTTTTTTTCTGTTTTTCTTATGTTTTTTTCTATTTTCATACGTTTTTGTGTGTTTTTACACGTTTTCACACATTTTTACACACTTTTTATACAAGTTTTTATACACATTTTTACATACGTATAAAACATAACAAGTATAAAACATGCAAACGTATAAAACATACAAAGGTGTAGAAAAACGTAAAACTGGTATGAAAACGTAAAAAGACCTATGAAACGTACACAAGCGTATAAATGCGCACACAAATGTAATAAAAAAATTATGAAAACCTATGAAAACGTATGAAAATATACGAAATGTATGAAAACGCATAAAAATAGACAAAAACGCATTTAAATCGATAAAAACGTACATAAACGTAAAACAATGTAAAGAAAGTACGACAAGAGAGAAAAACGTACATAAACGTATAAAAACGGATAGAAATGTATGAAAATATACAAAGACATGCGAAGGAGAAAACTTAAAAGTAAAAAAAATAATAACTAAAAAAAAACGCATAGTAACTTTTTGTAAAGTTCAGTAACCTATTTAATAACCCGGTAAACTATAGTAACTTCTTTGTAATATTTAAAACTATGGTGCTGACGTGGACAAGGGGAACCGGTAATCATCCGGTTGCCCACTCTCGCAGTTACATTTGTGTAAGATTTTAATCTTTGAGTAACCCTGTTGACAAACCCGTTTACTTTAGTAACCTTTATGTAACAAAAAAAAACTTTAGTAAGAAAATTATCATTTTTGGTAAACTTTAGTAACCTGTTTGTATAATAACCCTTGGTGATAAAGTCCATCGATATATCCTTCCACTTCCACTCAGGAATCGGAAGTGGCTTCAACATTCCGGCATGTCACTGATGTTCAATCTTAACCTTTTGACAAGTTAGACACCTTGAGACGTATTCCACTACATCCTTCTTCATATTTCCCCACCAGAAATTTTGCTTTAGATCCTTATACATCTTACTGGTGCCCAGATGAATATAATAGGGCACGCTATGAGCTTCTTTCATGATAGTCTGTCTCAATACATCATCATCGGGGACGCAAAGTCGACTCTGAAATCTCAGAACTCCATCATCCTGCATCACGAATCCTGGGGCCTTCCCTTTGTTCACTTCATCACGTAACCGAATAATAAGAGAATCATCCAACTGCTTAGATTTGATTTCTTCGATCAACGACGAAGTTAATTCCATCATACATAGCTGCCCTTGGACTCTTTGCCACCACACTTCAATTCTTTCGTGGATTAATTCTCGTTGAATGCTGGGCTGCGACGTAAATGCTTCCAACATTCAAAGAGAAACAGGTTTGTGGCTTAGTGCATCAGCTACCCCGTTTGCCTTGCCTGGATGATAAAGTATTTCCATGTCGTAATCTTTGATCAATTCCAGCCATATCCTCTATCTCATGTTTAATTCCTTCTGACTGAAAATATATTTGAGACTCTTGTGATCTGTGAAGATCTGACAGTGAGTTCCGTACAAATAATATCGCCAAATCTCCAGGGCAAAGACAATGGCTGCTAACTCTAAATCATGAGTCGGGTAATTAATCTCATACGGTTTCAATTGTCGAGAGGCATAGGCAATCACCATATCCTTTTGCATCAACACGCAACCCAGACCCTGATTTGAAGCATCGTTGTACACCATGAACCCATCAGTTCCATATGGTAATGCTAATATGGGCACCGTTGTCAGTCTTCTTTTAAGTTCATCAAAGCTATCCTGACATTTCTCATCCCACGTGAATTTCTGAATCTTCTGCAATAGCTGAGTAGGCGGATGTGCAATTTTAGAAAATCATTCCATAAAGCGATGATAATATCCGACAAGTCCTAAGAAGTTTCGGCCTTCCTTCACATTCTTAGGAGATTCCCACTCCAAGATTTCCTCAATTTTCTTCGGGTCCACCTATACTCTGTCGAACGATATCACGAGTCCAAGGAACGTTACTTCCTTAATCCAGAACTCGCATTTAGAAAGTTTCGCATAAAGCTATTCATTCCTCAAAATATTCAAAATGATACGCAAATGCTCAGTATGCTCTTCTGGATCCTTCGAATAAATCAAGATGTCGTCAATAAAGACAACCACGAATTTATCCAAGTACTCCAAGAATACCCGATTCATCAATTACATGAACACCGCAGGAGCGTTAGTAAGTCCGAATGGCATCACCACAAATTCTTAGTGCCCGTACCGGGACCTGAAAGTGGATTTCGATACGTCAGATTCCTTAATCCTCAACTGATGATATCCTGATCTCAGGTCGATCTTCGAGAATACCGTTGCCCCCCGCAGTTGGTCAAATAAATCGTCGATCCGAGGCAATGGGTACTTATTCTTGATCATCACTTTGTTTAGCTCTATGTAATCAATACACATTCGGAGGGATCTATCTTTCATCTGGACAAAGAGAACGGGTGCTCCCCAAGGGGAAACACTAGGCTGAATGTAACCCTTCTGTAACAATTCCTCTAGTTGTTTCTTTAACTCATACATCTCAGTTGGAACCATACGGTATGGTGTTCTATAAATAGGTGCGGCTCCTGGTTCCAATTCAATATTAAACTCTACAGCTCTTCGCGGAGGTAATTCGGGTAGTTCGTCAAGGAATACGTCATAGAATTCATTCACTACTAGAATAGATGAGAGCTCTACGCCTTCTTCCTTTTTCATCGCATAACACCAAAATCCTTGACAGCCCTGCTTTGGAAATTTAACTGCTTTCATGGCTTTGATTACTTTCCTTAAGCTTCCTGGTCTCCATCCTTCGAATACGTGTTCAGACCCATCATCAGCAATAATAGAAATAACTCTATTTCGATAATTCAAAATAGCCCCATATCGATCGAGCCAATCGTCTCCGAGAATTAAATCGTCACCTTGAATGTCGACCACGGTAAGATTTGACGGCCAATTTCTCCCTCCAATAGACACAAGAAAATATCTAGCTTCTAGAGTCCCCATAATTCTCTTTCCACTAGGTAAACCCACAACATAAGGTTCACAATCATATAAACACGAGATTTTCAAACGATTAATAAAGTTTAAAGATATGCAAGAATCTGTAGCTCCTGAATCGAATAAGACACTAACTGGTTGCAAAAGGATCTGAATCATACCTGATGCAACAACAGTGTTCTGATCATATGACCTCCTCATCTCGTACAAGCGCGGAGGAATGGACCCAGCACTGGACGCCTCTCTTTTCCCAGCATTCTGCTGCTGAAAACCACTTTGCTGTGTCAGGTTCACACTTGTCTCTTCCGGAACTTGTGCTGGAGTGCGAGTACCAACCGATCTAGTCACATTACCGCAAAAAGTCGCACGGTGCCCTTCCTACCCACATTCAAAACAGGTCACATAAGGAGTGGAGCAATCACGCCGAACATGCCCTGCTCGACCACATTTATAACACTTCTTCGGTGCGTCTGAAACCATTGATGTTGTCCGGAACTTCCCTCCACCTCGAGGAGGATATGGGGGTTTCTTGGATGAATGAAATGAATACTGGCCTTTGCAGAGTCCACTACTCTTGTTCTCTGTGAACTTGCCAGACACTTTCTGCTTCTTTGCTTCTGCGAATTTCTCCATCGCTGCCTCTTTCATCTCGTAGGCCAGTGCTTTGTCCTGATACTGCCGCAGAGTTGTACATTCAAATCCAGACATATACTGTTGAATCTTCGGCTTCATCGACATGTCGAAATGAAAAATATTTTCCGCCTCGTTCCTGACCAGATGTCGCACACAGTTCAGCTGATGATTAAAAATCTTGATCATTTCTGTCATAGATGCCTCCAAATTCTGTGGTGAGAAAAACTCTCGGACTCTAGCCTCTCTAACTGGACGAGGACAATACTGATCTTCCATCATTAATTTGAATTCTGTCCAGTCAGCATGATGATCATCAGGTCGAGTGGCCTCCCACCAGTCGAAAGCTTCCCCAGTCAGAAATTACTGAGCAATCGGGACTTTGCGGTCATCGGGGCAGTTGATTCCCGCAAATATCTTTTCCAATTCCTTCAGCCAATGATCCCAAGTAGGCATCTCTGCAGAACTGCCAAATTTTGGTGGGTGCAATTTGACCACTTCCGTAAGCCACTTGTCTCCCCGATTATCCTCGTTGCGCTGCTGGCCCATCGCCGTCTGCATGCGGTCAACTACCTGAGCAAACTGGGTCATCTGAGCGACCACCTGTTGAAGCACTCCCGGCATGTTAGAATTTGCATTATCATTTACTAATTCCTGTTGTCCTCCGGAATGGGAATCAGTTCGATTAGTCGATGCATCCGGGGTGGATGCTGAATCTTCCTACCTCGCATTACCACATCTGCGTCCACGACCGCGTCCGCATCCACGACCTCATCTCAACATACTATAAACACAAATACTCAATATCCACGGCAAAATATTCTAAAAGAAAATCCGTCAATATCCACAAAACACAATTAAATAAAACGGTAGTATATGAGATTAGGAAACTTACAATCACGGTCCACATGACGACGCTGGCTGAGCAGTGATGTTACAACGACCCATAAATTAAATGATGTAAACAGACCCAACTAAAACCCGACTGCCAAGATATCCATGAATCTTAACTCCGATACCATATTCTGTAACACCCCGAGATATTCAGAATAATTACAGCGCCGTAATCCCTTTTTATAAGAATTTACAAGGCTAAATTAAAGAAATGTGAAATAATAAAAAAATACCATAAAAATTAAGTAGTTCGGAAACTGGTTCAACAACCCAAATGAATCCAATTATTACAACATTTCAAATCATCAACAAGACACACGTACTCGAGTACTGTAAATAACACCAGAATAATAAGACAACACGACGGATAACATCAATGAGCCCCCTCGTCATCATGTCGGTACTGTGGTTGCTTCCCCGCTCCTCGGATACCTGAAAACCAAAACAAATGTCCACCCCCGAAGGGGTTAGCAAAACAATGCTAGTACAAGTATCAAAATATATAAAAATCGGATATGCAACAACGATGCATAACAAGATACACAATACGGACTTCCGCTACCAGAATCTAACGATGCGAATCCACATGATTTTATCAATACAACATGGGTATTCCAACAATCCAGCGCCCTCAGCATAGATCCCAAAATGATCCCGTCGGACCAACACGAGGTGGAAAAACCCGTCCAATGATCCAGCGCCCTTAGCATAGATCCCAAGATGATCCCGTCGGACCAACACGATGTGGACATCCGGTCCAGCGCCCTCAGCATAGATCGCTCGATCCCTTCGGATCAATACAACATACACAAAATAAACTATGCATACACATATGCAAAAATCGATATGTCTATCGACATGAACATACGAGTAATTGATAACGAGTAACATGATAATTCAACATAAATGATCTCATGCTCAACAACTTGAATAACCACTATGCATGGTCAAAATCATCAATATGAATGAATTTCAAAATACGATACTTGCCTTAAAGATGGCAAGAATTAAATACTCTAGCAAATGTCACGCGTCTGAAGGCCACCGCCCCTCGATCGATTACTATGCAAGGCTCGGACCTTGTTCAAAATAAATAACAAGGAACTCACCATACTATTCAAAACTAACGTATGATCACCGAATGTTCTAAGTTAAAATCGTGTAATAATGACGTAAGGCTAGTTCGCGGTTAGTATACTTGATGAAAGCTGAGACGGAAATAGTGATACACTTCATATGAGTCGAATGATCATATCGGAGGCAAAATGCCGATGTCTATAGATTCAAGGATATACAAGTCATCAAAATCTAGACTTCAATATTGGTTTCAATTCCCAATTCCTATATGATCAGCTCTTACGATTCATACCACAAGTGTGACTCAAGATACAAGCATACCAAATGTACTACGCAAGGGAACGATACTACGGTGATCCGGGTTGATTTAATTGACATAGCCGATTCATTACAAGCATGAACATGAAGAATATTGTCAAATTAAACAGCTCTATCAAAACATGAATTATCAGCGCTGGAACATCATAGTAAATCTTAGAACCTTACTAAAATCATGCTCATAATTCAAAACGAACTTAGGATACTACACCCTAGGGTTTTCATCCATCAAGGTTCGATCAAAACTCTTAGAAATGAAGGAAAAACAAGGTATAACCGGGTTCCAATCATCAAAAATATGGTGCTGGATTCATAAGATCGTTAACTAGTCCAATGATTTCCGAAGCAAGCTCAAAATATAGCTAAGAACATAAATTCCAGCTTGGTAAACCATAACATACCTTGAACGGAAGGACAGGTTGAAATAACTTGATGAACTCCACGCCAAAAGCTAGAATACCAATCCTCAAAGCTCCTTTGCCTTCAATAGTAATGTTAAGAGGCTGGTATGCAGGTTTATAATGGAGGGAGTAACTCTCTAAGTCTCAGAAATTGGGTGTGGGAAGAGGTGTAAACTGAAAAATGAAGTTAGGTGTTGTCTTATTTATAGAAAAAGGTTATTTGCGCGCGCTACTGCTCCTAATTAGCATGCACTAACGGGGTTGCAGTCTACTGACTCTGCCTGATCTCCGATTAGCGTACGCTAAACATCCCTTACGTGCGCTAAGTACAGCAATTAGCGTACGCTACCTCTCAATATAGCATGCGCTAGCAACCATACGAAGCTTTACTGACCTCACTGTACTCAACTTAGCGTGCGCTAGCCTCAAACCATTAGCGTGCGCTAAGCATCGTTGAATCGACTTTTCCAAAAAGCCGTCCAGATTCATTGCGACATATCCCAACAAAGATCCGCGGTCTGATCTCACCTACCACCCTGTCTCAATCATGTTGATTACGTATAGTGAGCGTTAAGGCTAATACGTAGCGTGCGCTAGCTAACTCAATTAGCGTGCGCTACACATAGACGTTAGCGTGCGCTACAAGTGCATAAATACAAGTATGAACAACATTCATGAAATCATACGCTCAACAACACAGGATCATGAAATACGGAGGATAATACTAAGATCAAATGCAACATATACAATGTCAGAAGGTTCAAATACACATGAAATACACATCAGAATTTCGGGTATTGCATCTGTCACCTCATACTGTTATGCATAATATCTTTCTGAATCCCAAAGTATATCAACTTAGAACGGCAATAAATCTCAATGAAATTCAAAAATCCAAATACTTACAGACTGTGAAGCCAATGATTCCCTGTGATACTGGAACATGTCTCAACTCTAGAAAATACTCGACACAGATATTTTAAAACACACATTTTGCAAACTCAGTTCAACTCGAGAACACAGCACATCTCTATCCGAAGAAACACATTAATACTATTTCGAAAAGTTTACAAAAACCCCAGTACTACACTGGTAAATCACATAACGCACAAGCCCGAGTGAAAAACAAAACCCAAGGCTCTAGAATTCATCAATAGACAATTAGAATGACGCGACAAAAGCATGACTTGACTCGACCCAACTGCCTAGGTTTTCTCAACCGAAGCTCTGATACCATATTCTGTAACACCTCCAGAGCCATCCACGAATATTATAGCGCTGTGGGCCCCGAGATGGAACCCACAAGGCTAAAAGACATTTTCGCAAACATTTACAAACGCCCAAGAGGCTAACGATGGTACTATCTTTTAAAAAAACTTCGAAGACTTTATAAATCCGTTTATCAAAACCGTCGTAATATCTCGTTTGAAAGGATAAGGCCCGAAATGCCAAAACTCACCAGTTTAAGAAACATACATTAAGCTATCGCTTATACGTACTGATAAAATAGTTTATAAAATCATTTCCAAAGCAACTTAAGTTACCAGATAACGAAAGGCCATTAAAGAATACTCACGCAGTCGAAAGGACAAACAATTAAAAATACTCTAGCTGCGGAATACCACATATAATCAGAATACTCGATTCACAAACACATGCCATAGCCAGTATCCTCCGGGAAGCTCATCTCTTCACGACCGCTACAAGCTTGATAATCAAATAACCTAAAAAGAAAGCCCACGACGGGGTCAGCCATAATATCCAACAATGGTAAC
The DNA here is from genome assembly GCA_033398695.1 of Orobanche coerulescens. Lineage (NCBI taxonomy): Eukaryota > Viridiplantae > Streptophyta > Magnoliopsida > Lamiales > Orobanchaceae > Orobanche > Orobanche coerulescens. The sequence goes on from CM065801.1 coordinate 67,995,961, forward strand.
GGTCACATCACATCAATAATTACATACCAATGAAAATACTAGGTAAGAATACTACCAATGTAATCTTGCTGCCATGACTTTACCAACTCGCAATAATTCTCATCAAACTAACCATTATCATATTGCACATCTCGTAATCTCGATTAACCAATATCAATCATAACATCTGTATTGTTTCTTAAACAGTACCCAAGATTCTCAAGACATCAAAACTCGCGATACGAAAATATACCAACTCTGACCAATTCGATCCATCGGATATCATAATCAAATCCCAACACGATAATAGATTGTCCATCAAAGACAAATTCCAAGGGAAATACGGAACGTACCTCAAGATATGAAATGCCACGACAATCGTGTCAGTATAATCCGAGATCAGATCAATACAACATACGAACACGGTCCTAACACAAGACCTACAAATGCATACTCATATAACAACGTCAATATGCTCAAAACAAGAACAACAATATATACTCAATGAAAATCCCATGATCCAGCGCCCATCAGCATAGATCCCAAGATGATCCTACTAGATCAACACGAGGTGGATAACCAACAATATACATATGCACAACAACAACACATGGTAAAACCAACGATGCGAATCCACATTAATCACAAATGGCAACAATCCAAAGATTACCGAATCCACAAGAATGATAGGGTGCTGCCTTGAGTCGGCCAACACGACAACAATGACTCACAAATGGGCACCGTCCTCGGAGGTCCCGATTCAATACCTCGATTACCTTAGAATGGCCAATCGATAAAAATGATACAATGGATGGGAACTATCCGTGATAATCCCAATTGAATACCTCGATTGCCTTGGAATGGCCAATCGATAACAACGATACATCGGATGATTCAATACCTCAATTGCCTTAGAACGGCCAACCGATAACAATGATACAATGAATGATTTAATACCTCGATTTTCCTTAGAATAGCCAATCGATAACAATGATCCTATGAATGATTGAACACTTCGATGGCCTTAGAACGGCCAATCGATAACAATGATACGAAGAATGATTGAGCACCTCGATTGCCTTAGAACGGCCAATCGATAATAATTATACAATGAATGCCACGACACCTTTAATCGGTTACCGACGGCGAAGATGAGAATGAATACGCCAATGCCTTCAATCGGTCGATATAACATGAATGACAGGACACCAACATTAATAGTAATGATTACCACAGTGTCTTAGATCGACATCAATATTAACAACAATAATCGATACATCGATACCGCGAGCCGGCTATCAACAATAACATTAGCAACGAGTATCTCAATGCCTTGAATCGGCCATTAATGAATAATAATAAACATTTGGCACAATTGTCGAAGAGTATCGTATCGAACGATCCCCTAATATCAATGAATTCATGAAGAGACTAAGTCTAGGAATGATACAACACATTCATACACGTATATGATAACATTAATCTCATTGACTAGTACAAGTATAAAACTTGCCTCAAACCGAAGGCGACAAAGTCCTTCCACGATCAACGTCCTTAATGGAAATACCGACCGCTCGAACAACCTCGAATAACATAAGTACCAACAATACTCTTAATATACGAATCAAGTATGATCACAACTAACTCAAAAGTCGATACAACACTATCCAAAACTCATTGGGGCATTATAACAAACATGTTGTAAACAATCTCCAATTTTTTATAACCAAAACTCAATTATACCGAAAACCAACTTCCAATGAATGATTCAATCCAAAAAAACCTCATTAATACCATTAGTAATCCAATAGGAATACTTCATTCGAGATTTCGACAACATCTAGTCGAAAACCCCCTAAATTCAAAAGCTAACACCCAAGGTGTTCTTGAACAATTCCAAATATTCACAAATTCCGAAATATACAGCAATAAATCCGTAGAAATACATGGATCCAAGGTAGATAATCCATATCTAATATATTCCAACATAATATCAAGCTAACTTGAAGAGATCGAAAGTAAAACCCTCAAATTCTGAAATTCTAGATCGAAGAGATGTTTACCTTGATTTGGTGTGTTGGAAAGGATTGAATGATGATTAATCCGACTTATAAGCTTAAGAATGATGATAGGTGGTTCCAGATCGAAGAACCCTTCACCAGAAGTCCAAAATTGCCCAAAACCAACGGGAGAAGGTAGAGAGAAGTGAAAATAACGAAACTGGACTGAACTGTCCAATTATACTGATCCCAGTTTAGCGTGAGCTATGTCCTGATATTTAGCATGCGCTAGCGGATTACTGGGCAGTCCAGTGAGCTCTGACTACTTCGTTAGCATGCGCTATGAACTTGGTAGCGTACGCTAACGCTTTCCGATAGCGTGCGTTAACCCAAAATGTTAGCGTGCGCTAACTGATGTTCGATACCCAGCAATTGGAGTCCATAACCTACTGTCCTCTGCCCTGCTCGTGTTAGCGTGCGCTACTCTTATGCCTTAGCATGCGTTGCCAGCACAATTAGCGTACGCTACTTACCACTAGTAGCGTGCGCTACGAATTTCCCAAATCAGCCCAGTACCTTCTGGACTGTCAGCCTCAGTTGCGCTAGAGTGCGCTAATACTGAGCTATAGCGTGGGCTACCTGTACTCTATTAGCACGCGCTAACAAGAGTATGTAGCATGCGCTACCTCACACACATACTACCAAAATATGATGATAATGATGAAAATATTCTCGTCTCGATCTCAAAAGTGATGAATGACGAATAACAACTGATACACGATTCTAAAATACGCCGAACGGTGAATACAATTGAATGAATGACTAATGAATGATTATTAGTGAGTGAAAAAATTCTGAGTGAAAATTACTGAATGATAATCAATGAATTCACAACCGGGTATTACAGCAATACAGACATCCACCCCCCGATTACTCAGGGGTTAGCAAAATTCCAGTATTTTGCTAGTGCAAGTATAAAGTGAAAATATGAGCCATACACAATATATTCCAAGAATATATTAATCTGAATAATCAACAGATCGAACACAGTGAAAGACTTCCCGAGATATTTCACTTGGACAAAAATAATCTGAAGCCATAAAAGGCACGAATAAAGTAAGTAAATGATTTGTAAAGCATTTCACATATCTCGGGAGTTTTTAGGGGGAAAACATTTTGGGACCAAAGAGTCCTTATCTTTTCAAAAATCACCTAGGGTCACAGCCCAAAGATTTACTCGGTTCTATACAACTATAATATTATCACGGGTCATGCAAATCCGACAATACAAATATTATTTGTACTCATCAAGTAACGAATTCCAGAGGCCTCAAACACCATACCTGGCATCACACAAATACGGTTCGTACTCCTCAAGTAACGAACTCCAGAGTCCTCGTCGGACCCTACCTGGTACCCACATATACTGTTCGTACTCATCAAGTAACAAACCCCAGAGGCCCCGCCGGACCCTACCTGGTTCCAATCAAGTAACGAACCCCAAAGGCCCCATCGGACCCTACCTGGTTCCACATATAAACACAACAATCTACAACTCATATCAATAACACCACATTCACATACCACAAGGAGATATACTTCTCAAGCAACAGCAAATAGCACTACCTCCTTGCAAAGGAGTCAGCAATTAATACAACTAATATCACACAACATCACAACACTCATCAATAAGTACGCATATCCACACACACGCACACACCTTGCCGAAAGGATATAACTTTAAGTCCACTAACGATGTAGTCGCACGCAACAGTACCACACGAAAACAAGGATTTCCAATACACAACACTAACATACATTCTCAAAATGATACATTCATTTACAAACACATGAGTTGATTTTGAAGAGAGTCTTTATCGAGAATATACCGATTCTTTTGAAGGTTTATTAAAACATTCGAGTTGCACACATAATTAATCACCAACTACTATATCTAAGAAATACGAAGTGTATGGGCAAGACACATGCCTCGAAAATCGACACGCAAATACTCCGATGAACACGGATTGATCGGTGAACCACGACAACCTACAACCTCCGAAGAAACAACAGAAACACGATCACTACATATATAGAAACCAATTACAACGATAATGGCACCAAACACCTAAAGGAAAAACCATTGAGGCATTTAATCGAACATTAAATGTTCACGGTTCCTCAAGAACACCAAAATCATCAACCGGATTGAACAAATCGGAACTATGAATATACAACTCATAGAATGTGACCAATAACAATGTTTTACAATGATCAATTCATAAAAACCAGATTAGAAACGAGATCAAGAACAAAATCCCCAAAAAGGTCAACTCTAGGGTAATCGAGAAAATACCTGGATCCGACGAAGAACAACCGATTAGATGATGTTACAATCACCTAAGAACCTCCAAAACACGTTGGAATTGAGTAGAATCAACCAAGAATCCAACTCTAGCCTCCCCCGTACACCGACCGCGAGAAGAAAAGAAGAAGGTAGAATGAGGTGAGAAAACCCATCGCCCAGATTATATAACCGTTCAGACTCTTACGTACTTAATTGGCCAAGGTTAACGTACGTTAACGCGTTAACGTACGTAAGGAGATACATCTTACGTACGTAAGGGTGTTCCACAGACTTCTACCTGATTCTCTACATATGATAACGGTTGTAACATAGTGGCCTTAACGGCCGTAATGAACTGGCCTTTACGGCCGTAACATACTGCAGGTTACGGCCGTAACCTGCATCCTAGCAGTACAATCATCTTGCTATTCGGCTGGCCCTGAACAACCTCAAAAAGCGACGACTCGAAAAATGCGTCGTAATGCTAACAAAGAATTCTCAACAACGAGCAAGAGAATTAAACAAACATGCGATTCCGACAATCCGAAGGCATGTAAAACCGAGTATGAATGAGAGTACCCAAAACTTTGAGAAATTACAAAACGGCCCAAATGTCTAAAAATTCACGATACAAGATTAAATAATAATTCCAAAGTTCGCAACACGACCACAAAAGTTAAATGAGCTTGTAGGAACGTCAAAACAGCAGTTCCGAGCAAAACTCATAAGAATCGGACATAAATGCGGAAAAGTCGTAATAATATGCTGATTAATCAGAAACAATATCGAAACTCGCTCGAATGCCAAAAAGTGTAGAACAAAACGTGTCCAAAATATGTCAATGAGCACAAGCGAGTCACTAGAAATGAAGAATTACAGGAAATGAAAAATACGGATATTACATTCTACCCCCCTTAAAAAAAAGTTTCGTTCGTGAAACATGAAACAACGAAAACCAGGCAACAACAAGGCAAAGAACCGACAGATATCATCTCTCAAGGATTTCTCAGAGTCGATCCTGATACTAGCGCCGAAGTTTGAGTAGTGATTGAACCATATACCATCTCGCAGTACTAAACTCGATGTCCCTCGTGTCCACAATTATAACAAGTCACCGGCAGTTTTTACAATTCGCACGCTCGTGGACTGGAACATTACAGTTAAAGCACCTAGGCAAGTTACCAACGGTTAGCGATACTGACCTGGATCTCTTAGATCTTCCAACTGACCCAGAAGGCTCCACAACTGATTCCTGCGAGGGTTGAGGTCTAGGAATCCTAGTTCCCATATATATATATATATATTATTTTAATTTAAACAAAATATTATACATAAATGATTCAATTTTGTATGTAAGTAATATATAAAATATTTAATATGTATATAAATAATATTAATACGTATAATATACAATATATATTTATATATAGAAATATATTTTAAATAGATAAGAACATATATAATAAATATTATACATATGAATAAATGTTAATATATAAGTAATATATAATATTTACTTATATATTCATAATATATATGATATTTTGTAGATACAAAAGTTTATTTATACAATAATATATGGTAACAAATATTATATATAAATTATTAATGTATATTATTTATATATGAATAATATATATTACAATCATTTATAAAACTTAAATTTTTTATATTGTATATATAAATGAGTATATATAATATAATGGGGACAGGAGAGTCATTTTTTTTGTCTTAAATTATTTATATTGCATATATAAATGTGTAGTTTTCAAATAGGGGTAGGAGAGTCATTTTTTTGTCTTAATGGGGACAACACCCCTTTTCATGCTTAATGAATAAGCCATTTTTGTCTGAGCGAATAAGCCATTAAGCCACAAGTAAACACCTCCAAACGTCTGAGCGAATAAGACATTTTACCCATTAAGATTAAGTCACAAGTAAACAGCCCCTTAATGTCCGATACAGAATGTAACATTCATTTACTAAGGCTCTTTTCTTTTGGACTGAACTGAACTGAACTGAACTGAACTGAAATATATATTAAGGGTAAATAATAATAATAATAATGGTAAATAATAATAATAATAATAGTAATCAACAACAACAACGATAATAGTAATATTATTAGTAATAATAACAATAATAATTAAGATTAATAATAATAAGAAGAAGAATAGGAATTAAACTGAACTGAACTGAACTGAACTGAATGGACCTGAACTGAACTGAACTGAAATGAAAAACTGAAAAATAAGTCCAAAAGAACAGGGCCTAAGTTCAATTAGTGCACGCTATGATACCTGAAGGTTTGGGAATAAAATAAATTATAGCGGCTTTAAATTTGTAGTGATATCGACCGTTAGGTTTACTGAAAGTTCAAGGGATTTAAGTAGTAGATAGAGGCCGGAAGCTGTGAGGTTTAGTGGCTGTTATGCAGACCAAATGAATAGTGATTTCTGATGATCTTTGTCCGTTATTAATGACCATTTTGTTGTAAATGTAGAAGTGCAAATTTTAAAAATGATCAACATGTCTCATTCCTAAATTCATCTTTACAAAATCACATGATTCTTCGGGCAATGGTTTTGTAAAATATCTGCAAATAGTTCATTTGTACCCACAAATTAGAGACGAATATTCTCATTTTGGACATGATCATAAATAAAATAATGATGAATTTCAGTGTGCTTTGTCCTACTATGCAAAATTGGATTTTTACTCAAAATTATGGCACTAGTAGTGTCACAAAAAATAGCTGTATTTTTAAGAGTAATACCATAATCAAGTGATTCTTGATACCCAGTACTTGTGCACATGCACTTCCTGTAGTCACATATTCGGCTTCAGCTATGGAAGTAGTTACACTAGCCTGTTTCTTACTTCCCCAAGATATTAAGCATGAAACCCATGAAATGACAAGTTCCCACTAGAATTTTTTCTGTTAATTCTACATTCATCAAAATTGGCATCACTATATGCAAATAGTTCAAAATCAGTGCTTGATGGATACTATAATCCCAATCCAATAGTACCTTTCAAATAACAAAAAACTCATTTACAAGCAATTAAATGAGATTATTTAGGATTAGCTTGAATCTAGCACATAAACAAGTCGCAAACATAATATCGGGTCTAGAGGCAGTTAGATAAAGTAGAGAACTGGGCAGACCTCGATTTTATTTTTTGATCGACGGGTTTACCTTTCTCTTCTTTTTTAAGTTTCAAGATGGATGACATAGGTGTAGAAATTTTCTTGCATCCTTAGATCTTGAATCTCTTTAACTGCTCGTTGACGTATTTTGTTTGACATTTCAAATTCTCTTTTCATAAGATTTGTAAATTCTTGGGATAGAGAACCGTTAGTAGCACCAAATAAAATATCATCGACATATATTTAGCAAACGAGCATATCATTATCAAAAGTTTTGACAAAGAGAGTATTATCTACATGTCCTTTATTATACACATTGGAAATAAGAAAAGTACTTAGCTTTTCATATCATGCTCTCGGCGCTTGTTTTAATCCATAGAGATTTGTGGAGCTTGTACATGTAGTCCGGATGATCATAATACTCAAAGCATGGTAGTTGCTTGACATAGATTTCTTTTTAAATAACTCCATTCAGAATAGTGCTTTTCACATCCATTTGGTGAAGTTTGATCTTTTTATACGAAGCAAACGCACATAGAAGATGAATTGCCTCAAGACGAGCAACCGGTGCAAAGGTCTCCTCATAGTCTAGTCCTTCCTCTTGGTTGTATCCTTGAGTGACTAGTATAGAGTTGTTTTTTACCGAAAGACCGTTATCATATTTCTTCACTTTGTGAACTCATTTAGTTCTGATGATGGTTTTGTTGTTGCGTGTGGGAACCAATTCCCATAGTTTATTGCTTTCGAATTGGCTAAGTTCTTATTGCATAGAAATGACCTAACTTTTGCCGTTTATTGCTTCGTCAAGATTCTTTGGTTCGATGGAAGAAATTGTAACACCCCCAAGATATTCAGGGTATATTACAGCGCTGTGGACCCCTACATGGGACCCACCAGGCTAACTAATATACACCACTGGTCTAACCATCTCGGTTAGAGAGAATACACACATTACCAAGATACAAAGATAAATAAAACACCCGGTACAACCAGTAAACCAGTCATCATCGGAAATCACATATGAAATTTAGTATACAATCCATCTTCCAAAATTTAAAACACCTAAGTGTAATAATCATACCTTTCGTTAGCAATAATTATTAATTTGTAAACATCGTGGCTAGTCTGTAATTTTGTTGAATATTGGTGATCATGTGTTGGATTTGAGTTCGAGCATATATGATTCGATGCATGCTAGTATTTCATTAATTGTCGTTAACCGTCAATTCATACCATCGGCATCGTGTTTGCAAATCTATCCCGGACAGGGGGACTAGCGCACGCTAAGCCATTCACTTTGCACACGCAAGCAGCGTGGTTTTAGCGCATGCCACGGCCGTAAGGCAGCGCGCGCTAGTCGGCCGAACAGCAAGGGCAGAAGGGTCTGGACTTCGGCCAGACCAGCAGGTAGTGCACGCTACGACTAGTGGTAGTGCGTGCTAGGTTGCTTAGGTAGCGCACGCCATTCGACCGTAACGCACGCTACCTGGCGGTCCAGAGAGGTCACTGGGGATTCTGGACTTCGAAAGGACCGGATGATAGCGCACGCTACTGCCAGCTATTGCGCACGCTAATTGGCACATGCAGCGCACGTTATGCGACCGCCAGCGTGCGCTACCGGGCCGGGCAGATTAGTCCAGTAGGCTCTGGACGAGCAACTAGCGCACGCTAACGCTCGTCCAACGCATGCTATTATGACCAGACTAGGCGGAAGCTTCTGGACGTGGTGCGGACAGGTGGCGAGTACTGACCAATAATGGTGGGCCCGCCCCGGACAAAGGTTCTGGACCAGGCCGCCCATTAGCACATGCTAACATGAATCCATAGCGCGTGCTAATGCCGGCTATTATAAATATATGGGCAGCAGCCCATTTCCGCATTTTTACTCATTTCTTTCTTCTTCTTCCGGTTATGGGCGATCTTGTGACATCGGAAGAGGCGATTTCGGCCAAACATCATTTGAAACCATCATCTTTCAACCTTTGCTGCAAAGTTATCATTATTTAAGCATCTTTTATCATCCAAATCAAGGTATGATCTCAAGAACCCTAGTTTTATGAATTTTGGGGAATTTTGGGGATTTGTGAAGATCTAATCAGATCAACCTGAATAAGCTTAGATCATTGTTGGATTTTGGTTCCGTGCTCGAGATCCTTCGGTATTATTTTTACGGGATTATTCCGAGGATACCTTTGTTAATCAATTATATTGTATTATAACCCCCAAGATGTTTGAAGAATTTCCCCAATGGGTAGAACTAGGGAGTTCTAAGCATTTTCATAGTATTGAAATTGATTGTATTTTGTTGTAACTTAGGAACGGACCTTTAAAGGGAGCTGAATCGAAATCCTTCCTTTCGTCGATTTCATCGCATCAAGTTATCCGAGGCAAGTACATGAGTTACATTTGGTTGCGTAGGTTAGGTATTCTGTATGTATGTTGCTTGTTGAACTATGCTTTTGAATGATGTGTTGTTCCTCCACCCGGGGATGGCATGTAAGGTCTCTGGGGACCGATATTAAGGGGTACGGTCATGGAATGCATGTGTGTGTTGTTGTTCTTCTACCTGGGTAGGGCCTGACGAGGTCTCTAGGGACCGATACTAAGGGGTACGGCCGCGGAAGTGGTTTCCCACCTGGGGAAGGCTCGACGGGGTCTCTAGGGGGTCGGTACTAAGGGCTACGACTGAGGGTTACCAATGATATCGTCGTGATAATATGATGTGATGTGTTGGTTTTGGAAATGATAAATGTTTTGCTAAAATGAGATATTCTGGAATATAATCTTCTTACAATGTTTTCAGACTGTGACAGAAGTGTTGGTCTAGGTTTATATGTAACGCTATGTAACTATGTACTTGTACTAGCATTTCGTATGCTAACCCCTCGTTGGGGTGAAATGTTTTTACATTTCAGGTTCTGGACGTTTCGAGGAGCAAGCACGGGAAACACATGGGAAGGATGATCAGGCATGATGAGGCTCGAGTCTTAAAAGTTATTTTGGCTTCCGTGTGGTCGTCTATGTCAAGAGATTTGTGTTGCTTTATGTTATTATGGTTAAGTCCCCTGCGTGGGCAACAAAATGATATTATGTTTTTAAATTTTATGGTTGTCGGATAAATGTTTTGGTCGAGGGCCCTGGCCCGTTAATGTATTTTATGTGTTGTGACATGGTTTTGTGTTTGGTTTGTGAATGGTTTCGCCTGGTGGGGTCTTGTTGAAGGTCCTACGGCATGTAACGACCCTCGTGTGAATTAGGGTGTTACAGTTATAGTATCGGAGCTTAGGTTGTGAATAACTAGGCTATGGATAAGTTAGGTCTGTCAGTCGAGTCACGTGAGTCAGTTGTTGAGCCTAACATCATCATGCTGTCATCCCTCTGTGCGATTTGTGGCTGTAAGTCTCCTCAAGCCGTTGCATTTCTCTCACTCGTTAATCTGATATGATGTAATGAAATTTGCGATAATGTTGATATATGAACCGTGTTGATATTGTTTTATACTCTTTCTTATTCCTCAGTATATTAAGAGGAAGAGCAATCCGGGGACGCGGCCGAGGCTGTGGTCGTGGTGCTGCTAACGAGGATGAGGCATCTTCCCCACCGACCACTGAAATGGCATCACACATGGTGCCAGAAGATACACCGTTGAGTTCAGAGGGGCATCAAGACCCTTCAACCAGTCAAGATCAACCATTGGGTGCCGGTGCTGAACCCGGGGCTACAGCTATATTGCAAGAGTTGGTAACCCAATTAACACAAATGGCCCAGGGTAGCCACCGAGACCCACCCCCAACTATATAAGAGGAAGCTAGTAAATGGCTTCAGAAAGTTACGAAAATGCATCCCCCTTGTTTCACTGGTGCTACAGATTCTTTAGGGTGGGAGAACTGGCTTTTCCAGATGGACAAAATCTTCGATGCTGTGGCTTGTCCCAAAGGTAGAAAGGTACCTATTGCCAATACCTTCTGGACAAAGAAGCCGCTGAATGGTGGGATGCAGTGGCTCCTAAAGATCATGCGGCTACTTGGGAAGTTTTTAAGGTAGCCATGGAGGCGGAGTATTATCTGCCGCCAGTCCGAGAATGTAAAATCATTGAGTTCTTTACAGAAACTCCATAAGATGTACCGATATATCAAGCTATTATTACCTACAATCATCAGTTAAGTCATGTACGAAACCAGGTGAAAATTGAAGAGGATAAGATTCGCTATTTCAATATGTGAATGAAACCACATATTAGACAGAGCATGGCACCGGTTACCTGCTATAAACTGAAGGAATATCAGGATCGTGCTCTGGCTATTGAGTTGGCTATTCCGGAATCAGAAGTTGGTTCTGAGACCAAGAAAGAGAAGAATACTGGGAACTTATCCTGCTGGTAGTTCTCGCGGCGGTCGTTCGGCTCAAACTGTTACTTCTGGAGGTAGAGCTTGTTTTAATTGCAACCAGAAAGATCATTTGGGAAGAGTGTGCCCGTATCCGTTGGTTACTTGTTATACTTGTAGGCAGAGTGCACATCGAGCCATCCATTGTGAGGAAGCAACCCGAGTAGTTAGTAGTCCAGCGGCCATTACTGCTCAGAAGGAATTCAGTGCTGAGCGGAAGACCTCAGTTTCACAAAATCCTCAGAGTTCAGGCCGTGGTAGGGGCCGAGGTCAATTAGGTCAGTAGGAAGCGTCGAGTGCAGGGTCCGTTCATTCCCGTGTACATCAGATGAAATGTGCAGAGGATGCAGACGCTCCAGCAACATCAGGTATTACTCAAATTCGTTCACATCCAGTTTCGGTATTGTTTGATTCGGGTGCCACACATTCATTTATTTCTCTTGATTGTGTACGCCGTCTTGGTTTAGATATCTTGTTCGAGTGTGAACCCTTTTTAGTAGGTATATCAAACGGGGATCGTATGGTTAGCAACCGGGAGGTCCGCGATTGTCCGGTAAAAATTGGGAATCGAGATTGGCCTTAAAATCTTCTTGTGGTTGACCTAAAGAACGAGGACTTGATCCTCGGGGAGGATTGGTTAGACCGTCACGGTGCTATGATGAATTACCGAACTCATACTATTGCAATAGTGGCCGAAGACGGTACCGAGCATCTTTTAGAAGGATATAAACCGGGTAGATTAGGAAGTGTGATTAGTGCTTTGCAGGCGCTAAAACTTCTTAACCAAGGTTGTCTGGGTTATTGGTGTTATGCATGAAGATGGAGGAAACCGGGATTGAGATCACCTCAATACCCGTGGTTAATAAATATCCTGACATATTTCCTAATGACTTGCCAGGATTGCCACCTCAGCGAGAAATTGAATTTACTGTTGAGTTGGAGCCGAGTGCTACTCCTATTTCTCGAGCCCCTTATCGTATGGCTCCGTCAGATATGTTGGAATTAAAGAAGCAGTTGGGCGAGTTATTAGATAAAGTGTACATCCGACCGAGTACGTCACCTTGGGGTGCACCGGTTTTATTCGTCAAGAAGAAAGATGGGTCACTTCGTTTATGTATCAACTATCGGGAGTTAAACAAGTTAACCATCAAGAATAAATACCCTTTACCTCGAATAGATGATTTATTTGATCAGCTTCAGGGCGCAACTGTTTTCTCAAAAATTTATCTTCGATCAGGATATTATTAGTTGAGGATTCAGGATACTGATATTCCGAAGATGGCTTTTCGAACGAGATATGGCCATTATGAATTTGTTGTTATGCCTTTTGGGTTAACCGATGCCCCTTCCGTATTCATGCAACTGATGAACAGAGTATTTATTAAATACTTAGACAAGTTCGTGGTCGTATTCATTGATGATATTCTTGTTTATTCCAAGAACCGAGAAGATCACGCGAAGCACCTTCGCATTTGGCTCGAAGAAGTAACATTTATAGGGCACGTGATATCCGCATAAGGAATTCGAGTTGACCCTCAAAATATAGAGGCGGTACTAGCATGGGAACCGCCTAAGAACGTGAAAGAAATAAGGAGTTTCCTAGGAATTGCGGGTTGTTACCGTAGATTCGTCGAAGGATTCTCCAAGATTGCTCGATCACTCACACAATTATTTCAGAAAACTCGAAAATTTGAGTGGGACCAAGATACGCAAGATAGTTTCGAGAAGTCACTACACCATATATGGTTTTCAACAACATTTTTTTTATGTTACAAGCAAAAATGTAGTCTTAGATGCCTTAAAATTGGTCAAGTTTGATTTAAGGCTACACATTTTTCTAGCGTTGTTATTGATATAAATTAGTGTTACCATAGACTAAATTGGATATCTACGCTAACACAAAATTTGGTGTAGCCATTGCTATTTAAAAAAGTGTAACTAAACACTAAAAGAAATAGGCGGGTTTGCGGTCTTTATAAATTATTTTCAATTTTCACCCATCTCTTCACCTCGCTCCTCACGTTCTCTCTCAACATTCAACTCTCTACCTCCAAACCTCCTCCCATTCTCTCTCCCTCTGTTCAATTCTCTCTGCAAATTCTTCTTTCTTTCTATCTCTTGTTCTCTCTTTGTTTAAAACCCTCACCCAGACACACCAACAAGAATAATATGATCCCATCTCCTTCACTGTCTCCAAATATCGCATGAATTTAGATGAGAAGCGACGGGTGGTGGTTCGAAGGGCACACGACTGTGATGTAGACTAGAGTTACGTGTTTGGAGGTATCGCATCCCACTTCTCAGTGGTCTCACGGCAGGATGACGTTGGTTAATCAGGTGAGTTGGGTTTGCCGACTTTAGATCTAGGTTTGGTTCAGGGCTGAGAAATAGCCGTATTAGCTTGATTAGTAATGGTCTTGGGTGAAAGCTTATTTTTTTATATTGGCAAGGATTAGATGGAAATCAACGGGGTAATGTAAGGGAAATTAGCTTTCATTATAGTGGTCAGTGTTTGTGGAAATTTATTTTTCTGATTTGAATATGTTTGGGTTCGCCGTTGGAACCGGTTGAGGTTAGGTTATGTAAAGCTTGTTCAGGGGTTGTAGTATATGGTCAAAGGATTTTGGTTTTGCACCTATGTCATGGTTTATCATTAGATATTCAGATGCAATCATGTCAAGGTTGGATTTGCAGAGCTTAGCAGGTATGACTTCCAAACATCCGGTATCACCCTTAAGTAGGTATGTCAAGGTTTAGCATAATGCTAGTTGTTAGTTTGTATATGTTGTATGTAAACTGTAGATAGCATAATACTTAATTGATGATTATATATTGGAATTTTGTTAAACTTGGATAGATTCGGCTACTTTTGTTATTAATGTGCTGATTTTGTTGAACATTGCAACTATAATGGTAGCTTGTTTTATAACTATGTGATGTGCTTGTGTTGGCAGCAGGGTGAATTTGTTGTATGTTTAGATTTGATGGCTTTGTACTGTTTTGTTTGTGTAGATATGTTGGCTTTGTGAATCTACATTGTTATGACTAAGTTGTTATGTACAGAAGGTTGCTATATAGTTTGATCATATTTGATAAGGATTAGGTGCAGCAGTTTAGGTTTATGTTTACCTTTTGTTTTCATAGAAAAAAGCAACTCCTTTAGGAGATGATTTTCTCATCAAGAACTTGAATAGACGATCAGATTTATATAAAACCCTCCCCGTTTGTGCGAACATATATTGCCAATAAGTGTATCTTGTGGATTGTGTTAATTGTGATTTTTGTTTCTTAGGATTAAGACTTTGGGTTAGAAGTACTTAGATTTCCCTTTACACACTTAGTTATTTGAATTTGATCAGCCATGCTCCTGAAGAGGAATTCTCAAAGATTTTCCCATTTCGCATATTAAGCTTAGACATTCAGGGTGCCGGGAGAAAAGGCCTTTTTCCTGAGCCCACATATTTATTTCTCACGTCTCTGTTCCTGATCCTCAAAATTTTGTTTCTAGTCAGGGAATCTTCCGAATCAGCTCATAATTATCTAGCATTGGGTTTAGATATCTTTTAGTGAGTCTATCCTAATGTTTTATTATATGAGTAAAATCGATCGAGAATTTTCTATTGTACCACCTCTGATTGATTGAACAATTGAGCTCACCATCCATTGTTGACTTGAACATATAACTCAGTTAGATGTTAAGAAATTTAAAGATCAAAGGCGTTTTTATTCGCCTTTGCATTTACTTTTCCCATATTCATAATGTAATTCCTTTATCATACTTTCTTCCCCGTTTTAGTACATACTATGCAAGATGTTCTTGACGTTGCCACATCTGATCGGCTATGTAATACTGGTTTGATGAATTTCCATATTCTGATATTTCAATGAGGCAGTGCGAAGGATTTTCTTCACATTAATGATTTCGACAAGAACACCCTTTTAAAGATTTTAGATCGACCTAAGGAGGTCAAGGCACTAATAAAATCAGGAGAGAAGACATATCTCCAATTTAAAGGCAAAACTATGGCAATGACATTTGCCAAGCCATCTATGAGGACAAGAGTTTCATTTGAAACTGGGTTTTATTTGCTAGGAGGGCATGCCCTGTATCTGGGACCTGATGATATTCAAATGGGTAAGCGGGAGGAAACTCGTGATGTTGCTCGTGTTCTTTCTCACTATAATGATATCATTATGGCACGAGTTTTTGCTCATCAGGTATGCTGGTGAGTTCTCAATTAATGGCATCATAACTTTTGAGTGCACTGAACTTTTAACTGCAACCTAACAGCAATATTCTACCTTTTATCTCCTTTTCTTTTTCTTTTTCAAATTTTTAGGACATTCTAAATCTTGCTAAGTATGCCACTGTCCCCGTGATCAATAGCTTGACTGACTTTAATCACCCTTGTCAATTTATGGCTGATGCACTCACAATAATTGAACACATTGGTCAGCTGGAGGGGACAAAGGTAAGCCTATTTGCAGCATCTATGTTGATTAAACTCTACCATCCATTGTTGCCAGAGTTTCAAGTTATCTAATATTTTGAGGTTCTATGTTGGCAAATGTTCAGGTCGTATACGTTGGGGACGGGAACAATATAGTGCATTCCTGGCTATTGTTGGCATCTGTCATTCCTTTCCACTTTGTTTGTGCCTGC
Source organism: Orobanche coerulescens (assembly GCA_033398695.1). NCBI lineage: Eukaryota > Viridiplantae > Streptophyta > Magnoliopsida > Lamiales > Orobanchaceae > Orobanche > Orobanche coerulescens. The sequence goes on from CM065801.1 coordinate 68,012,486, forward strand.
CCGAGAGGTTTTGAACCTGATGCAAGGACAGCTAAAAGGGCAATAAAGGCTGGAGTCGGCAAAATAGAAATAACCAATGATCCAAAAGAAGCTGTAAAGGGAGATGGTGTTGTTTATTCAGATGTCTGGGCTGGTATGGAAGAACGAGGAATTGCACTTAGGCTCCGATTTTAACGCACACAGTACATTGGAAGAGAAAAATAATTCTAATCTTTATGTCAGATAAGATTGTATTTGTAATATCATTACCCATTATATGTTGAATGTTGTATCACATAGCCCCTAACATTTTCTATTTCACTAACCCATATGCAGAAGCACTAAAACTTACAGCTCTAAGCAACATCCACTACATAAATTGTTGAAGCTTAGATAGTAAATTCAGTGGTGTACATGTAACCCCCTCACCCCACCCCCACCCCTGTCCTTATTTCTGTCCACCTTGGCTGTGTTGTGGTTCCTGGTATATTTGGTGGACAAAATATTTGTGCACTCGATGTCATGAAATCATTGATTTTTTTTTTAGTTCTTACTTCATAACTTGTTGCTAAGTCTACTGACTTATGCTTTTAGAGATGCAAACAATTATGCACCAGGGAAAGTAAAGAAGTTGCAATTGAGGGGAGAGTTCAATTTGATTTGCTGCAGGTTTCCTCCCAACATGGAACTGTCATAATATTCTTTGCATTAATAATGATACCGGAAATATTCTTTTGACGACCACTTTCTGGTTCTTGCAGGCTGTGCAAAGGGATTACAAGTTAAGCTCTTACTCGCTCAATTCTGTTTCTGCGCACTTTCTTAACGAGCATGTGAGTTTTGTTCATATTTATTCAGAATCATTGCTTTATTTGTTCTGATTTACTTTTGAGATCTTCGTGAATTCACCATGTAGATTATGCCTTTATATATATGAAATAATTCAGACAACCTTCATTATGTTTTGCGATCCAGTTTTGGGATTTAATTTACTTCACATTATTAGTGTGATACTTTTGTCCATTACGGTTGTTCTATTTTTTTTTTTTTTGGCGATCAAGTTGGTACTTTCTCTATCCCTTTCCTGTTTATCTCTCATGCCTCTCTTTCATGCTTTTCAGCTGAAATTTTTTTCCTTGTAATTAATGGTTGGTTTGACCCAGATCTGGCATCCATCCTCCAGGCGTCACCTAACCGGCTTAGGTGTTGCTCAAGCGATGACTTGTCCGCCTTGCTCGGTTTCAGGTGATGTTCAGCCTCCTGATTGGCTGGCTAGACCGCCCAGCTGAGAAGGCGACACCATGATATGACAGCATCTAATTCCGCTTTTCCAGTACTTCACAAAATTGGGACTTCTCTCCAATCTTTGAATATTATAGTGGAACAGGTATATTAAGATAATTAACAAAATTGTGGCTTCTCTCCATCTGTTTACTTATGAAACAGGAATTAAGAGTATTTTATGTTTCTGTTGATTATCTGAGGGAAAGTCTTTATACTTTTATTTACATGATGATGTTAAGAAAGCTCTTGAAACTGAAGGTGTTGAGGCTGCTTATAATTTGATTCATGATGGCAAAGAACACCGACCATCTTATCTAATTGGGAGAATTATTCATAAAAATGAACCAAAGTCGAAGTCTTCAGCATCACCATCCATTCAAGTTGTTGATCAGTACGTGGCGGACCTAACTGTAAGGTTAAGGCTCAATTTCAACAAGAGATGGATGGAAAACTTGACCAAAAAGTTCGAGAAATTATGAATGGCATTTTAAGTTAGATTTTGGATGTTGGGTTACGTAAGTGCATTTGGTTGTTTGATTATATATTGAATATTTTGCAGTCATGTATTTTGGATGTTCTTATGGTTGACAGTGTTTAATGGTATTGATTGTTTTATGGTAATATCTATTTTCCAATATAACATGTTGTTTTTTACCATGAAAAATATAGGTAAAAACCTGCGAAAATGTAGCCATGGACTAATTTATAATTCTTCTTGTTCGCAAAATATAAAAATTGTCTTGGCAAAGATTAAAAGTATGTTGGCAAAAGGTAGAACTGTTCATATATAAGTGTAGCCATAGTGTTAAAGTTGTTGGTAAAGATGTCAAAGTGTTCCACAATTTAATGTTACACTAGATCTCATGAGTGTTAGCATAGGCCTACAGATACACGAACATTTGTGTCACTAAATATATAAAGTGTGGCATTAAGTCTACAGCAACACAAAATCTAGTGTAGGCACAGACAAGAAAAGTGTTGGCATAGGGGTCTATTGTTACACTTTTTTCACATGTTACCAATAACAAGAAAAGTGTTACCTTAGACCCCTATGGTTGCGGCCGTTTTTGTAACACCTTCAAATTTGGTCAAAGTGTAGCCGTAGCCTGTTTTTTTGCCTTCAGCAACACCTTTTGGACTTTTGAACACAGTTTTCCAGGTGTTGCTGAAACCCATATATGGTGTAGTGAGTTGAAGAAACGGCTAACTACCGCACCGGTCTTAGCCTGACCACAGGGAACCGATGACTTTATAGTGTACAGTGATGCTTCGGGGCTTGGACTAGGATGTGTTTTGATGCAGAGGGATAAAGTGATTGCTTATGCGTCTCGGCAGTTGAAACCGTATGAAGAGAGTTATCCTACCCATGATTTGGAATTAGCTGCGGCTGTGTTTGCCTTAAAGTTCTGGAGGCATTATCTCTACGCTTCGTCCTGTAAAATTTATACGGACCATAAAAGTTTGAAGTACCTCTTTAGCCAAAAGGAATTAAATATGAGGCAGCGAAGATGGCTAGAATTAAATAAAGATTATGATCTTGAATTTCTATATCATCCGGGTAAGGCGAATCTTGTGGCGGATGCTTTGAGTCGTAAACCATTGTCACTTCAAAGTTTGGAAGCCCTTACATCGCAACGAAGAATTCAACAAGACTTGATCAGGCAGGATATCGAGGTTTGGCTTCAGAAAATTCAACGTCAATTATCTGTACTAGAAATTTCTTCGTCCTTGAATGATGATATCAAGGCTAAGCAATTTGAGGATCCGATGTTGGTTCAATTGAGAAAAGGTGTAGAAAAGGGAAAAGCACCTGGGTTTGTGGTTCAAGAAGATTGGGTATTGAGATTTTGAGGAAGACTTTGTGTACCGCATGACATCGAGTTAAGGCAGAAAATATTAAAAGAAGCTCATGCTACTCCTTATTGTATTCATCCTGGCACAAGTAAAATGTACAAGGATGTGAAGAATAACTTTTTTTGGAGTAACTTAAAGAAAGATGTTAGCGAATTCGTATCGAAATGTTTAACTTTTCATCAAGTTAAAATTGAGCATCTATGGCCCGCAATATTATTGAGACCGCTCCTGATACCCGAGTGGAAGTGGGAGGATATTACTATAGATTTTATCGTCAACATGCCAAAGACTCGTACTGGAATGAATATGATTTGGGTCATTGCAGATCGATTAACCAAATCAGCTCAGTTTTTAGGTATTAAAGATACCTGGGGACCGGAGAAGTTAGTGAGAATATTCATTAAGGAAATTGTAAGATTGCATGGAACCCCCAAGAGTATAATTTCTGATCGAGATGGCCGGTTCGTGTCACATTTCTGGCAAGTTGTACATGGAGCCTTGGGAACCGAGTTAAAACTTAGTACATCATATCACCCTCAGACCTATGGGCAATCAGAGCGCACCATACTGACATTAGAGGATATGTTAAGGGTGTGTGCCTTGTACTAGAAGGATGATTGGGAGATGCATTTACCATTGATCGAGTTTACATACAATAATAGCTGGCATGCCTCGATTAAGATGGCACCATTTGAGGCCTTTTGGGAGCCAAGTAGCTTCGGGGAGATGAGAACTCCGAAGTTAAGCATGCTTGGGCGAGAGTAGTACCAGGATGGGTGACCTCCTGGAAAGCTGCTCGCGGGCTCCCAAAAAGAAAACCGTGAGGGCCACCTCAGAGGAGAGTGACCAGAGCGGACAATGTCATGCTACGACGAAGCGATCTTGGGACGATATATCTGATTTGATTGGTACTGAACCCGATTTACTGGTCGAGATAAGAAGTAAAATTGCATTGATTCGGGATAGACTGTTGACGGCGCAGAGCCGACAGAAGTCGTACGCAGATGTTCGTTGTCGTCTGTTGGAATTTGAAGTTGGCGACCATGTGTTACTTAAAGTGTCTCGGACTCGGGAAGTTTATCGCTTCGAACGTAAGGGTTAACTTAGTCCTCGATACATTGGGCCGTTTGAAATTCTCGAGTGGATTGGAGAACTTGCCTATCGATTGGGTTTACCGCCATCACTAGATCGTGTGCATAACGTGTTTCATGTCTCCAAATTAAGAAAATATTTGTCGGACCCTAGTCATATTATCGATTATGGGGGGATAGAGTTGGGCGCCGACATCACCTTTGAGGAGAAACCGATCCAGATTTTTGAACGACGAGTAAAGCAACTTAGGCATAAAACGATTCCTTTGGTTAAGACACAATGGTTGAGGCATGGATCGGAAGAAGCTACGTGGGAAACAAAGGAGGATATAAGATCGAAGTACCTCGAATTATCGTTTAGTAAGGGGACCAAACTTATTTTTAGGGGAAGAGAATGTAATAATCGTACTTTTCGTTAGCAATAATTATTAATTCGTAAACCTCATGGCTAGTCTGTAATTTTGTTGAAGATTGGTGATCATGTGTTGGATTTGAGTTTGAGCTTATATGTTTCGATGCATGCTAGTATTCCATTAATTGTTAACCGTCAAGTCATACCGTCGGTATCGTGTTTGCAAATCTGTCCCGGACAGGGGGACTAGGGCACGCTAAGCGATTCACTTAGCGCACACAAGAAGCATGGTGTTAACGCATGCCACGGCCGTAAGGCAAAGCGGTGCGCTAACCGCCGAGCAGCAAGAGGCGAAAGTGCAGGCTTTGGCGGACCGGAGTAGCGCACGCTACGACTAGCAGTAGCGTGCGCTAGGTTGCTTAAGTAGCGCACGCCATTCGACCGTAACGCGTGCTACCTGGCCGTCCAGAGAGGTCACTGGGGATTTTGGACTCCGGAAAGACCGGATGATAGCGCACGCTACTGCCAGCTATTGCGCGCGCTAATCGGCACATGCAGCGCACGTTATGCGACCGCCAGCGCGCGCTACCGGGTCGGGCAGATTAGTCCAGTAGGCTCCGGACGAGTCGACTAGCGCACGCTAACGCTCGTCCAGCACACGCTATCGTGACCAGACTAGGTGAAGGCTTCTGGACGCAGTGCGGACAGGTGGCGAGTACTGACCAAGAATGGCGAGCCCCGGCCGAAGGTTCTGGACCAGGCCGCCTGTTAGCGCACGCTAACACGAATCCGTAGTGCGCGCTAACGCCGACCATTATAAATATATGGGCAGCAGCCCATTTCGGCATTTTTACTCATTTCTTTCTTCTTCTTCCGGCTGTGGGCGATCTTGTGACATAGGAAGAGGTGATTTCGGCCAAACATCATTTGAAACCATCATCTTTCAACCTTTGATGCAAAGTTATCATTATTTAAGCATCTCTTATTATCCAAATCAAGGTATGATTCTCAAGAACCCTAGTTTTATGAATTTTCGAGAATTTTGGGGATTTTTGAAGATCTAATCGGATAAGCCTGAATAAGCTTAGATCATTGTTGGATTTTGGTTCCGTGCTCGAGATCCTTCGGTATTATTGAAGTTTTACGGGATGATTCTGAGGATACCTTTGTTAATCAATTATATTGAATTATAACCCCCAAGATGTTTGAAGAATTTCCCCAACGAGTAGATCTAGGGAGTTCTAAGCATTTTCGTAGTATTGAAATTGATTGTATTTCGTTGTAAATTAGGAATGGACCTTTAAAGGGAGTTGAATCGAAACCCTTCCTTTCGTCGATTTCATCGCATCAAGTTATCCGAGGCAAGTACATGAGTTATATTTGGTTGCGTAGGTTACGTATTCCGCTTGTATGTTGCTTGTTGAACTATGCTTTTGAATGATGTGTTGTTCCTCCACCCGAGGATGGCGTGTAAGGCCTTTGGGGACCGATACTAAGGGATACGGTCATGGAATGCGTGTGTGCGTTGTTGTTCTTCCACTTGGGGAGGGCCTGACGAGGTCTCTAGGGACCGATACTAAGGGGTACGGTTGCGGAAGTGGTTTCCCACCTGGGGAAGGCTCGACTAGGTCTCTATGTGGTCGGTACTAAGGGCTACGATCGAGGGTTACCAATGATATCGTCGTGATAATATGATGTGATGTAATGGTTTTGGAAATGATAAATGTTTTGTTAAAATGAGATATTCCGGAATATAATCTTCTTATAATGTTTTCAGACTGTGACAAAAGTGTTGGTCTAGGTTTATATGTAACGCTATGTAACTATGTACTTGTACTAGCATTTCATATGCTAACCCCTCGTTGGGGTGAAATGTTTTTACATTTCAGGTTCTGGACGTTTCGAGGAGAAAGCACGGGAAGCACATGGGAAGGATGAGCAGGCATGATGAGGCTCGAGTCTTAAAAGTTATTTTGGCTTTCGTGTGGTCGTCTAAGTCAAGAGATTTATGTTGCTTTATGTTATTATGGTTATGTCCCCTTGTTTTTGAATTTTATGGTTGTCGGATAAATATTTTGGTCGAGGGCCCTGGCCATTTAATGTATTTTATGTGTTGTGACATGGTTTTGTGTTTGGTTTGTGAATGGTTTCGCCTGGTGGGGTCTTGTTGAAGGTCCTACAGCATGTAACAACCCTCGTGTGAATTGGGGTGTTACACTAAGTACTCGCGAGTACCATCTATCAGTTCACAAGTTTGAAAACAAACATCTTGAAATGGACGACCAAAATAAAAGGGACTGATTTGCACACGTCAACAACCCTGACCGGCATCCTCGTACTACTCCAGTGCCCGCTCGACCGGCTGAACACAACCTGAAATTCATAATATTGAATTTCCCCAAAACGGATCCCCAAAGGGGTTAGCAATTATGCTAGTACAAGTAATCAAGGCAAACCATTCACTTACACATTTCATAGTACATGCATCAAATTGTTCAAAAATAAAAAACAAGACATGTCCTTTCTCGAAAAACAAACATTCAATAATCACAGTTCAAACTTGCCTAGGACCGGGGCTAAAACACTGGTCCCATCTGAGGCCTTCTATGGACCCTCCCGGACTGGCCATAATTAAAAATCAAAATCATGCACATGCATCACCTAGAACCGTGGCTAAACCACTGGTCCCATCCGAGGCCTCTACAGATCCTCCCGGACTCGCTAGACAACAAGCTTGTGAATCAGGAGTGAAATCACAGATTCCTCCGAGGCCCCATCGGACCCTCTCGTAGTGAGCAAAGCACACACATATTATACATCACCATTTCATGTTAAGCATAAAAGTTGCACAAGAATACTTGCCTTGAGAATATTGACGACGAAATGAATGGAAAAATCAACTACGCTTGCTAGGAACTGACAACCATGAGCCTAACGATTCGAAGAATACAATCACCACTAATTCTATACGAGTATGAAAATGGAATACACCCGAAAACCCACCTACGATTCATGTAAATTCATACAAAAACAACAACGAGGGCGGGTCGCGACCGAACCCTCCCGATTGCACAAATACCACGAAACTCACCATGAACTCGTAGGGAAAACATGAATACCACTAAGATTAATCACATACATCATGGATTAATCAACAATACGGAACGAATCGGACATTAAATCGAAAACCCCCAAATTTTCCAAAAATAGGGTTCTAAGAGTTTACCTCGGATCAGAGACAAAGAACAAGTGTTGGTTTTGTCTATATACACCAAGAACTCAAGAAAGATGATAGCTAGATGATTGCCCAGTCGAAATTGCCCAAAATCGCCAATGAATCGCCCAAAACACGGAGAAGAAGAAGAAGGAAGGAAAATGGACGTAACCGGTCAACTCCTGGGTATTTAAACCCAGTCCCGATAACGTACGTAAGCCTTGGACAGCTAATGTACGTTAGCCGATTAACATACGTAAGTCTTCCAAGCTTACGTATGTAATAGGTTGGCAAAACATTCTGCCCAAGCATGCATGGACTATTACGTACATTATGATAAGGGCCATTACGTATGTAATAAACCTTAACATACGTAATGCTCTTCACATAGCGTATGTAAGGTTCCCCAGTACCATAAGGACAGTTTGTCGAGCAAGGGTGTGACGAAATCACGAGACGATCAAAACACAAAATAAAAGCACGCTTACGCAGAGTTTGAGACGGCGAACTTAAACATTAGAAGAAAACATATTCCCGACTACCCGAATGTTCGGAAAACAACGAAAAGCATAATTACCCCATAACTTTGGGAAATTATAAAACGGTCCAAAACATCCAAAATACACAATACACGATCGAAACACCGAACAAAAGCTCACGACATCCATAATGACGTAAGACGGATTTACGGCAACCCCGAACCAATAGTTCCGAAGAACGATTACGAGAATCAAACCAAATAGCTACGAAAAAGGTAATAAACGAGGAATTGGGTAAAACAAGTCTGAAACAAGCTCGGGTGACAAAAAGTCCCGTATTAAATATTCTCGAAATGTCAATTTGGTTACAAGTGAGTCACTAAAAAATGAAAAATACACCAAAATAAAAAATACCAGAAGAAAAGGAAAAATGTGGATATTACATTCTCCCCCTCTAAAAACAAGTTTCGTCCCGAAACGTAAGAAACAAACAACTCGGGGTACCTAGCACGCATGCTATCCTTAGTTTCCCAAGTTGCCTCCCTGACACCATGTCTCGACCACTGTATCTTGACCAATGGAATGGTCTTATGCCTCAGTCGCTTCTCACGGTGCTCCAAGATCTTCAAGGGACGCTCTTCGTAGGTAATATCCTCAGCGATATCGATCTCACCATAGTCGATGACATGACCAGGGCCCGGAACATATTTCCTTAGCTGGGAAAGATGAAAAATGCTATGGACATGACTCAATGCCGGAGGCAACGCCAAGTGGTATTCCAACTCGCCGACTCTCATGAGAATCTCAAAGGGCCCAATAAATCTCGGACTTAATTTTCCCCTCTTCCCAAAGCGAAAAACTCCCCTCGTCGGCGACACCTTTAGTAAAGTGTGGCCTCCCACCTCGAATTCCAATGGTCGATGACGAACATCAGCATAGGATTTCTGTCGACTCTGAGCAGTCAACACCCACTCCCGAATCAATTCCACCTTCCTCCTCATCTCCAAAGCGACATCCGGTTCGGTCCCGACCAAATCGGATGCTTTGTTCCAACAAATTGGCGATCGACATCGCCGCCTATAAAGCGCCTCATACGGTTCCATCTTGATCGACGCGTGCCAACTATTGTTGTACGTGAACTCGATCAATAGAAAATGCTCCTCCCAATAACTGCTCCAATCGAGAGCACAAGCACGCAACATATCCTCAAATGTCTAGATAGTGCGCTCCGACCGCCCATTTGTCTGTGGATGAAAAGAAGTACGCAGACACAACCAAGTACCCAATGCCTTATGTACCGCCTTCCAGAAATGCGATACAAAACGGCCATTGTGATCCGAAACAATAGACTTCGGAGTACTGTGAAGCCTCATAATCTGCGCAATAAATACACGAGCCAGCTTTTCCAGACCCCAAGTATCCTTGATGCCCAGGAAGTGTGCCGACTTGGTCAGACGATATACAATCACCCAAACCATATTTATACCAGACTTCGATCTCGGCAAGCTCATGACGAAGTCCAGAGAAATATCTTCCCATTTCCATTCCGGAATGGGAAGCGACTGCAACAACCCGGCTGGCCGCTGATGTTAGATTTTGACCTGCTAACAAGTCAAATATCTCGCTACAAATTGTGCGACCTCCTCCATATAATTCCACCAAAATTTCTTCCTAGGTCCTTGTACATCTTACTCGAACCAAGATTAACCAAGTAAGGCGTAGCATGGGCGTCGCGCAAAATACTTTGCCTCAAATCCAAGTCGTTCGGCACACAAAGCCGACTCTGGAATATCAACACACCATCCTCGTGAATCACAAACCCATGAGAATTACCCTTAAGAACATTCTCTCGGATTTGAGCAATCATCGGATCCTCCAACTGCTTCAGTTTAATTTCATCGATCAGCGATGACGAAATTTCCAAAGCACAAAGTTGCCCGATAACTCCTGGCAACAAAATCTCGATACCCAACTCCATCAAATCACGCCGAATCTAAGATTGAGACGTAAGTATCTCAAGTGTCTATAACATAACCGGTTTCCAACTCAAGGCGTCTGCCACGACGTTCCCCTTGCCCGGATGATAAAGGATTTCGAGGTCATAATCCTTAATCAACTCCAGCCACCTCCGCTGCCTCATATTCAACTCCTGCCGAGTGAACATGTACTTCAGACTTTTATGATCGGTAAAAATCTGACATGCAGAGCCAAAGAGATAATGATGCCAAATCTTGAGCGCAAAAACAACTGCCGCTAACTCCAAATCGTGAGTAGGGTAGTTGAGCTCACACGGCCTCAACTACCTCGATGCATACGCAATAATCTTGTCGTGCTGCATCAACACGCATCCAAGACCTTGACCCGAAGCATCGCTATAGACAGCAAAACCATCGTTTCCACATGGCAATGATAGAATCAGGGCTGAAGTCAAATGCCTCTTCAGCTTCTCAAAACTCGACTGTCTTTCGTCATTCCAGACGAACTTCTCAGATTACTGAAGCAACTGTGTAAGTGTCCGAGCCAGTTTCGAAAACCCCTGGACGAACCTACGTTAGTAGCTAGCCAAACCCAGGAAACTATGGACCTACTTCACATTCTTAGGCGGTATCCAATCCAGCACTGCCTCAATCTTCTGTGGATCCACACGGACCCCCTTGGCTGAAATCACGTGACCCAGAAACACCACTTCCTTCAGCCATAACTCACATTTCGAGAACTTTGCATAGAGTCGATCGGTCCTCAAAATGTTCAACACCATACGCAGATGATGCGCACGATCCTCCTCATTCTTCGAGTAGATAAGGACGTCACAATGAAGACAACAACACACTTATCCAAATACTCGATGAAAACCTTGTTATCAACTGCATGAACACTACCGGTGCATTAGTTAGCCCAAAGGGCATAACCACAAACTCATAATGTCCGTATCTCATCCGAAAGGCTATTTTCGAGACATCGGACTCCTTCACCCGAAGCTGATAGTATCCCAATCTTAAGTCGATCTTTGAGAATACCGCAGCTCCCTGAAACTTATCAAACAAGTCATCAAACCTCGGCAAGGGATACTTGTTCTTGATGGTCACTTTTTTTAGCTCGCGATAGTTGATACATAAACGCAGAGAACCATCCTTCTTCCATACAAACAGGACCAGTGCGCCCTAAGGCGAAGCGCTCGTTCGAATATACCTCGACTCAAGAAGCTCACTCAACTGCATCTTCAACTCAGCCATCTCTAAAGGTGCCATGCGATACGGCGCCTTCAAAATCGGAGCCGCACCCGGCCCTAACTCGATAGTGAACTCAACCTCACGGTCTGGTGGTAGCCCCGACAACTCATCAGGAAAGACATCTCGGAACTCACTAACGATTAGGATAGATGAAAACTCGACCCCACCATTCTCCGCCTTCAAGGCGTAACACCAATAACCAGTACATCCCTTTTGCAGGAGTCTCATCGCCTTCAAGGCTTTAATTACGAACTTCTGGTTTCCCCTCTTTCATCCTATGAATGAGTGCTCGGTTCCGTCCTCAGCCAACATGGTGATGATCCTCGTGCGGTAGTTCTTGATCGCACCATGCCGCTCGAGCCAATCATCCCCGAGAATCAAATCCTCACCCTCAATACCCACAACAATAAGATTGGAGAGCCAAGCCCTCTCACAAATAATGACAGAACAATCTCGGATCTCCCGATCACCAACGATCCTATCAACGCTAAGAAGTTTAACGATGAAAGGCTCACAAAACGACAAATAGTTAAGACCCAAACGGTGCACACATTCCAGAGACATGAATGAATTCGTAGCACCAGAATAGAAAAGCACACTGATAGGATGACAATGAATATGAACGGTACTTGTAGCCACGATAGCCGCTGGATCATCAGCCCTCCTCATCTCATACACACGTGGATGAGCGGAGCCGACAGATGAAGCTACCTCTCTCGTGGGCTGGCCCCGGCCTCTCCCTCGGACAACACTCTGCGGAGACTGCGAGCAAATGATCCTTGGTTCACACTTAGCTCCTTAGGCGCTGGGAGAGAAGCCTAGGCACCAAGAGTCTGCTCTGAACGATCGCAGAAAGAAGCCTTGTGGCCCACCTGGCCACAACTATGACAAGTCAATAGCAGACGAGAACACTCCCGGTTCCTATAGCCCGGTTGGCCACAGTTAAAACATCTGAACCCAAGATTAGGGGCACTGGAAGTAGCTCGAAAACCCCCAAAAAAACGAGCCGAACCACCCACATGAACGTTAGCAGGCTGAGACTTCTGCTGAACTCCGCCCTTGTGACCTGAAAAGTTACCAACGGATTTCTGTTTCTTACTTTCTCAAGCTGCCTCACTGGCCTTCAAGGACATATCATAAGCAAGATCTCTACTCTAATAGTCCTTTAGGGTGGTGCAGGCGAGTCCAGACATGTAACCGCAAATCCTCGGTTTCATTCGCCTAGAGAAGTGGCAAATCTTGTTACTTTCCTCCTTAACCTGGGCATTCATGAAGCCTAATTCCCGGTTTAAATCTGCAATGGCCTGAGAAACCAAAATATCTCGGGGCGAGCATCATAAATAGCATGGACCCGCGCCTGACGGACTGGCCACGGATAGTACTCAGCTTCCATAAGGTCTCTGAACTCGGACCACGAAGCATCATGATCCTGAGGCCCGATAGCCTCCCACCAATCAGCAGTGTCCCCAGTGAGAAAGTACTGGGCGATTGGACCTTGCGATCCTCAGGACATTTAGTGGAAACAAATATCTTCGACATCTCTTTGATCCACCCCACCCAATCCATCGGGTCTGAAGCCCCGGAAAACTGAGAAGGATGCATCTTGGTGACATCCTGAAGCCAACGATCCACTCCGGCCCAAACAGCATGAGCCGGAGTCGGGTTTTGAACTGCCTGGGCTATCGCATCTATTTGGTTCACCATTTGTTTCATCACAGCTGCAACACCAACGTCTGCGCCATTGCCGGCTGCACCATCTTGAGTAGCAGTATGGATCTGACGGCCATCAGTACTGCCGGCTCCAGAAGAATGTGATGTGGCCACCCTATTGGCTACCCCATGTCCCCGGCCGCATCCACGACCATGACCTCTTCCTCGACCTCTCCTAGCATCCATACTGGAGATAAAAGGTAGCAAAAGCAACTCGATGATAAGTACGAGAGGGAAACAATCACAGTTCAAGAAACGAAGTACGATACGAGTAAACAAAAGAATCGAGAAAGGAAAACTTACGAACACTGGAAGTACCAAGATGATGGCAGCGTCATGACGATGTGCAAAATAAAACACAATTAGACCCAATTAACCGACAAGCCTAGGTATCCATAAACCTAGTGCCCTGCTACCATTTTCTGTAACAACCCAGGATATTCTGGGTATATTACAGCGCTGTGGGGCCCTACGTAGGACCGACCAAGCTAACTAATATACACCACTCGTCTAACCATCTCGATTAGCGAGAATACACAAATTACCAAGACGCAAAGATAAATAAAACACCCGGTACAACCGGTAAACCAGTCACCATTGGAAATCACATATGAAATTTAGTATACAATCCATCTTCCAAAATTTAAAACACCTAAGTACTCGTTAGTACCATCTATTAGTTCACAAGTTTTAAAACAAACGTCTTGAAATGGACGACTGAAATAAAAGGGACTAATTTGCACACATCAACAACCCTGACCAGCATCCTCGTACTACTCCAGTGCCCGCTCGACCGGCTGAACACAACCTGAAATTCATAACACGAATTTCCCCAAAATGGGTTCCCAAAGGGTTAGCAATTACGCTAGTACAAGTAATCAGGGCAAACCATTCGCTTACACATTTCATAGTACATGCATCAAATCGTTTCAAAAATCAAAAACAAGACATGTCTTTTTCCTGAAAACAAACAGTCAATAATCACAGTTCAAACTCGCCTAGAACCGGGGCTAAAACACTGGTCCCATTCGAGGCCTCTATGGACCCTCCCGGACTGGCCATAGTTAAAAATCAAAATCATGCACATGCATTGCCTAGGACTGGGGCTAAACCACTGGTCCCATCTAAGGCCTCTATAGACCCTCCCAGACTGGCTAGCTAACAAGCTCGTGAATCAGGAGTGGAATCATAGAATCCTCCGAGGCCCCGTCGGACCCTCCTGGAGTGAGTAAAGCACACACATATTATACATCACCATTTCATGTTAAGCATATAAGTTTCACAAGAATACTTGCCTTGAGAATATTGACAACGAAATGAATGAGAAAATCAACTATGCTTGCTAGGAACCGACGACCATGAACCTAAACACTCAAAGAATACAATCACCACCAATTCTATACGAGTACAAAATGGAATACACCCGAAAACCTACCTTCGATTCATGTAAATTCATACAAAAACAACAAGGTTGGTTGCGACCGAACCCTCCCGATTTCACAAATACCATGAAATTGACCATGAACTTGTAGGGAAAACATGACTGTCCTCTAAAAATGGAAATATTGAATGAATTGATCGTAAATTCTGCGATTTTACTATCTTTTTATTTTTATTTTCTAGACAAGATATTAATCGTAGAGAAAATGGAATTTCCACAATAAAAGCAAGCCCCTCTGATATGATTTCAGAATACCAACTTTTGGTGCGCATCAAAAATGGAGTTTGATTAGAAGCATTAGAAGAAATAAAAAAATGATTATGTTGATACATTCGAGTAATTAATCGTTTAACAATCAGTAAACTGGATTTATTGTCATAACCTAAACTTTCCGAAGAAATAAAAATAGATCTACCGAAACCACGATCACTATGATTAATCACATACATCATGGATTAATCAACAATACGGAACAAATCGGAAATTAAATCGAAAACCCCCGAATTTCCCAAAAATAGGGTTCTAAGAGTTTACCTCGGATCAGAGACGAAGAACAAGTGTTGGTGATGTTAATATACACCAAGAACTCAAAAAAGATGATAGCTATATGATTACCCAGTCGAATTGCCCAAAATCACCTATGAATCGCCCAAAACACGGAGGAGAAGAAGAAAGAAGGAAAATAGACGAAACCGGTCAACTCCTGGGTATTTAAACCCAGTCCCGATAACGTACGTAAGCCCTGGACATATAATGTACGTGTAATATCCGCAATTTTGATTTCCGGTAATTTATCTTTTTTGGCAGAAGTCCATCTTAGCGACTCTATTATGACCGATTCGTCATTCCAAGAATGATTAATTATACACTTTTTGTCGTCCGAGTTCATCTCGGTGTCGCTCTGTTGAGTTCCGTGTTCTTAAGCGACTTTTCCACGTATGAGTTCGACTTTGTAAAATCACCATTAATTATTGGAAACTCCAAAAATTCTGAATCTTTTCAATATTATAGAGTATCAAGTTAGATTTCCAATGGTTTAAACGGTGAGTCAATCAGAGTCAGGATGAAGGAGTTATGGTCGAAATAGCTAAGACTGCACCGTGTGCCATTTTGATGCTAGAGCGGGTAGTACCGCGGGCCGCGGCCCCTTCTGGCCGGGCCACGGCACAAAACTGTTTTTCTGGGTGTTTTTGGCCTTGTGCCGCGACACACTCAGCCCGTGCCGCGGCACACAATGCAGGCTGCTCTATAATTGCGTTTTTTTTAGAGGAACAAGCTCATTTCTTCATTTCACTTCTTCCTCTCTTCCTTGAGGCGATTTTTGGGCGATTTTGGGGTGTTTCAAGATCATCAAAACTCAGAGATTTCATCTTCTTCAAGTTGTAGTGTGGATCAACAACATATTTGTGGATTTTTCATCCTAATCTAAGGTAACTTTCTTCAACCCTTGAATTCGATTTTGAGTTGGAACATGATGTTTTGGATGGTATGATCATGAATTGTGATGGATATACATATGATTATGAGTTTTTACGAGTTATAATCGGACTGTTGGAAGTTTTTCTCAAGAACACTTTGAAGATTGACATGGAATTAGGTTTTGCAATTTAATGATATCGTAAACTCGATTTGAGCATTTCGTTTGGATTAACGATTATATTGATGGTGTTTTGGTGGTTTGGATCAATCAATAGAAGTTGGTTTTCAATACGAATGGGTTTAGTTGTTTAAGAATATAATTTGTTTTCAATTTGTTTATCGAAATGCCCCAATGAACTTGGTTTAGTCGTATCGACGTTTTGAGTTCGTTATATTCGTGTTTGATTCGTATGTTGAATGGATTGTTGGTATTTGTGTTATTCAAGGTTGTTCGATCGACCGACATCTCATTTAGGATGTTGTTCGTGGAAGGACATTCTTCATCGGTGTTGAGTAAGTTAATTCTTACTCGGTTAACAGGATATTCATTCCTTTCGTTGTTGTTCATTCATAATTATAGTTCATTCATAATGGATTAACCGTATTGAGACTTGTAATTGTCAATTACCACTTCAGTCACGAGGAACGACGGTTCCAACCATTTCATTGAGCTATCATTCATTTCACTATCATTTCATCTCGGTGAGTCATTATTGATTTCGATGTCACTTTTGTTATCTCGTGGCATTCCGGGTCATACTGGCGTGCCGGTTGGTATGTGTAGGATTTTCATGTCGGGCACATATTAAGTCGTGTGTTGGTAGTTGGCCTCGCATTGGACTGTGCACACGAGACGATTACTTCGTGAGACTGATTAGGTACAAGACCACACGTGTATTCGATCGATACTCGTTGGTGGCTTGTGCA
The DNA here is from genome assembly GCA_033398695.1 of Orobanche coerulescens. Lineage (NCBI taxonomy): Eukaryota > Viridiplantae > Streptophyta > Magnoliopsida > Lamiales > Orobanchaceae > Orobanche > Orobanche coerulescens. The sequence goes on from CM065801.1 coordinate 68,029,466, forward strand.
CGGACACATTTCCATCCCGGGCGTAGTGTGGCGCCACCCTTTGAGCCGTACCGTTAGCTGATTCATACAGCATGTTTGATTGCGTATGTTTTCAATAGGATTGGGTTATAATCTGACCGATTCACTTTTGATTGCATGTGTTCGACGGTTTGAGATTTTTGATGGAACTTGTGGTTTATACAGCCTATATGATTGTGTTTATTCAACTCTTGAGGATTGTTGTTCTGTGTAACTGATCCCGTTGGGGAATTTTGTTTTTCAGGTCATGGCAAGGCTAAGGCACGGGAAGAGAACGTTGACAGCGAGGAGTCCCAGTGACACTAGTAAGGAGCCCCATTCCTTTTCATTCACTCTTGTTTTCTTTATTTTATTTCCGCTGTAGACTTCCGTTTGAATACTCATTTTATTCAGTGTCGTATATTTTATCTTCATATAAAATATACATCTATTTTATATTATCTTGGGTGTGTTGTATAAAACTCCTCATCGGAGTAATTAATGATGTAATGTGGTTCGGTACTACATTTACCCTGTGTATTTCATTCATTTTCACTCGCCTGGTCGGTCCCAGTCGGGGGTCTACGGCACTGTAATATCCGCCTAGTTTGGGGTGTTACGGAGTTGGTATCGGAGCGTGGTTTTGAATACTACCTTCCGAGTCATGTCTCATTTGATATCATCGTTCATCAGACTAGTATCATTGGACTTTCGCGTCACGTGTGACCTGTGCAAGAGCCGAGCCCCTCAGACCAAAGAACAGTAAGTCTTCTAACACCATGGTATAATTTCTGGCAATAATCATTCATTCATAATTCACTAGTTAACAATCCTCAAACATCATTTTCATTTTAATCATGTTGATCATGTTAACTCATTAATCACTCAATTCATTTCATTACTCAGTTGTTGATCTTGAAGATCATATCATTAATCTTGCTAACTTGTTCAAGATAATCATTTCAAGAATATCATCATATAATCATGTCACCTCAGTTAATCATTCATGTAATCGCTGTGTTAGAGCACGTATGTTCATTTTCATCATTTCATGATGTAAATCATAATGCGGTACTCATACGAGATATATAATTATCATGCGACCTTCCTACTTTAGTATGGAGAGAGCTGTCGGGGGACGCACGAGGAGAGGCCACGGTGCGGGCCGAAATCCGGGAAATAATCACTCACTGCTAGGGAGTTGTACCCAGGACTCAGCTCGATCGGAAGATGTTCGGGTTGATCCACTCACTTTTATGCAGGTCATGATGACTCATATGCAATTTCTTAATCATCATTGCGCCACTCTGGCCGAATTAATCGAGAGAACTCTCACGTATGAGCCTGCTGCTAAGGAAACTGCTGCGCAACAACCTTCATCTGCTAGCAAGAAATCAACGAAGCGTAATCAGTCCGGAGGCGGTCAGTCAACCTTCAAGAAGCCTTGTGCGAGTCCTAACTTTTCTGAGCGACCTCCAACGGCACCTAATCCTGCGGGATCTCAGTCCCGAATGGCCAGATCAGCCATCACCTGTTTCAACTGTGGAGCGTCGGGTCATTACAGCACTAAATGTCAGAAACCGTCTATCACGTGCCATAACTGTGGGATTGTTGGGCATAAGGACCGTTTTTGCCAAAGGGACTCCAAACCCACTCCGGCGACATCTCAGGCCCCAAACCAGTCAGCGGTTCCGAATCAGGCCACTCAGTCCGTGTCGTTTAAGACGACAGGAGCTAACAAAAGCGGAGCTCATATTTATCAGACGGGAGCGTCCGGTTCGGGGGTCGGTAAGACCCGGATTCACGTGATGAAGTGGACCGACGATCCGGAGGCCCGAATGATCGCAGGTATACTTGTAATTATATCTCAACCTGTGTGTACCTTTTTTGATACTTGTACATCGAATTCATTCATTTCCGAATCATATTTGAATAGACTTCACTTAGACAGTCCTAATAATTGTGGACCTTATATCATTGGTCTACCTAGTGGTAGAAGAATTTTCGGAAATCATGAGGTTAAGAACTGACCGAATTAAGCTTAATGACCGCGATTGGTTGGCAGACCTAATCGTGGTGGATTTACCTAAGGACGATGTAATATTGGGTATTAGTGGGATGGATCGTCATGATACCATCCTCAATGTTCGTAAGCGTATGGTCACTATCATTTCCGTCATTGGAGTCGAGTGTGTATTTCAGGGAGGTGATCCCCGTTGTTCCAGAAGAATCATTAATATGATGAAAACAGTAAAATTACTCAACCAGGGTTGTTCAATCATTCATTATATATCATTGTCATCGATTGACCATTCTAAGGCAATCGAGGTGTTCAATCATTCATTGTATCATTGTCGTCGATTGGCCATTCTAACGCAATCGAGGTGTTCAACCATTCATGCACTATGCCATAAGTGTTCATATGCAACGCTTCCTATTGTTGCATTAGGCCTCATTTTCTGTTGCCTTAGGCCAGAAATTGATATATCCAACACTTTGTGGGTGTTGCATCTGATCGCGTGGCATTTGACCTCTAATCCAACACTTTTCCTTTCTAATGCAACAGAGGGAAAGTATTGCACTATATACATAGTGCAACACAAAACAAAATATATGCAACAGAAAATAATGTTGGCTTAGAGGAGAATACAGTGTAGAAAAGTGGGGTCCAGACTATTGACACATCAGCAGTGGACCATTTGGCCACATCAGCAGTGGGTCCTACTTTATCCACGTCAGCGGTGGGCCCTTTTTCCACGTCAACAGTAGGCCTTTTTGCCACGCCAGCAGTGGTTCCCACTTCATCTACGTCACCAGTGGGTCCCAGCAGACATAATGCAACACTATTCTTATATCCAACAGTAATATGGTTGTTATATGCAGCACTAATTTGAGAATATGCAACAATAATTGGAGAATATGCAACAATAACTGAAAGATAAATGCAACACTTTAAATAAAAATTTCGCAATAACCATTTCGTTCATACATCATTCCATACAAATAAAATACCATCCGACATTCACATCCTGCCATTCAGTACCAAGTACCAACATCCCAACAAACAGTCGACGCAAAATACCAACTATAACTACTATCCAACAAGTCTTATACTAACATTTCGGCACGCAGCACTCTCAGCACTAAGTAAGCATTTACGGAATCACGAGCTGCTCCATTGGTTGCCTGTTGAAACATTTTACTGCATGTTGGTTTTAAATCTTGTGCACGGTATGAACTTGTCACTTCCTTCTCATTTTCAGTTTCAGTGGTCCTTGGTTCCTTCCCAGCTGCAACTACACTCGCTTGCGAATGGGTTCTCGGTCGCCGTGTAAACGTCTTTTTCTTAGCATATTTGGCTCTCTACAAAACAAAATTTAAGTTTCACATTAGTCCAATTCATAAAATTCATATGCATAAATAAGTGTACAGTTAGCTAAGTGAAATGACTCCAAACTAGCCATTATTCAGAGCTTAATACAGTGGCTTGCTACTCGCAATGAATTTGGAATCAGTAACGTGAATAACAAAAATTTATGCATTGGCGTATTTCTAAAAAAGAGGATGCATCTCGTGTGTTGATGGAACTGTTACTTAATTGTCGGGGATGATAAGATAGGGAATATAAAAGTTATGTCTTGAATGTGTTCAGGCCTTTGTTTTAGTGCTCCGCTTATGCTTTTGGAAGTAATGACAAGTTCGATTCTTAAGACTCTGAATCATTACTCTGAGATATTTTCAATATTTTACTCTTGAATATGTAAACATGTGAGCAAATCAAGCTGTTCGTGAGTAAGTCCAAGCTTGTTATCTAGGATCAACCGTAAACATGAACACGTGAATTTTGTTAGTTTGCATATAGGCTAGCCCGATCCAATTATATATAGCTCAAGCTTGTGCTCATTCATCAAAAACTCATCAAGTTTGCTCAAGTGTTCTAATAAAACTGGAAATAAACTGAGCGAGACAATGGCAATCTGCTGTTTAACTAAAGCGGCCTTAAGATCACATACTCAACCAATCACATTTTCAAAAATTTACAATGTAGAGAAAACATGTAGGAGAATTAATAATGTAGAGATGTAGAGAGTTAAATTGTTACCCGAAGGACCCGACCCCGAACATCCAGACCACTTGTCCCAATCTTCAGACTGAAATATATATATATATATATATATATATTTATAACATTAATTTTAAGAAATCTGCATAATATTAATTCAATATAATGTTTCGATATAAAGAAACTAAAAGAAATGAGGACTAAAAGAAATTAATTCAATATAATATTCAACATAATTAAATCATACCATCTTCTTCATTGTCTTCATCATTGCATCCATTACTTCAATGTTCTTCCTGATTTCTTCCCTTCTTTCTTCATCATGTTTTTTAATTGCCCTAGAGAGCTCCGCCATCGCTTTTTCTCGGACCGCAGTCTCCATCTCAATGACTCCAAAAAATCACTTCTAACATCCCTTAATTCTCTATAGACATCATGTTGCAATCTATCAAACTGCAATTGAAGAGCAGCGTTTTGTTTTAGCAAGGCTTTTTTATTTCTGTGATCTTTCTTACTGTAATACAATTCGAAAGCAAAAATAACTGCAGCAGCAAATTGTAAGGTAGGATATTTTTCTACTAGCTATACAATTTTTTCTAATAATTGAACAGCATATATGTTTGTTTTTCCCGATTCCATTGAAACTAGAAGATGAAAATGGAAAGAAGTGGTACCTGGGAAGAAGATGAAGATGAAAAGAAACTATAGTAAATCTCTGTTAATATTCCTTCAATTTTAAACGCCATCACTTCTCCCAAATCAACTAGTATCATAGCCATATTTTTTTGGAGCTTCGAACCTGCAGAAAGTCCCGCCGAGCTTTTTACCTACTCTGATTAAAAAGTGCCTATCCATATCCGTACCGGCGACCTGTGGGTATCTACCACCCATCGGGTATCCACAACCTGCCACTCAGCAAAACAGCCATGGCGTCACCATCTCCAATCATTACAGCGGCAAAAAAAAAAGCACCCACATCAACACCATTCATAAGGATCCCACAAAAAACACTAAACTAGCAAAACTAACCTCTTCTGAATCCTTTTCCTCTAGCATTGTTTGTTGATTTCGAAATGAAACATCAGCAGAAGAAATAACTAGTTATTTAGCCAAGAAAAGCAGGAAAGTGGGTCAACAATCAATAGATGGGGGTGACGATCCACCTGTAATCTATGTGGGGGACGGGTCTGAATCATTTTTTATTCATCTCTCTAGAGGATCTTATATGGTGTATTCTAATTTCAACCAGCACTACAAATGACAGGATTGGATTCTTATCAGATGAGTAATTAGTATCTAGAAAAAAATGAGGGGGGTGAATAAATGTCGACCAACAGAAAACAAAAAACACAAAAATAAAATATACCATGTAATGAGAGCTGATATCAACCAACATCCAAAAATCACAGAAACAAGCTAATATCTCAACCTACCTTGCCCCGATCTAATGCTACGTCCAACAATTTTCTTCTTCCTGCCTTGCTGTGGGTCTGACTTTAAAACACTCAATCTCTTGCCAAATAATATATGTTTGTTCTTCTCCAAAGCCGCTACAAGGTGTGCATCGTCCGAGAAATCCACATATGCTAATCCCTTCATAAAAGTTGAGATATAAATAAATACCAGTGATAGCTTTCTCGAAATAATATGAGCATGTGACCACAAGTGGAGCACAAAGGTATATAATTCCGCACAGGCAGGCGGTGGTTTCAGTTTGTTTGTTTCTCCTTTTCGTCAAGAGCGACTGAATCTAAATCATGTGCTTTGAGATTTTAAATCTGTTAAGATCTCTAATAGAGAGAAGCTTTTCTAACAGACTAGAATCCAAACACAAGAACTAAGATCGATACATCAATATATTGCAGTTGTATATAGTTTACATGATACCCCATTCTCAACCCAAAAAAAAAAAATTGTTACATATCCAGGCAATGACAAAACAGCAAAGCTAAGCTGATAATTGGATTTATCAACCATGAAACATCTTCAGCGATGGTCATAACCACTCCAAAATAGAAAATATATATGTATATACACTCCGAAAAACTCAGAACATACGTGTATAACCCTCTCAGACTAAGGTATTGGCATCATTAAAAATATGAATTCAGCTCAAATAAGTAATGATGTAAAACTGGAAGTAATATAGTCAATCTTAGGGACACATTGGTGCATGTGATCATGTTAGAAAGCTAAACTATGTAACTATTCTATGTATATGACCATCATTTAGCATTTCTTTATATAAGACTACAACTATCTCAACCAAAACACCTAAACTACAACTAATTCTTTGCAATGCATGGTTATGTAAATACAACTTCTACGCTCCAACAAGCCAGAAAGTAATGTAGTCCCCCATAGATAATTTCGCATGAGGATAGCATGTGAGTAAGAAACAAGTCAACAACACAGTTCGACCAAGAGTAATTGCATTCTAACAAGTGAAGAGAGATATCCACCGACCAGTTTCTTCTTTCAATGAGTATCATGTTTATGCAGAAAGCACATAGTCGATTTTAACAAAAATTCTTAAAACTTGTTTACTAAAGTATTATAAAAATATGGCACAAATATACCATTTCTAGTGAATACCTTTTTTCAACAAGATATAATTAGGAACTTCAAAAATGAATATAATAAAATAGATCTGGTAGATATGAGAATGAGAGTAGAAGTACCGTGAAGGAGTTTCATGTCCATTGCACAAGATGGGGAAAGGAGGGTGCCTCCCCGGCAATGGTATTTGGAGAGTCTTAAGAGCAAACATTTGGAGATCCGTCACCAACCCATTTAGCTTCTTTATGCCTGCCACCTAATACGCCCCCCAAACAAAATTAGACCGAGGCATAAATAGAAGAGTACAAGCTATCTCATAGCTCAGACAAAATATTAATTAAAGAATCTGTAACACCCCCAAGTTATTCAGGGAATATTACAGCGCCGTAAGCCCCGCCGTGGGGCCCACAAGGCTAAACATACGCGGAACTATAATGTTTGACCGAGAAGGTCTACACACAATGGAATGAAAAACAATACAAGGGTATTCAAAACATAACCAATGTATCCACAGACATCACAACACGAATCAATACTTCGGCAAACACAGGCCGGAACATCAACGAAAATGGAAAACAATACTCGAGTATTCAAAAGCCAATCCAGTACAACAACACTGAATGGAAAACTCCAAACATAACTGGAAGAAAGACATAGTATCACACTTGCCCACCATCTTCATGCCGACCCGATACCTGCCTGTCCGCTCTGCTGGAACCTAAAATACATAAAACGTATTTCCCCATAAAGGGGTTAGCCGTCGAATAGCTAGTGCAAGTATATCAAGTATGAAACACAATACTCCTCGACAATAAAGTAAATGTAACCGTCAATTCATCAATTCAAGACTAGTATTCCGGAATAACTAAATCTCATAGTATCACATCAATACATATATGAATACCGCGGAACCGCACCAAAGGCTACAGAACCCTTAGAGGACCCATCGGTCCGTCCCGGAGTGGTTAATTCATATTATCCATGGAATCGCACCAGAGGCTACGAAACCCTCAGAGGACCCGTCGGCCCATCCCGGAGTGGATATACATAATCATGCCATTAATATTTCTTACTTTCAAAGTCGAGAACGCACATTCACAAATATATACTTGCCTTTGAGACATCGAGCAATCGAACGGAAAAAGGGTATGAGTTCGGTAGGTCCAAGAACGCGCTTCCGACACCTAAACGATTCGCAAGGAATATGATAATCAATTATCCATACTCGAATTACACGAAGAAACTCCCGAAACTCGTCTACGATTCAAGAAAATACACGGATAAACAATTAAAGGTTGAAAAATCGCCCAAACTCCCTCAAGTCCGAAAACGGTACAACCCAATCCGTCAAATCGTAGAGAAAGCATGCATACGGTATAGATACATCATAATCTCAAGGTTCTCAAGCTTCAAATCGGATAAATCGGACGAATCTACGAAAAACCCCAAAATCCAACACAATATTCAAAGTGTTCTTGAATAATTCCTCAATAATCCAATGAATCTTTATACAAACTTATAATCATATACATATCCCTTCATATAACATGATTATAACGTCCAGAACATCATATCAACACAAAATCGAAATCCAAGATGTTGAAGAAATTACCTCTTGAAGATCCAACCACTTCGATCCGATGAACACGAGTTAAAACGAGTATCCAAGCTTCCCAAATGAATGAAGATGATGAAAATTACACACTCCAATGATTGATGATGGCAAAATATCTCCCTCAAGTCTCTCTCTCGGAACAAAGAAGAAAAAGGATGAAAAATGATGAAAAAGTCCTGGCCGGGTCCTTAAATACTGCCGGAAGTTACGGCCGTAACTCGGCCCTTATACGGCCGTAACATCCCAGGTCAACGGCCTTACGGCCGTAACCGGCCAACTCGTACGGCCGTAACTCGGCTTCGTCCAAAAGCCTGCCGACAGACTTACGGCCGTAACCGCCCCTGAGTTACGGGCGTAACTCGCCTTCGTTAAAAACATCTGCCGACACCCTTACGGCCGTACCCGCACACCTTACGGGCGTAACTCGGATGATACGGCCGTATCCGGCCAAACTTACGGGCGTAAGTCCCCTTCGTCGAAAATGACCAGGCACCCTGCCTGTAGCGTACGGCCGTATCCGGCCAAGCCTTACGGCCGTACCATCCTTGTCTTACGGCCGTATGCCGCAACCCTTACGGCCGTAAGTCCCCCCTTGCCCGGCAAAACTTGAAATTTACGAATACCACTTACGGCCGTATCCTACCCTTCTTACGGCCGTAACTCGCCTTCAGCCAAAAATGCCTGGGCAGCCTGCTGGACACGTACGGCCGTAACCGGCCAGCCTTACGGCCGTACCTTCTCAACTTACGGCCGTATGCTGCAACCCTTACGGCCGTAAGTCCCGTTCGTCCAAAATGGCCTGAAATCAACGAATCCTTGTTATGGCCGTAACCTACAATCCTTACGGCCGTAACTCAATGGTGGACAAGGTGAAAAATCCAAATACTCCGATCCCTCGCTACGAAAGATGAGTGATTATTAATGAGTGACAATTACAGACTGATAATTACTGAATGAATTACAACCGGGTATTACATTCTCCCCCTCTAAAAATAAGTTTCGTCGCGAAACTCAAGAAATAAATAGTTCGGCGTATTCCACCCGCATCTTCTCTTCCATCTCCCAAGTCGCCTCCTCGACTCCATGCCTCGACCATTGCACTTTAACCAGTGGAATGGTCTTATGCCGGAGTTGTTTCTCGCGACGCTCAAGGATCTTCACGGGTTTCTCCGGAAAAGTAATATCCTCGGCTACGTCAATCTCACTGTAGTCGATAATGTGGCTCGGATCCGGTACGTACTTTCTCAACTGAGACACATGAAAAACACTGTGGACGTGACTCAACGCTGGAGGCAACACCAAGCGGTATGCTAAATCTCCAACACTGTATAAAATCTCGAAGGGTCCGATGTACCTCGGACTAAGTTTCCCCTTTTTCCCGAAGCGGAAAACTCCCCTGGTCGGCGACACTTTGAGCAAGACATGATCTCCCACCTCAAACTCCAAGGGTCGACGACGAGTATGAGCATAAGATTTCTGACGACTCTGGGCAGCTAGCAATCGATCCCGGATAATATAAATCTTTTCCTTAGTCTCCATCAACATATCCGGCTCCGTCCCAACTAGCTCAGAAGCCTCGTCCCAACATAATGGCGACCTACATCGCCTACCATAGAGTGCCTCGAAGGGTGCCATTTGGATCGACGCATGCCAACTATTATTGTAAGCAAACTCGATCAACGGTAAGTGAAGCTCCCAATCATTACTCCAATCCAAGGCACAAGCCCGTAACATATCTTCCAACGTCTGAATCGTCCTCTCTGTCTGACCGTCCGACTGAGGATGAAAGGAAGTGCTCAATCTCAACTCCGTACCCAGAGCCTGATGAACGGACTGCCAAAAATGCGATACGAAACGGCCATCTCGATCAGAAACAATGGTCTTGGGGGCACCGTGTAACCTCACGATCTCAGCAATAAAGGTTCGAGCCAATCTATCCGGTCCCCAAGTATCCTTAATACCCAAGAAGTGTGTAGATTTGGTCAACCGATCGACAATTACCCAAATCATATTCATTCCGGCCCGAGTTCTCGGCATGCCAGTGATGAAATCCAACGAGATGTCTTCCCACTTCCACTCGGGAATGGGAAGTGGTTTCAACAATCCCACTGGTCGTTGATTTTTGATCTTGACTTGTTGACACGTCAAGCACCGTAGTACAAACTCTGTAACATCCTTCTTCATGTTATTCCACCAAAAATTGCGCTTCAAATCTTTGTACATCTTACTCGTCCCGGGGTGGATTGAGTAAGGCGTAGCATGAGCTTCTCGGAGAATTCTCTGTCTCAACTCTAAATCGTTCGGAACACAAAGCCTGCCCTGAAATCTCAAAATACTATCCTCGTGAACCATAAATCCAGGAGCTTTTCCTTTAATTACATCTTCCTTCAGTTGAGAAATCATCGGGTCACTCCACTGCTTCCCTTTGATGTCATCAACTAAGGACGATGTAATTTCGAGAGCACATAATTGTCCCTGTACTCGCTGAAGCCAAACTTCTATCCCTTGCTCAATTAAATCCCGACGAATTTTCGTCTGAGATGTAAGAACCTCGAGCATTTGAAGAGATGCCGATTTGCGGCTCAAAGCATCCGCAACAACATTGACTTTTCCGGGGTGGTAAAGAATTTCTAAATCATAATCCTTTATCAACTCTAACCAACGCCTCTGTCTCATATTCAACTCTTTCTGACTGAAAATATACTTTAGGCTCTTGTGATCGGTATAAATCCGGCACGGTGAACCATACAAATAATGTCGCCAAATCTTGAGTGTGAAGACAATTGTGGCCAACTCTAAATCGTGAGTAGGATAATTCATCTCATAAGGCTTTAATTGTCGTGATGCAAAAGCTATTGTCTTATCATGCTGCATAAGAACACAGCCCAGGCCTTGACCCGAAGCGTCACTATAAACAGCAAAGCCTTCGCTACCATGTGGTAAAGTTAGAATCGGCGCTGAAGTCAATCGTCTCTTCAGTTCCTCGAAACTCTGTTGTCTCTCATCCGTCCAAATAAACTTTTCGGTCTTCTGGAGCAATTTCGTAAGCGGTCGAGCGAGTTTCGAGAACCCCTCGACAAACCGACGGTAATACCCAGTAAGGCCCAAAAAGCTACGAACTTCCTTAACGTTTTTAGGCAGTGCCCAATCTAGCACTGCCTTAATCTTCTGTGGGTCTACACGAACCCCTTTGGCCGAAATCACATGGCCGAGAAACATAACTTCTTCCAACCAAAATTCACATTTCGAGAATTTTGCATAGAGGTGCTCGGTTCTCAAAATGTCTAAAACCAAACGCAAGTGTCGGGCATGTTCCTCCTTATCTCGAGAATAGATCAAGATGTCGTCAATAAAGACGACTACACACCTGTCGAGGTACTCGATGAATATTTTATTCATTAACTGCATGAATACTGCCGGCGCATTACTCAACCCAAAAGGCATAAGTACAAATTCATAATGCCCATATCTCGTCCGAAACGCCGTCTTCGGAACGTCGCACTCCCTCACACTGAGTTGATAATACCCGGATCTTAAATCAATCTTCGAGAAAACTGTAGCCCCTTGCAATTGATCAAATAAATCGTCTATACGAGGCAAAGGATATTTGTTCTTGATGGTTACTTTATTCAGCTCACGGTAGTCGATGCACAAACATAGTGAACCGTCCTTCTTCCTCACGAAGAGGACAGGCGGGCCCCAAGGCAAAGCGCTCGGTCTGATGTACCCTTTTTCCAAAAGTTCTCCCAAGTGAGTCTTCAATTCCTGCATCTCGGAAGGTGCCATCCGATAAGGTGCTTTAGAAATCGGAGCCGCATCTGGCTCTAAGTCTATGGTAAACTCTATCTCTCGATCTGGCGGTAATCCCGGGAGATCATCCGGAAAAACATCGGGATACTCATTAACAACCGGAATCGAGGAGAAATCGACTTCGTTTCCTTCCGTTTTTAAAGCATAACACCAATAGCCCGTACAACCTTTATTCAAAAGTTTTACGGTCTTCATGGCACTGATAAGTAATTTGGATTGGCCCGACTTACGTCCCAAAAATGAGTACTCGGATCCGTCTTTAGTCATCATGGTGATAAGCTTGGTACGGTAATTCATAATCACTTGGTGATTATCAAGCCAATCCTCGCCGAGGATCACGTCCTCGCCTTCCATATCAACTACAATCAGATTCGATACCCACTCCATACCGGATATAATCACCGGAAAATCTCTAATCTCCCAATTCCCCACAATCCTATCCCCGCTAGGCACTTTCACGATAAAGGGATCTCAAGCAGTCAAACAAGTTATATTCAAACGGCGTACACACTCCAAGGAAATAAAAGAATGTGTAGCACCCGAATCAAAGAGCACACGGACTGGATAAGATAAAATATGAATGGTACCTGAAGCCACCGCCGCATCGGGTTCGTCTGTTCAACGCATCTCATAAACCCGAGGTTGTACCGAACCGATGCTAGAATTTCCCCCTCCAGCATTCTGACCCCGGCCCCGGCCCCTGCCGAAATTCTGCTGAGGTTGACCAAAAGATTTTCGTTGATTCATACTTTGATCAAGTGGCATTGGGGAAGAAACCCGAGTGTCCAAAGTCTGGTTCAGTTCGGAACAATAAGCCGCTCTATGCCCCATCTGTCCGTATGTGTGACACTTCAACGGTGGAAAGTGGCATTCCAAATTAACGTGGCCTGAACGGCCACAATTATAGCAAGTCACCGCGCGATTTGAGGTAACCGGAGTAGGACGGTAGCCCCTCTTTCCTTTATTTGAACGTGACGACTGTCCGGCAGAACGGTTAGTCGTCTGTGACCTCTGAAAGTTGCCACTCTTAGAGTGAGAAAAGTTTCCCGCGACTTTCTGCTTCTTCGGTTCTTCAACGGTATCGTTATCGGGGCTCAACATATCATGGGCTAAAGCTCTGTCCTGATACTCTTTCAGTGTAGTACAAGCAAAACCGGCCATGTACCTCCGTAAGTCCAAATTCATCCGCATATCAAAATAATGGATCTTATCACGCTCGTTGCGCACTTGATCCTTCACGTGGATTAATTGTTGGTTGTACTCCACGATCGCCTGCGAAACGGGAATATCTTGAGGTTTAGCCTCGAAAAAGGCTCGGATTCGACCCTCTCGCACCGGCCAAGGACAAAACTCGGCCTCCAAAAGCTCCTTAAATTCATCCCACGTGGCAATACGATCCTGTGGCTTGATGACCTTCCACCAAGTAGCGGCCTCCTTAGTGAGGAAATACTGAGCAATCGGTACTTTCCTCACCTCGGGGCAATCAACCGCCTCGAAAATCTTTTCCAATTCCGCTAGCCAATCTTCCCACTTAAGCAGTGCAGCACCGCCAAACTGTGGAGGGTGCATACGGATTACATTCTGAAGCAAGGCATCCGTGTTTGGGTTCGGATTATTCAGCTGAACAGTTTGGGCTAAAAGGGTCATCTGAGTAGCCAATTGTTGAAGTGCATTCGCAACTCCAACGTCCGCGTTGTTCCCCTGGCCGTTCGACTGGTCGTGTTGACTTTCGGTGTCAGGATGCACCGAGCTCGACAAACTGGGGTTGGTCGACCCCGCAACTGAACTGATGGAAACGGCCGCGCCACGACCTCTTCCTCATCCACGACCACGACCACGGCCACGGCCCCTACCAGCTGACATACTGAAGAACACATAAGGCACGTAAGTACGGTTCAATCGCATGTCATTAAGGTGATCGATTCTCATGAATACCAATAAAAATAAGTATAACGAATAAGGAAACACCAGAAGAGTAAGAGGTCTTACAAGTACCGGTCGCACTGTGATGATGGCAGAGTAGTGATACTGTGGACAACTGACGACTCATTCGACCCAAAAAGACCGACAGCCTAGGTATCCATAGACCTAAGCTCTGATACCATATTCTGTAACACCCCCAGGTTATTCAGGGAATATTACAGCGTCGTAAGCCCCGCCGTGGGGCCCACAAGGCTAAACATACGTGGAACTATAATGTTTGACCGAGAAGGTCTACACACAATGGAATGAAAAACAATACAAAGATATTCAAAACATAACCAATGTATCCACAGACATCACAACACGAATCAATACTTCGGCAAACACAGGCCGGAATATCAAGGAAAATGGAAAACAATACTCGAGTATTCAAAAGCCAATCCAGTACAACAACACTGAATGGAAAACTCCAAACATAACTGGAAGAAAGACATAGTATCACACTTGCCCACCATCTTCATGCCGACCCGATACCTGCCTGTCCGCTCTCCTGGAACCTAAAATACATAAAACGTATTTCCCCATAAAGGGGTTAGCCGTCGAATAGCTAGTGCAAGTATATCAAGTATGAAACACAATACTCCTCGACAATAAAGTAAATGTAACCGTCAATTCATCAATTCAAGACTAGTATTCCGGAATAACTAAATCTCATAGTATCACATCAATACATATATGAATACCGCGGAACCGCACCAAAGGCTACGGAACCCTCAGAGGACCCGTCGGTCCGTCCCGGAGTGGTTAATTCATATTATCCATGGAATCGCACCAGAGGCTACGAAACCCTCAGAGGACCCGTCGGCCCGTCCCGGAGTGGATATACATAATCATGCCATTAATATTTCTTACTTTCAAAGTCGAGAACGCACATTCACAAATATATACTTGCCTTTGAGACATCGAGCAATCGAACGGAAAAAGGGTATGAGTTCGGTAGGTCCAAGAACGCACTTCCGACACCTAAACGATTCACAAGGAATATGATAATCAATTATCCATACTCGAATTACACGAAGAAACTCCCGAAACTCATCTACGATTCAAGAAAATACACGGATAAACAACTAAAGGTTGAAAAATCGCCCAAACTCCCTCAAGTCCGAAAACGGTACAACCCAATCCGTAAAATCGTAGAGAAAGCATGCATACGGTATAGATACATCATAATCTCAAGGTTCTCAAGCTTCAAATCGGATAAATCGGACGAGTCTACGAAAACCCACAAAATCCAACACAATATTCAAAGTGTTCTTGAATAATTCCTCAATAATCCAATGAATCTTTATACAAACTCATAATCATATACATATCCCTTCATATAATATGATTATAATGTCCAGAACATCATATCACAACACAAAATCGAAATCCAAGATGTTGAAGAAATTACCTCTTGAAGATCCAACCACTTCGATCCGATGAACACGAGTTAAAACGAGTATCCAAGCTTGTCAAATGAATGAAGATGATGAAAATTACACACTCAAATGATTGATGATGGAAAAATCTCTCCCTCAAGTCTCTCTCTCGGAACAAAGAAGAAAAAGTATGAAAAATGATGAAAAAGTCCCGGCCGGGTCCTTAAATACTGCCGGAAGTTACGGCCATAACTCGGCCCTCATACGGCCGTAACATCCCAGGTCAACGGCCTTACGGCCGTAACCGGCCAACTCGTACGGCCGTAACTCGGCTTCGTCCAAAAGCCTGCCGACAGACTTACGGCCGTAACTGCCCCTGAGTTATGGGCGTAACTCGCCTTCGTTAAAAACATCTGCCGACACCCTTATGGCCGTACCCGCACACCTTACGGGCGTAACTCGGATGATACGGCCGTATCCGGCCAAACATACGGGCGTAAGTCCCCTTCGTCGAAAATGACCAGGCACCCTGCCTGTAGCATACGGCCGTATCCGGCCAAGCCTTACGGCCGTACCTTCCTTGTCTTACGGCCGTATGCCGCAACCCTTACGGCCGTAAGTCCCCCCTTGCCCGGCAAAACTTGAAATTTACGAATACCACTTACGGCCGTATCCTACCCTTCTTACGGCCGTAACTCGCCTTCGGCCAAAAATGCCTGGGCAGCCTGCTGGACACGTACGACCGTAACCGGCCAGCCTTACGGCCGTACCTTCTCAACTTACGGCCGTATGCTGCAACCCTTACGGCCGTAAGTCCCGTTCGTCCAAAATGGCCTGAAATCAACGAATCCTTGTTATGGATGTAACCTACAATCCTTACGGCCGTAACTCAATGGTGGACAAGGTGAAAAATTCAAATACTCTGATCCCTCGCTACGAAAGATGAGTGATTATTAATGAGTGACAATTACAGACTGATAATTACTGAATGAATTACAACCGGGTATTACAGAATCAACATAATATGCAATAATAAATGCTTGAAGTTTTGGAGGTTAAGAGTACATTAAATCAACACTATATACAAATTATTCTTATGAGTGAGGGAACTGCAGAATCAGCTCCAAGAATTGACAGGGTGGGCAAATCAGAAGGTGATACAAGCTGCAAGGAGACTCGGGAAGGACATATCCGAGCTCAAGACACTCAGACAGGAGAAGGAGGAAGTCGAGAGGCTGAAGAGACAGAAGCAGATGTTGGAGGAGAACACGATGAAGAAGCTTTCGGAGATGGAGAATGCTCTGTGCAAAGCTAGTGGCCAGGTGGAGAGATCTAACACTGCTATTCGGAGGTTTGAAGTTGAGAATGCTGCTTTAAGAACAGAAAATAGGGTTTGAGAATGGGACGTGAATCGGGTGTTGTATTAGATTAGATTAGGTATGAGGCGTAATATGGACCCAACGAGGTTAATGGGTTTATGGGCTAATTGAATCTGATTTAGAGATATTAAGTTTATTAGTTGAGTGGTAATTATTGTAAATATTAAAGTTGTATGAACTTTTAATTATTTTCATATTTAATATTTTTAAATTTATTAATTTTAATCCGGAAATTTTTTAAGTAAAAAACTATATGTGCTCTTATAAAAATCCGTTATAAAATAATCAAACAAATTTAAATAATTTATTTTGTTTTAGTGTAAAATTTAAATTTGACGATATTTTTGAAAATATATTTAAAATATTTTTCGTAACTCTTAAGATAATTTAGTCTATTGCAACACTTTAGGTTCACGTATAATCCAACACTTTAGGTTGGTGTTGCATTAACGTCTTTTGCAACAGTGCATTCTGGTCTAATGCAACACTAATTGAGTAGTATTGCAAAAGACCAAAGATCAGAGGGATATTGCAATACTTTTCCTTTCAACACTAGAGATATGAGTTGCATATGAGCACTTATGGCGTAGTGATGGTATCATTGTTATCGATTGACAATGTATTCCCAGACAAGCTACCTGGTTTACCTCCACCGAGGGAGGTGGAATTCACGATAGAGTTGGAGCCTGGTACGTCTCCATTATCGAAGGCACTGTATCGGATGTCCCCCACCGAAATGCTGGAACTAAAGAATCAATTGGAGGATTTGACCGAGAAGGGTTATATCCGACCAAGTGCATCTCTGTGGGGAGCACCAGTGTTATTTGTCAAGAAGAAGGATGGCTCGTTTCGCTTGTGTATTGATTACCGGGAATTGAACCGGGTAACGATCAATAATAAATATCCTCTACCCCGTATTGATGATCTTTTGGATCAACTTCAGGGAGCTTCAGTATTTTCCAAGATCGACTTAAGATCGGGATATCATCAGTTGCGAATATGAGAGTCGGATATCGGAAGGACGGCGTTCCGAACCCGCTATGGTCATTATGAGTTTGTGGTAATGCCGTTTGGGTTAACTAATGCACCTGCGGTGTTCATGGAGTTAATGAATCGGGTTTTCATCGACTATTTGGATCATTTCGTGGTTGTCTTCATTGATGATATTTTAATTTATTCTCGTGACCGGGAAGAGCACGAGTTTCACCTTCATCAGGTTCTCGACGTGTTGAGATGAGAGCAACTTTATGGAAAGTTTTCTAAATGTGAGTTCTGGATGTCCGAAGTGACGTTTCTCGGACATGTAATTTCATCAGACGGAGTTCGTGTCGATCCTCACAAGACGGAGGCTATCCGAGATTGGCAACCTCCGAAGAATGTTAAGGAAATCCGAAGCTTCCTAGGATTAGCTGGCTATTATTAGCGATTTGTGGAAGGATTTTCTAAAATCGTTCAACCTATGACGATCCTTTTGTGAAAGGATAAGAAATACACGTGGTCTGACGCGTGTCAGTGGAGTTTTGAGGAACTCAAGAGTCGTTTAATTTCAGCGCCTGTCATTTCTTTACCATAAGGGACGGAAGGATTCGTGGTTTATAGTGACGCGTCCGGACAAGGTCTCGGATGTGTATTAGTGCAGAACGAGAAAGTGATTGCCTATGCTTCACGACAGCTGAGATCTTATGAGGTTAATTATCCGACCCACGACCTAGAGCTAGCAGCCGTAGTTTTCGCGTTGAAGATTTGGCGTCATTATCTTTATGGCGTTACTTGTGAGATTTTCACCGATCATAAGAGCTTGAAGTATATATTTACTCAGAAGGAGTTAAATATGCATCAGAGACGGTGGCTAGAACTGATCAAGGACTATGATATCGAGAATCAGTATCACATGGGTAAGGCGAATGTTGTCGCCGATGCCTCAAGACGTAAGTCCGTTCAGGAGCAAATGCTTGCTCGTTAAATAGTTCAGAAGGAGCTTTAACAGGAATTCCTAAGATCCGAGATCGAGTTCTAGTTACAGCGAGTACAAGGGCAACCTTATATGTTAGAGATTTCATCACCACTCGAGGAGGCGATCAGAGTGAATCAAGGTTCAGACCCATTTCGTTGTGTATCCGAGAGGATGTGGATCAGGGGAAAGCCCCTGGATTTGTGGTCCACGAGGATGGACTTGTTCGATTTAAGAATCGTTTATGCGTACTGGCTAATGACGAGTTGAAAAAACTCAATTTTGAGAGAAACTCATGCTACCCCTTATTCTATTCATCCGCGGTGTCTAGCAAAATGTACAAGGACATGAAACAAAATTACTGGTGGAGTAATATGAAGCGAGAAGTCACAGAATTTATTTTAAGGTGTTTAACCTGTCAGCAAGTCAAGATAGAACATCAGCGACCAGCGGATATGCTGAAACCGCTCCCTATTCCAGAATGGAAGTGGGAAGATATTTCAATGGACTTCATCACGAGTTGCCAAAGAGTCATCGTGGAATTAATACAATATGGGTTGTGGTGGACCGTTTAACTAAGTCAGCTCATTTCCTTGAGATTAAGGATACATGGGGTCCCGAGAGACTTGCCCAGTTGTACATCAAAGAGATAGTGATATTGCACGGTACTCCTAAGAGTATCGTTTCTGATCGTGACGAGCGATTCGTGTCTCATTTTTGGAAATCAGTTCATCGTGCTATGGGAACTCATCTTAATTTCAGCACAGCTTTTCATCCTCAGTCCGACGGACAATCAGAGAGGACTATTCAGACATTGGAGGACATGTTGAGGGCATGCGTCCTCGATTGGAAAGACGATTGGGAAGCCCAATTACCATTGATCGAGTTCACGTATAATAATAGTTGGCATGCTTCGATTAAGATGGCACCTTACGAGGCCTTGTACGGTCATCTTTGTCGATCTCCTTTGTGTTGGGACGACTTATCAGAATCAATCGGCACCGAGCCCGATATGCTTATAGCCGCCCGTGAGAAGGTAGCTTTGATCAGGAGTCGTTTGTTGACCGCTCCGAGTTGACAGAAATCTTATGCAGATAATCGTCGTCGACCATTAGAGTTCGAGACAGGTGACCACGTGTTGGTCAAGGTATCCCCGAGTCGAGGTATCTTCCATTTCGGGAAGCGGGGAAAGTTGAGTCCGAGATTCATTGGACCGTTTGAGATTTTGGATCGAGTAGGCGAGCTAACTTATCGATTGGCCTTACCTCCAGCGTGGAGCCGAATTCATAATGTGTTTCACGTCTCTCAGCTACGGAAGTATGTTGCCGACCCGAGTCACATACTTCAGTTCGACGAAATCGAGATCGCGGATGATCATTCGTATGAGGAGCGTCCCGTACGAGTCTTAGAGTGGCGAATCAAACAGTTGAGGAACAAGACGATTCCTTTCGTTATAAGTTAGTGTCGAGACACGGAGTCGAAGAGGCTACTTGGAAAATCGAGGGTAGTATGCGGGAGAGTTATCCCAATTTGTTTCACCCTTAGTTTCGAGGATGAAACTATTTTTAAGGGGGGAGTATGTAATACCCGATTGTAAAGTCATTCATTTTCATTCAGTAATTGTCACTCGGTGGATTTTCACTCATTAATAATCATTCATCAATCATGTTCATTCATTCGTGTTCTCCGTTCGGACTAATGTTGAGTCGTGTATCAATATTGTTCATTTTTTCAACCTTGCTTGAGAATCAAGACGAGAATATTATCTTGATTGTTATAATTACTTCATTAATCGATGTTAATATTGGAGTTGATGCCATTTCAAATTTCCTTCTTATTCGAATCATGCTTGTTGGCAGCCCATCCGACTTGGGATCCACGTGGACACGCCAAGACAACTAAACCGACCGAGCAGAACCTGAAGTCGGACCGGGCAAAAAACCGATTTCCTCCCAGGCTCACAAAAAACCGGACTGGACGGGTCGGCCAAGGCCGACCCGAAATCCGATCTGGGAGGGCCGAGCAGAGAGAGGACAAAAATGCTCGGATTCGAGATTACAACAAGGCCGACCTGAACGGCGGGAGACCCGAGGACCGACTCCATCGGATAAACACCCCCAAGAGTCGACAAAGCAGGCCCGCATGCCAATTAAAGCATGCAATCACGTCCCTTCCCAAGGCGCTCCTTAGAAGCCGCCACGTGTCCTGGGCATAAATGCAGACTGACAAGTGTTTTGGGCATATTCCCTAGACATTCGCCAGCTGTCACCTCTCCATTGGCCCAGGTTGTCTATATATAGAAGAAATGTACAGTGAAAGCAGATCTTTGGATTTCAAGTATTTATAGTAGAGAGAGAAAAAAGAGAGAGAAAAGAGAAAAGAAAATAAGACTTGTAATTAACAAGCATCCAGATAGACCGGCATAAATATCCTGCCCGGCTCGACTCTATCAAAAAGGTCATTAATAAAATTTAGTGATCAAACACCTTCCTTTTTGTTATTTTATTTTCTACGTGGCTTCAATTCTTTCGTCTTAATCAGCACACGTGATGTTGACCAAACCAGACGTCAATAGATTGGCGCTAGAAGGAGGGCGTCACCTCCGATAAAAAAAGATAGATATATACCATTCACCGGAGATGTCTCACGACAGTTCGAAAAACCCTCAGCCCGCGACGGAGGAAGAAAACCTCCTTAAAGTGGTTGAGTGCTTTAAACACCCTGCCTTCATCCAGGGCATGGCGGCCCTTATGGCAAGAGTTACAGGGGGCGGGACCCTTCAAAAACCCAAAGATCAGCTCGAGGCAGAATCTCAGACGGCCCGCCCCGTTGCCTCGGGACGAAAGAGAAAAAGGACGGCCTCTGGGGCCGCCGGAGAAAGGGCGGAGAGCCATGGCGAAAGCTCACATCCCTCACGGAAAAGTAAGCTTTCGCGCCCCCCATCCGTTTTTGATCGCCTTGGGGCAGGAAGGAAAATCGAGAAGGCAGCGCCGGCTCCTACTGTCCAGAGTCAGAGCCGTAAGGAAGAGAAGGCTCCCCACCCGTCTCTAAATCCAACGCAAGTATTACCTCCAACTTCGGGCGATAATTCGAGCGAAATCGAGTTTCTAAAAAAGCGCCTTACGGAGCTCGAAAATAAACAACTCCAGCCATCCCAAAGTTCGGAATGGCTCAACATCCAGGAGAGTCCCCTGGCCCCTAGCATTCTGGCGGAACCCCTCCCGGAGAAGTTCAAAATTCTTGAAATTCCGCCATACAACGGAGAAACAGACCCCAACGCCCATCTTGGGCATTATAATTCCTGGATGGATCTGCACGGGTCTCAGGACGCGTTCCGATGCCGAATGTTTTCCCTAACTCTGGGAGAGAGGTCCCAGAGGTGGTATCGGACGCTGCCCCATCATTCGGTTCAAACGTGGGCTCAGTTTTCGGCGACATTCCGATCCCACTTCATGGGGTCCCTTGTGCGAGTCGCCCCACGCTCATCCATTGCTTCCGTGGTCCAGGGGCCGAGCGAATCCCTTAAAGATTATATATCCCGTTTCAATAAATGGATATTAGAGACGGAACCTATGTCCGACGATGCGCTGGCCATTGTTGCCCAGGCCGGCCTTCTCAAAAATTCTTTCTTTCGCTGGACAGTGTGCCAGAATGTCCCACACACCTACCAGGAATTTTTGGAGCGCGCTAGCTCCCACATAGCTGCCGAGGAAGCCATGCCGGCACCAATGCTAGTCATGCCCTCCGATCAGAAAGGATCGTATAAAAAGAAAGAAGAAAGGCGTGACTACAAAGAGGCCCGTCAAGAACCCCGACGGGAAAATAAGACCTCTGCCTCTTCCTCGACAGTCTCGGCCACTCAAAGCTATCGCCGGCCCGAGCTCATGGCCAATTTCACAGAAATATATTCCATCGGAGCCGCGGCGATATTCGATCAGATAAAGGACAAAAATCTGCTCCCGGTCCCTCGGCCGATCTACAAAGATCAAAAGAACATGGACCAAACCTGCTTTTGCAAATACCATGAGTCAGCGGGTCACAACACTGAACAGTGCCGAGACCTCGTCGCCGCTTTGATCGCGGTATGCGACGAGACAGGCTTGAGGCGATTTACCCGGAATCTGCCCCGGGATCGCCAGGATAGGGCCGACCCGACGAGAGCTAAGAATGATCGGGTACCTCCAGCCCCCAAATCCCCCCGGGAAATTTTAACCATTATGGGGACCGCTGAGGTCGATGACCATCGATCAAAGCGCCAGAAAAAGGACTCCATTCGAGAAGCCACCACCTCCTACCAGCGGACCGAATGCCGAGCAGAAGGGTTCCTATCAGTGGCCGAAGAAGCCCCCAAGAACCCCCGGCTGGCAGTTACTTTTGAGGAGTCCGATGCCGACGGCTTGGACCATCCCCATTCAGACGCCCTTGTCATGACCCTGCCCGTAATGGGGATCCCGGTTCATAGGATATTGGTGGACTCCGGGGCCTATGCCAGCATCATCTACCTTCATACCCTTCGTAGGATGAAGGTAGACCAATCTTATGTCCGGCCTTGCAACGAAGATATTCGGGGATTTGCCAACTACCGCACCTCCCCACTGGGGGAAATCGACCTCGCCTTGGAATTTGGTCAGGGGCCGATCAGAAGGACGATGATCACCACCTTCAAGATCATCGATGTGCACAGTGATTATAATGCCATCATAGGCCAACCAGTGATGTCGAGGCTGAGAGCCACTCAGTCTACATATCACCTGTGCATGAAATTTCCCACCCCGGACGGCGTCGGGATACATAAAGGGGACTAAAGGGCCGCCCGGGAATGCAACCTCAGCATCCGGGCTCGCGAAATCAACACCGCAGAAGGCATCCCGGAAAACTTTCCAGAAGAAATGGAGACTATCAGTTCCGAACGGCCGGAGGAAACCACCCTGCTTGAACAGGGGTCCGACGGTCCCGGGGCCGCGCAAACCCCCGAAGGGGGAACCGGACAGGAAACAGACCGGGGCCGCAGGCCCGGGAAAGAGCCAATCTTAGAAGAAGATCCCGTCGACCCGCGGTATCAAAATCCGAAAGGAAAAATTCGCCACGCTGAGCCAACAGAAGAATTGGACCTGGTCGACGTGGACTCTTCTAATTCAACCCGACGGCTAAGAATCGGCCACAACCTCTAAGAGCCGATCCGCTCCGAGATAATCTCCCATCTTAGCCAAAACCTGGATGTCTTCGCTTGGACCCATTCAGATATCTCGGGGATTGACCCGGAACTTGCATGCCACCGGCTGAATATCGACCCCAACTCCAAGCCGGTTATTCAGAAAAGAAGGAAAATTGGGCCGGAGCGGCAGAAGGGGCTGGAAGAGGAGGTAGAAAAGCTAATCGATAACGGGTTTATTCGGGAAGCCCAATACCCGACTTGGGTAGCTAACCCGGTCTTGGTAAAAAAGCCGACCGGGCTATGGAGGCTCTGTATTGACTTCTCCAACCTGAACAAAGCCTGCCCGAAAGATAGCTACCCCCTCTCCCATATCGACTACATGGTGGATGCAATGGCCGGGCACGAGCTAATGAGCTTTATGGATGCGTATTCGGGATACAACCAGATCCCAATGCATCCCGCAGATGAGGAAAACACCTCCTTCTACTCGGCCCGCGGCTTGTACTGCTACCGGATGATGCCTTTCGGGCTCAAGAATGCCGGCGCGACATATCAACGCCTGGTAAATAAAATATTCAATAGCTTGATAGGTCATACTATGGAAGTATATGTAGATGACATGTTAGTTAAATCTCTGCGCTCGGCCGACCATGTACATGACCTCAATAAAATGTTTGCTATTTTGCGGGAGTATAAGATGAAGTTAAATCCGAAGAAATGTTCATTCGGGGTAGGTTCTGGAAAATTCCTCGGCTACATGGTAAGCCAAAGAGGGATTGAAGCCAACCCCGATAAAATTAAGGCAGTATCCGAGCTTGTTCCTCCAAACTCGGTCAAAAAGGTGCAAAGCCTAACTGGCCGCCTAGCCGCACTGATCCGTTTTATCTCTCGCTTAACGGATAAATGCAAACCTTTCTTTGAGGTGATAAAAAAGAACAAGGATTTTCAATGGACATAACCTTGCCAAAAAGCCTTCGAAGCTATCAAGAAAGTCCTAGCAGAAGCCCCGACCTTGCAGAGACCGACCCGAGGGGAACTCCTTAGCTTATATCTCGCGGTCTCCGACTCCGCGATCAGCGCCGCTCTGATTCGAACGGAGAATGCGGTGCAACATCCGGTTTATTATGTGAGTCAGGCCCTTCATGATGCTGAGCTCAGGTATGCCCCGATGGAAAAATTGGCCTACGCGCTCATAATGGCATCCCGGAAGTTGAGACCCTACTTTTTGGAACATCAGGTAGTCGTCTTAACCAACTATCCATTAAAACAGGTTATGCACCGACCTGATGTTTCCGGCCGGATGGTAAAATGGGCCGTCGAACTCGGACAGTTTGACATAGCTTACGAATCGCGCACTGCTATAAAGGGACAAGCCCTTGCGGACTTCATTGCAGAATTCACGCCCGCGATCGCTCAGGGGGACGACCGATCAGAAGAATGGTCACTCTATGTGGATGGGTCCTCTACCGCTGACCGATCGGGTGCAGGAATAGTCCTCGTTAGTCCCGACCAGCGCCTGTTCTGCTCGGCTATTCGCCTGAATTTCCCGACCACCAATAATGAGGCAGAATATGAAGCTCTCTTGGCCGGTCTAGAAATGGCAACCTCCATCGGCCTTGCCCGCCTCACTATCCTAAGTGATTCTCAATTAGTGGTCAATCAGATCAACGGCGAATACGAAGCCAAAGAACCCAAACTGATTAAGTACCTCAACCTGACACGGAATCGGCTACAAAATTTTCGGGGAACAATACAACATATTCCCAGAACTGAAAACATCCAAGCCGACTCTTTGTCCAAACTCGCATCTAGCTCCGGAGCCGAACACATGGATGAGGTCAGCATAGGGTATGACTCCTCATCAGCCCTGGAAATGGCCGAAATCCGGGCGGCCGAACAATTAGAGCCGCAAGGGTAGATGCAGCCTATAAAGCAATACCTTCAAAGCGGCATTTTACCCGAGGACCGAGCCCAAGCGAGATCCTTACGAACCCAGGCGGCCCGGTTCACCATCGTGGACGGAACCTTATATAAAAGAGGATACTCGGTTCCGCTGCTGAAATGCCTGTCCGAGTCAGAAGCAGAATACGCCCTCAGAGAAGTACACGAGGGTATATGCGGTAATCATTCTGGCGGCCAGGCATTGGCCTATAAATTGATTCGACAAGGATATTATTGGCCCAACCTCAAAAAAGATGCCATTACGCTCGTGCGGAAGTGCGTCCGGTGTCAAATCTTCGCTCCGCAGATCCGATCCCCACCGGAAACCCTCACTTCCGTATATTGCCCATAGCCGTTCGCCAAGTGGGGGATCGACTTGATTGGCCCTCTACCTAAGGGACGAGGAGGAGTGCAATACGCCATTGTCGCAGTCGATTATTTTACAAAATGGGCAGAGGCCGAGCCTATGGCACGAACAACTGAACAGAAGATAGTCGAATTCAGATGGAAGTCGATCGTATGTCGGTTCGGGATTCCACAATCTATTGTCTCTGATAATGCCAAACAATTTGACAATAAGAAATTTCGAGCTTTCTGCGATGGCCTCCAAATACGAAATAACTTTTCCACGCCTTACTATCCACAATCCAATGGGCAAGTCGAGGCGGTCAACAAAATCCTGAAACAACACCTCAAGACATGCCTCGAAGAACTGAAGGGTTCTTGGCCCGAGGAGCTCCCCGGGACCTTATGGGCCTATCGAACAACGCATAGATCGACCACCGGCGAAACGCCTTTCTCACTGGCTTTCGGCTCTGAAGCCGTTATCCCGGTTGAAATCGGGGCACCTACCTACCGAGTAGCCCAGTTTGAGGAGCAGGGTAACGACTTAGCCCTCAAAGTGAATTTGGACCTCCTTGCCGAAAAACGAGCTCAGGCAGAAATGCGAAACGCCGTTTACAAAAGGAGGAGTGAAAAATATTACAACTCCAAGGTTCACCCGAGAAGCTTCCAGGTCGGCGACCTAGTCCTTAAGAAGGTGTTGGGCCCGGATCCCGGACCACTCAAGCCCAAATGGGAAGGACCGTATAAAGTTAGCGAAGTCCTTCAGAATGGAGCCTACCGGCTGGAATATTTGAACGGACAAAGATTAACTTACCCGTGGAATGCTATGTATCTAAGGAGGTATTATCAATAAAAACTGACGTCATTCCATTTTTCAATATTAATGCACCTCATAAGACCGGCTCCTCCGGCACTATAAGACCGAGCTCGTCTCGGCACCTCGAATGACCGGCTCCTCCGGCACTATAAGACCGAGCTCCTCTTGGCACCTCGAAAGACCGGCTCCTCCGGCACTATAAGACCGAGCTCGTCTCGGCACCTCGAATGAACGGCTCCTCCGGCACTATAAGACCGAGCTAGTCTCGGCACCTCATAAGACCAGCTCCTCCGGCACTATAAGACCGAGCTCGTCTCGGCACCTCATAAGACCGGCTCCTCCGGCACTATAAGACCGAGCTCGTCTCGGCACCTCATAAGACCGGCTCCTCCGGCACTATAAGACCGAGCTCGTCTCGGCACCTCATAAGACCGGCTCCTCCGGCACTATAAGACCGAGCTCGTCTCGGCACCTCATAAGACCGGCTCCTCCGGCACTATAAGACCGAGCTCGTCTCGGCACCTCATAAGACCGGCTCCTCCGGCACTATAAGACCGAGCTCGTCTCGGCACCTCGAATGACCGGCTCCTCCGGCACTATAAGACCGAGCTCGTCTCGGCACCTCATAAGACCGGCTCCTCCGGCATTATAAGACCGAGCTCGTCTCGGCACCTCATAAGACCGGCTCCTCCGGCACTATAAGACCGAGCTCGCCTCGGCACATTCAAAAAAAAAAAAAAAAAGAGCAACCACAAATACAGCAAGAAGGATTTTATTTAACCCAGTCGTTATTACAAAATTACCAACAATGGCAACAAACCAATGCGGATGGGCACGCAGGCCGAACAATGAAACAAAGCAAAAGAAAGACAAAGACCGGCACGCAGGCCAAGCAAGAAGCAAAAATCAAGGGAACTACTCGGCCCCACCTTCTTGGTCGGCCGTCTGAAAGGATTGCCCCTCACCTTCGCCATGCGGAGCTTGACCGGCGTCCTCACCCTCAGCAACTTTTGGCTCATCGGCTCCAGCAATATCAACATGCAGATCGGTCGCCTGAGATGTGATGTATGCCTCGATCTCCTGAACGGCCTTACCACCCTTCATGAGATCTAATATCTCGTAACATGTGGAGACATAATTCAAGTTGATCAGCTCCTCAAACGCAGGCGACTCCTTAAAAGCCTCCGCCCCAGCGGCAAGACCCCGGGCATAGCTCGAGACCTCGCAAGTGTTCATACGCTCGGTCAGGCTTTCCACCTGGGCCTGGGTTTCCTTCAGATAAGCCTCGTGCTCGGTCCGAATATCGAAGCACTGTTTTTGCAACTGTTCGGCCGCATCTTTCATCTCCTCGGCCTTCAGCTTCCATATGTCGGCCTGGAGGGCCCGATTGTCCAGGAGCTCCATCTTGCCCCTCATGGAGGTTTTCTCCCCCTCCAGAGACTTGATCAAGGAAGGGCATAGATGATGCTCCTCCTGCAAAGCCTTGAGGTCGGCCTCCGCCTTCTTGTGCTTCTCAGACAAGGCAGAAAACTCATTGGAGGCCTTCACATAGGTGCACATGGCCCGGCCGACCAGGGCATTTCCGAACTGGATCTCCTCAACCGGATCCATATCATTAGTCATCATCTCCAGCTTGGGCGTCCAACCCCTAATCGGAATATGACTGGAGACGGCCACCACAGGAGGGACCCGATTGAGCATCTCAGGAGTCGGGGTAGCGGCCCGGACATAGTCAAGGAACCAGCGCGGCCGTCGCCCCTTCATCTGATCACACGGCTCCACCCGCTCCTGGTTAACCGGGAGATAATGGCCCTCTAGGTCAATGACGGGCTCCTCCCGATCCTCCCGGACAGGGGTCGGAGCGGACACAACGACTTCTGGAGCAGACGAACCCTCAGCCTTGTTCGCGCTGTCCTCAGGACCGGTCTCCACCCTCTTGCGCTTACCGGCCCGCTCCCTCCGCTCGGCGGCCTCAGCTGCCAGCCTCGCCACACGCTGCGCAGGCGTCTTTTTCCGCCCGGACGAAGTCTTGGTCTTAGGAGCTGGAAAAGGAAGACATATCAAAAAAAAAATCGGAGACTTCCTTTGCTCAAGAGGACTACCTGAAGAAGACATTGTACTCGGATCGGTCGATCTAAGTCCGGCCGCCCAGAGATTTTCCTCGGTCACTAAAAGATGAGACTTCCTTTGTTCAAGAGGAAGATCCAAAAGCTGCTCAACCCGGTCGTCGAAGTCGGGAGAGGTCTCTGGCACCGGAATGCGTCCTGCACATGCAACAAATGATGAGCGTTAGACAAAAAAAGGAACAAGAACAGAAAATACGACACTCACTCATTTTGGCCGTAAAAAGCACAGGGACCCGCAGCTCGGCATCTATCACCCCCGGCTCCCACTCATCCAAAGAGCTCCTCCACGGCCCCCCAATAAAGAACCACTGTTCCTTCCAGCTGTGGATGGTCTCGGGCGCCCCCACTAACTCCTTGTGCATAGCATGCCGGGCCGTGAGATAAAACCAGCCCGAGCCGGACCTACCAACCGACCTCCATAGAAAGAGGCTGTTGAACTCCTCGAAACTGGGCTCGGGCCAGCCGTGCTGATTAAAAAGAATAAAAAGACCCACCACCCGAGCCGAGGAATTTGGATGAATCTGGGGGACAGGAAGGCCCCACTGCCTTAGCCACCGGGAAAAAGTCAACGGAAGCGGAAACCGAAGCCCGGCCAGTAGAGAGCGGTAATATACCGCCGTACAACCGACGGGCGGACTGTAGGGCCTCTCCTCAGGATTCGGAACAAACATCCGCACCCTCGCCGGAATCTTAAATCGCAGCCGCCAGGCCTCCAATTGTTCCTCCGTAACGGTACTCGGAATCGAAGCTGAATCCCACTCCGCCTCCACGAGAGGGGACGGATGAGGGCGGGTCCGAGCCACCACCGGCTCGACTCTTTCCTCCGACTGAGTCTCTCCAACGGCAGTCAACGGTGCCACCGTCTCCACTTCCCCAGATCCCAGCGACTTCGCAACTTCTCCTTCTTCCTCCTCGACGCTCCAGTCAACGGGAGCTTCGCCTATCGATAAATCCGCCACACCCGTGCGGTCCGGAGACATGGTCAACCCGACCTCTATCTCGCCTCTCATCTCCGACATCTCTACTAGAAAAGAAGAAAGAGGAGGAAAAGCAAGCTTACCGGGAAAGTCTATGTGGAATCGGAAAAAGAAAAATCGCCGGAATAGATCTTTCTCTGCAACAACACGTAAAAATGGCGAAGAGAGCATTAAGGAAGAAGACAGGCACTATTTATAGAAGAATAAAAGCATTAAATGCCAGGCGGGTGAGGCGACAATTCCTACTGAACCGTCGCAAAGTCCAAGAGCGCGTGAACACGCCGTCCAATCAACCTGTGCCACGCGTCCCTCACATAATGACACTTAGAGACCCGGGAATCGATTCGACGCGACTCTCGAAGAGGCGTCTATTCGAAGGACCTTATCCTCCCACAAGCCGGATCGGTCTCGACGTGAAACGACTACAGCCCCGACCAGCTCGGCACGGCCCTGGACTCGGGGGCCCTTGTTGGCAGCCCATCCGACTTGGGATCCACGTGGAGACGCCAAGACAACTAAACCGACCGAGCAGAACCTGAAGTCGGACCGGGCAAAAAACCGATTTGCTCCCAGGCTCACAAAAAACCGGACCGGACGGGTCGGCCAAGGCCGACTCGAAATCCGATCCGGGAGGGCCGAGCAGAGAGAGGACAAAAATGCTCGGATTCGAGATTACAACAAGGCCGACCTGAACGGCGGGAGACCCGAGGACCGACTCCATCGGATAAACACCCCCAAGAGTCGGCAAAGCAGGCCCGCATGCCAATTAAAGCATGCAATCACGTCCCTTCCCAAGGCGCTCCTTAGAAGCCGCCACATGTCCTGGGCATAAATGCAGACTGACAAGTGTTTTGGGCATATTCCCCAGACATTCGCCAGTTGTCATCTCTCCATTGGCCCAGGTTGTCTATATATAGAAGAAATGTACAGTGAAAGCAGATCTTTGGATTTCAAGCATTTATAGTAGAGAGAGAAAAAAGAGAGAAAAGAGAAAAGAAAATAAGACTTGTAATTAACAAGCATCCAGATAGACCGGCATAAATATCCTGCCCGACTCGACTCTATCAAAAAGGTCATTAATAAAATTTAGTGATCAAACACCTTCTTTTTTGTTATTTTATTTTCTACGTGGCTTCGATTCATTCGTCTTAATCAGCACATGTGACGTTGACCAAACCAGACGTCAACAATGCTATTGTTGGGTACATTTGAGGTTCTTGTGTATCTCGTTGAGTTTTCCTAGCGGGATATTGCTTATCCCTACTTGTTTTAAGTTTCGGGACGAAACTTTTTTAAGGAGGGTAGTATGTAATATCTGCAATTTTGATTTCTGGTAATTTCTCTTTTTGGGCATAAGTCCATCTTAGCGACTTTATTATGACCGTTTAGTCATTCCTAGAATGATTAATTCTACACTTTTTGTCATCTGAGTTCGTCTCGGTGTCGTTCTATTGAGTTCCGTGTTCTTAAGCGACTTTTCCACGTATGAGTTCGACTTTGTAAAATCACCATTAATTATTGGAAACTCCAAAAGTTCTGAATCTTTTCAATATTATATAGCATCAAGTTAGATTTCCAATGGTTCAAACGGTGAGTCAATCGGAGTCCGGACGAAGGAGTTATGGTCGAAATAGCTAAGACTGTACCATGTGCCTTTTTGATGCTGGAGCGGGCTGTACCGCGGGCCGCGGCCCCTTCTGGCCGGGCCGCAGCACAAAACTGTTTTGCTGGGCGTTTTTGGCCTTGTGCCGCGGAACACTCAGCCCGTGCCGCGGCACACAGTGCAGGCTGCTCTATAATTGCGTTTTTTTTTAGAGAAACAAGCTCATTTCTTCATTTCACTTCTTCCTCTCTTCCTTGGGGTGATTTTTGGGCGATTTTGGGGTGTTTCAAGATCATCAAAACTCAGAGATTTCATCTTCTTCAAGTTGTAGTGTGGATCAACAACATATTTGTGGATTTTTCATCCTAGTCTAAGGTAACTTTCTTCAACCCTTGAATTCGATTTTGAGTTGGAACATGATGTTTTGGATGGTATGATCATGAATGATGATGGATATACGTATGATTATGAGTTTTTACGAGTTACCATCGGATTGTTGGAAGTTTTTCTCAAGAACACTTTGAAGATTGACTTGGAATTGGGTTTTTCAATTTAATGATATCGTAAACTCGATTTGAGCATTTCATTTGGATTATCGATTGTATTGATGTTGTTTTGGTGGTTTGGATCATTCAATAGAAGTTGGTTTTCGATACGAATGGGTTTAGTTGTTTAAGAAGGGAATTTGTTTTCAATGTGTTTGTCGAAATGCCCCAATGAACTTGGTTTAGCCGTATCGACGTTTTGAGTTCGTTATATTCGTGTTTGATTCGTATGTTGGACGGATTGTTGGTATTTATGTTATTCAAGGTTGTTCGATCGACTGACATCTCATTTAGGACGTTGTTCGTGGAAGGACATTCTTCATCGGTGTTGAGTAAGTTAATTCTTACTCGGTTAAAAGGATATTCATTCCTTTCGTTGTTGTTCATTCATAATTATAGTTCATTCATAATGGATTAACCGTATTGAGACTTGTAATTGTCAATTAATCACTTCAGTCACGAGGAACGACGGTTCCAATCATTTCATTGAGCTATCATTCATTTCTCTATCATTTCTTCTCGGTGAGTCATTATTGATTTCGATGTCACTTTTGTTATCTCGCGGCATTCCAGGTCATACTGGCGTGCCGGTTGGTATGTGTAGGATTTTCATGTCGGGCACATATTAAGTCGTGTGTTGGTAGTTGGCCTCACATTGGACTGTGCACACGAGACGATTACTTCGTGAGACTGATTAGGTACAAGACCACATGTGTATTCGATCGATACTCGTTGGTGGCTTGTGCACGGACACATTTCCATCCCGGGCGTAGTGTGGCGCCACCCTTTGAGCCGTACCGTTAGTTGATTCATACAGCATGTTTGATTGCGTATGTTTTCAACAGGATTGGGTTATAATCTGACCGATTCACTTTTGATCGCATGTGTTCGACGGTTTGAGATTTTTGATCGAACTTTTAGTTTATACAGCATATATGATTGTGTTTATTCAACTCTTGAGGATTGTTGTTCTGTGTAACTGACCCTGTTGGGGAATTTTGTTTTTCAGGTCATGGCAAGGCTAAGGCACGGGAAGAGAACGTTGACGGCGAGGAGTCCCAGTGATACTAGTAAGGGGCCCCAGTCCTTTTCATTCACTCATGTTTTCTTTATTTTATTTTCGCTGCAGACTTCCGTTTGAATACTCATTTTATTCAGTGTCGTATATTTTATCTTCATATAAAATATACATATATTCTATATTATCTTGGGTGTGTTGTATAAAACTCCTCATCGGAGTAATTAATGATGTAATGTGGTTCGGTACTACATTTACCCTGTGTATTTCATTTATTTTCACTCACCTGGTGGGTCCCAGTCGGGGGTCCACGGCACTGTAATATCCTCCTAGTTTGGGGTGTTACAGTACGTTAGCCTCTTAACGTACGTAAGTCTTCCAAGCTTACGTACATAATAGGTTGGTAAAACATTCTGCCCAAACATGCATGGACTATTACGTACGTTATGATAAGGGCCATTACATACGTAATAAACCTTAATATACGTAATGGTCTTCACATATCGTATGTAAGTGTAATATCCTAGAATTTCTCTATGATTTTTCGCATTATTTTATCTGGGTTGTACTGTACAGAGTGGGACCGACACAGTATGGGTGGATAATTTTGGGAACTTGTGACAGTCGTGCCGGTATGTCTATCGAGGTTATTTTAATTTTAGGATATTACATGCTTGATGTGTTTTTGGATGTCGGATATGCTGTATGAGTATTTGTACAATTGCCGTACTTGGTCGACAGTTGTATTTTAGGATATCGTGCGTCAGGTGTATCGTATGAGAATATTTTTGGGATGAGTATATGTATTCAGTATGTGAGTATACGTATCCAGTATGTCAAGACGGACAGGAACAGTTAGATTTGGCTAAGTATAGAGCCCTTGACGTACTCTAAGCTTAAGGACTAACGTACGCTAAGTTGCTAATGTTACGTACGTTATGGCTAAGGTATTACGTACGTAACAGAGGGAATCGGACAGGACCGAGCTGTGGACAGCAGGTGGGACCCTGTGTTGGTAGCTTTCGGCGTAGAACGTGCATGGGTAAGTCAACTACGTATTACGTATGCTATACAGGGTGTATTACGTACGTAATATGGGCTTTTACTGTAGCAAGTCAATGTACGTATTACGTATGCTATGGAGAAAGGATTACGTACGTAAGGCTTGGAACGAAATGAGTCAGTGACCTATGGACTGTCGTTACGTACGCTACCAAGGCCAGATAGCGTACGTAAGAGTGTGTTACGTACATTGACTATTGAATGTTACGTACGTAACGAGCTGGAAGTTTATATAAGTGGGATTTCAGTCACTTCGTTTTTCAGAACTTCATTTCATTCTTTTCGTCTTCAACACTGAAAGAGGGAGTTTCAGCTCTTCTAAGTTGATTATGAGCCTGGAAACATGGGATTGGAGCTTGAGATATGGAGCTATTGTTGATTCTTGAAGTGTTTGCTTGTGTATTTCATCTTCTAAGAGGTATGTTGGATAATCCTCTCATTGAATTCGGATTTTGATGTTATTGTTGATGAATGATTCGTATGAAGATGATTATGATCTTGTTGTTACGATTCATGAGGCTATTGATAAGTGTCATTTCTGTACACTTATCCATGGTTTGTATCGATAAAATTCACCCATAATTGAGTTAGTCTACTCGTTTTTTGCTTTTAATTTATTAGTTTTAATAATTTTATTTTTATTGGATGATGATCGGATTAAATAACTGAATTACTCAAGAAACAACATGTTTAATAAATATTCTCTTTATTGAATTTTGATATATTCATGTTGTAGGGCTTTCCGAGACGAATTCGGCAGTCTTTCCGGATTCAAAATCAGAGTTGTATATCAAAAGTTATCATCCGAAGAAGATCTGGGGCAAAAACGCAAAGTCCGAGGGAATTCGGGCTGAAAACGTAACTATCAAAGCTTCAAATGAGCAAATTTACGAAGCCACGTTACGGCCGTAACATTCGTGAAGTTACGGCCGTAAGTCACCTCGATTGGCCAGAACTCCTGAATGTTACGGCCGTAACTCTTGACAGATTGCTATGATTTGTCTAATTTTTTATACTTTTTGTGTATTATTGAGGGGATGGCTGGCATTGATCCGATATAATGTAATAATGCTGTAGTTTTGGAGCTATTAGATGACTTTAGGTGTATAAATAGACCCCTTAGATCCTTCATCATTTACCATTCATCTTATAATTTTCCATTTTCTTGTAAACTTTTCTTTTTGTGTGAAGAACACACTTGTGTTCTTGAGTGATCTTTGTAAGTGTGGTGTAGTATATGTTGTTCAGAGAGTTTATTGCTTCTATCTCCTTTATCTACTAAGGGAGTTAGGATCAATTCTTTCTCTTGATTCAACTAAAAATGACCACCAAAGCTTGTAATATGTGTAATAAACCCTTTATGGGCTAAGTTTCTTAAGTTGGGATTATAAACAAGGTTAGTCATGTTATATATGTTTGTATAAAGATATATTATGAATTACTTATTATTGTGTGTGATTTTCATTGTTTTAACAATCTTTATTTATTTGGCCAATTAATGAAGATATTTATGATCTTCATATGTTTCGAAAGAAAATATGTTTGATTAGATCAAATGATCTTCACTCTAAGTTGTTCTAGGGGATAGAAATATACCCCTAGTCCTTAGATGATTCATTGAGTTATTTTCACAATTCCTAATGCTATGTATTGAAGACAATCAACATAGAAATATAGTGGATTGATTCAATATGTAAGGGCGTTTATAGTTCGAAAGAGAAACCGTCTTTTTAAGGAAAATCGAATCTACACAACATAATAAGTAAATTCATCTTATGATCTCCAATACATCTTTTATAACTAATGACAAACTAAGTTTGTAATCCCAACTATTTCATTTTATCGATAATCAATCTATTAATATTGCTATCTTTTTATTTCCTTATAATATTAGAACTATTATTGCAATTTCTTTGCAATTATTAAACCAAACTTTTTAATTGTGTGTTTCACTAATCTTAAGTATCTATAAAAATAGACTAATAGTGTATAATTCAAATTATAACATAACTTCCTTGTGGGATCGATAAACCGGACTCAAAAAGTCCACTTTACTTCTTGATACGATATCGCACTTGCGATAGTTACACAAAAAGCGTGTCAAGTTTTTGGCGCCGTTCTGGGAAGTATAAGTTATATTTGAACTCTTACATTATAAACTATTTGTGTAGGTACAAATTTCTCGACGTTGTAACTTAGTACTAAATTGTGTTTGTCCGGTCAAGTGGCGGATAACGGTACTCCGTGACTATTAAAGTCGGATTTTTCATTTCCCACAACAACCGATATTTGTATATATTTTTTTATTTTATTTTATTTTCATTGTCTTTTTATTTTTTGTTTTTTTATCATGGATGAAACATTGTTTAAAATTGAAAAAAGATTTCCCTTTCTAAGCAAAAATGCAATTTTAAAAATTTACAAGACAAGGCTTGAAAGGATGAGGTTGCTTACAAATAAAAGCATACCTTTTGACATAAGATTCATTATCGAAGCCAAAGTAAGAATAGAAGGTGAATTCACAGAAACACCAACTAGATTTTTACTGTGGCTTGGAAAAAGTTCATATGCAAAGAAACGACGAGCAAAGATTCTAGCCGTTTGCTATAAATGTGCTAGATGGAACTGTAATGCAAAATGTCGATCTTTAGGAATTCCATCTACAAATAGAGAAGATAAAATTCAGTTCATTAATGATGGTCTGAATAAGGAGAATTTAGATAATATCGAAATTTCTCTTGACACGCATCCTAGTGGACTTGTGTATTACGGAATTCAATGTTTGTGGAATAAATTCAAACCATAATATGAACAACGTCTTGGGAATCTGACGTTAAAAGACCCTGTTTGCCAATTTGTAAGAAAATTGGATGGGAAGCTTCTCCCCGACTCATAGAAGGCGTTTAGGCCGTTTCTGAACGTAAAATCAGAGGAAGATGTGAGCCACAATCACAACTACTGTACATACGCGTAAGTATCTTTTATTTTTGTCGTGTGGTGAGATTTTCTGAATAAAAAATGTGATACGCGATAAAAGCTTTCATTATTCTATTGAGTAGTTGAAGCACAATCAAACGCAATCACAAACTTGTTAAACAATTTTTACCCTCTTTTTCTTCTATAAATAAACTTTCTACTGGTTTCTTTCATTCATCCCTCAAACTTGCACTTTTCTCTGTTTCTCTCTAAAAAATTTTTTTTCCTTTCAAAAATGGAGTCATCATCTTCAACAAAAATTTTACACACTGCATTTTTGGTGGATCTAGTTCTGGAAAGAGGCATGCTTCACCGGGCACCCACAACTTGGGTCGTACCTTAGGAGAAAAATGCATTCATGTAGTTTACGGAGGAGGAAGTCTAGGATTAATGGGGCGAGCCGTACGCCTATATGGAAGGAGTAAGAGTGTTGGGAGTAATCCCAAAACCTCCGGGCCGAAAGTAAAATCACCGGTCAACTATTGGAGATGAGTTTAGATCTGAATATGCAAGATCGCATAACTCACATGATAAATAATTCTCGCGCCTTTATCGCCCTTCCCGTGGTTTTGGCACACTTGAGGAACTTTTTCATGTGGTTACCAGAGCCACTAAATGTTCATCAAAACCAATAGGAATGCTTAATGTCAATGGTTTCTTTGATGGTTTACTGTCTTTCATCGACTACTCTGCTGAAAAGGGATTTATTTCCGAGCGTGCAAAACGAATCATAGTCGTTGCAACAACACCGGAAGAACTAATCGAAAAACTCAATGAATTTGTTCCTCAACCAGATCCACTCTAGCTAAAATTGTGCAGGTAGAAGATTTTACCGTGAGAAAACGAAAAGTAGATTCATTCCTCTCCCTTTGATAACCCATGTCGGACCCCTTGTATTTTTACTTTTTGTCGTGTGTAATAATCGTGCTAAATGATGGCAGCTTAAGGAGTTTCTTCTTGATCTCTTGACGCGCATCTATTCACGATTTATGTATTTTTAATTCATTACTATAATGTTTATTTCGTGTTTTGCTTTTATAAAAACTTTGATGGCAGCGTAAGGCGACTCTTCGGACTTTCTTGATGCGCATCTAAAAAATTATGTTATACTTACGAGTATATTTTATTTTCTTTTGTGTGTGCCTCGTATATTTATTCTCTTGCAGATTCTAAAAGGCGTTAGGCTCAGACATCAACTTTCTTAACAGGGAGTACTCTGCTTTTCTGCATTGATTTTTATTTTTTATTTTTTATTTTATTTTTAAACTGAGGACAGTTTTATTTTCAAGTTTGGGGGTGGTTTGTTTTAGTATTTGTGTTTGTTTAATAATTTTGGTGTGTTTTGATTGATTTGGTTATTTGCCTTAATTTTTTTTTATATATATATATTTATAGTATTTTGATATTTGAGATTTTTAAAATCTGGCCATAACACCAATAAATTAGCTTTATACAAACTTCTAAAATCGTTTTAACCGGTAAAAAAATTGTATATTCCAAAATTTTTTGAGCCTTAATCTCTCTTTCCAAGCCTTGTAATTATCATATAAAATCGAGTCATTCGTTACCTTGAGAAAAGAAGAATCAATTGGTTAATGAAAAATAAAACTGAAATTTACTTAATTTGTGGAGTTTTTGATTTTTCATGCTTAACTAAAAAATGATTTTCTGCAAAAATTCTATTCCCTAAAAAAAGGAGTCATTGGTGAAAAGAGCTACACGTTAGCAAATAACGGTGTGAAAGCTATCACCTAAAAAAATAAATGACGAAAAGGAGAAGTGTTGAGCAGCAACAGCTGCCTAATTTTGGAAGTCTTAAATTTTGCGAAAAATAAAGGACTAACCATTGTTGGTGCGTAGCTGCCGTCTCAGGAAAAATTGGTGAAAAGAGCTACACGTTAGCAAATAACGGTGTGAAAGCTATCACCTTTTTACGAAAAAAAAAAAAATGAGATAGAAATTGTGTTAGTGAAAAGAGCTACACGTTAGCAAATAACGGTGTGAAAGCTATCACTAAAAGGGATGTAGTTTATGAGCAGATTTGAATTAATTAGCAGCTGAATTTCAATACACTCAATTTTGTAAAAATCACAATATTTGATGACGCCAATGAAATTCTTCTTCATATTGAGTCGAAAAATAAACGAGTGATCGAGAGCAACCATTAAAGGGAGTCGTGTGTATCACGAGTGGGAAAGAAATAATCAACCTTTTGGGGGGAAAACCTTACATTTTGGAATTACAAAATAAAAACCGTGTTTTAACTTCAAAAATATTAGTAGATTTATTTTGAATCTTGATTCATTTCTATCTACTGTATAAAGCTGGTTGTTGTTTATTAATGGCATTTTGATCTCCTTTTCTCTTTTTATATTTTAATTTATGTGTGTATTAATTTTCTTATTTTTTTATTTTTATTTTTGGAGTGTGAATAATAAAGAGTCTTGCTCGGGACTAGCAAGAATTCAAGTTTGGGGTGTGATAAGTGTCATTTCGTACACTTATCCATGGTTTGTATCGATAAAATTCACCCATAATTGAGCTAGTCTACTCGTTTTTGCTTTTAATTTATTAGTTTTAATAATTTTATTTTTATGGATGATGATCGGATTAAATAACTGAATTACTCAAGAAACAACATGTTTAATAAATATTCTCTTTATTGAATTTTGATATATTCATGTTGTAGGGCTTTCCGAGACGAATTCGGCTTTTCCGATTCAAAATCGAGTTGTATATCAAAAGTTATCATCCGAAGAAGATCCAGGGCAAAAACGCAAAGTCCGAGGAATTCTCGGGCTGAAAACGTAACTATCAAAGCTTCAAATGAGCAAATTTACGGCCACATTACGGCCGTAACATTCGTGAAGTTACGGCCGTAAGTCACCTCGATTACGGCCGTAACTCCAATGTTACGGCCAGTAACTCTTGACAGATTGCTATGATTTGTCTAATTTTTATACTTTTGTGTATTAGTGAGGGGAGGGCTGGCATTTATCCGAGATACTGTAATAATGCTGTAGTTTTGGAGCAATTTGATGACTTTAGGTGTATAAAAAGACCCCATAGATCCTCCATCATTTACCATTCATCTTATACTTTTCCATTTTCTTGTAAACTTTTCTTTTGTGTGAAGAACACACTTGTGTTCTTGAGTGATCTTTGTAAGTGTGGTGTAGTATATGTTGTTCGGAGAGTTTATTGCTTCTATCTCCTTTATCTACTAAGGGAG
The DNA here is from genome assembly GCA_033398695.1 of Orobanche coerulescens. NCBI lineage: Eukaryota > Viridiplantae > Streptophyta > Magnoliopsida > Lamiales > Orobanchaceae > Orobanche > Orobanche coerulescens. The sequence continues at coordinate 68,069,981 of CM065801.1, forward strand.
TTAGGATCAATTCTTTCTCTTGATTCAACTAAAAATGACCACCAAAGCTTGTAATATGTGTAATAAACCCTTTATGGGCTAAGTTTCTTAAGTTGGGATTATAAACAAGGTTAGTCATGTTATATATGTTTGTATAAAGATATATTATGAATTACTTATTATTGTGTGTGATTTTCATTGTTTTAACAATCTTTATTTATTTGGCCAATTAATGAAGATATTTATGATCTTCATATGTTTCGAAAGAAAATATGTTTGATTAGATCAAATGATCTTCACTCTAAGTTGTTCTAGGGGATAGAAATATACCCCTAGTCCTTAGATGATTCATTGAGTTATTTTCACAATTCCTAATGCTATGTATTGAAGACAATCAACATAGAAATATAGTGGATTGATTCAATATGTAAGGGGCGTTTTATAGTTCGAAAGAGAAACCGTCTTTTTAAGGAAAATCGAATCTACACAACATAATAAGTAAATTCATCTTATGATCTCCAATACATCTTTTATAACTAATGACAAACTAAGTTTGTAATCCCAACTATTTCATTTTATCGATAATCAATCTATTAATATTGCTATCTTTTTATTTCCTTATAATATTAGAACTATTATTGCAATTTCTTTGCAATTATTAAACCAAACTTTTTAATTGTGTGTTTCACTAATCTTAAGTATCTATAAAAATAGACTAATAGTGTATAATTCAAATTATAACATAACTTCCTTGTGGGATCGATAAACCGGACTCAAAAAGTCCACTTTACTACTTGATACGATATCGTGCACTTGCGATAGTTACACAAAAAGCGTGTCAAGTTTTTGGCGCCGTTGCCGGGGAAGTATAAGTTATATTTGAACTCTTACATTATAAACTATTTGTGTAGGTACAAATTTCTCGACGTTGTAACTTAGTACTAAATTGTGTTTGTCCGGTCAAGTGGCGGATAACGGTACTCCGTGACTATTAAAGTCGGATTTTTCAGTTTCCCACAACAACTGATATTTGTATATATTTTTTTTATTTTATTTTATTTTCATTGTCTTTTTATTTTTTGTTTTTTTTTATCATGGATGAAACATTGTTTAAAATTGAAAAAAGATTTCCCTTTCTAAGCAAAAATGCAATTTTAAAAATTTACAAGACAAGGCTTGAAAGGATGAGGTTGCTTACAAATAAAAGCATACCTTTTGACATAAGATTCATTATCGAAGCCAAAGTAAGAATAGAAGGTGAATTCACAGAAACACCAACTAGATTTTTACCAGGGCTTGGAAAAAGTTCATATGCAAAGAAACGACGAGCAAAGATTCTAGCCGTTTGCTATAAATGTGCTAGATGGAACTGTAATGCAAAATGTCGATCTTTAGGAATTCCATCTACAAACAGAGAAGATAAAATTCAGTTCATTAATGATGGTCTGAATAAGGAGAATTTAGATAATATCGAAATTTCTCTTGACACGCATCCTAGTGGACTTGTGTATTACGGAATTCAATGTTTGTGGAATAAATTCAAACCAGAATATGAACAACGTCTTGGGAATCGACGTTAAAAGACCTGTTTGCCAATTTGTAAGAAAATTGGATGGGAAGCTTCTCCCGACTCATAGAAGGCGTTTAGGCCGTTTACAACGTAAAATCGGAGGAAGATGAGAGCCACAATCACAACTCATGTACATACGCGTAAGTATCTTTTATTTTTGTCGTGTGGTGAGATTTTGAATAAAAATGTGATACGCGATAAAAGCTTTCATTATTCTATTGAGTAGTTGAAGCACAATCAAACGCAATCACAAACTTGTTAAACAATTTTTACCCTCTTTTTCTTCTATAAATAAACTTTCTCTTGGTTTCTTTCATTCATCCCTCAAACTTGCACTTTTCTCTGTTTCTCTCTAAAATTTTTTTCTTTTCAAAAATGGAGTCATCATCTTCAACAAAAAAATTTTACAGTCTGCATTTTTGGTGGATCTAGTTAAGGAAAAGAGGCATGCTTCTTTGACGACCCACAACTTGGGTCGTACCTTAGGAGAAAAATGCATTCATGTAGTTTACGGAGGAGGAAGTCTAGGATTAATGGGGCGAGCTGCTGCTTCTGCCTATATGGAAGGAGTAAGAGTGTTGGGAGTAATCCCAAAACCTCTGGCTGAAAGTAAAATCACCGGGTCAACTATTGGAGATGAGTTTAGATCTGTGAATATGCAAGATCGCATAACTCACATGATAAATAATTCTGGCGCCTTTATCGCCCTTCCCGGTGGTTTTGGCACACTTGAGGACCCATCGAATCACGTTGTTTTGTTGGCTACAAACATGATTATGGATTGATTCATATTCTTGAAGAACACTTGAGTTATATATGTCGTGATTTTTTTAAAATTGGAAAGGATTACAGTTATTTTTTGCAACACCCTAAACTAGGCGACTATTACAGTGCCGTGGACCCCCAACTAGGACCCACCAGGCGAATGAAAATTAATGACTTAAATAATATAATTGTAGTACCGAACCACATTATATCATCAATTACTCCGATGAGGAGTTTCAAGTACAACACACCCAAGATAATACAGAATACATGTATATTTTATATGAAGATAAAATATACAACACTGAATCAAAATGAGTATCCAACGGAAATCTGCAGCGGAAATAAAATGAAGAAAAACGTGAATGACTGAAAGGACTGGGGCCCCCTACTAGTATCACTGGGACTCCTCGCCATCAACGTTCTCTTCCCGTGCTTTAGTCTTGCCATGACCTGAAAAGAACATCCCCCAACGGGGTCAGTTACACATAACAACAATCCTCAAGAGTTGAATAAACACAATCATGATATATTTTAATTATGAAATTAAGTTGAAGAGGAGCATCATAGTACGCCCGTAATGGTATGTGCAAGTACACAAGACGAGTGTCCGGACACACCCGTCCTTGTACCTAATTAGTCTCACGGAAGTACGTTACCGTGTGCATAGTCCATAGTGTCGGTGAACCCGAACACATGACCATCATGCGCCCGACTAAAAATTCCACACATCCCCACCCGGCCACGCAATATGAACCCAGAAGGTCATATGAACAAGAATGACCATGAAGAATATTAATGAATAACAATCTGACAAAGTCAAGAATGACTCACCGAGATGAAATAATAGTGAAGTGGATGATAGCTCAATGAAATGATTGGAACCGTCGTTCCTAGTGAATGAAGTGATTATTCGACAATTACAAGTCTCAATACGGTTAATACATTATGAATGAGTTATGATTATGAATGAACAACGAAAGGAATGAATATCCTTTTAACCGAGTAAAAATTAACTTACACAATATCGGTGAAGAAAGTCCTTCCTCGAACAATGTCCTAAAAAGAGATGTCGGTCACTCGAACAACCTTGAATAACACAATTACCAATAATCCGCTTAATAAACGATTCAAACATGATCACAACCCACTTCAAAAGTCGATACAACAATATCCAAACTCATTGGGGCATTAAGACAAACACTTAGCAAACATTCATCCTTTGATTATAATCAACCCCAACTATATCGGAACCAAACTCCAAAATGAGTAGTTCAATCCAACAAAACACCTCCGATGATATCAATAATCCAATCGAGTTAACAACAACATCTAATCGAAAACCCCCAAATATCAAAGTCAACTCTAAAGTGTTCTTGATTAATTCTCCAAATATTCGTCAAATCCAAGAAACACATCAATAAATCCGTAGGAATAAATGTAACCAAGGTAGATAATCCATATCTAACATATTCCAACATAATACCAAGCTTACACAAAGAGATCGGAAGGAAAATACTCAAAATCCGAAATTCTAGATCCAAGAGATCATTACCTTGATTTGATGTGTTGGAGAGGATGAAATGATGATTAATCCTAATAATAAGTTTGAAGATGATGATAGATGGACTCAGCTCGAAGAAATCTCTCCAAAATGCCCGAAATCGCCCAAAACCGATGAAGGAAAGAAGTGGAATGAAGAAATGACGAATCTGCACTGCACTGTCCAATATATACTGGTCCCAGCTTCGCGCACGCTATGACCTGATATGTAGCGTGCACTAACGGGTTAACCGGATAGTCCAGTAAGCTCTGACTGCCTCATTAGCGTACGCTACGAACTTGGTAGCGTGTGCTAACGTCCTCCCGATAGCGTGCGTTAACTCAAAAAGTTAGCATGCGCTAACTGATATCTGATGCCCAATGACTGAAGTCCATAACCTCCTGTTCTCTGATCTGCTCGCGATAGCATACGCTACACCCAAAACTCAGTGTGTGCTACTACACCATTAGCGTACGCTAATATCCACTCATAGCATACGCTATGAATTATTCCAAATCAGTCCAGTACCCACTGGACTCTGCCTGATCGACCTTAGCGCGCACTACACTGCTAGCATAGCGTGCGCTATCCGAACTCACTACCGCGCGCTACTTACCATTCGTAGCGTGTGCTACTACAAGTCAATTGCAGTCCAGTGCCTTCTTGACTGTCTGCCTGAACCACGCTAGCGTGCGGTAATGCTGAGAGGTAGCGTGCGCTACCCGTACTCAATTGGCGCATGCTAAAGAGAGTATGTAGCGTGCATTACTCCTCACACACAGCCCACTATGAAAAAGACAATGATGATAAACACGGCTCGATCCTCCAACCAAGTAGAAAGATGTATAATAACTGATACATGATATAAATTACTCTGAACGGTGAATACAATGATTGACTATGAATGATGAATGATTATTAATGAGTGAAAAATACTGAGTGACAATTATTGAATGATAATGACTGAATTACAACTGGGTATTACATACACCCCCTTAAAAGAGTTTCGTCCCCAAAACTAAGGGTCAAACAACTCGGGATAACTCTCCCGCATACTATCCTCTGTTTCCCAAGTAGCCTCTTCGACTCCATGTCTAGACCACTGTATTTTAACCAAAGGAATCGTCTTGTTCCTCAACTGTTTGATTCGCCATTCTAAAACTCGTATAGGACGCTCTTCATATGAATGATCATCCGCGTTCTCGATTTCATCGAATTGAAGTGTGTGACTCGGGTCAGAAACATGCTTCCGCAACTGAGAGACGTAAAACACATTATGAATTCAGCTCAACGCCGGAGGTAAGGCCAATCGATAAGCCAGACTGCCTACTAGATCCAAAATCTCAAACGGTCCGATGAATCTCGGACTCAACTTTCCCTGCTTCCCAAAACGGAAGATACCTCGACTCGGGGATACCTTGACCAAAATGTGGTCACCTGTCTCAAAATCTAATGGTCGACGACGATTATCTGCATATGATTTCTGTCAACTCTGAGCGGTCAACAAACGACTCCTGATCAAAGCTACCTTCTCGCGGGCGGCTATAAGCATATCGGGCTCGGTGCTGATTGATTCTGATAAGTCATCCCAACACAAAGGATATCGACAATGATGACCGTACAAGGCCTCGTAAGGTGCCATATTAATCGAAGCATGCCAACTATTATTGTACATGAGCTCGATCAACAGTAGTTGGGCTTCCCAATCGTCCTTCTAATCGAGAACACATGCCCTTAACATGTCCTCCAATGTCTGAATAGTCCTATCTGATTGTCTGTCGGACTGAGGATGAAAAGATGTGCTGAGATTAAGCTGAGTTCCCATAGCATGATGAACTGGTTTCCAAAAATGCGACATGAATCGCCCGTCATGATCAGAAATGATACTCTTACGAGTACCGTGCAATCTCACTATCTCTTTGATGAACAACTGGGCAAGTCTCTCGGGACCCCACGTATCCTTAATCTCAAGAAAATGATCTAATTTAGTTAAGCAGTCTACAATTACCCAAAATTGTATTTATGCCACAACGACTCGTCGGCAAACTCGTGATGAAGTCCATCGAAATATCTTCCCACTTCCACTCTGGAATAGGGAGCGGTTTCAGCATACCCGCCGGTCGCTGATGTTCTATCTTGACTTGCTGATAGGTTAAACATCTTGAAACAAATTCTGCGACTTCTCACTTCATATTACTCCACCAGTAATTTTGTTTCAAGTCTTTATACATCTTGCAAGACCCCAGAAGAATAGAATATGGGGTAGCATGAGCTTCTTTCAAACTCGAGTTTTTCAACTCGTCATTCGCCGGAACACATAACTGATTCTTAAATCGCAAAAGTCCATCCTCGTGGACCACAAATCCAGGGGCTTTCCCCTGAATCACATCCTCCCGGATGCGCGACAAAAACGGGTCTGAACCCTGATTCACTCTAATTGCCTCCTCAAGTGGCGATGAAATCTCCAACATGCAAAGTTGCCCTTGCGCTCGCTGTAACCAGACCTCGATCTCGGGTCGAAGGAATTCCTGTTGAAGCTCCTTCTGAACTGTTAAACGAGCAATCATTTGCTCCTGAATGGACTTACGACTCAAGGCATCGGCGACCATGTTCGCCTTGCCCGGGTGGTACAGGATCTCAATATCATAATCTTTGATTAGTTCCAACCACCGCCTCTGTCGCATATTTAACTCCTTCTGAGTAAATATATACTTCAAGCTCTTATGATCGGTGAATATCTGTGAGGTAACGCCATAAAGATAATGATGCCAAATCTTTAATGCGAACACCATGGCTGCTAGCTCCAGGTCGTGGGTTGGATAATTAACCTCGTAAGGTCTCAATTGACGTGAAGCATAAGCAATAACTTTCTCGTTCGGCATTAATACACATCCAAGACCATGTCCGGACGCATCACTATAAACCACGAATCCCTCCGTCCCTTGCGCCAAGGAAAGGACAGGTGCTGAAATCAAATGACTCTTGAGTTCCTCAGAACTCCGCTGACACGCGTCAGACCACATGTATTTCTTATCCTTCCGGAAAAGGTTCATCATGGGTTGAGCGATTTAAGAAAATCCTTCCACAAATCGCCGGTAATACCTTGCTAATCCGAGAAAACTTTGGATTTCCTTAACATTCTTCGGAGGTTGCCAATCTCGGATAGCCTCCATCTTCTGAGGGTCGACACGAACTCTGTCTAATGAAATTACATGTCCGAGAAACGTCACCTCGGACATCCAGAACTCACATTTGGAAAACTTTCCATAAAGTTGCTATTGTCTCAACACGTTGAGAACCTGGTGAAGGTGAAATTCGTGCTCCTCCCGGTCACGAGAATAAATTAAAATGTCATCAATGAAGACAACCACGAACTGATCCAAATAGTCAATGAAAACTCGATTCATTAACTCCATGTATACCGTAGGTGCATTAGTTAACCCAAATGGCATTACCACAAACTCATAATGACCATAGCGTGTTCGGAGCGCCGTCCTTGCGATATCCGACTCTCGAATTCGCAATTGATCATATATAGATCCTAAGTTGATCTTAGAAAATACTGAAGATCCCTGAAGTTGATCCAAAAGATCATCAATACGGGGTAGAGAATATTTATTCTTGATCGTCACCCTGTTCAACTCCCTATAATCAATACACAAACGAAATGAACCGTCCTTCTTATTGACAAATAACACTCGTGCTCCCCACGGGGGCGCACTCGTTCGGATATAACCTTTCTCGGTCAAATCCTCCAATCGATTCTTCAGTTCCTGCATTTCGGTCGGGGCCATCCGATATGGTGCCTTCGATATTGGAGATGTACCAGGCTCCAACTCAATCATGAATTCCACATCTCTCTGTGGAGGCAAACCAGGTAACTCGTCTGGAAATATGTCGGCATATTCTCTCACTATCGGAATATCCTCCAACATTATTGATTATTTCTCGGTTTTGGTCATATATCACCAATAACCAACACACCCCTTACTGAGTAATTTCACTACTTTCATCAAGTTGATGACTCTCCCGGAACAGCTGGGATTACCTCCCAGAAATACACATTCGACCCCATCGTCTGAAATTATAGTGACCATACGCTTACGGACACTAATGATGGCATCGTGACGATCCATCCAGTCAATACCCAAGATGACATCGTCTCTCGGTAAATCTACCACGGTTAGGTCTGCTAACCAATCACGGCCATGAAGCTGAATCGGACAATCCTTAATCTCACGATCTCCAATAATCCTTCTAGCATCAGGTAGACCAATAACATAAGGCTCACAACTAGTAGCACTACCCAGACATAGTCTAATCAAACATGACTCGGAAATGAATGAATGCGATGCACCAGTATCAAAGAAGGTACACACAGGTTGAGATAGAATTTCGAGTGTACCTGAGATCATCCGAGCCTCTGGATCGTCGGTCCTCTTCATCTCATAAATTTGGGGCTTGCTAGTCCCCGCACCGGACGCTCCTGTCTGTGGACTATGGGCTCTACCTTTGTTTGCTCCTGTCATCTTAAATGACTCAGACTGAGTGGTCTGATTATGAACAGCTGATTGCTTCGTGACCTGAGATGATGCCGGAGTAGGTTTGGAGTCCCTTCGGCAAAAACGGGCCTTATGCCGAGCAATCCCACAGTTATTGCACGTGATAGTCTGCCTCGGACACTTGGTGCTGAAATGACCAAGTTCTCCACAGTTGAAACAGATGATGGACGAACTGGCCGCTCGTGACTGAGATTCCGCGGGTCTGGGCGCCATAGGAGATAGCTCAGAGAAAGTAGAGCCCGCACGAAGCTTCTTGAAAGGTGCCTGACTACCTTCAGACTGATTACGATTCTTAGACTTCTTGCTAGCAGATGAAGGTTGCTGCTTAGCAATCTCCTTAGAAGTAAGCTCATAAGTAAGAGCTTTCTCGATGAGTTCGGCCAGAGTGGTGCAATTGTGATTAAGCAACTTCATCTGCATACGAGGTTTACCTCTTGCTAAAATACTTGATCTTATCTGCCTGTGAGTGAATAATAGATGAGGCGAAGGGAAGTAGCTCCTGAAATTTCTCGGCGATGGCGAGAACATCATTGTCCGCTGAGAGGTCGGGAGTGAGTAATTATGATAACTTGGCCTCTCTGAGTGGGGCCGGATAATACCTCTCCATCATGAGAGTCTTGAATTGATCCCAAGTACAAGATCCGTCGGTGGGCTTCAACGATAACCACCATGAATGAACGCTCTTACCCAGATAGTAAGCCGCAACTGAAACTTTGTGCCCTTAGGGACACTCTACCATAGCAAATAACTTCTCGAAATGCTCGAGCCAATGAACAATATCCGTCAGCTCAGATGAGCCCTCAAAAGTAGGTGGCCTTTGGCGAGAGATGTCGCCAATAATACTGCTTACACCCATCTCTTGCCCCTGAGGTGGCGGCGGAGGAGCCTGCTGATTATGAGCTGTTGAGTTCTGCATCGTCTCCATGAGGCGTGCCATCCGTGTCATCTGGGCCATCATGCCCTGCATAAAAGCGAGTGGATCAATGCGAATACCTTCTGATTAATCCGTGTCCCGGGTACGATTCCCTAACAGTGAATGATCATTTCTGGGTGAATGAGTGGCAGCATCGCTACTCGATGAATTAGCATTATTCCTCGCGTTCGCGCGCGTATTCATACGAGCTTTTGGGTTTCGGCCCGCACCGCGGCCTCTTCCCCCGCGTCCTCTGCCTGCTCTGTCCATACTGAAGTAGGAAAGTCACAAGATAATTATAGATCTCGCATGGATATCGCATTATGATTACGTCATGAAATGATGAAAACGAGCATACGCGCTCTAACACAATGATTACATGAATGATCCACTGAGGTGACATGATTATCCGATGAAAATCTTGAAATGATTATCTTGAACAAGTTAACAAGATTAATGATACGATCCTCAAGATCAACCACTGAACAGTGAAATGAACTGAGTGATAAATGAGTTAACATGACCGACATGATCAAAATGAAAATGATGATTGAGGATTGTTGACTGTTGAATGATGAATGAGTGATTCTTATTGCCAGAAATTATACCATGGCGTCAGAAATCTTACTGTTCTTTGGTCTGAGGGTCTCGGCTCTTGCACAGGTCACACGTGACGCGAAAGTCTAATGATACTAGTCTGATGAGCGATGATTTCAAATGAGACATGACTCGGAAGGTAGTATTCAAAACCACGCTCCGATACCAACTCTGTAACACCCCAAACTAGGCGACTATTATAGTGCCGTGGACCCCCAACTAGGACCCACCAGGCGAATGAAAATTAATGACTTAAATAATATAATTGTAGCACTGAACCACATTGTATCATCAATTACTCCGATTAGGAGTTTCAAGTACAACACACCCAAGATAATACAGAATACATGTATATTTTATATGAAGATAAAATATACAACACTGAATGAAAATGAGTATCCAACAGAAATCTGCAGCGGAAATAAAATGAAGAAAAACGTGAATGACTGAAAGGACTGGGGGCCCCTACTAGTATCACTGGGACTCCTCACCATCAAAGTTCTCTTCCCATGCTTTAGCCTTGCCATGACCTGAAAACAACATCCCCCAACGGGGTCAGTTACACAGAACAACAATCCTCAAGAGTTGAATAAACACAATCATGATCTATTTTAATTATGAAATTAAGCTAAAGAGGAGCATCATAGTACGCCCATAATGGTATGTGCAAGTGCACAAGACGAGTGTTTGGACACACCCGTCCTTGTACCTAATTAGTCTCATGGAGGTACGCTACCGTGTGCACAGTCCATTGTGTCGGTGAACCCGAACACATGACCATCATGTGCTCGACTAAAAATTCAACACATCCCCACCCGGCCACGCAATATGAACCCAGAAGTTCATATTAACAAGAATGACCATGAAGAATATTAATGAATAACAATCCAACAAAGTCAAGAATGACTCACCGAGATGAAACAATAGTGAAGTGAATGATAGCCCAATGAAATGATTGGAACCGTCGTTCCCCATGAATGAAGTGATTATTCGACAATTACAAGTCTCAATACGGTTAATACATTATGAATGAGTTATGATTATGAATGAACAACAACGAAAGGAATGAATATCCTTTTAACCGAGTAAGAATTAACTTACACAATACCGGTGAAGAAAGTCCTTCCTCGAACAATGTCCTTAAAAGAGATGTCGGTCGCTCGAACAACCTTGAATAACACAATTACCAATAATCCGCTTAATAAACAATTCAAACATGATCACAACCCACTTCAAAAGTCGATACAACAATATCCAAACTCATTGGGGCATTAAGTCCCATGTGGATCAAGCCATGGGCTCAGGTATGGTCTCGAGCTTTTTCGAATCATATGTTTTCCTTTGTATTTATCACACAAGATTCTGCTGTGCACTAAGTTGGGGGTCTTCACGGAAACAGCCTCCCTACCGTAATAAGTAGGGGCATAGTCTGCGTACATCTTACCCTCCCCAGACCCTGCTCTGAGCGGGATATACTGGGTATGTTTGGTTTGGTTTGGTTTTATTGGGGCATTAAGACAAACACTTAGTAAACATTCATCCTTTGATTATAATCAACCCCAACTATATCGGAACCAAACTCAAAAATGAGTAGTTCAATCCAAAAAAACACCTCCGATGATATCAATAATCCAATAGGAATCCACAAATCGAGTTAACGACAACATCTAATCGAAAACCCCCAAATATCAAAGTCAACTCTAAAGTGTTCTTGATTAATTCTCCAAATATTGGTCAAGTCCGAAAAACACATCAATAAATCCATAGGAATGCATGTATCCAAGATAGATAATCTATATCTAACATATTCCAACATAATAGCAAGTTTACACGAAGAGATCGGAAGGAAAATACTCAAAATCCGAAATTCTAGATCCAAGAGATAATTACCTTGATTTGATGTGTTGGAGAGGATGAAATGATGATTAATCCGAATGATAAGTTTGAAGATGATGATAGATGGATTCAGCTCGAAGAAATCTCTCCAAAACTCCTGAAATCACCCAAAACCGACGAAGGAAAGAAGTGGAATGAAGAAATGACGAATCTGGACTGCACTGTCCAATATATACTGGTCCCAGCTTAGCACACGCTATGACCTGATATGTAGCGTGCGCTAGCGGGTTAACCGGACAGTCTAGTAAGCTCTGACTGCCTCGTTTGCGTACGCTACGAACTTGTTAGCGTGCGCTAACATCCTCCCGATAGTGTGCGTAAACTCAAAAAGTTAGCGTGCGCTAACTGATATCTGATGCCCAGTGACTGAAGTCCAGAACATCCTATTCACTGACCTGCTCGCGATAGTGTACGCTACACCCAAAACTCAGCGTGCGCTACTACACCATTAACGTATGCTAATATCCACTCATAGCGTACGCTATGAATTATTCCAAATCAGTTCAGTACCCACTGGACTCTGCCTGATCGACCTTAGCGCGCACTACACTGCTAGCATAGCCTGCGCTATTCGAACTCACTAGCGCGCGCTACTTACCATTCGTAGTGTGCGCTACTACAACTCAACTGTAGTCCAGTGCCTTCTGGATTGTCTGCCTAAACCACGCTAGCGTGCGCTAATGCTGAAAGGTAGCATGCGCTACCCGTACTCAATTAGCGTGTGCTAAAGAGAGTACGTAGCGTGCATTACTCCTCACACACAGCCCACTATGAAAAAGTAATGATGATAAACACGGCTCGACCCTCCAACCAGGTAGAAAGACGAATAATAACTGATACACGATACAAATTACTCTGAACAGTGAATACAATGATTGACTATGAATGATGAATGATTATTAATGAGTGAAAAATACTGAGTGACAATTACTGAATGATAATTACGGAATGATAATGACTAAATTACAATCGGGTATTATAATTTTGGCATATGATTATTCCTGATGATAATCGGTAATTTTATTCCAATAAATTTACAAAGATGAGCCGTGTTAATCCGTAATTAATATTGAAGTCGGAACCAAGAATGTTGAAGATATTGTTAGAATTATTGATTATAGAATTTCGGCTTGTATTCATATTGTTAAGAGTTGATATGGTCTAGTTTCATATGATCGAGATGTTGTTGAACCATTGAGTTTGATTGGTTGGTTATATCGGTTGTTGATTGTTATTGAACGCATCGTTAATTGATCAATGCGTTAGGTTGCGTTAAGTGGTCGTTGATGATTAACCGTTGTGCTGCGATTGGGATTGAAGGACGCATGAATCGCATTGGTCTGGGCTGCGGACCTTGTAGATGAAGATGACGGGATTGGTCACAACTTCATCATATCGGTATCGAGGCAAGTTATGCTTGCTCAGTTCATAATGTTTAATAAATGATTTCATTTTTTCATTTCATTTATGATTCATATAGCAATGGTATCATGGAATATGAATTGTCAGGATGATGGTATGCATATTATGCTTGGACTAAGATAAATCATAATGTATATGATTTTACAGATGTCTAGTGAAAACGGAGACGTGAATTATATTTGGTCTATTGTGTGAGAGATTAGATATCAAGGTTAGTTATCATGCCGACATTAAACTCGAGGTGGTGATTTGGTATTAGTAATGGACTGCACTTCATTTTGGATTATTCGGATAACCGTGTATTCGTTCAGGGATGTTGGTCGTGGAAAGGTTAGCGTCTCCAGCTAAAGGTAAATTAGTATTGCTATATTATGATGATCATCCTGTTGCATTATTGCATGTGTGTGTTGATACTTCATGTGGTGAGTATGCATCATTGTTTGTTACATTTTGTGATGTGCTCTTTCTTTGAGCTGTGATATGTTCGGCCAATGTGTTAGGGGATAAGATATAAATGGCACCTATGTTCCGGGGTATTCCTGTGTGGATACTTTTGTGACCCTTGGTTGCGACCTTGGGGTATTTCATGATTGCATGAACTGTGTCAGGGGATAAGACCTAAATGGCACCTATGTTCCGGAGTATTCCTGTGAGATGCTTCTGTGACCCTTAGCTGCGGCCTTGGGGTTTATGTGTTAATATTATATGCATTGTTGAGCATGCTGTGAACTGTTGTCTGATGGAAATATGACATTGTGGTCGTGTCGGTCTTTCATGATCGAGTTATTGTTGCTCTCTTGGAAAGCCTTCTGATCCTGGAGGGATATGCGTTTCTTCGATATTTGTTGTCATGTTGCATCGTGGCATATCTGGAGTCAGATACGTTCTGATCATTCATGTGTAGGATTTTCATGGCGGGCACATGTAGCATATGTTGGTTTCGACCTTATATTGAACAGTGCACACGAGACGTACTTCGTGAGGCTGATTAGGTATGAGACCAGACGTGTATCTGATCAATACCCGTGGTTGGCTTGTACACGGACACATGTCCGGATCGGGCATATCGTGACGTCCATCTTGAGTCTTATTGATTGGTCGTTCACAGTCCATGTATAATCGGATCTGTTTCATAGTCGGGTTGTCTTCGAATCTCGTATATATATGATTTGTATATGGCTGATGATTTTATTCTCTCGTGTATCTGTCCCCGTTGACCCTTTACTAATCTCATTTGGAGTTACCATATCGATGGTCAACTCATTTGTTATCGAGCCTTTATTAATCTCGTTTGGATTTCACCCTGTCATTGGTATTTTCGTTCGTTATTGATGTCGTCGGTATTCTCAGTTGTTGACCCCTTATTGCTCTTGTTGGAGTTTACCGTGTCGTCGGTATTCTCGGTTATTGTTCCTTTATTGATCTTATTGCAGTTTACCATATCGTTGGCATTCTCGATTGTCGATCCTTTCTCGATCTTATTGGATTTTACCGTGTCATTGGTATTCTCGGTTGTTGATCCTTTACTAATCCTGTTGGACTTTACCGTTTGTTGGTATTCCCAGTTGTTGATTCTTCATTGATCTTGTTGGAGTTACCACATCATGGTATTCTCGTTCGTGGTTGATCCTTTGTCGATCTTGGGTGGAGTTATCATGTTATTGATATTCCCGTTTTGATGCATTGGTTGTTTATCTTTTAGGTACTCGGAGTTCGAGCTAGTAGCGGTCGTGAAGGGATGAGCTTTCCATTGATACTGTCTATGGCATGATTGTTGGGATTTGTGTGTCCTTTCTGGTTTTTATGATTCCGCTGCAAATGTATTTAATTATGTATCTATTCGATGCGTGTGTAATTTTATGGCTTTCAGTATTTTTCCTACTCGTGTTTACTTTTTAAAGGCCCATTTGGTGTCCTTGCCTTGTGCTTTGAAATGGTATTTTATGACGGTAATTGGGAGCAACGTTTTGAAAAATATTTGAGTATTTTAAACATTACCGTCATTGGCCTTTTGGCATTTTAAACGTTTGCGAAAATGATTTTAGCCTTGTGGGTTCCATTGTAGGGCTCACGGCACTGTAATATCCCAGGATGGTTTTGGGGGTGTTACATAAGATGGTATCGGAGCTTGGGTTTCGTAAAACCCGGGCATGTGTGTTATGTGGCTCTACCGGTGCGGTGGTAGCGTGACTTTTGAAAATAATTTTCTGACTTTCGAGTCAAACAGATTTTTGGAGATTCCAAAATTTTTGAAATACTTTCAAATTGCCATATTTGCGATGCCGATGTGATGTTATTGTGTCGAGACCTTGTATAGGAGTCATATGCTAGTATCACGGGGGATCATCGACTTCACGGACCTGTAAGTATGTTCTTTCAGTTATTCAGTTTTGATGATGATTATTTGAGCATGGTGAAATGATTTTGAGATATTTCGGGATTGGGATACTGATAAATACAAGATTTTAAGTTTCGAGGACGAAACTTATTTAAGTGGGAAGATATGTAATATCCTAGAATTTCGCTATGATTTTTCGCATTATTTTATCTGGGTTGTACTGTACAGAGTGGGACCGACACAGTATGGGTGGATAATTTTGGGAACTATGACAGTCGAGCCGGTATGTCTATCGAGGTTATTTTAATTCTAGGATATTACATGCTTGACGTGTTTTTGGATGTCGGATATGATGTATGAGTATTTGTACAATTGTCGTAGTTGGTCGACAGTTGTATTTGAGGATATCGTGCGTCAGGTGTATCGTATGAGAATATTTTTGGGATGAGTATATGTATTCAGTATGTGAGTATACGTATCCAGTATGTCAATACGGACAGGAACAGTTGGATTTGGCTAGGTAATGAGCCCTTAACGTATGCTAAGCTTAAGGACTAACGTACGCTAAGTTGCTAATGTTACGTACGTTATGGCTAAGGCATTACGTACGTAACAGAGGGAATCGGACAGGACCGAGCTGTGGACGGCAGGTGGGGCCCTGTGTCGGTAGCTTTCGGCGGAGAAAGTGCATAGTCAAGTCAACTACATATTACGTACACTATACAAGGTGTATTACGTACGTAATATGGGCTTTTACTGTAGCAAGTCAACGTACGTATTACGTATGCTATGGAGAAAGGATTACGTACGTAAGGCTTGGAACGAAATGAGTCAGTGACCTATGGACTGTCGTTACGTACGCTACCAAGGTCAGATAGCATACGTAAGAGTGTGTTACGTACATTAACTGTTGAATGTTACGTACGTAATGAGCTGGAAGTTTATATAAGTGGGATTTCGGTCACTTCATTTTTCAGAACTTCATTTCATTTTTTTTTCATCTTCAACACTGAGAGAGGGAGTTTCAGCTCTTCTAAGTTGATTATGAGCTTGGAAACATGGGATTGGAGCTTGATATATGTAGCTATTGTTGATTCTTGAAGTGTTTTCTTGTGTATTTCATCTTCTAAGAGGTATGTTGGACAATCCTCTCCTTGAATTCGGATTTTGATGTTATTGTTGATGAATGATTCGTATGTAGATGATTATGATCTTGTTGTTACGATTCCTGAGGCTATATGAACTATATGTTGAAGGATACGATGGTTTATGTCTTGACTATGATGGTTACGGTGTTGTTGTTGTGATTCTTGAGGTTGTATGAATCGTATGTTAAGGAACATGATGATATATACCTTGGATTATGAATTAAATGATGGTTTAGATGATAGAACCCATCAAATCACATTGTTTTGTTGGCTACAAACATGATTATGGATTGATTCATATTCTTGAAGAACACTTGAGTTATATATGTCGTGATTTTTTTGAAATTGGAAAGGATTACGGTTAATTTTGGCATATGATTATTCGTGATGATAATCCGTAATTTTATTCCAATAAATTTACAAAGATGATCCGTGTTAATCCGTAATTAAGATTGAAGTCGGAACCAAGAATGTTGAAGACATTGTTAGAATTATTGAATATCGAATTTCGGCTTGTATTCATATTGTTAAGAGTTGATATGGTTTGGTTTCGTATGATCAAGATGTCGTTAAACCATTGAGTTTGATTGGTTGGTTATATCGGTTGTTGATTGTTAATTGATCAATGCGTTAGGTTGCGTTAACTGATCGTTGATGATTAACCGTTGTGCTGCGATTGGAATTGGAGGATGCATGAATCGCCTTGCGGGGCTGCGGAGCTTGTAGATGAAGATGACGGGATTGATCACAACTTCGTCATATCGGTATCGAGGCAAGTTATGCTTGCTCGGTTCATATATTTAATAAATGATTTCGTTTTTATTTCATTTATGATTCATATAGCAATGATATCATGGAATATGAATTGCCGGGATGATGGTATGTATATTATGCTTGGACTAAGATAAATCATAATGTATATGATTTTAAAGATGTCTAGTGGAAACGGAGACGTGAATTATATTTGGTCTATTGTGTGAGAGATTAGATATCAAGGTTAGATATCATGCCGACATTGAACTCGAGGTGGTTATTTGGTATTAGTAATGGACTGCACTTCATTTTGGATTATTCAGATAACCATTTATTCGTTCAGGGATGTTGGTCGTGGAAAGGTTAGCGTCTCCAGCTTGAGGTAAATTAATATTGCTAGATTATGATGATCATCCTATTGCATTATTTCATGTGCGTGTTGATACTTCATGTGGTGAGTATGCATCATTGTTTGTTACGTTTTGTGATGCGCTCTTTCTTTGAGCTGTGATCCGTTGGGCCGATGTGTTGGGGGATAAGACCTAAATGGCACCTATGTTCCAGGGTATTCCTGTGTGGATACTTTCGTGACCCTTGGTTGCGACCTTGGGGTATTTCGTGATTGCATGAATTGTGTTACGGGATAAGACCTAAATGGCGCCTATGTTCTGGAGTATTCATGTGAGATGCTTCCGTGACCCTTGGCTGCGGCCTTGGGGTTTATGTGTTAATATTATATGCATTGTTGAGCATGCTGTGAATTGTTGTCTGATGGAAATACGACATTGTGGTCGTGTCGATCTTTCATGATCGAGTTATTATTGCTCTCTTGGAAAGTCTTCTGATCCTTGAGGGATATGCGTTTCTTCGAGATTTATTGTCATGTTGTATCGTGGCATATCTGGAGTCAGATACATTCTGATCGTTCATGTGTAGGATTTTCGGGGTGGGCACGTGTAGCATATGTTGGTTTCGACCTCATATTGAACCGTACACACGAGATGTACTTTGTGAGGCTGATTAGGTACGAGACAAGATGTGTATCTAATCAATACCCGTGGTTGGCTTGTACACGGACACATATCCGGATCGGGCATATCGTGACGTCCATCTTGAGTCTTATTGATTGGTCGTTCACAGTCCAGATATAATCGGATATGTTTGATAGTCGGGTTGTCTTCGAATCCCGTATATATATGATTTGTATATGGTTGACGATTTTATTCGCTCGTGTATCTGTACCCGTTGACCCTGTACTAATCTCGTTTGGAGTTACCATATTGATATCGAGCCTTTATTAATATTGTTTGGAGTTCACCCTGTCATTGGTATTCTCGTTCGTTATTGTAACACCCCAAACTAGGCGGATATTACAGTGCCGTGGACCCCCGACTGGGACCCACCAGGCGAATGAAAACTGATGAATTAAGTAATATAATTGTAGTACCGAACCACATTATATTACCAAATACTCCGATGAGGAGCTTAAGTACAATACACCAGGACAATACAGAATACTAGTATATTTTATGTGAAGATAAAATACACCACCCTGAATAAATGAACATCTCAAACGGAATTTGCAGCGGAAATACAATGAAGAGAAATAAGAATGACTTAAATGACTGAAATAACCGGAATGACTGGGGCCCCCTACTAGTATCACTGGGACTCCTCGCCGTCAACATGCTCCTCCCGTGCCTTTGCCTTGCCGTGACCTGGAAACAAAATCCCCCAACGGCCGATTCTACGTAACAACAATCCTCAAGGGTTGAAAATACACAATCATGATATATCTGAAGTTATGAAATATCCTTAGTTATGAATTACGTTGAAGAGGAGTATCATAGTACGCCCGTAATGTTCTGTGCAAGTGCACAAGACGAATGACCGGACACACCCGTCCTTGTACCTAATTAGTCTCACGGAGGTAAGCGTTACCGTGTGCACAGTCCAATATAGCGGTGAACCCGATACATGACCATCGTGTGCCCGACTAAAAATTCCACACAACCACACCCGACCACGCAATATGAACCCAGAAGTTCATATGAACGAGAATGACCACAATGAATATCAATGAATAATAATTCGACAAGGCCAAGAATGACTCACCGAAATGAAAATAATAGTGACGTGATTGATAACTCAATGAAATGATTGGAACCGTCGTTCCTCATGAATGAAGTAATTATTCGACAATTACAAGTCTCAATACGGTTAATACAATGATGAATGAGTATGATTATGAATGAACAACAACAAAAGGAATGAATATCCTTTTAACCGAGTAAGAATCAACTTACACAACACCGGTGAAAATTATCCTTCCACGAACAACGTCCTAATTGAGATATCGGTCGCTCGAACAACCTTGAATGATACAATTATCAACAATCCGTTCAATATACGAATCAAACACAAATATAACGAACTCAAAACGTCGATACGATTAAACCACGTTCATTGGGGCATTATCGAACACTTTGTGGCCAAACTTCGATTGTTTATAACCAAGACTCAATAATACCAACATCAAATCCCCAAGAAGTGTTCCAAACCAACAAAACATCTTCAATACGATCAATAATCCATTATGAATATCCAAAATCGCGATTTCAACAACAATTAATCGAAAACCCCCAAATCCAACACAATATTCAAAGTGTTCTTGAATAATCCTTCAATAATCCAACGAATAATCAAACATGTATATAATCATGTGTATATCACTTCATACAACATGATCTTAACATCCAAAACATCATATCTCAATACAAAATCGAAATCCAAGAGGTTTGATGAATATTACCTTTGAAGATCCAAGCACTTTGATCCGAAGAACACGCGTTAGATCGACTATCCGGGCTTCACGATCGAAAGGAGATAAAGAAAACCAAACCCTCAAGTGATAGATGATGAAAAGTTTCTCTCCTCAAGCTCTCTCTCTCGTATGAAGGTGAAGAAGTGATGAAAAAATGAGTTGAATCGCACAAAAATCGCAATTATAGTGCTGACTGCACTGTGTGCCACGGCCCGGCCAAAGTGTGCCGCGGCACATGGCCAAAAACAGCCCCCAGCAATCGGCAGCGTGTCGCGGCCCGAACGAGTGTGCCGCGGCAGTGACTCGGCAGTGTGTCGCGGCCCTGTCGGCATGTGCCGCGGTCCACGGTACAGAGGGGTTGGCCGATAAGTTGCAACACGAGTGTGCCGCGGCCCGAACGAGTGTGCCGCGGCAGTGACTCGGCAGTGTGCCGCGACCCTGCCGGCATGTTCCGCGGCTCACAGTATAGGCTGCTCGGCCAAAAATTGGAAAATGTCTGTGCCGCGGCGTACACTCTTTGTGCCGCGGCCCACACCCCCCTTGAGTCCTAAAATGATGAAAAATGATCCGGGAAGAGAATAAAAGCAATAGGAATCAATATTTGGGAAACAATAACATGAAATGGAAGTACGTAAACCCCAAAACGGTGGTTCCAAGCCATGATTACAAGGATTCGCCCAACAAAACAAAATTCGAACAATGAGGAGATTAGAAATGACATGAACTCCAACGTCAACAACGACTAATGAATCAATTACCACGATCAAGATAATACTCTTGTTTCGTTTCCCGAATAAGGTTGAAACAATGAACAATATCGATACACAACTCGAAGTTATTCCGAACGGTGAACACGGATGAATGATTATTAACAAGTGAAAAATTACATAGAGACAATTACCGAATGAAATTACTGAATGATAGTGACTGAATTACAACCGGGTATTACATACACCCCCCCCTCTTAAAAGAGTTTCGTCCCCGAAACTAAGGGTCAAACAACTCGAGATAACTCTCCCGCATACTATCCTCGGTTTCCCAAGTAGCCTCTTCGACTCCGTGTCTAGACCACTGAATTTTAACCAAAGGAATCGCCTTATTCCTCAACTGTTTGATTCGCCGCTCTAAGACTCGTATGGGACGCTCGTCATACGAATGATCATCCGCGATCTCGATTTCGTCGAACTGAAGTATGTGACTCGGGTCGGCAACATACTTCCGCAACTGAGAGACGTGAAACACATTATGAATTCGGCTCAACGCCGGAGGTAAGGCCAAACGATAAGCTAGCTCGCCTACTCGTTCCAAAATCTCAAACGGTCCAATAAATCTCGGACTCAACTTCCCCCGTTTTCCGAAATGGAAAATACCTTGACTCGGGGACACTTTGACCAAAAGGTGGTCACCTGTCTCGAACTCTAGTGGTCGACAATGATTGTCTGCATAAGATTTCTGTCGACTCTGAGCGGTCAACAAACGACTCCTGATCAAAGCTACCTTCTCACGGGCGGCTATAAGCATATCGGGCTCGGTGCCGATTGATTCTGATAAGTCGTCCCAACACAAAGGAGATCGACAACGACGACCGTACAAGGCTTCGTAAGGTGCCATCTTAATCGAAGCATGCCAACTATTATTATACGTGAACTCGATCAATGGTAGTTGGGCTTCCCAATCGTCTTTCCAATCGAGGACGCATGCCCTCAACATGTCCTCTAATGTCTGAATAGTCCTCTCTGATTACCCGTCGGACTGAGGATGAAAAGCGGTACTGAGATTAAGATGAGTTCCCATAGCACGATGAACTGATTTCCAAAAATGAGACACAAACCGTCCGTCACGATCGGAAACGATACTTTTAGGAATACCGTGCAGTCTCACTATCTCTTTGATGAACAGCTGGGCAAGTCTCTCGGGACCCTACGTATCCTTAATCTCAAGGAAATGAGCTGATTTAGTTAGACGATCCACAATTACCCAGATCATATTCATGCCACGACGACTCGTTGGCAAACTCGTTATGAAATCTATTGAAATATCCTCCCATTTCCATTCTCGAATAGGGAGAGGTTTCAGCATACCCATCGGTCGCTGATGTTCTATCTTGACTTGCTGACAAGTTAAGCATCTCGAAACAAATTCTGCGACATCTCGCTTCATATTACTCCACCAGTAATTTTGTTTCAAGTCTTTATACATCTTGCTAGACCCCGGGTGAACGGAATAAGGGGTAGCATGAGCTTCTCTCAAAATCGAGTTTTTCAACTCGTCATTCGCCGGTATGCACAACCGATTCTTAAAATGCAAAATTCCATCCTCATGGACCACATATCCGGGGACTTTCCCCTTAGTCACATCCTCTCGAATGCGTAACAAAAATGGGTCTGAACCCTGATTCTCCCTGATCGCCTCCTCAAGTGGCGATGAAATTTCCAGCGTACGAAGTTGCCCTTGTACTCGCTATAACCAAACCTCGATCTCGGGTCTCACAAATTCCTGCTGAAGCTCCTTCTGAACTGTTAAACGAGCAAGCATCTGCTCCTGAACGAACTTACGACTCAAGGCGTCGGCGACAACGTTCGCCTTGCCCGGGTGGTAAAGGATCTCGATATCATAATCTTTGATTAGTTCCAACCACCGTCTCTGTCGCATATTTAACTCCTTCTGAGTAAATATATACTTCAAACTCTTGTGATCAGTGAAGATCTGACAGGTGACGCCATAAAGGTAATGACGCCAAATTTTCAACGCGAAAACCACGACTGCTAACTCCAGGTCGTGGGGTAGGATAATTAACCTCGTAAGGTCTCAATTGCCATGAAGCATAAGAAATAACCTTCCCATTCTGCATGAGCACACATCCGAGACCTTGCCCAGACGCATCACTATAAACCACAAATCCTTTCGTCCCTTACGGCAAGGAAAGTACAGGTGCGGAAATTAACCGGCTCTTGAGTTCCTCAAAACTCCGCTGACATGCATCGGACCATGTGTATTTCTTATCCTTTTGAAAAAGTTTCGTCATTGGTTGAGCGATTTTAGAAAATCCTTCCACAAACCGCCGATAATAACCGGCTAATCCGAGAAAGCTTCGGATTTCCTTAACATTCTTCGGAGGTAACCAATCTTGGATAGCCTCCGTTTTCTGAGGATCAACACGCACTCCATCTGATGAAATTACATGTCCGAGAAAAGTCACTTCGGACATCTAGAATTCACACTTGGAAAACTTTCCATAAAGTTGATCTCGTCTTAACACGTCGAGAACCTGATGAAGATGAACCTCGTGTTCCTCTCGGTTACGAGAATAAATCAAAATGTCATCGATGAAGACAACCACAAACTGATCCAAAAAGTCAATGAAAACCCAATTCATTAACTCCATGAATACCGCAGGTGCAGTAGTTAGCCCGAAACGCCGTCCTCGCGATATCCGACTCTCGAATCCGCAACTGATGATATCCAGATCTTAAGTCGATCTTGGAAAATACTGAAGCTCCCTGAAGTTGATCCAAAAGATCATCGATATGGGGTAAAGGATACTTATTCTTGATCGTCACCCGGTTCAATTCCTGGTAATCAATACACAAGCGGAACGAACCATCCTTCTTCTTGACAAACAACACTGGTGCTCCCCACGGGGACGCACTTGGACGGATATAACCTTTCTCGAACAACTCCTCAAGTTGGTTCTTTAATTCCTGCATTTCGGTCGGGGCCATCCGGTACGGTGCCTTCGATATCGGGGACGTACCAGGCTCCAACTCAATCGTGAATTCCACATCTCTCTGTGGAGGCAAACCAGGTAACTCGTCTGGAAATACGTCGGCATATTCTCTCACTATCGGAATATCCACCAAAATCATTGACGATTTCTCGGTTTTGGTCATATAGCACCAATAACCAATACACCCCTGATTGAGTAATCTCATTGCTTTCATCAAATTAATAACTCTTCCAGAACAGTTGGGATTACCTCCCTGAAACACATTCAACCCCATCGTCTGAAATGATAGTGACCATATGCTTACGGACACTAATGATGGCATCGTGACGATCCATCCAATCAATACCCAAAATGACGTCGTCTCTCGGTAAATCTACCACGATTAGGTCCGCTGGCCATACACGGCCATGAAGCTGAATCGGATAATTCTGAATCTCATGATTTCCGATAATTCGTCTACCATTAGGTAGACCAATGATATAAGGTTCACAACTAGTAGCACTACCCAGACGTAGTCTACTCAAACATGACTCGGAAATGAATGAATGCGATGCACCAGTATCAAAAAGGGTACAGACAAGTTGAGATAGAATATCGAGTGTACCTGAGATCATTCGGGCCTCTGGATCATCGGTCTTCTTCATCTCATAAATTCGGGGCTTGCTCGTCCCGGCACGGGATGCTCCCGTCTGATGGCTAAAGGCTCCACCTTTATTCGCTCCTGTCGTCTTGAACGATGCATACTGAGTGGCCTGTTTTTGAACAGCTGGCTGTTTTGGGGCCTGAGATGACGCCGGAGTAGGTTTGGAGTCCCTACGGCAAAAACGGGCCTTATGCCCAGCAATTCCACAGTTATAACACGTGATAGTCTGTCTCGGACACTTGGTGCTGAGATGACCAAGATCCCCACAGTTAAAATAGGTGATGGCCGAACTGGCCGCTCGTGACTGAGATTCCGCGGGTTTAGGCGTCACAGGAGGTCGCTCAGAAAAAGTAGAGCCCACCCGAGATTTCTTGAAAGTGGCCTGACTGCCGTCAGACTGATTACGGTTCTTGGACTTTTTGCTAGCAGGTGAAGGTTGCTGCTTAGCAATCTCCTTAGAAGTAAGCACATAGGTAAGAGCTTTCTCAATGAATTCGGCCAATGTGGTGCAATTATGATTAAGCAAATGTAGCCTCATATGAGGTTTCAGCCTCTTGCTGAAATACTTAATCTTATCCGCCTCGGAATGAATGATAGATGAGGCGAACGGAAGAAGTTCCTGAAATTTCTCGGCAATGGCGAGAACATCCTCGTCTGCTGAGGGGTCGGGAGTGAGTAATTCTGACAGCTTGGCCTCTCTGAGTGGGGCCGGATAATACCTCTCCATCATGAGAGTCTTGAATTGATCCCAAGTACATGATCCGTCGGTGGGCTTCAACGATAACCACCAAGAATGAGCGCTCTTACCCAGGTAGTAAGCCGCAACTGAAACTTTGTGTCCTTCGGGACACTCCACCATCACAAATAACTTCTCGAAATGTTCGAGCCAATGAACAATATCCGCCGGCTCAGATGAGCCTTCAAAAGTAGGTGGCCTTTGGTGAGAGATGTCGCCGATGATACTGCTCACATTCCTCTCTTGCATCTGAGGTGGCGGAGGAGGAGCCTGTTGATTTTGATTAGCTGAGTTATGCATCGTCTCCATCAGTTGTGCCATCTGAGTCATTTGGGCCATCATGCCCTACATAAAAGCGAGTTGGTCAAACCGAACACCTTCTGACTGAGCTGTGCCCCGGGTACGACTCCCCGATAGTGAATGATCACGTCCAGGTGAATGAGTGGCAGCGTCGTTGCTCGATGAATTAGCATTATTTCTCGCGTTCGCACGTGTATTCACACGAGCTCTCGGGATTCGGACCGCACCACGGCCTCGTCCTCCTCGTCCTCTTCTTGCTCTCTCCATACTGAAGTAGGAAAGTCACATGATGATTATATTCCCCGCATGAATATCATGTTATGATTATGACATGAGATGATGAAAATGAGCATACACGCTCTAACACAGTGATTACATGAATGATTAACTGAGGTGACATGATTATCTGATGAAATTATTGAAATGATTATCTTGAACAAGTTAACAAGATTAATGATATGATCTTCCAGATCAACAACCGAGTAATGAAATGAATTGAGTGATTAATGAGTTAACATGACCGTCCTGGTCAAAATGAAAATGATGATTGAGGATTGTTAACTGATGAATTATGAATGAATGATTATTTCCAGAAAATATACCATGGCATTAGAAATCTTACAGTTCTTGGTCTGATTGGCTCGGCATTTGCACAGGTCACACGCGACGCGAAGGTCCAATGATACTAGTCCGATGACGATGATTTCAAATGAGACATGACTCGGAAGGTAGTATTCAAAACCACGCTCCGATACCAACTCTATAACACCCCAAACTAGGCGGATATTACAGTGTCGTAGCCCCCCAACTGGGACCCACCAGGCGAATGAAAACTGATGAATTAAGTAATATAATTGTAGTACCGAACCACATTATATTATCAAATATTCCGATGAGGAGATTACGTAAAATACACCAGGATAATACAGAATACTAGTATATTTTATGTGAAGATAAAATACACCACCCTGAATAAATAAACATCTCAAACGGAATTTGCAGCGGAAATACAATGAAGAGAAATAAGAATGACTGAAATGACTGAAATAACCGGAATGACTGGGGGGCCCAACTAGTATCACTGGGACTCCTCGCCGTCAACATGCTCCTCCCGTGCCTTTGCCTTGCCGTGACCTGAAAACAAAATCCCCCAACGGGGTCAATTACACAGAACAACAATCCTCAAGGGTTGAAAATACACAATCATGATATATCTGAAGTTATGAAATATCCTTAGTTATTAATTACGCTGAAGAGGAGTATCATAGTACGCCCGTAATGTTATGTGCAAGTGTACAAGACGAATGACCGGACACACCCGTCCTTGTACCTAATTAGTCTCACGGAGGTAAGCGTTACCGTGTGCACGGTCCAATATATCGGTGAACCCGATACATGACCATCGTGTGCCCGACTAAAAATTCCACACAACCACACCCGGCCATGCAATATGAACCCAGAAGGTCATATGAACGATAATGACCACAATGAATATCAATGAATAATAATTCGACAAGGCCAAGAATGACTCACCGAGATGAAAATAATAGTGACGTGATTGATAACTCAATGAAATGATTGGAACCGTCGTTCCTCGTGAATGAAGTAATTATTCGATAATTACAAGTCTCAATACGGTTAATACAATGATGAATGAGTATGATTATGAATGAACAACAACAAAAGGAATGAATATCCTTTTAACCGATTAAGAATCAACTTACACAACACCGGTGACAATTATCCTTCCACGAACAACGTCCTAATTGAGATATCGGTCGCTCGAACAACCTTGAATGATACAATTATCAACAATCCGTTCAATATACGAATCAAACACGAATATAACGAACTCAAAACGTCGATACGATTAAACCAAGTTCATTGGGGCATTATATCGAACACTTTGTGGCCAAACTTCGATTGTTTATAACCAAGCCTCAATAATACCAACATCAAATCCCCAAGAAGTGTTCCAAACCAACAAAACATCTTCAATACGATCAATAATCCATTATGAATATCCAAAATCGTGATTTCAACAACAATTAATCGAAAACCCCCAAATCCAACACAATATTCAAAATGTTCTTGAATAATCCTTCAATAATCCAATGAATAATCAAACATGTCTATAATCATGTGTATATCACTTCATACAACATGATCTTAACATCCAAAACATCATATCTCAATACAAAATCGAAATCCAAGAGGTTTGATGAATATTAACTTTGAAGATCCAAGCACTTTGATCCGAAAAACACGCGTTAGATCGACTATCCGGGCTTCACGATCGAAAGGAAATGAAGAAAACCAAACCCTCAAGTGATGGATGATGAAAAGTTTCTCTCCTCAAGCTCTCTCTCTCTCGTATGAAGGTGAAGAAGTGATGAAAAAATGAGTTGAATCGCACAAAAATCACAATTATAGTGCTGACTGCACTGTGTGCCGCATCCTGGCCGAAGTGTGCCGCGGCACAGGGCCAAAAATAGCCCCCAGCGATCGGCAGCATGCCGCGGCCCGGACGAGTGTGCCGCGGCAGTGACTCGGCAGTGTGCCGCGGCCCCGTCGGCATGTGCCGCGGCCCACGGTACAGAGGGGTTGGCCGATAAGTTGCAACACGAGTGTGCCGCGGCCCGGACGAGTGTGCCGCGGCAGTGACTCGGCAGTGTGCCGCGGCCCTGCCGGCATGTGCCGCGGCTCACAGTACAGGCTGCTCGGCCAAAAACTGGAAAATGTGTGTGCCGCGGCGCACACTCCTTGTGTCGCGGCCCACACCCCCCTTGAGTCCTAAAATGATGAAAAATGATCCGGAAGAGAATAAAAGCAATAGGAATCAATATTTGGGAAACAATAACACGAAATGGAAGTACGTAAACCCCAAAACGGTGGTTCCAAGCCATGATTACAAGGATTCGCCCAACAAAACACAATTCGAACAATGAGGAGATTAGAAATGACATGAACTCCAACGTCAACAACGACTAATGAATCAATTACCACTATCAAGATAATACTCTTGTTTCATTTCCCGAATAAGGTTGAAACAATGAACAATATCGATACACAACTCGAAGTTATTCCGAACGGTGAACACGGATGAATGATTAAAGTGAAAAATTATATAGAGACAATTACCGAATGAAATTACTGAATGATAGTGACTGAATTACAACCGGGCATTACAGTTATTGATCCTTATTAATTCTGTTTGGGAGTTTGCCTTATCATATGATATTCACGATTGTTAGTCCTTGATTGATTCTTGTTGGAGTTTACCGTGTCGTCGGTATTCTCGGTTGTTGACCCCTTATTGCTCTTGTTGTAGTTTACCGTGTCGTCGGTATTTTCGATTATTGTTCCTTTATTGATCTTATTGGAGTTTACCGTATCATTAGTATTCTCGATTGTCGATCCTTTCTCGATATTGTTGGAGTTTACCGTGTCGTTGGTATTCTCGGTTGTTGATCCTTTATTGATCCTGTTGGACTTTACCGTATTGTTGGTATTCCCAGTTGTTGATCCTTCATTGATCTTGTTAGAGTTACCACATCATGGTATTCTCATTCGTGGTTGATCCTTTGTCGATCTTGTGTGGAGTTATCATGTTATTGATATTCCCGTTTTGATGCATTGGTTGTTTATCATTATTGATTGTGCGAGCATTCTTGCTTTGTATTGATATCCGGGACTTGCCATTGTCTCGGGACAGTTGGTTTACAAATGTGCCGTGTGATATCGGCTTTGTCAGAATTGGGATCCGATTGTGCGATCCAGCGGATAGAATCGGACTTGGCCAGATTATTCCATATCGGAGATATGTTTATGTTTGAGAATATTGGTATCATTTCGGATACAGTATAGATGGTTACTTTGAATTCATTCGTCACTTAAGGACGCGAGATGTGGATTATGGTAAGGATTGATTTGATATAGATTGTGATGGATTGGTAAGGTTACTTCGGTAAGATTATGTGGGAAATGTTCTTACTCTGTAAATTACACTGATATGTAATTGTTTATGTGATGTCGTTACCATTATTGAGTATTATGGCTGACCCCGTCGTGGAATTTATCTTTTAGGTACTCGGAGTTCGAGCTAGTAGCGGTCGTGAATGGATGAGCTTTCCGGTGATACTGGCTATGGCATGATTGTTGGGATTTGTGTGTTCTTTCTGGTTTTTATGATTCCGCTGCAAATGTATTTAATTATGTCTCTATCCGCTGCATATGTAATTTTATAATGGCTTTCAGTATTTTTCCAACTCGTGTTTATTTTCTAAAGGCCCTTTTAGCATCCTTGTCTTGTGCTTTCAAGCGGTATATTATGACAGTAATTGGGAGCAACGTTTTGAAAAATATTTGAGTATTTTAAACATTACCGTCATTGGCCTTTTGGCATTTTTAAATGTTTGCGAAAATGATTTTAGCCTTGTGGGTTCCATTGTGGGGCTAACGGCGCTGTAATATCCCATGATGATTTTGGGGTGTTACAGTAAGGTTCCCCAGTACCATAGGGACATTTTGTCGAGCAAGGGTGTGACGAAATCATGAGACGATTGTTGTGCGGCGATTTATACGCCTCGAGATCGGCGTAAGGGTCGAGCGACCAAAGACAGCATCAAATAATCCAAGGCAGACTTGCCAAGCTAAGAGTCCTGACCGAGATCAGGTACCGAGTGATCGAGGTCCAGAGCGATCGCCTCTTGGCACCTAGAGATCGACTCTGGTGCCCGACAAAGGAAAACCATCCTATGCCACGTATAAGGCTATCATCCGTCATTTCTACGAAGACCGGATCTCGGAACGAAGACCCACGTGCAGATCTGCGAATGGCGCCACGGATTAAGGATCTTTGACTCCAGCCCATCAACAACTGTCAACGACAAGGACTGCCTCACCTACCGACAGACCCGCCGAAAGTCCTAGGTGGGACCTCCCGAGACAGCGACACCGGACGCGTGTTGTCTTCTCATTGGTTCGTACATCCGGCTGCCAGCAGCTGCTGCAGATTTTAAGAAGACCAACCCATATGCTAAAGACGATCGCCTGCTTATTATAATATAGTAGAGGCGATCGCCCAGCGACTTCCCCTCCTATAAATAGGAAACCTTCAGCAACTGGAAAAAGGTTAAGAGGTTCACGAACAGTGATTTCCATACGAGAGTTCAGCTAATTCACACAGTGAGAGATAGTTGATTTCTCGCAGTTAACACAGCACTCCATCGTTGTTACAAGAACCCACAGAGCATCAACTCTGGTTCTTCCGGCAATCATCAGCACTCAAAAGCTAGATAACTAGGGTCTTTACACTCATTGTAATTGTACTCTAACATTAATATTTGTACTCCCAAGTATTAGTATTAGTAATATCTCGCGAGAGCATTCAAGCCCGGGACTAACAACCCCGACAAATCTTGTGTTATTTACTCCCCCATGGACGTGCTCTCGCATTTGTTTGTTACTCATCCAATCCAGCAATATGTTCCGAATAATATTTTGGGTAACAACAATTGGCGCTAGAAGAAGGGGCAACCTTCATTTTCATTCCGACCGTTTCGAAGAACACTCACTGTTCTCCGGGGCATATACTTGAAGAAACACTCACTGTTCTTCAAAGAAAAACCTTCAGAATAATGACGTCTGCCACCACAGCGAAGAGAGCCACTCTCCGATCCGCCGAACGTCATATTCTGGCTCAATCCGAGCCCCAACCTACGGCAGAGGGTAGCCGCGGCGACGCGAGACTCTCGATCCCGCCACCGAGGGATGGCCCCAATCTCTCGCTCGACCAGTTCTAAACTGCGGAACAGATCGAAGAGGTTATGGCCATCCTAAAGGAGCGACGGAGAGCATGCGCAGCACCCACTATAACCCCCTCGGCCATCCGCCACGCGGGCAAACAGAAGCTCAAGGGGTTACTGGTCGAGCGATCGTCCGAAAGCCTAGATTCACGAGAAAAGGCTCTCGCGAGGTGGGATGGTTCCGTCTTCAGCCGCCTAGGAAGCGATCCATCGTGGCGACCGGGGTATTTTGGCCCCAACCACGAGACGACGGAATCTGAACCCGTCACCAGGAGTTCGGCATACCCAGATCCCAACCAAAAACAGGTCAGCCATTTGGCCCCCATCTGCCGAAGAATCGAGCCACGCGGCAAGGACATCATCAACAGCGGAGCCAGGGGATCAGTACTTGATCGCCTCGGCTCCCGCTTGGAGCGCCTCGCTGCGAGCAGCCAGGCCATGGCGATGGCCGCTATGCAACGCCAGCTCGACGAGATGAAAGCGCTCATGGAAACTAGGACAAGCGCCAGTAGAAAGATCATCGGACCGAGTGAGCCACTCGCGGTCCACATTGAGCTTGCCCCATGCAACCAAGGATCGCTCCTCCTCAAACACCTTTGTATGAGGGGAGATCGGACCCCGAGACCCACTTGAGCAAGTTCCGGATCTACATGACCAGGTGTGGGGCATCAGATGCGACCAGGTGCCGAATATTCCCATTAACATTGGGCGATCTGGCCATAAGTGGTACGTCTCCCTGCCACCGCGATCAATCAATTCCTTTGAGAAACTGGCGAGAGACTTCACGTCATACTTCACCGCCAAGGTCGCCAGACCAGAAGGACCCCACCGCATGATGAAAATCAGGCAGGGGGAAGACGAGTGCGATGCGGATTATATCGATCGGGTGGATGAAATAGTCCTCACCGGCGAGCCCATTAGCAACGAGCTCGCCCTCTACTCGGTCCTAGGAGGATTCTATGGTCATTCACCCATGTTCAGACACCTCACGAAGAACATCCTTCCAACCTACGCGATCTTCCGCGCCAAGGCTATCGATTTTCTGGCCAGGCAGAGGCTCCTCACCCTTCGCCTAGGTGAGGAGATGCCGCCTCCCATCCAAAAGACGGCGATCGACAAATCCAACAAGGCGGTCACCAAGCCACCCGGTGATTTCACGGCCTTCGAGGAGGTGGAAGCCCATCTCCTCCACAAGTTCAATCGAACTCCGGATCATATTTTTTACGCCATCAAGGGCGCGAACTACTAAGCAAGCCCAAGGCGTTAAGGGACAACGGTCATCTGGACCACAATAAATACTGTGCTTACCACAAGAGTCCCGGTCACAGCACCAACCAATGCCGCGACCTCCTCAGACAACTCTGGAGATTGTTCGAGGAGGGCAAGCGGACAGTTTATTGGCTTAGTCGGAGCCCCGTCAATCTCCCAAACTGGTCACCAGAGTCGAAAGCGACAGGCCAAAAGACTCATACGAGTCAACCCCTCAATCAACCTCGGCGGCTAGATCTATATGCTTCAATCAAGAGGTGGGAACTTCGGAAGTCTTTCCCCGATTCCCACCACGTCAAACCAAAGGCTACTGCCTGAGCAACGCCTCGAAAAAGAGGATGACTCGCTCGCCCTCTAAAGTTTGTCATCTAACGTGATGGACCTAGGCAGGCGATCTCCTCCCTAGCACAACGTATACCATCTAGGATCGCCATCTAACATGACGGTCCGAGAAAGAAGAGTGCCGACATAGTTGTGGAGGACGATGGAACCGTTCTCTATGACCATGCAAGGTTCCTTTAGGCAGCGATCGCTCGCCCTTCGTTTAAATACGAGGCGGGCGTAGCCAAAGGTCCCTCCAAAACAGATCTGTGGACACGTGTGCTAAAGACGATCGCCCACTTATTATAATACAGTAGAGGCGATCGCCCAGCAACTTTCCCTCCTATAAATAGGAAACCTTCAGCAACTGGAAAAAGGTTAAGAGGTTCACGAACAGTGATTTCCATACGAGAGTTCAGCTAATTCATACAGTGAGAGACAGTCGATTTCTCGCGGTTAACACAGCACTCCATCGTTGTTACAAGAACCCACAGAGCATCAACTCTGGTTCTTTCGGCAATCATCAGCACTCAAAAGCTAGATAACTAGGGTCTTAACACTCATTGTAATTGTACTCTAACATTAATATTTGTACTCACAAGTATTCGTATTAATAATATCTCGCGAGAGCATTCAAGCCCGGGACTAACAACCCCGGCAAATCTTGTGTTATTTACTTCCCCACGGACGTGCTCTCGCATTTGTTTGTTACTCATCCATTCTAGCAATCCCTTCCGAATAATATTTTGGGTAACAACAACGGTCAAAACACGAAACAAAAGCACACATACGAAGATTTTGAGACGACGAACTTAAACATTAAAAGAAAACATGTTCCCGACTACCCAAAGGTTCGAAAAACAACGACAAGCATAATTACCCCATAACTTTGGGAAATTATAAAATGGCCCAAAACATCCGAAATACACGATACACGATCGAAACACCAAACAAAAACTCACGACATCCATAATGACATAAGATGGATTTACGGCAACCCCGAAATGGAGGTTCCGAACAACGATTATGAGGATCGAACCAAATAGCGACGGAAAAGACAATAAACGCGGAATTGGGTAAAACAAGTCCGAAACAAGCTCGGATGACAAAAAGTCCAGTATCAAATATTCTCAAAATGTCACGGTTACGAGTCACTAAAAATAAAAATTACACCACAATGAAAAATACTAGAAAAAGGAAAAATGCGGATATTACATAAATTAATGCATATTTAAAATCATTTATATTTTTTCCTATTCGGACACCTTCACCAATATCACCGAGAACTTGTCTTTTTGGATGGTCTTTCACATTTGCCCATTCTTTAGGAAGAGTATGTGGAGTTTCTTCAGTTTTATCAGGACTTATGTCAAGTTTCTCCAATTCTTTTGATGCTTCGGAAACTCCATTTGCTGGTATCATACCTGCATCATCATCAAACACAATCTTTCTCGGGGATGAAACCGTATCATCAAATTTTACATGAATAGGCTCTTCTACTTCACCTCTTATACAGTTAAAAACTCGATAAGCTTTACTATTTAACGAATATCCGAAAAATATACCAACATCAGATTTAGAATCAAATTTACCATTGTTGTGAATAAAGACTTTACAACCACACAGATGAAAATTAGATAGATTAGGTTTTTTACCTTTAAATATTTAATAGACGTCATCTTCTTGTTTTTCCGAAGGTGAACTTGACTTGTGATATAACAGGTGGTGTTGACATCTTCGGACCAAAAATATTTTGGAAGCCTATATTAATTGAGCATTGTACGGCCCATTTGTTCCAGGGTGCAATTTTTCCTTTCGACAACTCCATTTTGTTGAGGTGTCTGGGGTGCCGAAAAATTGTCTAATGCCATTTTTTCAGACCATTCTTCAAAGACATTTGGATTGAATCTCCACCATGATCAGTTATAATGGGATAATTGGTAAATTCTTTTCTTTCTCTGTTAGTTTGCACCACTTAACAAATTCGTTAAATGCATCACTTTTATTTGTTAAAAATTCCACCCATGTGAATCTGGAAAGATCATTAACAATAACTAAATATAGAGTTTCTCACTTAAACTAGCATGACAAGATGGTCCTAGTAACCATATGAATTAATTCAAGAATTCGGCTAGTGGAAATTTCTGTTTTTGGTTTAAATGATCCTCTGGTATGCTTACCTCCAATACAAGCTTCACATAAGTGATCTTTTCTAAAATTTAATTTTGATAGACATGTTTAGCTAATTCTGAAAGTATAGGTAGAGAGGCGTGTCCCAATTTTTGATGCCAAATTACAGCATTTCATCGTACGAAATTAAATACTTCTCATTAAAAGATTATTCATCTTGTAGATCAATAATATAAATATTTACATATCTTAATCCAATACAAACTATTTTATCTTTTCTCATTGCAGTACAATGAGTGGTTCTAAAAATTAATTTTAGTCCAGTATCACATAATTGAGAAACACCAAGTAGATTTTGAAATAGACCATCAACAAAAAAAAAGCATTATCAATAGTTGGTAAAGGTTCCTTACCCACTTTACCTATACCATTGATTTTTCTCGTTTATTATCACTGAAAGTGACAAATCCTCGTTCTTCAATTTTGAGCTTTGTGAAGAGATGCTCATTTCCACTCATGTGGTTTGAGCATCTGCAATCAATGTACCATTTATGTTATGGTGCATGCATCCTTGCTGCACCTACAAAATTAATTTTCTTTCATTTTATAAGTACCTAATCTAATTTGGGTCTTGTACAGTTAGACATATATACTTTGTTTGGAGCAATTGTCTCTTCAGGAACCCATATTTATTTTATTTTGATGGTTCGTCTAGGACTAGTATAAAAAGTTTCAATCTGTCCTGTTTTTAAATATCTTGGGCATGACAAGATTTTAGTTTTTAATTTTTCTGAATCGGTCGCAGTTTTATCTAAGGACTTTTTCATTTGAAAAGAATTATAAACAAGTCCTTGTTTTGATAATGAAAATCTTTAAAGAGATAATAATTGTTCAAATTTATCATTACCACGGGAGAATATTCTTATAAAAAGTTTAAGTTCTTTTTTGCGTTTTGTGCAAATCGTCTCTCATATTTTTTTAGGTTTCAATACAGGAGGAATGATCAATTAAAATATTTAAACCTTTATTTATAATTTTAGAATTTTCAACTTCAAGGTTTTTTATTATTTTTCAAGTCTTCATTTATTTGCAAACTTTTTCAAATTCCTTGTTTACAGATTCAAATGCATCAAGAAATTCAACATGGGACGAGTCACTTACCTCACTTTCTGTGTCACTGTCGGAAGTTTTTCGAGCCATGAGAGCTAGGTTGCTTTGTTCATCATCCTTATTGTCACTTCGGTATAAAATATTGCATAATTCTATGTACTAAATGCACAATTATATTATATTTATTTTAGCACAACTTGATGATTTTCTACTTATTTGATTTATGAAGTTAATTTAATTCACTAGTGAATTTTATTCATTATTTCAGATATTTGTTATATTTTTGGAGTCGGACTAATTATGGGGGCAACAAAATAACTCCAATCCAAAGAAGGGACTTGGCCAAAAGGAAATGAAGAGAGAGTCCTACTCTAAAGGAAAATACGGCCGAAAACTAAGGGTAAAGAAGAAGACTCCTATTAGGAAAAGAAAAGCGGCTGAAAGTTTTGAAGGAATAAAAGTCATGCTGCCTTTATAAATAAGAGAAAGGAGTCAAATTAACCACCTCATATAAAAAATCTCACGGCACAATAGCGAGAGAGAAGGCCAGCCGCAATATTCACAAAGCAGGAAGTCACGGTTCCCTAGAACAAGACAGAAGACAGAAGACAGAAAGACAGAAATTGAAGAAGAATTCGGCCGAACTAGGAGTTAATTACGGTTCAATTTTAATGTTCAATAAATATTAGGGAAAAATGATTTTCGTCCATGTAATTTACACGATTTTTGTTTTTAATCTCCACGAAAATTAAAATGTTATTTTCATCCTTGTAATTTCTAAACCGTTCTTTTTTAATTCCTGACGTTAACCTCCGTTTATTTTTAAAGGAAAAACAATACTTTTCGTTCCTGTAATTTGCGTGATTTTTGCTTTTAATCCTACGACAATTGAAATGTTATTTTGATCCATGTAATTTCTAAAACGTTCTTTTTTAGTCCCTGCCATTAATTGTATATTTCAAATAGCATAATAGTGCAGTAACAAATTAGACCCGGCAGTTTACCACACGACACGAAAACGACACGAAAATTCAGTGTTTGGGTTTGCATTTTGAGTATACGACACGAAAATACACGAACACAAAAGTACACGACCGAGATTTAGTGTCGGTTTTGTGTTTACCCTTTGGGTACACGACACGACACGAGGTACACGAAATAAATAAATAAATAAATAAATATAATATTTTATTTTTAATTTAATAAAAATATATATTTAATGAATTAACATCATGCATTTTTTTCCATTAATACCGAATGGATTAAGTCTCGAGTGGATTAATCATGCGATTTGAAAAAATATTTTGTTGTTTTCTTTCTTTTCGAATGAACTATCTCGAATGATGTAAATGACCATTTTACCCTCAATATGAATTAAGTCCTTTTGATAAAGGACAGATTGAACATTTTAGTTTATATAATAAATTTATATTATATGACATAATATTTATTTTAATTTATATTATAATATATATTCATAAATCATATTATAATTTTCGTATATTTAAATAATCGGACAATATTTTATAAATATATTAAGTTATATTTTAATATATAGTTATGTTAATTTTTAATAGTCAATATAAAAATCAATTTAAATAATATAACATAATATATATTTTAATTTATATTATAATATATATATTCATAAATCATATTATAATTTTCGTATATTTAAATAATCGCACAATATTTCTATAAATACATTAAGTTATATTTTAATATATATAGTTATATTAATTTTTTAATAATCAATATAAAAATCAATTTAAATAATATAACATAATATATATTTTAATTTATATTAAATACATATATTCATAAATTATATTATAAATTTCAGATATATTTAAATAATTAGACAATAGTTTTATAAATATATTAAGTTATATTTTAATATATAGTTATATTAATTTTTTTAACAGTCAATATAAAAAAAATCAATTTATATAATATAACATAATATATATTTTAATTTATACTATAATATATATTCATAAATTTTATTATAACTTTTAGGTATATGTAAATAATCAGACAATATTTTTATAAATATATTAAGTTATATTTTAATATATATAGTTATATTAATTTTTTTAATAGTCAATATAAAAAAAATCAATTTATATAATACAACATAATATATATATATATATCTTAATTTATATTATAATATATACATATATATATATATATTCATAAATCATATTATAATTTTCAGGTATATTTAAATAATCAGACAATATTTTTATAAATATATTAAGTTATATTTTAATATATATATATATATATATATAGTTATATTAATTTTTTTATCAATAAATAGCTTATATTTTATGAATTTTAAATATATAATATTAATATATATTTATATACTCAATTATAATTAAGATTATATGATAATTTATACTATATATACTCAATTCTTTTATTATTAGAGAGGGTAATTTTGGTATATTGGGGAAGTATTTCTGGCTTAATGGTAAGGACACCCAAAAGTTGCTTAATGAAAAAGACATTATTAAGATCATTAAGTTAAAAGTAAACAGCAAAATATAGCTGATCGATTAAGATGATTAAGCATTAAGTTGATTAAGTAAAAAGTAAACAAGCCCTGCATGTGGGTGTCTTCTTGACATTCATTGTCGGTCTCAAGCCCGGATAAATGAGGAGGGTTGCAGTAGGTTAGTGACAGCCAGCGTAAAACTCGTGTAGTTTGGTTTCGTGTTTTCGTGTCAGGCACATAATATAAAATAAATATTAAAATATTATAAAAAATAATTTTTTTAATATTATAATATTATTTTTATAGGTTTTAGTAGACGAAATGAAGGAATGACAACGAAAACACGAATGTTTACATGAAATTTATGAAATTCACATTATATTTTCAAATTTTAAAGTTTAGTATAAACAGAATTCATTAAATATATATTTTTATTAAATAAAATATAAAATATTTTATTTATTTATTTATTTATTTATTTCGTGTACCTCGTGTCGTGTCGTGTATCCAAAGGGTAAACACAAAACCGACACTAAATCTCGGTCGTGTATTTTCATGTCATGTACTCAAAATGCAAACCCAAACACTAAATTTTCGTGTCGTTTTCGTGTCGTGCAGGGTCTAATTTGTTACTGCACTATTATGCTATTTGGAATATACAATTAATGACAGAGACTAAAAAAGAACGTTTTAGAAATTACAGGGATCAAAATAATATTTCAATTTTCGTAGGGACTAAAAGCAAAAATCACGCAAATTACAGGGACGAAAAGCATTGTTTTTCCTTTAAAAATAAACGGAGGTTAACGGCAGTGATTAAAAAAGAACATTTTAAAAATTACAGGGATGAAAATAATATTTTAATTTTCGTAG
The DNA here is from genome assembly GCA_033398695.1 of Orobanche coerulescens. NCBI lineage: Eukaryota > Viridiplantae > Streptophyta > Magnoliopsida > Lamiales > Orobanchaceae > Orobanche > Orobanche coerulescens. The sequence goes on from CM065801.1 coordinate 68,109,713, forward strand.
GGATTAAAAGCAAAAATCGTGCAAATTACAGGGACGAAAATCATTGTTTTCCATATGATAAATATAAATAAGTATATCAAGGATATATCTATATAGCAAGGTATATCACCTTACTAGGTGCACTTGAAATCCGGGATATAAGTCCTGATTGAGTTAGAGATCATTTATATTTTTATAGGGTATATTTAATAGTGTTCTAGAAAGCTATGCTAAATCTCCGATTTCTTTCCATGTTAAACTTGCAATGAATGACACGAAATTTTTGGAGTGCTGTTTTAAATAAACTTTCCATCTGTTCAAAATAAGTGCTGTTTTAGCAAGAAAATTTGTCCCGGAACTGTACTAGTATTTTTTTTTTGGAAAGATAACACTATAGTACTTCAAGAAATATTTGTCCAAAGTAAGAAAGCTATTGCGAGTAAGAATATATACATAGTATTCACCTTATTTACCAGTGATTCATTTTCTACAAGCCTTCATAGTTCAGATACTCCAAAGTCCAAACCAGAAAACAAACAAATCCCGTTATCCTGTCAGGAATTAGAGCCCGACCAGAGTCATGCAGCAGCACAACACCTAAAACCTATGTAAGCTGAACTTTAAGACACGGCTAAACCCTTGCTTTCCCCATTGTCTCGACCATTGAGTTTCTTCTCAAAGCCTGCTAAATAGTCCTCCATGCACGATTTATATGTATGCATCCCTGGAACCTTCATTGCTAATTCCAAACCAACATTCATCCATTTTTTCGCCGTATCAATTTTTCCCATCTTCACAGGTACAGCTGCTCGGTTCCATGCTGTCGTGGCAAGCCATTTGGCTTCTTCAATTGGATACTCTCCTTCCCTCAATCCAACCATAATCCGGTATGCATGTTTGTACATTTCGATTATTGAGTCGTCATCTGTGTCTCCCTTGTGAATGGTGCCGATAGAAATTAGCTTCCTGAGAACCAAAGCCACGGTTTGGTAATCCGGAGAAGGGGAAGCAAGAAGAGAGGCGAGACAGGCGTTCAAAGCAAAGGTGGCCACTTCGTGGTTGGACCGTGGTCCTTGTGAGGCCTCTATGCCAATCTCGAGCAAATGTTTCGGGTCGCAGGATTTGGAGCTGGCAAAGTTTTTTACTAATAGGAGCTGTTGGACAGCCATGTCACTTAGCCTGGAGTACAGGTTGAAGGCGCTCCAAGTGTATATGAAGAAGAAGTTAGGCTCGATGCCGGCACCTTGGTCCTCGTTTTTTCTGGCGCTGGCTGAGCTTGAGATTAGTATCTGCACGTGAAAGTAGAGCAACATGATTATCGGAATTATACTCCAAATATAATTGGAAATCATTAAGTTTTGCTCATAAGTGTAGAGAAATAAAAACCCATTCACTGACTGTCCTGCCTTGGCGACATGAGCTAACAAAAAACAAAAAAACCCTTTTTGCATTTAACATGTTGTAGTCGGTGACAGTTACCTTTCCTGCCTTGCCTAACAGCTCAATGGCATGTCTAACTTCAGTTTCCAGCAACTTGACATTCTTATGCTTCTCATCAGCAATAATGGCAGATACAGCCAGTACTACCGACTTGCAGACCATTGTTTCATTTCCCTCTGTTTCCCCTTCACCTAAAACACCATAAAATTTTGATGCCAATTTGAAGAACTCTGAGGATAGGTCATAGTTTTTCTCCTGCCCAGTTCTTACTCCAAAGTTCCAAGCATTGCCAGCAAACCAATTCTTTTCTCGTCTTCCAACCTCACCTTTTCCGAAAAAGAGGTCGGCTCCAATCTCAGATTGCCGTACATGAGCTTGTTTCATGTGCTTGAGGATATCAGTGCCATTAGCTGGGTCCTCACTTAAAATTGTAACCAAGGTGCGGAATATTGCAACCTCATTGGTCGGCATTGGTCTTCCAGAGGAATAGAAATCCAAGAGTAGGGACAGAGAGGCAATGGAAACAGGCAGCGAACCGCAGGCAACAGCTTCATGGGCTGAAAGGGAGATAAAATCAGTGGTGAAATCAAGGCAGCTAGGCATTGCCTGCATCTGAGCAATAGCACCGTCGTGGTCGTTCTTTTGCAAGAAAATCTTAAACTGCAAATACGACGAAATGATTAAGTCAACAAACATTTACTTGGGTAGTCTTTTAACTCGAGTTCAATGATAAGAACCTTTTGACAAATATGACAGATCATACCTTGAGGAAGGAACTAGCTATATTGGGTTCCAACTGCAGACACAAAATAGCATCAGGAAGTCGAGATACTTCTGGTATTTCAAGTTGATTAAATAGAGAGATGAGCTCAGTTGCTTATTTAGTGCATACCTTTTCAGCCTCATTAATATATTCTTCGGCTCTGTCTAGCTGCAACAGGCCTAGGTAGCAGAGGCAAAGAACTCGATATCCTTTAGCTCTGAGGATTCTGTTCTCTACTCCATGAGGTACATATAGCAGAGCTTTTTCAAACATTGCAGCACTGAGCAGGTAATCCTTTGATCGAAAATACTCTGCGGCACTGCAAATTCAATACCAATTACTGGGTGACTGGTGGAAGACTAGTCTCCCATGAAAAGGGAGAAAAAAAATAATCGAAGTTCTGCCAGAGAGGGTGCTCCATAGTAGTCTATAGTGGCCACTACGGCCGCTATAGCGGTTAGCGACGCGAAGTGGACACCTATCGCTATCGGCCGCTATACACTAAGGGTTTCTGAGTAGCGGCCGTGAACCACCGCTATTACCGCTACTCAGTTTAGTGATGGCGGCCTTAGCGGCCGCTAAATTTCTTTTTTTTTTTTAAAAAAATAATAAAGGGCCAAGCCCTAGTTCCCCTCCCGACTGACTCCCCCGTTTCTTTTTCTTTATTTTATTTCTTTTTTTTTTGAAATAATAAAGGCCCAGCACTAATTAACCCCTCCCGAGTCCCCGTTTCTTTTTCTTTCTTTTCATTCTGTTTTTTATTTTTCTACCTTAGCATTCTGTTTTTTATTTTTTTATTTTGCAGGTAGTTTTCATTTAATATTTTAGCACTATGTTTTGTTTGCATTAATTTTTTTAACTAATAATTCTATTTAATATTTCCCAATTCTTTTAAATAAATGGTAGCATGCATGCAGTTTTTTTTGATGATGATGACTTTGGCATCAATATTTTAGATGATTAAATTTAATTGAACATTTGAACTAGACTTTGTTTGCTCTTAATGTTTTTTATTCTAGTAATCGCTCTCCATTTGACGTTTCATCTTTGATGACGATTAATGAAGTAGACTTTGTTTTCACTTTAATGAATTTAGTTATTGCCTTAAACTTGTCGCTATATTTGAATTTAGCGGCTGCTATTGTACCGCTATCGCTATATAGCTAAACGGGCACGTGACCGCTACGGGCCACTAATCGCCATTGACTACTATGGGGTGCTCACTTGAAAACAAGAAAGAGCAAAAAAAGATGAAGCAATTCCAATCATCTGAGGGAAGACATTTTAAGTTTTGCACTTGATATTCATAAACTCATAGTAGATCTCGAAGTTGCATAATAAGTCAAAGTGCAAGTCAGAGGATTCAATTCACCCACACAACAACCACTAGTCTTTCAAAAGGTAAAGCCTAATGGTTACTGTAAGCATCAGCATAAGCCACAACAGTGGTACAGAAGAAAGTAAACAAGACAACTCATCATCTTATGCAAAATAAAACAAGTATAGTTTCCGTGCATCAATTTGATATTGTTACTCGGTAAGGTCCTCAGGTGGTACAGAGATACACCCGTCATTTGTCTTTCTATATTCTATTGTTTTGTTTATCCTTATGTTTTGTCAACATAGCATTCTTTTCTATCAGTAAAAACAAGCATTAAGAACTGGATATCGTCTCATATATTTAAAAGAGAAGAAAGAGGGTGACTAAACTTTACCAGTTCCACAGAAGAGCATGCATGGTGGTTCTCTCCTTAGCAGCATCTTCTCTATCAAAAAGCGCCACCACCCTCTCATCTGCAACCAACTCACTGACAACATTAGCCCGCACCTTCATTCCTTCACCATTGCTCAATCCATTTCCAACCACCCTACTGACTACCCTAATAGCTGCACCCGCACTAACATGACAACGCTCAAATAACCCCAAAAACACTCCTTTAACTGTCTCTGCTCCGGCTGCACCCGCCGCTAGGAAATACGACTCTACAGCCGACACCCAGACACACTCTGGTATCCCTTTATTCAAAACCATTCCTCTCAACTCCTTCTCTGCCTCCCCGTACCTTCCTAATCCCAACCATGCTTTCATCGCCAGCACACTCAAACTTGGATGGTGGTCCCCACCGCTCCCGAGCTCCCTCAAAACCTTCACACATTTCAACACACTCTCGAACTCATCATTCTGCAAATGTGCGGCAGCTATGAATCTCAAAGTCTTCAACCTCAACTCCTTCAAATTCAAAGTCTCATCAGTCTTTTTCACTACTCTCAACCCCTTCTCACATAATTCCAATGCATCATTCATCAATTTCAGTACGTCATTTACAGAGAAAACCTCACTCAACGATAGCAAAGTCTTTCCAAACGACAAGTATTGGTTAGCTAAGGCGTTATAGTTGCTCGAAACTCCAAACAAAACATTTTTAGACCTGTTTAACAGAGCGATTGCCAGGTTTCGATCCGAAACTTCCCAAGCAGATCGAGATCGGGCAAGGTTCAGATCTAATAGAAACTTCCGCTCATCATCATCCGAGAGTGAGTTAATTTCAATATTCGATACAAGATCGGTGGCTTTTTCAAAACAGGTGTTAGCTAAATCCAATTTTTTTAGGTCGTACCAGATCAAACCGGTTTTGTAGTAGAAGAGAGCGGCCTTGAATGCCGGAGAGGGAATTCCCGCCACATCGGCTGTGAGATATAGCAGCTCAGCTGCGACTTGCCGGAGCTTGGCATGTTCCTCGGAGATTTTTGCGGTGGAGGCATTGGAGAGGTCGACGCACGTGTTCCATAGGCGGTAACTTATTTTCCAGACGAGAAGTTTGACGGAGTTGGGGAAAGGAGCGAGTTGGCTGAGGTGAGCAAGGTGTACTCGAAGCTCGGAGGAGAATGAATCCGGCAAGGGATGGGCAGGTAAGTGGCGCTCCAGCGATTTGATTGTCGATTCGATTTGCGAGAGTGCGGTTGTGTGGTTGGAGTCGATGGCGGAGGTGGAGGCTCGGCCGTGGTCTGCCGGGGAGGAAATCTCGGCGATCCTCATTTTTTCAATCTTTTCTCTTTCTGAAAACGGCGGGGAATGACCAGTGAGAATTGGGCAAGTGTGAATTTAGGAGTTGTTATATCACACAAACAACATACATATTAATTGTAATTATTAATATAGGCTTTCTAGGTTTATACCCATCAACTTAGGACGGAACCACCACCCCATATAGACCCATATAGACCCATCATTAATATTAATCATGTAATTAATGATTTTTATTAAGGTAATGATTGCGGATCATAAACGAGGGTGAGTGTGATTCCTCGCGCGGCGCCAACGAGAAGATGTTGGCGTAATAATCATGGATCGATCGTCTGCACGGATAAGTTCAAGATTCGGTTCGATCATTCGGAAGGAAGGTGAGTGTGAAAATGATGTCACGCATCGCATCAAGGCGGGGTAAGGTGGAGAATGACAGGGTCCTGTATGGCAAGAAAGTCCTCTAAAGTTGAAGGGTAAATTTATAGAGCGACAATCCGACTGCAATGTTGTATGGCTCCGAATGTTGGGCGATGAAGAAGTCGCTTGAGAGCAAGTTGGAAGTGGTGAAATGAGAATGTTACGTTGGTCGTGTGGTCGCACAATGTTAGATAGATCGCGAACGAGGTTTTCGTGAACGCTACTGAAGTTGCGCCCATTTCAGCGAAAGTTAGGGAAGGGAGATTGAGATGGTTTGGCCACGTCCGCAGGAGGCAGGCATCTGCTCCGGTGAGGAGGGTCGAGACTTTAATGGTTTTCGGGGAGAGGAGGAGAGGCAGACCGAGGAGGACGTGGGAGGAGCAACTGAGATTAGATTTGAAGGCCTTAAACCTTTCCGAGACCATGATTGTTGATAGGTGCGCTTGGAGGCGCCAGATCAGAGTTGTGGATTCTTTTATAGGGAGCGGTGCTGTAGTTGAGAGCCTCAGGGTTGGGTTGTCTCGGTTAACTTTGACCTAGAGCATTGCATTTTTACTTTTATTGTATATTTTATCATATTGTCTTTGCGTGTGGTGTATTTTTGACAGGGAGTTGTGCACAGAGCCAACCTCTCTTTTGTTAGAGCAGCTTTCATCGGGAGTGAAGTAGCCAGATTCCACTTAGGTAAGCCCCATGTGGATCAAGCCATGGGCTCAGGTATGGTCTCGAACTTTTTCGAATCTTATGTTTTCCTTTGTATTTATCACACAAGATTCTCACGCGCACTAAGTGGGGTCTTCACTTGAAATTTCCTACCGTAATAAGTAGGGGCATTGTCTGCGTACATCTTACCCTCCCCAGACCCTGCTCTGAGCGGGATATACTGTGTATGTTTGGTTTGGTTTGGTTTATGTAATTAATGATCTATGCAATTAATGCAAATGACCATTAGCACTTCAAGAATCCATAAAATGAGGCATTATGACCCGTGCGATGCACCGGTTTTGTTTTTCGATTAAAGTTTGAACTTTTGCTTATGTTTAAAACTCAATTTTTTATTTGATATTATAATTTATGAACGGTTTCAAGTCAAAATTATGTATTTTTTCCTTTTTATTCATTACTCAAGGTGATATTTTTAATATATTGTATTTTGTTATTATAACAAACTCATTTAATTTATCTTTTCAAATCGGATGTACTAACACTCACCGCAAAAGAGTGTAAATATTGGTTTATCACTAATGAATCTACATATAGAAAAAGAAAATTCTTTGCGATGCACCGATCTTCTTTCTTTTCAATAATAATTCATTGCACATGATAAATTCAATCTAATATTTCTCAAAGATCATTCAAAAGCAACTACTTAGCAGAAGCAATCATAAGATGCGCAAAATACATAGTAATAACCTACATGAATATTTTGAAACGTGTGATTTCATAGTAATAATAATATGACATTTGTAATTCCATAGTAATAAACTACATGAATATTTTGAAACGTGTGATTTCATAATAATAATAATAACATGACCTTTGTAATTCCATAGTAATAACCTACATTAATATTCTGAAACGTGTGATTGCATAGTAATAATAACATGACCTTTGTAATTCCATAGTAATAACCTACATGAATATTATTATTATTATTACTTATAGATCGATGATTTGTAACCAAATTTAGAGTCATTTACTCACCTAATTAAAAACTTAATTAATATAGTATCATTAGATAAAAATTAAAGTCATTAAGACTTACATTTATAGCACATGACTGAATTTTTATATATATAAGATATGATAATATATTAATATTATTGGACATTTGATATTAATATTAAATTCAATATAAAGAGAGAGAATCGATAAAATAGTCAAGTGACGACTAACAAAAAAACCTACACAATCCCTTATTGTTACGGAAATATTAATAAATGAAAGCATACAACAAATGATTAAACGAACATGTTGACGGACAAAAAGGAATAAGTTTCATTGTTTCATTTTATATTTTTTGATAATAATATCAATAAACATATGTTACCCACATTGAGAGTTGGGGAATAGTACGTGTTGGATATTGCTATTGATTTACTGGCCAGTGGCCACCCATCCCTGTTAGGAGTATGCCCTCGAATGCCACTCAGAGGATGTTGAGTGAGGGCATTGCACTTGTAATTATGTAAATCAACTATATAAGGCAATGGATGTTTCTTTATTTACTGGTAGTTATTGTCATTCCTAACTCGTAAATATACATGTAGAAACTAGTCCGTGTATTTGAGAGCAAAATGTTCCACTCCTTATTGGATAAGGGGGTCGGCACTGGAAAGGTTTATAGCTCAAATACTTAATCGTTCGCAAGTCGATGAAACTTGACTGGGCATTAAGTTTATGTGAAGACTTGTATGACGTGTTCTTTGATAAGGAGAGTGTCTGTCGAACACTAATGGTTAGTGGGAGCACACGTTATAGGTATGCTAATTAGATTAGTATACTCGAACCGACTCACCCTCGATTCGTCACACGGATTTCACTCCGGGATAGTCAATGATGGAATCGAAAGGTTGTGATAGGTATTCATGAACCTTCGACTTGAGGATTTAGTAGGGATGTGCTTGTGACGTCAAGATTTTCATTAGAGTAGTTCGACCCTATAAACCGGAAGGCGGGGGTCAACCTCGACGTGCATCTTGATGGGCAAGTAGCAGGTCCTACTGAATACCAAGATAAAATTCTTTCTCCTGTTAGTGAACGGGTTATATGTCCTATGCGGTTATTGGTAGATGAGATCATAAGTCTTTGGCCAAAGCATTGGAGCTAGCTGTATTAGATACACGAGAGCTCGATGATCTCGATTTGCATTAACGCATGCATAGAGTCAAGTACATATGGGGTTTGACTGACCGTGACCCCATAACTTGATCACGACATTTGGAAGAAGTATTTATACGTATACTGGTATTCACGACAGAATGGTTCTTGAATGATCCCAATCATTCGTTCTCGGTCAAGTGCAGTGTAGCCGCCAGTCCAGGTGGTGCTACTACTCTTTGGTTCCTCCCATTGCCGATCGAGACGGACCTACCGAGTCGCGCAATAGGATTGACGACGGAATGAATAAAGCTAATTCTCTCATTATAAATATTAGATATCGATATCTAATTTATTAGACATCGATGTCAAATTAAATTTGGGACATCGATGTCTAAATTAATTTATCGATAAATTAATTTACGGCCAAATGAATTAAATATATTACTCAGTGATTAATTTAATTCATGAATATAATTATTTCTTGGAGAAATTAATTATGTTATTATGTATTTGATATGATTAATTAATTTGATTAATTAATCAATATAAATGCATCGGAACGGAATCAGAGTTTATCTGTTTGGACTCACGGGAGTCCGAAACGGATCGAACTCGCCTGACTCCTTCTAGATGGCCGCCCCTCTTTCTTTCCCTTTTCCTTGGTCATAGTCTCCACATGTTGGTGGAAGACTTGTGTTTTGTCAAGGGGACAAAATATCACCTTTGGTGATTTTGTCAAAAGGTGATTGATATGAGGGGATTTGATGGATAATATATTTAGAAGACCACATCTCCTTGCTATAGGGAGAACTCACGTTTTTGTAAGTAGAAGGAGAGAGGAAAAGTTTTTTCCAAGGCTTCATACTATTCATCATCATCTTCACAACATTCATAAGTTTTTCTTGGAGAAAAATATTTGTGAGATAGAGAGATACTAGATTAAACACTTAGAGTGTTGTAATCTTGAGTTGCATAGCTTCTATAACCTTGGTCTAGCCGTATCCTTGGAGGATAACGAGGTTTAGTCATTCCGGTCGTTTTTCCGGTGCGTGGCAAGTAGAGACGCGGTGCTTTCGGCGTTGGATCGTTCAAGAGCTTGGAGCGGATTGGACTCGTAGAGATCAAACTAAAACTTGGGGAATAGCTCAAAAGAAGGTTACCATTTAATCAACGGACTTCGAGGGTTAGTTTCTTACGACTCTTGCTTTTCGTTTATATATTCGTATATACGTAGCTCGATCGATCCTCGTAAGGATTTGGATCGAATTAATTTTGCTTCCGCTGGGCCTTCCTTTTAGGCACCGAATCCCAACAGTGGTATCGGAGCGTAGGTCTTGCGATCGTATATACGATATTGGCATTTGGAATGCTCGATTAGATGGTGAATGATTTGGAATCATTTTAGTCATAATCGTGGTATATGTTTCGTTCGTAATAATTGTATTTTTCGTAAGTTTATGTCTAAATATAAATCTTAAATTTCTGGGAAATATGATTTATATTGAAGATATGAAAGTTTAAAAATATAGATATTGGATATCCGGTCGAAAATCTAGCTCTGAATCGTCGTCGGACGACTTCTCGAACAAAGGGCAGGAAGCTGCCAGGGTGACTCGGCCGTGTCTGGTGACACGGGCCGTGTCCGGCAGCCCAAAGCCATCACAGTGCACTCCGACCATGTCGAGACACGGGCCGTGCTCGGCCGGCACTGCCGAGCGTGACTCGACCATGCCAGCCCGTCTCACGGAAGTCAAGCCGAGGGTGATTCGCCAGCACCCATTTTCGCCTTGCCGATTTTTCCGTGTATTCTTAAAAATTAATCTCCCGCATATTAAATTAGATTTAATATGATTAAAATGATTTATGGTTTTTCATTTTATAAAGGAATTTTGATTAATTGGAATATTTATGGTCGACCGAATTATTTTGAACGTTATCATATTATCGATTGTGTGAATCGATTTGATCGGTTCGTATTGTTGATTGGATCAATGTATCTCTACACTTTCCATTTATTTAGTATTTATCGGATGAATGCTTTTGAATGGGGATGTGGTTCGTGGACTTAGTTTTTGAATCGTTCGTTTTATTCGATTGGGTTGTAAAGGCCGTTTTGAGCCTATTTATTTTACTAGAAAAATTTGTATCTATGATGCAATTTTCAATGTAAAATTTATATGTAATGACGAAGACCGGAGGAAGATCCATTTCGAGAAGACGAAGATTCAAGACGAAGACTTGTAATTAGATTACGCAGTTTTTGTTTTCTAGGAACGGTCCATGAACCACATGTTGGTAGCAACTAGGTTGTGAATGATTGTTTCATGTTGTATGAATGCCACAAATGCGCTTAAATGATTAATGTGCAAAGTGTAACGTTAATCGCGATAATTCTCCCACAACAAATAATTAACTTTATAAGGTTTCAAGGTTTTCCTTCCCTGTTGTTGCCCAAAATATTTATCCGAAGATTAAATACTGCTGGAATGAACGGACAACAAACAAAGTTGCGGGAGCACTTCCGAGAGGATATGAATAAACAAAAGATTTGCCGGGTTTGTTAGGCCCAGGCTTGAATGCTCTCGCGAGATGTTATTAATTCAAATATTCATGGATACAAGTATTAATGTGAGAATCTAAGTACAATGAGTGTAAAAAGACTCTGTTAATCCAGCTCTTGAGCGAAGCTTGGTGTTCTTCGTCCCTGCCGATCGCCTTCTGTATGAGAGAGGCCGAGAGAAAAAAGAACCAAAAGATAGCTGTTGCCAAGAGTAGGAGAAAGCCAAGTGTATATGAAATCCCGTGGGTGTTGAAGTTCTGAAGCCTTTTCAGGGAGTAAAAATTCGGTGAGTGCTGAAGAATTTCGGTCCTTTGGACAAGTGCAGGCTGCCCTCTATTTATAGGGGCTGAGGAGCCTTGTCTTCTGGCGGGCGATCGCCTTCCGGCCAATATAATAATGGGGCGATCATCCTCAAGTCACACGGGCTGTCGGCCTATAGTCCAAGGCAGCTGCTCGCAGCCAGCTGTACGGTCCAATGAGGAGCCAGCATGCGTCCGGAGTCACTGTCACATGCGGTCCTACTGACACCTTTCGGCGGTCCTGTCGGCTGGTGGGAAGATGCTGACAGGCTGTGGTCAATGATCCGCGATATGCGGATCTTATCTCGGCACTGCACGTGGGGTCTGTCCTGAGGCTCGGCCTTTGCCGACTGGATGACTATCGGCTTCGAGCGGCATGAGGCTGCCTCTAGCCGGGTCACCGCAGGCTCGGTACGCCGCCATGGAGGGTCGGCATCGGTCGGTCACCAAGGGTCAGTCGGCAAGTGCCGGGAGATGATCGTCTGCTAGTCGGTCGCCAGGAATCGATCGCCAAGTACCGAGAGACGATCGTCTTTGATGTCGATTGCTCGGCACCGGGACTTGTCCTGGGACCTTCGGTTGGCCGATTTATCTTAACTGCCGGGCTAAGGCTAGGCCGCCTGGTCGCTGGTCGGCAGTTCTGCCTCGGCTGCTCGGCAATGGCTAGGTCGCCCGATCTCCGAGGCGATCGCCGGTCGGAGAGTATAATTCTCGACACAACACCGCTCTGCCTTGCTCCGATGTTGAAGACATGAGGCGAGGTGGTTCTTGCTGGCGATCGTGTAAGGTGAGGACGGGCGATCCGTTGAGCTGACTTTGGATTCGGACTTGGGCTATCTGGTCGATTGGCTAGCTATCTTTCGGTCTTGTTGTAATACCCGTAATTTCGATTCCGGTAATTTCTTTTTTTCGGAGAAAGTCCGTTTTGATGATTTGCTCATGACCGTTTCGTCATTCGGAGAATGATTAATTCTGCACTTTTTGTCATCCGAGCTCGTTTCGGTGTCGTTTTGTTGAGTTCCGTGCTTTTTGGCGACTTTTCCGCACTTGAGTTCGATTCTTGCGAATCTCGTCCGAAACTGTTGGTTCGAGTTTCCCGTAAGTCCGTTTAACTTTATTAGACGTGTTGTGGACTTCAGTTTGGTTATTCGATCACGTATCGTGATTTTCGGGCGTTTTGGGCCATTTTAGTAATTTCCCAAAGTTTGGGGTAATTACTTTCCGTTGTCGAATTTCGAGCCTTCGGGTTGTCGGAATCGTGTGTTCTCTTAGTGCTCGAGTTCGTCTTTGCGAGTACTTCGTAACCGTATCTTCGGTTTATATTCAGGTTCGGGTTTCGGGGTCGTTCGGGCTGTCGTTCGGGCCCAGGCCGGCACTGGCCGGGTTACGGCCGGTAGTGCTCGGCAGTTACGTACGTAAGGCCCTGTCCGGTTATGTACGTAACGGGCCGGCAGATTTGGGGCAGTGACTCGGTTACGTACGTAAGCCTTGGCCGGTTACGTACGTAACCCGGCCGGCAGGCAGCCTATTTAAGGCCCTACAGTCGGGTTTTTCACCCATTTCCTCACTCTCTTCCTTCTCTTCCGCGGCTGGAGGTATAGGAATCATGGATAGATATTGTTGGACAATTAATCCATGAAGTTTTGGAGTTTATATCATCAATCATCCACCCTATAACATCCTCCGATCTACCGAATCAGGTCAGATTTTCTAAAAATCTAGTTTTGGGGAATTTGGGTATTTTGGTTGTTTTCGTCCGATTAATCCGATTTAACTTAGGATTATGATGGATTGATGAATATTTAGATGTATTATATCATTTACCTTGTTATTCCATGGTTGGATCGTATCGATTCGTTGTTTTGGTCGAGTTCTTGATCGACGCCTTGAAGGTGTCCGGTAAAATGTCATAGAGGGGTTTTCGGGCATTCTACGATTATTCTTCCTCGTATGATCGATGATTTATTGATTATATGTTGTTAGGGTCGAATTCTTGTGAAGAACTCGAGTCGGAGCCTTTCCGTTCGTTGTCTTCTTCGGGGTCCGAGCTTGCCGGTCGAATCGTGTTCTTCGGAGTATTCGGTAGCGGTTATTAAGGCAAGTATTTTACTATACGAATTGTGTCTTGTGAATAGGGACGCGTATTATGGTTGTGATGCATTGGTTTACTTTCGTGTATATGTTTCGTATGAATTGATTATTACGAACAATTGATGGTAACGATAATACCTTCACTTAGTTAACACCGTGGAATTGTGTTGGATGTGCAAATCATCTAAGTTTGTGTTGGGCGTGGTTGGTCATTGTCGAGTTGTGGTGATGATTATGATATTTGTGTTGTTTTGGTTTACATACTTGATTGTACATTTCGGTGTAATGTGGAATGGCTTGACATTTGATGATTATGAGTTGTGTCGTGTCGATGTGTGTGTGTGTGTGTTTTCCAGGTAGGGTCTGACGAGGCCTCTGGAGTTCGGTACATGATGTGTACGAACAAAGTGTGTGATCTAGGTAGGGTCTGACGAGGCTTCTGGAATCCGGTACATGACGTGTACGGACAAGGTGTGTGAACCAGGTAGGGTCTGACGAGGCCTCTGGAGTTCGGTACATGATGTGTACGAACGATATTTGTGGCCGGGTAGGGTCCGTCGAGGCCTCCGGAGTTCGGTACATGATGTGTACGAACAGTGTGTGTGGTCCGGGTAAGGTCCGTCGAGGCCTCCGGAGTTCGGTACATGATGTGTACGAACAATGATCGTGTAGCAGTGATTGTTTGGATAACATTCTAAATATGGATCTCGGACTCATAATGATATATTATCTAGTGTGCTTTGAAACGAGAATCGGGCTAAGGCCCTAATGTTTACGAAAAGGTTTTGTAAATTGGGACTCGAGGTCCAAAATAATTTCTGCTTTAAAAATCCCCGAGACGATGTGTTCCTTTTCAAATATCTCTTACTTGCGTTCGAAATTCTAAAACTTCTCGGGAACATTTTGATAATTTATTTCCGTATTAAATACGTAGTTGCTATTTACTTGTTACATTTCGTATCGTTTTATACTTGCACTAGTAAAACAAAGGAGTTTTACTAACCCCCGATGTCGGGGTGGATGTCCTGCTCACGTCCAGTACATGCAGTTCGGGGGAGCGATACAGGATTGGCACAAGGGGATGACGAGTGCGATATTAATCAAGAGTCGAGAGTTGGTAGAGTTTAGTTGTATTGTTAGAGTTGATTCAGTCTTCCGCAGATTGTATTTCACCCCCGTGTGGGTAATGTTGTTAGTCGATCCTGTTGATAGAGTTGTGTGACCTCATCGGTGCATGTGTTTATGTGTAAGTGACCTTAACCGTCTGTATTATTATATTGTTTGACTGGCCGCAAGCATTTGGTTGTTTATGGACGTTTAGCCCGGTAGATCCTTGCGTAAAGGGTCTACGGCGTGTAATATTCCCATACGGTTTTGGGGTGTTACATTTATGGTATCGAGCTTAGGTTGCGGAAACCTAGAGTCGGCCGAGTCGAGTCGTGATTTGTCGAGTAATGTGTTGTCTTGTCGTTCGAGTCGTCAGGTGACAAGTTGAGTTGTGCGTAGTCACAACGCGTTGGATATGTTGTCGGATGAATTAGTATCGTGGGCGACCGTCGTCTCCGTGCGGCCTGTGGACGTAAGTCTCCTCTTTTATGCATAATATCTGTGTTCATGATTTTATTTATGTGTGATATTTGTGGTGCATAATTTTATTTATACGGTGTTGTGTAATGAAGTTGTTGTTGGGTTTTCTATGCATCGAATACCAAATAATCGGAGTAAAAACGCAGCGGAACAATAAAAGTGAAAACCCAATTTAGGATCGCATGCAGTAATTTAATTGTTTAATTAAAGAGTTAATCGAATTACCTTAATCCGATTGAACAAATCTAGATCCGGACTAGAAGCAGATGAATATCTCCTTCCTCTTCTGGTGATCCACACACGAACAATTCCACAAGCCGGATTGCTAGATCCTTACGAATAATATTGATAAATAGTACAACACAAATTCCTTACTAGAAGGATTGTACTATTGATCAAGATCAACTAAGGGAAGAGGAACGACCGACTCGACTCCGTTCTCCTACAAGATAATGTAGATGGCCGATTTTTCTTCTTCTTGAAGGGCCGATTTTAGGTCTTATTTTCTGGTTACAACTCCTTGTCCAAGACCTTATATTTATACTAAGTAAACCCTAGATTCAATAATCTAGTATTTGCTTAGTTGCCCCTCAACTTATTAAATAATACAATATATAATAACCAATATTATATATATTACTTATTATTTAATCTCCTTATAAATATAATATCCAATATTATATTTATTATTCCCGATTGATATTTATTCCTACTTGTCTATAATTGTCGTATGTGCGACTAAAAGGCTTATATTATGTTGGCAATTATTTAATACCTTATTAAATAATAAATCATAAGCGGCCTCTAGCAAGACATTATGATTACCCAAATAATATAAGTTAATAGTCCATTAAACCTTTTAACGTGTCAAATCCCTTTGTCACGCGATATCATATTTGAACTAAGTCATGGAGTCTGTCATACTTATTTATGTTCAAATGCTTTCTCGATCTTAAGTAGACTGATTGAATCAAATGACTCTTCATTTGAGCATGGCCATGCATTTCCTTCAGTCCTACTTATCGAGGGGCCCAGCAGATATCTCTCTCACTTAAGAGAGGGACAAATCCCCATATTGATTATTCATTGCCCTCTACATGACTCCCACTAATCCCGATCGCTAACCTTTATGATCACCATGTTTTAGATGATGTTGGATTACGTCAAGGCATAGCAGTTATCATGTTGGACTCTATGATAATCTCAGGTTCAAGGATTTATTGACATACTGTATTGAGATTCACTTATGACATTTCCATGCAGTGATCTCAATGCGGGTCGGTCCAGTATTAGTTCTCCAACCAATACCCATAAGATTGATCCGTACCATACGCATAATCATCCGATGATTATCAATCAAACTTATACTAGTATATTAATCACTTGAGTCTCTACTCAACGCGATTTTACCAGGGACATTTGAATAATCTTATTATTCGTGAATAACTATTATTCGATTATTATAATATTAAAACATGCACACATTATAATAATCAACGAGAAATAAATGATATCAAATAACTTTATTTAAATGTGACAATTACAAATCTAGGCACATCGAATGTCCTAGGGCACTATTCCCAACAATCTCCCACTTGCACTAGGACCATTCATTCATGACCTTTAGTCCTATCGCTCTAGCATGCTCAACATGCTTTCCTTGTGAGAGAGGCTTGGTAAGTGGATCTCGCAACATTCTCTTCCGTTGCTACTTTGCATATTGTAATATCTCCTCGTCGACGATCTCTCCGACTAGGTGATATTTTACGAGTATATGTTTGGAATTATGATGGGACCTAGGCTCTTTAGCTTGTGCAATAGCACCATTATTGTCACAATAAAGGCTTATGGGACCCTGGATGGTTGGCACCACTCCTAGTTGAGAACGAACTTCTTGATCCATACGGCTTCCTTAGCCGCATCCGATGCCGCAGTACTCAACCTTCAGTAATCAAGAACCGTGCTTTGCTTGGAACTCTTCCAACTCACAAGACCTCCATTCAATACAAACACATAACCAGCTTGCGATTTGAAATCGTCTCTGTCGGTTTCAAACTTGCATCGGCGTAACCTCTTACAACACATTTCGTTTCCCACCCTCCATAAACTAGGAAATCATCCTTGGTTCTTCTCAAGTACTTTAGGATGGTTTTCACCGTATCGATGACTTTCACCGGATTCGATTGGTATCGACTTGTCATACTAAGAGCAAACGATACATCTCAGTCGAGTACAAATCATGGCATACATGATCGATCCAATAGCCGATGCGTATGGTATCTTGCTCATACGTGCTCGCTCATCGTAGTCTTAGGACTCGAGTCTCACTCGGATGAATGCCATGTGACATTGGCAAGAGTCCTCTCTTGGAGTCTTGCATATTGAACCTCTTCAATATTTTATTAATGTATGTACTTTGACTCGGACCAATCAATCTCTTTGATCTATCTCTATAGATCTTTATCCCAAGAATATAAGCAGCTTCTCCTAAGTCTTTCATTGAGAAACAACTTCCCAACCAAGTCTTGGTATGCTGCAAGGTGGGAATGTCATTTCCAATGAGTAATATGTCATCTACATATAAGACTAAGAAAACAACTATTCTCCCACTAACCTTCTTGTACACACAAGGTTCATCTTCATTTTGAATGAACCCAAACTCTTTGTGATTTCATCAAAACGAAGATTCCAGCTCCGAGAAGCCTGCTTCAACCCATAAATGGATCTTTGAAGCTTGCAAACCTTTTAGAATTTTACGGATGAACAAAACCTTCAAAGTTGCGTCATATACACATCCTCGAGTAAGTTTCCATTAAGGAATGCTGTTTTGACATCCATTTGCCATATTTCATAATCATAGTATGCGGCAATGGCAAATAAAATTCTAATTGATTTAAGCATGACTATCGCGAAAAGGTCTCATCATAGTCAACACCATGAATGCATATAACCTTTTGCCACTAGTCTAGCTTTATAGGCTTGCATTATCATCCATGTCTTTCTTCTTTTTATAGACCCATTTGCACCCAATGGTTTTAACACCCTCAGTGGATCTATCAAGTTCCAAACTTGATTGTCATACATGGATTGCATCTCGACTTCATGGCTTCTAGCCATTCCTCGGACTCGGTCCAAGCGGCTCAGATAGGTACTAGGCTCATCATCTATGAGCGATGCATCATCATCCTCCGTTACGAGATTACCATATCTCTCAGGTTCATGTCGCATCCTATCAGATTTGCGTGGGACTTGTGTACTTTGAATGGGCTCTTCAACTGTTTGTTGAGCTTGTTCGGTTTCCATCGGTGAAGCGATGTCTTCTTGTGGTTCTCGATTTTCCTCGAGAATTACTCTTCTCCCACTGTCTCTTTTGGAAATAAATTCCCTTTCTAAGAATACAGCATTTCGAGCAACAAACACTTTGTTCTCTGCGGGCTTGTAAAAGTAATATCCTTTAGTTTCCTTAGGATATCCCACAAATAAACATCTTTCGTATCTGTCGCAAGTTTGTCAAACACTTGGCGCCTTACGAACGCTTCGCAACCCCAGATCTTTAGAAAAGACAAGTTTGGTCTTTTACCAGTCCATTTCTCAAATGGTGTCTTTTCAACTGCTTTAGATGGAACACGGTTAAGGGTGAATGCTGCTGTTTCTAAGGCGTGGCCCCAAAATGATAATGGAAGCTCTGTTCGACTCATCATGGATCGAACCATATCTAATAAAGTTCGATTCCTCCTCTCGGACACTCCGTTATGCTGAGGTGTGCCGGGAGGAGTAAGTTGCGAAACAATTCCACAACTCCTAAGATGATCATCGAATTCTTGGCTCAAGTATTCCCCACCTCGATCTGATCGAAGGGCTTTAATTGTCTTGCCAAGTTGATTCTGTACTTCATTCTGGAATATTTTGAACATTTCAAAAGATTCATGTTTATACTTCATAAGATAAACATATCCATATCGGCTAAAATCATCGGTGAATGTAATGAAGTATTGGTATCCGCCTCTGGCATGAGTGCTAAGAGGTCCGCACACACATCGGCATGTATTAGGCCTAATAGATCACTAGCCCTTTCTCCATGACCGGTGAAAGGATTCTTCGTCATCTTGCCCAATAAACAAGATTCGCATGTCCCATATGATTCATAGTCAAAAGAGTCTAAAAGTCCATCATTATGGAGTTTAGAAATGCGTTTCTCATTTATGTGACCAAGTCGACAATGCCATAAGTAAGTCGGATTAGAATCATTGAGCTTAGGTTTCTTGGATGCAATGTTATAGACTTCCAAAGTGTCGGACTCATCTAGATCAATATTGTAAAGGCCGTATATAACTTTGCGGTACCATAAAGCAAGTCATCAAAGAAAATACGAATGATCTTATTCTTAATAAGAAAAGCGTAACCTTCACAATCTAATGTAGAAAGCGAAATAATATTCCTATTCATAGCGGGAACATAATAGCAATTGTTCAAAACTAACAAAAGCCCATTGGGCAAAACTAGATCATAAGTTCCTACGGCTAGTGCGGCAACTCTTGCTCCATTGCCGACTCTTAGATCTACTTCCCTTTCTTCGATTCTCTCGCTTCTCAACCCCTGCACATTTGTACAAATGTGAGATCCACATCCAGTATCTAATACCCAGGAGTTAGAGGTAGATAAGTTAACTTCTATAACAAATATACCTGTGTCAGTCTCACTGCCCTTGGTATGCTTTAGCTCTTCCAAGTAAATCTTGCAATTTCTTTTCCAATGTCCTGGTTTATTGCAATGATGGCAATTTCCATCTTTGGGAGCTTTAGCCTTGAAACCCGGCCTAGTAGGGTCTTTAGATTTGGCAACTTTTGCCTTACCCTTGCCCTTGCCTTTGTTCTTAAAGGATTTCCCTTTCGACCATCAACACATGGTTTGGTTTCTTCTTAATATTACGCTCACCCGCTTTAAGCATCCCATGCATTTCGGAATGGACTTCTCCATCTCATTCATATTATAGTTCATAATGAACTGACCAAACTTTCGGGCAATGAGTTTAGGATCACATCCGTGGAGTGCTCCTTAGAAAGTGGAAAACCAAGCCTTTCAAGATGATCAATATATCCTTTCATCTTGAGCACGTGAGCGCCGACAGATGTCCCTCAACCATCTTGCAAGCATACAAGGCTTGAAAGGTCTCATACCTCTCTTGCCTAGCATGCTTCGAGAAAGTTTCCTTGAGGTGAGCATTTAGCTCATAAGCTTCCATTTCCTCCATTCTTCAAGTTCGACAAATGGTGGCTAACATAAGACAACCGACATCAATGGAATCATCACAATGTTTCTTCCATTTGTCTTTTGTTGCTTTATTTGCATTGTCACCGCTCATCGGGAATTTCTTCCTCAAGAACATACAGCTTTCTTTCTTGCTTGAGAACTATTCTCGTGCTCGGATCCAATCCAGATAGTTCTTTGCCATTTTCTTTCAAACTTGTCCTTCTCAAGGACGGATCGCAGTGAAATGGTGGATGTGTTGTTTGATGCCATTCTACAAAATTCAATATGCAAAATATTTAGTCACATTATTTTATTTCTTGAAAAATACTCCCACTAAAACAAAGTACCCTCAATTTACAACATTTGTAATTTTAGTGGGCTAAGATCCCATTTCGCACAATCCTAAACTCAGCTTTGGCATGACGCCTAGAATTGAACTACTTTAGGTGGATAACTCTTTATCGATTACATCATATGTAACTCTTAGATTATGTCATGGTATTTGGCATCGTATGCCCAAGCATGTTATAATCCCATCTTATGCCTTAAGGTTCAAAACTATTTTGATTTCCAAATTCATTAAACGTATAGGTATCACCATTACCTATCCTACCTTACTAAGATAATCCGAGTGCCCAGCTTTGGCATGACCCACTCATGATGATCGAAGTCTTGATAGGTGTTTTTCAAATGAACGGCATTAAAATTTTAACGAGGGATTTTTATCCTATGTTAATGTTTATGTTTGCTAACATATATCTAAACATACATAGCATCACATACATGCATAAATTTGAACATACATCGCATCACATGACAATAAAGCATAGGACCGTGTATAGCATGACCATAATCCTAACGTGATTTTCATGAGCCAACATGAAAATCACAAAGGTCATCTAAAGGGTTAAATATGGTCTTCATTGATCTTCCAACTCCTTGGAACGTCATACGCGATCAATTTGCTCCTCGAGTCCATCTATCTCGTCCTTCTTGTCTTCATTACATTAATGAAATTTAATACTACACTAATAAATTAAATTACAAGAAGTACAAACGACACGCAGGCCGTAAAATAATAAACAATTTAAATAGACGACTCGCAGGCCGTAAAACCAATTATAATTAAACGACACGCAGGCCGTAAAAACCAACCCATAAGAAATTAAATTATCCAATCACATTGGTCAATTTATGGTCATGCCATACACCACACACATACCATAAATAATTATCAAATAATTAATAAAGCATGTAATATACTAAATAATCAATTTATCGACAATCGACAATAATTAAAATTTGAGTCATCACATGAACAAAAGCTGGACTCGGCCGAGATGGCTGCCCGGCGAGATCTCAGGCACGGGTTTGCCCGGGTTCGAAACCGGCGGTTGCAGTTGCAACATTTTGCAACTATTATTTCCAAATTTACTTTTATAACAAAAGGACTTATAAAAGGAACTACGAAAAGTTACCAAAACAAGATCCATAGAGATGGAAAGTGGTGTGAAGGATAGCCGAATGGCGCGGATCGAATCCCGCTTTTGCGGAAGTATTTTTGCAATATTTAAAATGATTTATTTGCCTTTAATAAAACCTTCCGTATTATTTCCAAAACAAACTCGCAGCGCACATGGTAAGTCGCTAGCCGCCGCTCGACCTCCGTGGTTCGAACCCCCGGTGATGCAAAATCATTTTTGCTAATTAATACAACCCAGCGGTCCAGCCCGACCCGACCCGGACCGGACCCGAATCCGCCCGACTGCCTGTGCATCGTTTCCAGATCAGCTTCGACAAAGCAGCTTTTGCGAAAAAAACGTAAAATTATTTTTGACGATCCGATTTAATCAAATTAAACTTAAAAATATTTTATAAAATCTATATTTTATAAACATAATCAGAACATAATTTACACATAAATATGTTCTACATAAACAATTAAATTACATGCAAGTTGGCTCCGATACCACCGCTGGGTTTTCTATTCATCTAATAAAAAATAATCGGAGTAAAAACGCAGCTGAACAATAAACGTGAAAACCCAATTTAGGATCGCATGCGGAATTTAATTGTTTAATTAAAGAGTTAATCGAATTACCTTAATCCGATTGAACAAATCTAGATCCGACTAGAAGCGAGATGAATATCTCCTTCCTCTTCTCAGTGATCCACACACGAACAATTCCACAAGCCGGATTGCTAGATCTCATTTAATAATATTGATAAATAGTACAACACAAATTCCTTACTAGAAGGATTGTACTATTGATCAAGATCAACTAAGGGAAGAGGAACGACCGACTCGTTCTCCTACAAGATAATGTAGATGGCCGATTTTTCTTCTTCTTGAAGGGCCGATTTTAGGTCTTATTTTCTCGTTACAACTCCTTGTCCAAGACCTTATATTTATACTAAGTAAACCCTAGATTCAATAATCTAGTATTTGCTTAGTTGCCCCTCAACTTATTAAATAATACAATATATATAATATCCAATATTATATATATTACTTATTATTTAATCTCCTTATAAATATAATATCCAATATTATATTTATTATTCCCGATTGATATTTATTCCTACTTGTCTATAATTGTCGTATGTGCGACTAAAAGGCTTATATTATGTTGGCAATTATTTAATACCTTATTAAATAATAAATCATAAGCGGCCTCTAGCAAGACATTATGATTACCCAAATAATATAAGTTAATAGTCCATTAAACCTTTTAACGTGTCAAATCCCTTTGTCACGCGATATCATATTTGAACTAAGTCATGGAGTCTGTCATACTTATTTATGATCAAATGCTTTCTCGATCTTAAGTAGATCGATTGAATCAAATGACTCTTCATTTGAGCATGGCCATGCATTTCCTTCACCCTACTTATCGAGGGGCCCAAAGAGATATCTCTCTCACTTAAGATAGGTACAAATCGCAATATTGATTATTCATTTCCCTCTCCATGACTCCCACTAATCCCGATCGCTAACCTTTATGATCACCATGTTTGAGATGACGTTGGATTACGTCAAGGCATAGCATTATCATGTTGGACTCTATGATAATCTCGTGTTCAAGGATTTATTGACATACTGTATTGAGATTCACTTATGACATTTCCATGCAGTGATCTCAATGCGGGTCGGTCCAGTATTAGTTCTCCAACCAATACCCATAAGATTGATCCGTACCATACGCATAATCATCCGATGATTATCAATCAAACTTATACTAGTATATTAATCACTTGAGTCTCTACTCAACGCGATTTTACCAGGGACATTTGAATAATCTTATTATTCGTGAATAACTATTATTCGATTATTATAATATTAAAACATGCACACATTATAATAATCAACGAGAAATAAATGATATCAAATAACTTTATTTAAATGTGACAATTACAAATCTAGGCACATCGAATGTCCTAGGGCACTATTCCCAACAGTTGTATTCGATACTTGGATACGCTGTAGGTGTATAGAACTGGATGTATTGATGTTTGGCCCTTGAACCACCATGTGGGTTGGTATGGTGTGAAAGTTTTGAACATTGATGGGTTTTACAGTAGAGTTTGTTAGAAACTCCGATGAATGATTCTGCTGTGTGTTTAAACTTGATACCACGAGATGCATTTGATTGAATTGGCGACCCTGGTTGCCATTTGAGTATGTGGTTTTAAATTCGACTGTTTTTGGAATGTTGTAAATTTTGTCCGCTATGGGTAAGTTTGAGAATGTTTTCTGAAGGACTTTACAGTTTGAGAATTTTTTTTTGTAAAAATCGATTTTTAGAAAATATTTTGGTGGTGCGGTCAAAACACGGTTTATATGGATTTTTAAAATTTGTTAAACTTTGACAAGTGGGCCGTGTATTTTCAAATGACTCAATCAGACGGTATTTGAAAAATGTATTTTGAAGTACTTAGGACATTGTGAAAAACTACCGTCATCGGCCTTTTTGGGCGTTTTTGTAATTTGTTTTTAGCCTGGTGGGTTCCGGTGCGGGGCCCACGGCGTGTAATACTCCCGTAAGGTTTTGGGGGTGTTACAAAGGATTTTGGAAAATTTTTTTATTTTGCAGAACGATTTTTGGTTTTCGGAATTTTGAACTTCATATGTCCACGTGTTGGGGCAAGTGGTTGTGATAAGTTTGTGGTGTTGTTGTGCTCGCCGGAGAATATTTCAGTGTTTTCTAAATGTTGAGATACATGGTTTTGATTGGACGATAGGGGTATTAATAGTGTTTTCAAAAATTTCATTTCACCAAAGTTTTCAAACTTGAGAATTTTAAAATTTTATCATTTGAATAATACCCCGGAAATATTTTATTTTTGTTGCTAGTGTTTGATCCCTACGATACGTGTGTGGTTTTGACTGTGTTTGATTTGGTAAAATCCAAATATCTCCGTTGATGTGACGGTGTGAATTATCTTTGAATGAAGTTCTTAAATTACAGTGTTAGTTCGTGCACTTGTGTGATCACTTGGAGTTGATGTTTTATCGTGCTGCTATTTATCGTCCTATGTTGACGTTGGGATGTTTGGTTGGTTGTGTTATTCTGAAAGTTTTTCACTAAGAGAAAGTGTCCTCATTTTTATCAAGTGCGAAATGGTTCTCCAAAGTCTCGATAACGATGTTTCACATTTGTATTTTTTTGAAAGGTGATACTCAAGATCAACCGGTGTTTTTCTAAATTATTTTCAAAATGAGGTTTTCGTTTTTAAAACCTATCCATTTCCGTTTGAGGGCTGGGTATGTATGTATGATGTTCGCGTTGTCGTTATGATGTTTGCTCCCGAGTATGATCGAATTGGTGGCATAAACGTCGAGGCGTTGCCACGCATTTGTTGTACTATCCCTCTGTGAGATGTGTGAACTGGTATTTACTGGTTATCGCCTCGTGGTGATTTGCGTGTTGTCGCACGAGTGTGAGCTGTTGAATCTTGGGTTTGTACGTTTGTGTACATGTGTGATTGTTTCATAATGTTTGTAATTATGTGCTGGTTATCGTTCGGGCCGTTGAGGTTGCCGAACGATACCATCGTGGTTGTAAGTGTTTGTGTGTGTATTACTTTACGATGGTAATAGTTGTATATGATATGTGTTATGATTCTTTGTTGTGCTGAGTTGGCATCTCCGGTTTGTTGTTTTGCGACGTTATATTCCATTGTACCTAGCAGTTGTATTTTCGGTATGCCGAGCCGAGGTGTTTCAACCGTGGTGTGCCGGGGGCATGCACGTACCAATTATTTTTCTCATCACAGGATCCAGTTTTGCGAGTTGAGTTCCGAGTCTTTCGGGGCGTGAACTTCAGCACAGATATCAGGATCGGCTCTGAGAGACCTATGGGAGATTTTCCTGTCGGTTGCTTTTTGTGTTGTTACCTTGTTTCCGTTGTTGTGAGTTGCGGGGACGACATTTCTTTTGTAAGAGGTCGGATGTAATAACCGTACTATATTTGACTTCTGCAGTTTCTCCTTCTAAATTCTATCGACTTGCACGTGTTCGTCGATACTTTTTGAACTTGTTTGATATCTCGGTTGTCATCGTTCGAACTGGTTGTGACCTTGTTTCAGATCGATCTGTTTATCATCATGACTTTTCCGAGTTCGGTTCGATTCTTGTGAACCTTGTTTGGAAGTAACATCTTTCACTTTCTACCAGTTCTTTCAATGTCTGGAGTTGAAGTGGGGACTTCGGAGTTATTGTTCGGTTGTTGTCATTCGATCATTGTTGTTCGATCGTTGTTACTCGATCATTGTTATTTGATCGTTGTTGTTCGATCATTGTTATATGATCATTGATTGGTCAGATTTTGTTGACCCCGTTTCGTGATTGTTGAGCGTTCAGACTCCTTCCTAATTTCCTTATGTTCGGGAAATTAGTCTCGTTTCGATCTTCCAACCCTTGGGCAGTGGAATTCCGTATTTGTTCAGCGATTGGCTCGCGTGTTGATTGATGTACCGTTAGGTTGGTCAATCATGTTAATTTTCGTTCGTTGTGTTTTGCGATTGCTTGGATAATCGACTTTATTGTATTATCTGTTTGATGACGCTTGTCACTTGTTGGTTTTATTGTGTCTCTATCGGTGGCGTTGCGTTGGTCGTCGTGGAGCGTGTTTTCACGTCGTATGTCTCTTTGCGTACTTGTAACGTTTCGCCGTCGGGCGCGAGTTTTCGGTTTTTGTGTATCTCGTCGAGTTTTCTTGGTGGGGATATTGCTTCTCCCTACTTGTTTTAAGTTTCGGGACGAAACTTCTTTCAAGGAGGGTAGAATGTAATACCCGTAATTTCGATTTCCGGTAATTTCTTTTTTTCCGGAGAAAGTCCATTTTGACGACTCGCTCATGACCGTTTCTTCATTCCAAGAATGATTAATTCTGCACTTTTTGTCATCCGAGCTCGTTTCGGTGTCGTTTTGTTGAGTTCCGTGCTTTTTGGCGACTTTTCCGCACTTGAGTTCGATTCTTGCGAATCTCGTCCGAAACTGTTGTTTCGAGTTTCCCGTAAGTCCGTTTAACTTTGTTAGACGTGTTGTGGACTTCGGTTTGGTTATTCGATCACGTATCGTGATTTTCGGGCGTTTTGGGCCATTTTAGTAATTTCCCAAAGTTTGGGGTAATTACTTTCCGTTGTCGAATTTCGAGCCTTCGGGTGTTCGGAATCGTGTGTTCTCTTAGTGCTCGAGTTTGTCTTTGCGAGTACTTCGTAACCGTATCTTCGATTTGTATTCAGGTTCGGGTTTCGGGGTCGTTCGGGCCCAGGCCGGCAATGGCCGAGTTACGACCGGTATTGCTCGGCAGTTACGTACGTAAGGCCCTGTCCAGTTACGTACGTAACGGGCCAGCATATTTGGGGCAGTGACTCGGTTACGTACGTAAGCCTTGGCCGGTTACGTACGTAACCCGGCCGGCAGGCAGCCTATTTAAGGCCCTGCAGTCGGGTTTTTCACCCATTTCCTCACTCTCTTCCTTCTCTTCCGCAGCTGGAGGTATAGGAATCATGGATAGATGTTGTTGGACAATCAATCCATGAAGTTTTGGAGTTCATATCATCAATCATCCACCCTATAACATCCTCCGATCTACCGAATCAGGTCAGATTTTCTAAAAATCTAGTTTTGGGGAATTTGGGTATTTTGGTTGTTTTCGTCCGATTAATCCGATTTAACTTAGGATTATGATGTATTGATGAATATTTAGATGTATTATATCATTTACCTTGTTATTCCATGGTTGGATCGTATCGATTCGTTGTTTTGGTCGAGTTCTTGATCGAGGCCTTGAAGGTGTCCGGTAAAATGTCATAGAGGGGTTTTCGGGCGTTCTACGATTATTCTTCCTCGTATGATCGATGATTTATTGATTATATGTTGTTAGGGTCTAATTCTTGTGAAGAACTCTAGTCGGAGCCTTTCCGTTCGTTGTCTTCTTTGGGGTCCGAGCTTGCCGGTCGAATCGTGTTCTTCGGAGTATTCGGTAGCGGTTATTAAGGCAAGTATTTTACTATACGAATTGTGTCTTGTGAATAGGGACGTCGTATTATGGTTGTGATGCATTGGTTTACTTTCGTGTATATGTTTCGTATGAATTGATTATTACGAACAATTGATGGTAATGATAATACCTTCACTTAGTTAACACCGTGGAATTGTGTTGGATGTGCAAATCATCTAAGTTTGTGTCGGGCGTGGTTGGTCATTGTCGAGTTGTGGTGATGATTATGATATTTGTGTTGTTTTGGTTTACATACTTGATTGTACATTTCGGTGTAATGTGGAATGGCTTGACATTTGATGATTATGAGTTGTGTCGTGTCGATATGTGTGTGTGTGTTCCAGGTAGGGTCTGACGAGGCCTCTGGAGTTCGGTACATGATGTGTACGAACAAAGTGTGTGATCCAGGTAGGGTCTGACGAGGCCTCTGGAATCCGGTACATGACGTGTACGGACAAGGTGTGTGAACCAGGTAGGGTCTGACGAGGCCTCTGGAGTTCGGTACATGATGTGTACGAACGATGTTTGTGGACGGGTAGGGTCCATCGAGGCCTCCGGAGTTCGGTACATAATGTGTACGAACAGTGTGTGTGTGGTCCGGGTAAGGTCCGTCGAGGCCTCCGGAGTTCGGTACATGATGTGTACGAACAGTGTGTGTGGTCCGGGTAAGGTCCGTCGAGGCCTCCGGAGTTCGGTACATGATGTGTACGAACAATGATCGTGTAGCAGTGATTGTTTGGATAACATTCTAAATATGGATCTCAGACTCATAATGATATATTATCTAGTGTGCTTTGAAACGAGAATCGGGCTAAGGCCCTAATGTTTACGAAAAGGTTTTGTAAATTGGGACTCGAGGTCCAAAAGAATTTCTGCTTTAAAAATCCCCGAGACGATGTGTTCCTTTTCAAATATCTCTTACTTGCGTTCGAAATTCTAAAACTTCTCGGGAACATTTTGATAATTTATTTCCGTATTAAATACGTAGTTGCTATTTACTTGTTACATTTCGTATCGTTTTATACTTGCACTAGTAAAACAGTGGAGTTTTACTAACCCCCAAGTAATTGGGGGGTGGATGTCTGTTCTGCGTCCAGGTACATGCAGGTTCAGGGGAGCAGTCACAGGATTGGCACAAGGGGATGACGAGCTGCGATACTAATCAAGAGTCGAGAGTTGGTAGAGTTTAGGTGTATTGTTAGAGTTGATTCAGTCTTCCGTTGTATTGTATTTCGACCCGTGTGTGGGTAATGTTGTTAGTCAGTCCTGTTGATAGAGTTGTGTGACCTCATCGGTCTGTGTGTTTATGTGTAAGTGACCTTAACGGTCTGTATTATTATATTGTTTGACCCTGGCCGGGCAAGCATTTGGTTGTTTATGGATGTTTAGCCTGGTAGATCCTTGCGGAAAGGGTCCACGGCGTGTAATATTCCCATACGGTTTTGGGGGTGTTACACTTGTACCTGCAAAAAACAACATTGGCCGATCCCCCTCAGAAACTTGATGGTTTCGTCGTTTGAGGAATCGTGCACAGTCGCGGAGTTCGATGGACTGACTCCATGACCGTGTCTTGTGCGCGAAGACATTGAGTGTCTCGTGACTTATTTTATTGTGAGGGTCCTCTGTTAGGCTGCGCCTCGCCTCGTATTTAAACGAAGGGCGTGCGGTCTCGGTCTAGAGGAGTCCTTGCGCGGGGCAGCCTCGGATTAATCAACTCCACTTCCGTGGCTTGTTAGCTCTGCTTCCACCTCGGCCCGCCATGTAGATGGCGAACCTCGACGGTGTACGTTGAGACGGGGGTAGTGGCACGTCGCATTGTCCGGCTTCACCATGTTAGATGATGATCCTTTGAGGGCGGGCGATCGTGTCCACTGATTAATTTTGGAGGGCCCTCAGACTACGCCGGCCTCGTATTTAAACGAAGGGCAGGCTATCTTGGCCCAAAGGGACCTTGCATGGCCGAAGCAGCCGGTTCCATCGACTACCAGGACCATGGCTTTACGATGTGCGGTGGAGGCGATCGCGTGGCTTAGTCCATCATGTTAAATGGTGAACTGTTGATGGCGACCGAGTCCTCCGGTTTTGGGTGATGTTGCTTGATGATGGCGATCGGGCTGGAAGACTGTGATCGTCGCTCGGCTGCCGATCGCGTTATTCATCGGTTGATACCGCGATCGGGCGGGAGATCGTCGTTCGGGCGCCGAGCGCGCTGCTCATAGGTTAAGGAGAAACCTTTGCCTGGCCAGAAAGTCTGCGGCCTTAGCTCGGAAGATCGCGTAGGTTGAGGGTTGGTCCTTCGTAAGATGCCTGAACATAGGCGAAAGTCCACGGAATCCTCCCAAGACCGAGTATAGGGCGATCTCATCGCTTACGGGTTCGCCGTTGAGGATGATCTCGTCTACTCGGTCGATGTAGTCTGAGTCGGACTCTTCTTCGCCTTGCTTGATTTGCATCATGCGATGGGGACCTTCTGGCCAAGCGACCCTGGTGGCGAAGTACGCTGTGAAGACGTTCGCCAGCTGGTTAAAGGAGCCAATGGACCGAGGTGGCAGTGAGGTGTACCACCTGTAGGCGAGGTCGTCCAGCGTCATAGGGAACATTCGGCACCTGGTCGCGTCAGATGCCCCACACCCGGTCATGTAGATGTTGAACTTGCTCAGGTGTATTTCGGGGTCCGATCTCCCATCGTACAAAGGTGTTTGAGGAGGAGCGATCTTGTGCTGCACGGGGGCGAGCTCGATGTTGACCGCGAGTGGCTCGCTTGGCTCGGCGATCTTCTTCTTGCCGCCTGCCCCGGATTCTAGGAGCGTCCTCATGTCGTCGAGCTGACGTTGCATCGCAGCCATCGCTGTGGCTCGGTCGCTTGCTGATTGGCTTTGGGAGCGGGAGCCGAGGCGATCGTGTACCGATCTCCGGACTCCGCTGCTGCCGACCTCGGCTATTTGGCGAGGGGGAGCCAGACGGCTGGCCGCTTCTCGGGAGTGCAGGCCGAGCTCCTGGTGACGGACTCAAACTCCGTCGTCTCGTATCTGGGGCCGGACTGCCCCGGTCGCCAAGACGGGTCACTGCCCAGGCGATCGAAAACAGAGGTGCCCCGGCTGGCGAGCGCCTCTCCTTGCGGATGAGAGCCTCCTGGCGATCGCTCGGCCAGTAACGCCTTGAACTTCCGCTTGGTCTTCCGGAGGACGGCCGAAGGGGTGATAGCGGGAGGCGCGTCGAGAGCACTCCGTCGCTCCTGTAGTATGGCCATGGCCTCATCGATTTGTTCCGCGGTTCGGAGCTAATCGAGCGAGAGACTTGGGCTGCCGTCCAGGGGCGGGATCGAGCATCTCGGACCGCGGCGGATACCTTCCGCCATCGGCTGTGGCTCGGACTGAGATGGAAAGAGGCGTTGTAACACCCCCAGATCCAACCGGGAATATTACACGCCGTGGGCCCCGCGCCGGAACCCACCAGGCTAAAAACCATTTACAAAAACGCCCAAAAAGGCCGGTGATGGTAGTATTTTCCAAAACTCACAAAATCATTTGAAAACACCAACTACCGTCAAGACAAACAAGGCCAAAAACTCGGTTAAGGGAATCAGTTTTCGAAATCAAACTCAGTTGGCAAAAAGCCGAAAGCCATTTGAAAGAACTCACGCAGCGGATAAAAACACAGTCCAAGATACATATACATCAATAATGATATACACAAACAAAATACACGATTCCCCAACAATATGCCATAGCCAGTATCGTCCGGAATCCTCGCCTCATGACCGCTACCATCAAAGTCCTCAATACCTGAAAAACAAGTCTCACAACGGGGTCAGCAATAATGCCCGACAAATAACCGCAAGTACATAAACATAAATATTCACATGCCATGCATCATGAGAATAATAACCTCAACGATAACCTCACCACTCCCGGTAATCCAACAATTCTCATCAAAATCCCAATATCACGATAATACCACATAATACCTCAATACCGAATACTTTCCCGTACACCATCTTCTATGTACGATTGCCATAAAACATACCTCTATCCGGATATCCTTCCGAAATGCATATCACAGACCAAGAATATCCAAAATGACATCAACAATATCCGAATACTACAATCTTCCAAAGATTGTCCAAGTATCTCAACAATCATCAACTGTGCATTCTAATCCTTTTAGAACATCACTGAACATTCGTCAATATGCAATACAACATAAAATACTTATGAAATGTAAATGGAATTACTCATCAAAACATTACAACCGAACAAGTAAACTCTTGCCTGGATACCAACATGACAAAACCAACACCGAACTCATCGCCCTCGTCTACGAGCTCCTCAGCCCCGACTAGACGGAATCTACGGATTTTCACCGCGGCAAAACGATTATACCTATTGGTTAATCAACCTAGAACAATAATCATATCAATAATCAAACCAACTTGGTAACAATGATAATAACATATTCAATCCGGAATTCAACCTCATATCAAGATCCATCTCATATAAATCAACCACTATCATCACTATGATTTAGAATACCATCTTAAATCGGTTAGACAAATTATCAAATCATCATAGTCATCATATGGCCTCAAGAACATCAAGAACTCTATGATTCCATAATCATAATCAACATATTCAAAGCATATATCATCATCTTCCTTCAACATAAACCTCATATATCCTCAAGAATCGCAATAACAACATCATAATCATCTTCATACGAATCATTCATCAACAATAACATCAAAAATCCGAAATGAAAAGGAGAAATATCCAACATACCTCATAGAATATGGATAACACAAGAAATCACTTCAAGAATCAACAATAGTTCCATAACCAAGATCTAATTCCATGATTCCAAGCTCATAATCATGTTAGAAGTGTTTAGAACACTCTTAGAAGTGAAGAGGGACGAGTTGGGATGTGAGAAATGAGTTTCCTTTGGTGAACAAATGAAAGACCAGCTCTTATTATATAAACTGCGCATCTCGTTACGTACGTAAATGTCCTTACTTAACGTACGTAACAACTTTAACGTACGTAATACGAAATCCATAGCGTACGTAACAAACTCACCGTCTTATTCTGTGAAGTCCATTACGTACGTAACCCATACCATATAACGTACGTAATATACCAGTTGACTTACTACAGTACAATGGTCGTGTTACGTACGTAACACGTCCTGTATAACGTACGATGACTCACCTGTCAACATCCTCCGCCGAAAGTTGCCGACACAGGGTCCCACCTGCCGACCACGACTCGATCGTATGCTTCGCATGTTACGTACGTAATGTCTCGGACATAACGTACGTAACTCTACCAATTTAACATACGTACACTACTACAAAACTGGCTTTTAATAGCGGTTAAAATGCCCAATTAACGGCGGTTCCGGAACCGCCGTTATATGTACCACTGTTAATATCAACGGCGGTTTTCAAAACCGCTGTTGAATTTGCCAAATAACGGCGGTTCATATTAACCGCTGTTAAATATGATCTTAACGGCAGTTATAGAACCGCCGTTGAATTTGCCATATGTTACGGCGGTTTCAGGAAACCGCTGTTAAATGTGAAATTTAACAATGTTAAAGGTAACATCATTAAATCTGATACTCCACAGCGGTTATCGAACCGCCGTTAAGATCAAGTTTAACAGCGGTTTCGAGGAACCGCTGTTGAAATATTAATCATTTTACCCAGTTTTTCCCCTATTTTGCACAATCCAGTACCTGAATCGGATCAAACTAATTAATAAACCACCAATTCATCGAATCCAAACACACCGAAAAGAACTAACCAACACCAAATTCATTGAACCACCAATACATTGAAAAAGATAATACAAAAATCCCAATTCATCCAAAAATAATTCATACAAATATCCAATGTACTAACCAACACCAAATTCATTGAACCACCAATACAATGAAAAAGATAATACAAAAATCCCAATTCATCCAAAATAATTCATACAAATATCCAATGTATTCACACAAAAACACCAAAATCATGTCGCGAGACGATTTCGCACCTCCAAGAAATAAAGTCCCCAATCAACTCGAATTTTATCAAAAACATCTTTAGATAGTGCTCCAACATCATCAAACATCTGCACATATAAACGTATAATAAACAAACTTTAAATGTAAAAGAGTAAACAGTTTTATCACCACTTCAAGTAAAAAATATACTACCTCCATCCAACCATCCAAAATACGCGCTCGGGCGATAGTCGACATCCAATGCATAACATAATAACCACACTCCCAACCTCCATTTTGTTTATTACACTAAAACAAAATAAGACACAATTATATGAGTCGCTTTCAGTAAATAAAATCAACACGTACACAACATACACAGTTAAAACCCACACACTGACACAAACACACAATGCACAAAAAAAAAAAAACACAGCACACACAAACTTCACACACAGTAGACAAATGATGTTAAAATGCAAGTAATCAACATTGTACTTCAAGAGATTGGAATGTTCATCATGTTAAAATTAGACACAAATAAACATTATGAGAAGGATATCCCAGCCCGCATCAGGTACTGGACACCTAAAAACTAAACTTTAGTTTTATGATTAAATAAGACAAGAAACTCCAACTTCATAAATTACACAGTTCAGTTTGTTGGAACGAATCTGATACTAATCATCAATTTTCATTTTAATCTAACATCAGATCAATTTCTAATCAGAAAAATAGGAAGAACAAATTGCTTTCTCTAGGAAGAAAAACTAGGAACAAAACTCGAGGGTTTTTTTTTGGTACTTCTGAAATTTCTCTAGATCTTTTTTTGTAATTACTCCACATGTCACGAGTCGTTTTTGTAGATTGTCCCTTGCTTAAAAGGCTATAAGATTAGTAAAACCTGTCCAGGATAGGAACAATACCTTATGCGTTATATAATCGCATTTCTTTCAACATCGAGTCCATCATTTGACGAACTCTTCCTATTTGACAGTACGAGGCACATCCAGCAACAAATTCATGAACCACTCCGTCCAGGTTGCTTGGATACCCCCTTCACCCTCATAAAACCCCTAAGTTTCAAGACATCACGCCATTGACTATCCGCAGCGAACGAATTAGACAACATAACATAGCCAGCCGAATGAAACCATTCAAATGAGTTGTTGAACTTTGAACTATTTATTTTCTCAGGTTCAGATTTTTATAATTCAAATGAATGTTAGTTTCTTTGTGCATTATATCTAGAAGGCTTCGATAATATATATATTATGGGCTGAATAGCAAATGCTTGTTCGAAGTTCTTAGGATTCTCCATATTTGGCTTAGAAAGCTAGACAACTTACTGATTCAATAATTGAATGTTTTCAGTGGCTTAGGATTCTTAGGATTGAACTTACTGTTTTTCCTTAAATTGCTCAAGTTTTCATTGCACCTGATAAAATGCGGCTCATTCTCGTGACTTCTGAAGATGTAGTTTGCTATCTGGTGACCGCAAATTTTGAAACGGGAATGCAATAAAAATTTAACCAATAAATCTTTGTATGATTTATTATTTTATTTGGCTGTTAAAATCCACCCTGATTCCATCATCATGGCATTGAATGAAACCACGTCTTTTACACTTATTTGGTTAAAAACCTTTCTTGCATCATCCAAACTCCCACATTTGAAAACCACACATGGTTATACCAAATAACATCAGGGGAGTCATTACTAATAGCTTTCCAAACTTCATTAATAGAAAATTCAACTTCCATACCCTTTTTATTAATCCAAACACTTCTATCTTTTTTACTATCATCAATATTAGGGACAGAGATGTTAGTGACATTCTCAAATCTGCCATCCCATTCAAGAGCGTAATACTTGACTCCAATAATTCTGAATCGCATACAGAACACTTCTCATCAATTGTACTCGACCACTATGAGAAGCTCCCACACACAAACACACACAAACACAAACACATAGCACAACACACACACTGCCACTGCACACACACACACACACTGCATAGAAAAAACAAACAAACACAAACAAACGGACACTTCATACACGATATGTTGGGAGAAGATCCTTAAGACGAAAGTTAACATCTATCCCAAAGGGAGAAGATCCTTACGACGTTAACCACGTCTATCCCAAAATAATTCGTGTTTCCAAAAACAATATTGTCGTACACACTCAAATATTCATACACACAAACACACATATTTACACTCATGTAATTAAATGTATTACCTTGGGATATATCCAACTAACCGCCTGCTTTGATTTACTTGTATGCATACCATCCATGGTCTTGAATGCGGTCACGGCACTGCTTAAAAGTAACAATAATATATTGAGTCGTTGATATAAAATTTTAAAGCGAATATATTATAAATAAAATCTTACTTTTGGAGTATGGCCTTAATGCGAGAGTCAGGCCTACTATGTAGTGAGAAAAACCATATAATAGTTCCTCTTGGCCTGCACAATGACCAAGTTGCCAATGATGCCTACATAGATAAATGCATTTGAAAGAAAGAACATATTACTACAGTATGTTGTAAAAAAAAGGAAATAGTTTTGTTAAAAAGAAAATATTTTGAAATTTACAATCTTTTATCTTACTTATGATGGTAAGCTCCCATGTATATTTACTTCTTCGACTCAAGCATACGCGTCGATATATATCTCGAGATCTCCTCTCCCCTCTGTCCCATATTTTGTATGGATTGAGGATCAAAATATCCATACAAAACCTCGTCCATCGTGCCCACATTCATAGTAGACAAATACCTAATTTGTTAAGCAAAATATTAATATAAAAAAAACACTCCACACACTGCACACAAACACACACAAACACACTTTTCACACACACACACACTGCCACACAATAAAAACACTCCACACACTGCACACAAACACACACAAACACACTTTTCACACACACACACTGCCACACAATAAAAACACACACACTGCACATACACACACACACTGCACACACAAACACTGCACACACACAACACATACAAACACACACACACACACACACACTGTACACACACACACATACTACGAATGTAGAAAGATTCCATAAAGGAAATTACTCACATAGTCCAAAGCTGTAAAACTGATAAACTAAGCCACTCATTTCCTTGAACGATCTCTAAAATATCAGTGTGAGCGATGTACAATGGAACATCATCACCACCACAGCCAAAGATAGCTGTATCCCACGGCACTGATATCGGACTATTGTACATACTCGACGCAGCCATAAGTAAGTCTCTCATGATGTCATCTTTGGTCCTCGACCCGTCATTCTGACGAGCCTGCTTCTTTGGTCGCTGAATATCCTATTTCATATAGTATAGTGTAAAATACAAGTAAATTTGAAATAATTTATTTTGTTTTCTTTCCATTGTAACTTGTAAAGGATGAAGGATAAACGTATCTATTGAATACTATATAAACTCATTAATAATGACCGAACCTATATCTATTTTTGAATATTAAAAAGAGTAGAATTGGTGCGAATTTCTTCTATATTGAATAAAGAATATTCATTCATCAAATCATTCACTCCATAGTCTGATAAATCTTTTAAAGAACTGATTAATCACACGAAAATAAAGAGAGTCCCATTCTACATGTCAATACATGTCAGGGGTTAAAATATTTTTATATATATACTATCTAAATATATACTCCAATAAAGTCAATAAAACAAAAAAAGAATAGGGCTTATTATTTTTATTTATGGTTATTCCTACATGTTTCCATTCCTTTGGGATGTTACTACGCATTTTGGTTGCGTTTAATCTTTTCCATATTAGAAATCATAATCAATTTATATTGGATTGATTTTGCAATAATGTTTGGTAGTTACTAAAAAGAAAAAGAAAATTTTTACCTTTGAAAAATCGGAGAAAATAAAATCTCGTGGCCATGCAATAAATCCACCTAAAGCTTCCCCCACGACTCTCACCTCATCAGTCGCCACAAGGACTTCAACACTGCATCTACGGCCTCCTCAACCACTACCTTAACCAAATGAGTGGTAAAGGAGCACAATGTAGGGTCGAATCGCCCGAATAACCCTACCGATAGCAACTAGACGGGAGGATGCTCGCCACATAAAATCCAACTCGATGAGTGTCTCCAAATACAGCCTCTCTCCTAAGGGCGTAAATAGCATCGACAACTCCCCTTCGTGCTAACACGAGTAACCTCATCCTGTATAAATATCAACAAAGCCGGGAACTAGCACCCATTGTCTGGCCGAACTCTTTCCTCAAAGTCTTTGTGACGTCAAGGGTGATCTCTTTCCTTAATCGCTCCAACACATCTTTACTTACGGAAGACGCCAATCCACATGATCGTCCAAAGTAATCGCGAATACCCACACCAAAACCAATGCCACGAACACGACTGTGGTGCTCGGGTCTCCCAATGGCAGGCGCCAATATATCCTGTCGTCCCTCAGGAATGAAGGTACCTTGTGTATACTGCTTCTCCAAATCATCCTACAAAATTTAATTTGGCACCATATTACAAAATTTTGAAATTTGCAAACAACTGATACAAGTTGATGAAGGAGAAAAAACAATACAAGAATGTAGATAAAAATAATTGGGTAGAAAAGTGGTTATTTACATTTAATAAAGCAAATAATTTACCTCAAATTTTTAATGTTTGCTAACACTTAGCAACAAAAAAGTGGAGCTTTTTCTTTTTCTTACAAGAAAAAATAATTCTTAAAAAAGAACTTACAATCCTCTCGACAATCTCCCGTGCAGCATCGGATGACGTACCCTCCCGTCTTTTTGTATGACCAAGCTTCCACCTTTGATGACGCGTAGGTGGAGACGGAGGATCAATAACAATATCTTCTTCAGATTTGGATACTTCTCGACGCTCCTTCATCTTCCTCTCCATCTCCCGTATATCCACCAAGTCGTACCCTCCTCGAGCCATATAATGCGGAATGTTCATTTTGGCTAATTCTTGTTTCTTACTTCTTTGTTCCTGATACAAGTATCAAATAATCCATAAACAATTTTATAAATATTTTCAAATTCAAAACATTTTTTTCATATTTTATGTTCTTAATTAGAAATAGGTTCTTAATTAGAAATTGTTTTATTTGATTCTTGTAAAATTATTCAGATTTTATGTTATTAATTAGAAATTGTTTTATTTGATTGTGCGTTCATTATTTTCAGCATTGAACTTAAAAGAAAAAATTAAAACATTTTTTATTTCAGATTTTATGTTATTAATTAGAAATTATTTTATTTGATTGTGCGTTCATTATTTTCAGCATTGAACTTTAAAAAAACTTAAAACATTTTTTTATTTGATTTTATGTTATTAATTAGAAATTATTTTATTTGATTGTGCGTTCATTATTTTCACCATTGAACTTTAAAAAAACTTAAAACATTTTTTTATTTCAGATTTTATGTTATTAATTAGAAATTATTTTATTTGATTATGCGTTCATTATTTTCAGCATTGAACTTTAAAAAAAAAACTTAAAACATTTTTTATTTCAGATTTTATGTTATTAATTAGAAATTATTTTATTTGATTATGCGTTCATTATTTTCAGCATTGAACTTTAAAGAAAAAATTAAAATATTTTTTTATTTCAGATTTTATGTTATTAATTAGATATTATTTTATTTGATTATGCATTTATTATTTTCAGCATTGAACTTTAAAAAAAAAACTTAAAAAATTGTATTCGGTTTTACCTCCCAAGCGGAGTCCTCACGAATCTTTTTGAAATCTCTCCAGTCCTCCTCGGAGATACCATACTTGTCACAAGGAGATTTTTCTTTGCTTGGACCATATATGTACTCACCGGTCAAATCAGACTTAAACTGCCTCCATTTTACGCCAATGGACTGTAAACACGTCTTTTGAAAATGACCAAGATTGCTAATATGGCTAACATCAAAATTGGCCTACATATTGACAATTAAAACTAGAGTTAGCCACACACACAAACACACACAACATAAAAACATGGTTGCATAAAAACAATGTCTGACGTAAGCTGATGTAAAACAACTACTAATAAAACGAATGTCTGATGTAAAAAAACTAGAATGAGTTAACTAATAAAAACAACTAATAATGGTGCCACACACATAAAAACAATGTCTGATGTAAAAAACTACTAATAAAACGAATGCTGCTAACTAATTCAATTTGAAGCATGGTTGCAAAAAGAGAGTCATGTACAGTATGCAATCATTGGGACAAGCGTGTATTTTTTTATACTCCATACCCATCGGACACAAAACCTTCTTCGCCTCATAGGTACGCTTAGGCAATGTATTGCCTGTTGGTAGCATCTCATTCATCAACTGGAGCAATTCGGTGAAACTTTGTCACTCCACCCATTTATTGCCTTCAAATTAACCAGCTTCAACACGGCAGATAGACGTGTGAAATTTTCACACCCCAGATACAATGGAGTCTCTGAATCACTTTTCAACGCATCATAAACATGAGCTCTTTGAAATGATTCTTGTCCGACATCACGAATCATTTCTTCAAATTGATCACCATCTATATCTACATGAGTGTTTCCAGTTGGAACATCTACTATTTCGCCATGCCATATCCACACCGTATAGTTGGTGTTTATCCCCTCACAAACAAGAAGTTCACGAATTGTGTCAGCCTCATGTCGTTTCCCATTCATACACTTCACACAAGGGCAAAAGTATCATTCATCGGGTTCCAAGCGATGTTGTCGAGCAAATTTAAGAAATTGCTCAATTCCATTGTCATACTCCGCACTCGCACGACTTGCATTCATCCAACTTCGATCCATTTCTTCTTTTACATACACATACTATGTTCATCAATTTTCTATTGTTTTGTATAAAGGGGAAGAATTTCATTTCTATATGATTACTAACTTTTTGAAAATTGTTTTGACAGAGAGAATGACAAAGGTATGGTAGTCCTATAATTGTTGTTTAAAATAGAAACATGAACGACGGTTGTCAAAATAGAATTAACTGTATACTACGTCAACTTATGGCTTTGTCAAGATTGCTAACTCTATCTGCACGAACTGTTGGGAGAAGATCCTTAAGACGAAAGTTAACATCTATCCCAAAGGAAGAAGATCCTTAAGAAGTTAACCAAAGCTATCCCAAAATAATTCGTTTTCCACAAAATAGTGTTGTCAAAAGCAACACATATAATTAAACACGCACACTCAACTAAATCAGTTAAATTATACGACAAACAAGAACAAAATAACATGTAAAACTACATTACACAAACAATACACACAACACAAACAAACACAATACACACACACACACTGCCACACACAATACACACACACACTGCCACACACAATACACACACACTGCCACACACACACACACAATACACACACACTGCCACACACAATACACACACACACACTGCACGCACACACACTGCCACACCTATACATGCACATACACATACAACACACACATTAAACATCACACAACAATCCTTAAAAGACTAGATAAAATTACCAAATAGGAACAAAGAAGAGAGTTCGGAATAATTACCAAATAATTTGCGGTGGTCGATTGCGAAATGCCGAGGAGGTTGCGGGGGTCGCG
Source organism: Orobanche coerulescens (assembly GCA_033398695.1). Lineage (NCBI taxonomy): Eukaryota > Viridiplantae > Streptophyta > Magnoliopsida > Lamiales > Orobanchaceae > Orobanche > Orobanche coerulescens. The sequence continues at coordinate 68,151,089 of CM065801.1, forward strand.
AGGTCGCCGGATTTCATGGGGGTCACGAGGTCGCCGGAGGTCGAGGGGTCACCTGTGAAAAGTCGCGGAGTCAAGCGTAGGAAGAAAGAAAGGAAAAGAGAAGAAAGAAAGAAAGAAAGAAACGGGGTGTAATTAAATGGAAGATTAACATCGGTTTTCAAGTAACCGCTGTTAGAAGAGGAAAACGAACGGCGGTTTTAACGTAACCGCCGTAAAAAAGGAAAAATTAACGGTGGTTGCTTAATAACCGCCGTTAATTGGCGGATTTTAACAGCGGGTTGGCAAAAAACCGCTGTTAACTTCTTAATTTAACAGCGGTTTCTTTTTTAACCGCTGTTAATTTTTCATAATATTAACGAACCGTGCCACCGCATAAATTTAACAGCGGTTTTAAGATAACCGCTGTTAATTGTCCGCTGTTAAATGGGTATTTTGTAGTAGTGGTAAGCTTCAACACATAACGTACGTAATGGCTTCCATACTTAGCCATTTACAGCAATTCCTGTCCAACGTCTCGACATAACAAATACGAACATACGACAGAATCAATACATATACTTAATTCAATAACATTATCAAACGTTCCCAACGTCCTCGAGCATAATTAACCATCCACGATATCCAATATATAAACGAAAAAGATATCCAAAAAATCGGGGTATTACACTCTACCCCCCTTAAAAATAAGTTTCGTCCTCGAAACTTGCAATCACTCGCACAAACAACAATTCAACGGAAAATCCAAAATCACCAAGATAACCAAGAATTATCGAATAATCCGAACAACATACTTACAGGTCAGTGAAGACGAAGATCTCCCGTGATACTAGCATATGACACCATTTCAAAAATCTCGACACAACAAGAATGCCAAAACAGGAATAATCACAATTTGAAAACGATTGGTCTCCGCCAAGACCACAACAAGTTTAGAGCACTGTCGAGTTTTGTGGGATCTGTGACGCTGTGTCTCCTCACCTAAAGCGCATGAGCCGCTCCTTGTCACATGCACGTATCACCGGCGTTCCACTCCACATCGAAAGCCGCACATTGCACGTGCCTCGCACCGGCGTTCACTTCCCGATCGGAGCCACACCTTGCACATGACCACGACACCAGTGTTCACTCCCTGCCTCGTCGGTCTCGGGAACACCAACAATCCCCAAACCCACACATCACCACGACAGTACTCAAAAATCACACAGTTCCAAAACATCACAAACATCACGCTACTACCACACCGGTAGAGCACATAACACACATGCCCGGTTATCACAAAACCATGGGCTCCGATACCATATTTGTAACACCCCCAGATCCAACCGGGAATATTACATGCCGTGGGCCCCGCGCCGGAACCCACCAGGCTAAAAACCATTTACAAAAACGCCCAAAAAGGCCGGTGACGGTAGTATTTTCCAAAACTCACAAAATCATTTGAAAACACCAACTACCGTCAAGACAAACAAGGCCAAAAACTCGGTTAAGGGAATCGGTTTTCAAATCAAACTCGATTGGCAAAAGCCGAAAGCCATTTGAAAGAACTCACGCAGCGGATAAAAACACAGTCCAAGATACATATACATCAATAATGATATACACAAACAAAATACACGATTCCCCAACAATATGCCATAGCCAGTATCGTCCGGAATCCTCGCCTCACGACCGCTACCATCAAAGTCCTCAATACCTGAAAAACAAGTCCCACAACGGGGTCAGCAATAATGCCCGACAAATAACCGCAAGTACATAAACATAAATATTCACATGCCATGCATCATGAGAATAATAACCTCAACGATAACCTTACCACTCCCGGTAATCCAACGATTCTCATCAAAATCCCAATATCACGATAATACCACATAATACCTCAATACCGAATACTTTCCCACACACCATCTTCTATGTACGATTGCCATAAAACATACCTCTATCCGGATATCCTTCCGAAATGCATATCACAGACCAAGAATATCCAAAATGACATCAACAATATCCGAATACTACAATCTTCCAAAGATTGTCCAAGTATCTCAACAATCATCAACTGTGCATTCTAATCCTTTTAGAACATCACTGAACATTCGTCAATATGCAATACAACATAAAATACTTATGAAATGTAAATGGAATTACTCATCAAAACATTACAACCGAACAAGTAAACACTTGCCTGGATACCAACATGACAAAACCAACACCGAACTCATCGCCCTCGTCTACGAGCTCCTCAGCCCCGACTGGACGGAATCTACGGCTTTTCACCGCAGCAAAACGATTATACCTATTGGTTAATCAACCTAGAACAATAATCATATCAATAATCGAACCAACTTGGTAACAATGGTCATAACATATTCAATCCGGAATTCAACCTCATATCAAGATTCATCTCATATAAATCAACCACCATCATCACTATGATTTAGAATACCATCTTAAATCGGTTAAACGAATTATCAAATCATCATAGTCATCATATGGACTCAAGAACATCAAGAACCCTATGATTCCATAATCATAATCAACATATTCAAAGCATATCATCATCTTCCTTCAACATAAACCTCATATATCCTCAAGAATCGCAATAACAACATCATAATCATCTTCATACGAATCATTCATCAACTATAACATCAAAAATCCGAAATGTAAAGGAGAAATATCCAACATACCTCATAGAATATGGATAACACAAGAAATCACTTCAAGAATCAACAATAGTTCCATAACCAAGCTCTAATTCCATGATTCCAAGCTCACAATCATGTTAGAAGTGTTTAGAACACTCTTAGAAGTGAAGAGGGACGAGTTGGGATGTGAGAAATGAGTTTCCTTTGGTGAACAAATGAAAGACCAGCTCTTATTATATAAACTGTGCATCTCGTTACGTACGTAAGTGTCCTTACTTAACGTACGTAACAACTTTACCGTACGTAATACGAAATCCATAGCGTACGTAACAAACTCACTGTCTCATTCTGTGAAGTCCATTACGTATGTAACCCATACTATATAACGTACGTAATATACCAGTTGACTTACTACAGTACAATGGTCGTGTTACGTACGTAACACGTCCTGTATAACGTACGTAACACGTACGTTGACTCACCTGTCAACATCCTCCGCCGAAAGTTGCCGACACAGGTCCTACCGCCGCCACCACGACTCGATCGTCGATTCCCATGTTACGACGTAATGTCTCAGCCATAACGTACGTAACTCTACCAATTTAACGTACGTAAGCTTCAACACATAACGTACGTAATGGCTTCCATACTTAGCCATTTACAGCAATTCCTGTCCAACGTCTCGACATAACAAATACGAACATACGGCAGAATCAATACATATACTCAATTCAATAACATTATCAAACGTTCCCAACGTCCTCGAGCATAATTAACCATCCACGATATCCAATATATAAACGAAAAACATATCCGAAAAATCAGGGTATTACAGGCGTCTGGCGGGCTGGCCAGCGGCTTTCTTCGACGCGGAGGCGGAAGACATGATTCTGAAAGCTTTCTCTGAAGAACAGTGAGTGTTTCTTCAGGTATATGCCCCGGAGAACAGTGAGTGTTCTTCGAGACGGTAGGAATAAAAATGAGGGTTGGATCCCCTTCCTCTAGAGCCAATTGTTGTTGCCCAAAATATTTATCCGAAGATTAAATACTGTTGGAATGAACGGACAACAAACAAAGTTGCGGGAGCACTTCCGAGAGGATATGAATAAACACAAGATTTGTCGGGTTTGTTAGGCCCGGGCTCGAATGCTCTCGCGAGATGTTATTAATACAAATATTCGTGGATACAAGTATTAATGTGAGAATCTAAGTACAATGAGTGTAAAAAGACTCTGTTAATATAGCTCTTGAGCGAAGCTTGGTGTTCTTCGTCCCTGCCGATCGCCTTCTGTATGAGAGAGGCCGAGAGAAGAAAGAACCAAAAGATAGCTGTTGCCAAGAGTAGGAGAAAGCCAAGTGTGTATGAAATCCCGTGGGTGTTGAAGTTCTGAAGCCTTTTCAGGGAGTAAAAATTCGGTGAGTGCTGAAGAATTTCGGTCCTTTGGACAAGTGCAGGTTGCCCTCTATTTATAGGGGCTGAGGAGCCTTGTATTCTGGCGGGCGATCGCCTTCCGGCCAATATATAATGGGGCGATCATCCTCAAGTCACACGGGCTGTCGGCCTAAAGTCCAAGGTAGCTGCTGGCAGCCAGCTGTGCGGTCCAATGAGGAGCCAGCACGCGTCCGGAGTCACTATCACATGCGGTCCTACTGACACCTTTCGGCGGGCCTGTCGGCTGGTGGGAAGATGCTGACAGGCTGTGGTCAACGATCCGTGATATGCGGATCTTATCTCGGCACTGCACGTGGGGTCTGTCCTGAGGCTCGGCCTTTGCCGACTGGATGACTATCGGCTTCGAGCGGCATGAGGCGGTCGTCTCTAGCTGGTCACCAGAGGTCGGTATCGGCCAGTTGCGGAGGGTCGGCATCGGTCGGTCACCAAGGGTCGGTCGGCAAGTGCCGGGAGATGATCATCCGCTAGTCGGTCGCTAGGAGTCGATCGCCAAGTACCGAGAGACGATCGTCTTTGATGTCGATCGCTCGGCACCAGGACTTGTCCTGGGACCTTCGGTTGGCCGATTTATCTTGACTGCCGGGCTAAGGCTAGGCCGCCTGGTCGCTGGTCGGCAGTTCTTCCTTAGCTGCTCGGCAATGGCTAGGTCGCCCGATCTCCGAGGCGATCGCCGGTCGGAGAGTATAATTCTCGACACAACATTCCCTCCATCGAGTTTTCGAGAAATTGAAATCCAAACCGGATGTGCTATGCTTCTGAGTTATCGGGGTAGTCGTTCGGGGAGGATGGATAAATTACCGGGAGCGCATTGGATGCCTTCGGTTGGAGCAAATTTTATACCTAGAAACCTGATAGGTTGCCGGATAAGATTCAATTGTGAAACTGATTTGCGTCGATGGTATAAACTTAACTTGTTCACGAACCATAGAAACCGTATAGGTTGAGGGGAGAGAACAAGGGGAAAAAGAAGATCGAATCATCCATTAGATGGGTTGGTGTTGGACACCACTGTTACACCCCCAGATCAAACCGAGAATATTACACGCCGCAGACCCTCTCCGTGAGGATCCACCAGGCTAGACATCAACACAACACATTACATTACATACTGACGAATCAAAATAACGAATCAATAGACCGATTTGGTCTTCCGTCACTGACTTACAAATCAAAATACATAAACTCATCCAGACTCGTACACATGCAAGGGTAAAATACTTGCAACAACAAACAATAAGACAACGGAAAAGACAATACAATGGACTCCGACTAACTGAACCCAAAACTGGTCTTCGTGTGATTAGTATCATTCGTCTTTCATCATCCCTCGTACCGATCCTGTGTCTTGCTCCCGAAAACCTGCGTGGACCTGGACACAATACAGATATCCACCCCCCGATTACTCGGGGGTTAGCAAAACTCCACTGTTTCGCTAGTGCAAGTATAAAGTGCAAATACGAGCCATACACAACACATTTCGAGAATATAATGAAAGACTTCCCGAGATATATTTAGTTAAAAATAGTTCAAGTCTTGAAAGCAGAAACGAAGCAAGTAAGCATTTTGAAAACATTTCCAAATCTCGGGAGTTTTGAAAACATCAGAAATTGAAAAGTTCTTAATTCCTCGAAAGCCATTTAGGGTCATAGCTCCAAAGTTCATTTTCCAAAATACAAATCCGTTTAACAAAACACGGGGTCCACGACCCAACCATTCCAGTCACAAAACACAGGGTCCACGACCCGATCATCCACTTCAATTCACTTACAAGGACACATCACACATAACACATTATTCTTATGCCATTCTAGCCAAGCACCAAGACTCGATATATAATGTCTCTCGACCCCGAGCATAAAGCATTATGATACTCCGGACAATATCACAATTAACGAAAACATCAACGTCATCCTCAAGATGAAAACTTCACCTGTTAACCCGCGACCGTACCCCTTAGTATCGGCCCCCAGACGCCCCGTCGAATGCTCTAGGTGGGAAACCACTTCCGCGGCCGTACCCCTCAGTATCGACCCCCAAACATCCCGTCGGACACTCCGTGTGGAAGTTCATCCACACACACACCCAAGTCCACTTCCGTGGCCGTACCCCTTAGTATCGACCCCCACACATCCCGTCGGACACTCTGGGTGGAAGGAACAACACACACACACGTTCCAAAATCACAGTTGCAAACCACAAGCCTCGAAGGTCAATCACAGTATACATAGTCGAGGTACCTTACTAGTGTTGTGTCGAGAATTATACTCTCCGACCGGCGATCGCCTCGGAGATCGGGCGACCTAGCCATTGCCGAGCAGCCGAGGCATAAATGCCGACCAGCGACCAGGCGGCCTAGCCTTAGCCCAGCAGTCAAGATAAATCGGCCAACCGAAGGTCTCAGGACAAGTCCCGGTACCGAGCGATCGATATCTAAGACGATCGTCTCTCGGTACTTGGCGATCGACTCCTGGAGACCGCCTAGCGAACGATCATCTCTCGGCACTTGCCGACTGACCCTTGGTGACCGACCGGTGCCGAACCTCAGCAACTGGCCGATGCCGACCTCTAGTGACCAGTTAGAGACGACCGCCTCATGCCGATAGTCATCCAGTCGACAAAGGCCGAGCCTCAGGACTGACCCCACGTGCAGAGCCGAGACAAGATCCGCATATCACGCATCATTGACCACAGCCTGTCAGCATCCGTCCACCAGCCGACAGGCCCGCCGAAAGGTGTCAGTAGGATCGCATGTGACAGTGACGCCGGACGCGTGCTGGCTCCTCATTGGACCGCACAGCTGGCTGCCAGCAGCTGCCTTGGACTTTAGGCCGACAACCCGTGTGACTTAAAGACGATTGCCCCATTATTATATTGGCCGGCAGACGATCGCCCCATTATTATAATGCCCGGAAGGCGATCGCCCGCTAGGAAACAGGGCACCTCAGCCCCTATATATAGCAGGATGCCTGCACTTGAGAAAGGGCTTCAGAACTTCAATTCCCACGAGATTTCACACAGCACTTGGCTATCTCCTACTCTTGGCAACAGCTATCTTCCGGTTATTTCTTCTCTCGGCCTCTCTCATCAAGAAGACGATCGGCAGGGACGAAGAATACCGAGCTTCGCTCAAGAGCTGGATTAACAGAGTTTTTTACACTCATTGTACTTAGATTCTCACATTAATACTTGTATCCACGAATATTTGTATTAATAACATCTCGCGAGAGCATTCAAGCCCGGGCCTAACAAACCCGGCAAATCTTGTGTTTATTCATATACTCTCGGAAGTGCTCCCGCAAATTTTGTTTGTTGTCCGTTCATTCCAGTAGTATTTAATCTTCGGATAAATATTTTGGGCAACAACAATTGGCGCTAGAGGAAGGGGATCTAACCCTCAAATTTTTATTCCTACCGTCCCGAAGAACACTCACTGTTCTCGGGGCATATACTTGAAGTGACACTCACTGCGCTTCAAAGAAATCTTTCAGAAATCATGTCTTCCGCCTCCGCCTTGAAGAAAGCCGCCGGCCAGCCCGCCAGATGCCTTTTTCCGTCTCAGTCCGAACCACAGCCGATGACGGAAGGTAGCCGCCGCGGTCCGAGACGCTCGATCCCGCCCCTGAGGTCCGGCCCAAGCCTCTCGCTCGATCAGCTCCGAACCAAGGAATAGATCGACGAGGCCATGGCCGTCCTATAGGAGCGACGGAGTGCTCTCGACGCGCCTCCCGCTATCACCCCCTCGGCCGTCTGCCGGAAGTCCAAGCAAAAGCTCAAGGCATTACTGGCCGAGCGATCGCCAGGAGGCTCTCACCCGCAAGGAGAGGCGCTCGCCAGCCGGGGCACCTCTGTCTTCGATCGCCTGGGCAGTGACCCGTCTTGGCGACCGAGACAGTCCGGCCCCAGCTAAGAGACGATGGAGTTTGAGTCCGTCACCAGGAGCTCGACCTACCCGACTCCCAGAAGGCAGACCAGCCGTGTGGCTCCCCCTAGCCAAATAGCCGAGGTCGGCAGCAGCGGAGTCTGGAGATCGGTACACGATCGCCTCGGCTCCCGCTCCCAAAGTCGATCCGCAAGCGACCAAGCCACGGCGATGGCCGCGATGCAAAGTCAGCTCGACGACATGAAGGCGCTCCTGGAATCCGGGGCAGGCGCCAAAAAGGCGATCGCCGAGCCGAGCGAGCCGCTCGAGGTCAACACCGAGCTCGCCCCCGTGCAGCACAAGATCGCTCCCCTGCAGACACCTTTGTACGAGGGGAGATCGGACCCCGAAATACACCTGAGCAAGTTCAACATCTAAATGACCGGGTGTGGGGCATCTGACGCGACCAGGTGCCGAATGTTCCCCATGACGCTGGACGACCTCGCCTACAGGTGGTACACCTCATTGCCACCTCGGTCCATTAGCTCCTTTAACGAACTGGCGAACATCTTCACAGCGTACTTCGCCACCAGGGTCGCCCGGCCAGAAGGTCCCCTTCGCATGATGCAAATCAGGCAGGGAGAAGAAGAGTCCGACTCGGACTACATCAACCGGGTAGATGAGATCATCCTCAACGGCGAGCACGTAAGCGATGAGATCGCCCTCTACGCGGTCCTAGGAGGATTTCATGGTCTTTCGCCTATGTTTAGGCATCTCACGAAGGACCAACCCGCGACCTACGTGATCTTCCGAGCTAAGGCCGCAGACTTCCTGGCCAGGCAAAGGATTCTTCTCAACCTATGAGCAGCGCGATCGGCGCCCGAACGACGATCTCCCGCCCGATCGCCAGTATCAACTTATGAATAAATGCGATCGGCAGCCGAGCGACAATCACCAGTCTTCCAGCCCGATCGCCGATCATCAAGCTACATCAACAAACCGGAGGACTCGTTCGCCATCTACAGTTCAGCATCTAACATGACGAACTAAGGCATGAGATCGCCTCCACCGCACAACTTAAATCCATGGTCCTGGTAGTCGATGGAACCGGCTGCTTCGGCCATGCAAGGTCCCTTTGGGCCAAGATCGCCCGCCCTTCGTTTAAATACGAGGCCGACATAGTCTGAGGGCCCTCCAAAATTAACCAGTGGACACGATCGCCCGCCCTCAAGGATCATCATCTAACTTGGTGAACCCGGACAAAGCGACACGTGCCACTACCCCCGTCTCAACGTACACCGTCGAGGTTCGCCGTCTCCATGGCGGGCCGAGGTGGAAGCAGAGCTAACAAGCCGCGGAGGTGGAGTTGATTCATCTGACGCTGCCCCGCGCAAGGACTCCTCTAGACCAAGACCGCACGCCCTTCGTTTAAATATGAGGCGAGGCGCAGCCTAACAGAGGACCCTCACAATAAAATGAGTCACGAGACACTCAATGTCTTCGCGCACCAAGACACGGTCATGGAGTCAGTCCATCGAACTCCGCGACTGTGCACGATTCCTCAAACAACGAAACCATCAAGTTTCTGAGGGGGATCGGCCAATGTTGTTTTTTGCAGGTACAAGACCGAAAGATAGCTAGCCAATCGACCAGATAGCCCAAGTCCGAATCCAAAGTCAGCTCAGCAGATCGCCCATCCTCATCTTACACGATCGCCAGCAAGAACCACCTCGCCCCATGTCTTCAACATCGGAGCAAGCTGGGGGGCAATTGTTGTGTCGAGAATTATACTCTCCGACCGGCGATCGCCTCGGAGATTGGGCGACCTAGCCATTGCCGAGCAGCCGAGGCAGAACTGCCGACCAGCGACCAGGCGGCCTAGCCTTAGCCCAACAGTCAAGATAAATCGGCCAACCGAAGGTCTCAGGATAAGTCTCGGTACCGGGCGATCGACATCTAAGACGATCGTCTCTCGGTACTTGGCGATCGACTCCTGGCGACCGCCTAGCGAACGATCATCTCTCGGCACTTGCTGACCGACCCTTGGTGACCGACCGGTGCCGACCCTCAGCAACTCGCCGATGCCGACCTCTGGTGACTAGTTAGAGACGACCGCCTCATGCCGATAGTCATCCAGTCGGCAAAGGCCGAGCCTCAGGACTGACCCCACATGCAGAGCCGAGACAAGATCCGCATATCACGGATCGTTGACCACAGCCTGTCAGCATCTGTCCACCATCCGACAGGCCCGCCGAAAGGTGTCAGTAGGACCGCATGTGACAGTGACTCCGGACGCGTGCTGGCTCCTCATTGGACCGCACAGCTGGCTGCCAGCAGCTGCCTTGGACTTTAGGCCGACAACCCGTGTGACTTAAGGACGATCGCCCAATTATTATATTCGCCGGCAGACGATCGCCCCATTATTATAATGCCCGGAAGGCGATCGCCCGCTAGGAAACAGGGCACCTCAGCCCCTATATATAGAAGGCTGCCTGCACTTGAGAAAGGGCTTCAGAACTTCAATTCCCACGAGATTTCACACAGCACTTGGCTATCTCCTACTCTTGGCAACAACTATCTTCCGGTTATTTCTTCTCTCGGCCTCTCTCATCAAGAAGACGATCGGCAGGGACGAAGAACACCGAGCTTCGCTCAAGAGCTGGATTAACAGAGTCTTTTTACACTCATTGTACTTAGATTCTCACATTAATACTTGTATCCACGAATATTTGTATTAATAACATCTCGCGAGAGCATTCAAGCCCGAGCCTAACAAACCCGGCAAATCTTGTGTTTATTCATATACTCTCGGAAGTGCTCCCGCAAATTTTGTTTGTTGTCCGTTCATTCCAGCAGTATTTAATCTTCGGATAAATATTTTGGGCAACAACAACTAGAATGGCCAGTTCATCCAACATATACTCACGACCAAGTAACGATACGACTCATGTTAGAATTCCAACGATGCAGCTAGTACCAATAACATAGCAACGAGGGAAAATACCTTTCAAACCACGCCGAACGACACAATGTCACAGGATCATCAATAGGCATATGTTCCACACATACCTCAAGGAAAGTTAAACTATAAATCTACAATGTCATAATCACACAAAACGATACCCTACACATACTTAGACAAGCACATTTAACAACGAAATCATACGAGTCATCTTTTAAGGAAGTATTGGAAAGTATATCGATTCTTTTGAATGTTAATTATAGACATTCGTAAATCACGTATCGTAAATTACCAACTAATATATCCACAAAACACGTAATGTATGGGAAAGATACTTGCCTCGATAATCGATACCGGACACTCCTACAATCACGGCTCAGTCGGGACACCTCGAACACCTACGATTTCCCGGCGAAGGAAAAGAATACACCCACAATCGAGAAGCTTGAAGAAAACAACGAACGAAAGGGTTCCGACTCGAGTTCTTCACAAGAATTCGACCCTAACAACATATAATCAATAAATCATCGATCATACGAGGAAGAATAATTGTAGAACGCCCGAAAACCCCTCTATGACATTTTACCGGACACCTTCAAGGCGTCGATCAAGAACTCGACCAAAACAACGAATCGATACGATCCAACCATGGAATAACAAGGGAAACGATACAATACATCTAAATAATCATCAATCCATCACAATCCTAAGTTAAATCGGATTAAACGGACGAAATCGAACAAAATACCCAAAATCCCCAAAATTAGATTTCTAGAAAATCTGACCTGATTCGGTAGATCGGAGGATGTTATAGGATGGATGATTGATGATATGAACTTTAAGACTTCATGGATTGATTGTCCAACAACATTTTTCCATGATTCTTACACCTCAAGCCGCGGAAGACAAGGAGGAGAATGAGAAAAATGGATGAAAAACACGCTGCCAGGCCTTAAATAGGCTGACTGCCGGCCGAGTTACGTACGTAACCGGCCAAGGCTTACGTACGTAACCGGCCAAGGCTTACGTACGTAACCGAGTCACTGCCCCAAATCTGCCGGCGCGTTACGTATGTAACCGGCCAGGACCTTACGTACGTAGCCGACCTTACGTACGTAACTGCCGAGCACTACCGGCCGTAACTCGGCGATCTGCCGACTGGGCCGAACGACGGCCGGCAACGACTGAACGACCCCCGGCCCGAATATGAATTGAAGATACGGTTACAAAGTACTCGCAAAGACGAACTCAAGCACTAAGAGAACACACGATTCCGACCACACGAAGGCTCGAAATTCGACAACGGAAGGTAATTACCCCAAATTTTGGGAAATTACGAAAATGGCCCAAAACGTCCGAAAATCACGATACGTGATCGAATAACCAAACCGAAGTTCACAACACGTCTAACAAAGTTAAATGGACTTATGGGAAACTCGAAACAGTAATTTCGAACGAGATTCACGAGAATCGAACTCGAGTGCGGAAAAGTCGTTAAAAAGCACGGAACTCAACAAAACGGCACCGAAACGAACTCGGATGTCAAAAAGTGTAGAATTAATCATTCTCAGAATGACGAAACGGTCATGAGAAAGTCATCGAAACGGACCTACGCCGAAAAATGAAAATTATCGGAAATCCGAAATTGCGGATATTACATTATACCCTCCTTAAAAGAAGTTTCGTCCCGAAACTTAAAACAAGTAGGGAGGAGCAATATCCCGCCAGGAAAACTCAACGAGATACATAAGAAACGCGTAACTTACGCCCAACGGCGAAACGTTACAAGCAGCGCAAAGGAATATACGGCGTGAAAACACGCTCCACGACGACCAACACAACGCCACCGGTAGAGACATAATAAAACCAACAAGTGATAAGCGTCATAAAACGGATAATACAATCGAGTCGATTATCTGAACAATCACAAAACACAACGAACAAAAATCAACACGATTGACCAACCCAACGGTTCATCAATCAAAACGCGAGCCAAACGCTGAACAAATACAGAATTCCACTGCCCAAGGGTTGGAAGATCGAAAACGAGACTAATTTCCCGAACTTAAGGGAATTACGAAGGAGTCTGAACGTTCAACAATCACGAAATGAGATCAACAAAAACCGAACAATCAATGATCGAACCACAACGATCGAGTCAACAAAAATCGAATAATCATGTTCGGATCACGAAGAACAATAAGGTTCAACCGACAACTCCAAGGTTCACATCTCGACTCGAGACAATATATGATCCGGTGAAAACAACAGGATGTGCATTCACATAAGATCCATATGAAAGGGAATAGCAATTGAAAAATCACAACGATAAACGAGTTATTCCGAAACAATACCACACTCGTTCGATCAACAAAAGCAAGGGATATGGAAAGTTCAGAATTGTTAACGAGCATAACGAGTCGACAGAGTCGAAAACACAGGAGTTCCAGATCCGATCCACTTCGAATAAAAGAACTAATAGAACCAAATGATGTCACTTCCGAACAAGGTTCACAAGAATCGAACTGAACTCGAAAAAGTCACAGCGATAACCAGATCGACCCACAACAAGATCACAGTTCGTTCAGACGATGAAACCGAAATACAGAACAAGTTCATAAAGTATCAACGAACACGAGCGAGCCGATAGAATTGAGAAAGAGAAAATGCAGGAGCAAAAAATAATACGGGTATTATATTCGACCTCTTCTAAAAGAAGTGTCGTTCCCGAAACTCACAACACGAAATCAAGGTGACAACACAACAAGCAACCGACAGAAACATCCTTCAAAGGCCTCTCAAAGCCGATTCTGATGACTGTGCTAAGCGCGAACTCCGGAAGTCTCGGTAACCAATTCGCAAAACTGAATTCTGTGTCCCTCGAGTCCACACTTGAAATGTGTTACCGACGAGAAGGACAATTTACACGTGCATGCCCCGGCACATCACGGTTGAAACGCCTCGGCTCGGCATACCGAAAATACAATGGGGCATAACGTCGCAAAACAACATAGCGGAGATGCCAACTCAGCACAACAAAGAATCATAACACATATCATATACAACGATTACCATCGTAAAGTAATACACACACAAACACTACAGCAATGACGGCATCGTTCGGCGACCTTAACGGCCCGAACAATAACCAGCACACAATTACAAACATCATGAAACAATCACACATGTACACAAACATACAAACCCAAGCTTTAACAGCTCACACAGGTGCGATAACACGCAAGCCTCCAAGAAATGACAACATTAAAGATCGTCATCACACCTCCCACAAAATGGCTAACAAAACATATGCGTGGCGAACGACTCAACGTTCACACCACCAATTCAAACACAATTCGGAGGGCTAACACCCTACCAACAATACCAACATCATACACACCTTCTCCGACCACAAGCAGGAAATGATGGGTTTTAAAAACGAAAACCACCTTTTAAAAAAAAAAAATTTTTGGAAAAACACCGGTTGATCTTGAGTATCACCTTTCAAAAAGTACAAACGTGAAACATCATTATCGAGACTTTAGAAAACCATTTCGCATTTGTTAAAAATGAGGACACTATCTTTTAGTGAAAAACTTTCAGAGTATTAGATCCTCGAGTCTAAGTAAAAGCATTTATAAAACATTGAAAATATCTCAAAACATTTTGGTCCTCGAGGTAGAAGAATTTTGAAACATATTGTGGCACCTTAGAAGTACCACGATAAAACAATTCATTTTAAACGTACGTCTCGAAATTTATTTTCTAAGATACTCAAGGTTTTCAAAAATAATTCAATGGGCTAGAATGCCCAAAAATTTCAGGTAAATACACGGAACAATATAGCGCCGTGGGTCCTGCTACGAACCCACCAGATAAAAACCATTTACAAAAACGCCAAAAGGCCGATGACGGTAATATTTCAAAAACTCACAGAAGCCATTTATAAAATACTAAATACCGTCATAAGAATTTCGCCAAAACGATCAAGGCCATAATGCCAAAAACTCGGTTAAGGGAATCTGTTTTCGAAATAAAACTCAGTCGGTAAAATACCGAAAGCCATTACAAAAGAACTCACGCAGCGGATAAAAGAAATACAGTCCAACATGCACAATCCAGCAACACTACTCCTCACATGAACGAAATATGAGAGTCAAATAATCACGTATCAAGAAATTAAAATCCATAAGAGGATTTCGTCACTTAACAAATAATCATAAAAATAGCTCGTGTCACACGAGGCACAACACAAAGAAGGGAGACTTACATCCACAGGTCGCACGAAGATGATGATCGCCCCACGATACTAATCACGACCAACAAACTCAGATGACGCGTCGCGACACGACTCAGTCAGACAAAATCTGACAATACAAGACTCAACAACACATAACTCGACCCGACAGCCTATGTTTCCTCAACCTAAGCTCTGATACCATAAATGTTACACCCCCAGATCAAACCGGGAATATTACACGCCGCAGACCCTCTCCGTGAGGATCCACCAGGCTAGACATCAACACAACACATTACATTACATACTGACGAATCAATAGACCGATTTGGTCTTTCGTCACTGACTTACAAATCAAAATACATAAAC
Organism: Orobanche coerulescens; assembly: GCA_033398695.1. Lineage (NCBI taxonomy): Eukaryota > Viridiplantae > Streptophyta > Magnoliopsida > Lamiales > Orobanchaceae > Orobanche > Orobanche coerulescens. The sequence continues at coordinate 68,166,611 of CM065801.1, forward strand.
TCATCCAGACTCACACACATGCAAGGGTAAAATACTTGCAACAACAAACAATAAGACAACGGAAAAGACAATACAATGGACTCCGACTAACTGAACCCAAAACTGATCTTCGTGTGATTAGTATCATTCGTCTTTCATCATCCCTCGTACCGATCCTGTGTTTTGATCCCGAAAACCTGCGTGTACCTGGACACAATACAGATATCCACCCCCCGATTACTCGGGGGTTAGCAAAACTCCACTGTTTCGCTAGTGCAAGTATAAAGTGCAAATACGAGCCATACACAACACATTCCGAGAATATAACGAAAGACTTCCCGAGATATATTTAGTTAAAAATAGTTCAAGTCTTGAAAGCAGAAACGAAGCAAGTAAGCATTTTGAAAACATTTCCAAATCTCGGGAGTTTTGAAAACATCAGAAATTGAAAAGTTCTTAATTCCTCGAAAGCCATTTAGGGTCACAGCCCTAAAGTTCATTTTCCAAAATACAAATCCGTTTAACAAAACACGGGGTCCACGACCCAACCATTCTGGTCACAAAACACAGGGTCCACGACCCGATCATCCACTTCAATTCACTTACAAGGACACATTACACATAATATATTATTCTTATGCCATTCTAGCCAAGCACCAAGACTCGATATATAATGTCTCTCGACCCCGAGCACGAAGCATTGTGATACTCTGGACAATATCACAATTAACGAAAACATCAACGTCATCCTCAAGATGAAAACTTCACCTGGTAACCCGCGACCGTACCCCTTAGTATCGGCCCCCAGACCCCCCGTCGAACGCTCCGGGTGGGAAACCACTTCCGCGGCCGTACCCCTTAGTATCGACCCCCAGACATCCCGTCAGACACTCCGGGTGGAAGTTCATCCACACACGCACCCAAGTCCACTTCCGTGGCCGTACCCCTTAGTATCGACCCCCAGACATCCCGTCGGACACTCCGGGTGGAAGGAACAACACACACACACTTTCCAAAATCACAGTTGCAAACCACAAGCCTCGAAGGTCAATCACAGTATATATAGTCGAGGTACCTTACTAGAATGGCCAGTTCATCCAACATATACTCACGACCAAGTAACGATACGACTCATGTTAGAATTCCAACGATGCAGCTAGTACCAATAACATAGCAACGAGGGAAAATACCTTTCCAACCACGCCGAACGACACAATGTCACAGGATCATCAATAGGCATATGTTCCACACATACCTCAAGGAAAGTTAAACTATAAATCTACAATGTCATAATCACACAAAACGATACCCTACACATACTTAGACAAGCACATTTAACAACGAAATCATACGAGTCATCTTTTAAGGAAGTATTGGAAAGTATATCGATTCTTTTGAAAGTTAATTATAGACATTCGTAAACCACGTATCGTAAATTACCAACTAATATATCCACAAAATACGTAATGTATGGGCAAGATACTTGCCTCGATAATCGATACCGGACACTCCTACAATCACGGCTCAGTCGGGACACCTCGAACACCTACGATTCCCCGGCGAAGGAAAAGAATATACCCACGATCGAGAAGCTTGAAGAAAACAACGAACGGAAGGGTTCCGACTCGAGTTCTTCACAAGAATTCGACCCTAACAACATATAATCAATAAATCATCGATCATACGAGGAAGAATAATCGTAGAACGCCCGAAAATCCCTCTATGACATTTTACCGGACACCTTCAAGGCGTCGATCAAGAACTCGACCAAAACAACGAATCGATACGATCCAACCATGGAATAACAAGGGAAACGATACAATACATCTAAATAATCATCAATCCATCACAATCCTAAGTTAAATCGGATTAAACGGACGAAATCGAACAAAATACCCAAAATCCCCAAAATTAGATTTCTAGAAAATCTGACGTGATTCGGTAGATCGGAGGATGTTATAGGATGGATGATTGATGATATGAACTCTAAGACTTCATGGATTGATTGTCTAACAACATTTTTCCATGATTCTTACACCTCAAGCCGCGGAAGACAAGGAGGAGAATGAGAAAAATGGATGAAAAACACGCCGCTGTGCCTTAAATAGCCGACAATGGGCCGAGTTACGTGCGTAATCGCCAAGGCTTACGACGTAACCGAAGTCATCGCCCAAATCTTCCGCCCATTACGTACGTAATCGCCAGGCCTTACGACGAATCGCCTTACGACGAATCGCTGAGCACTACCAGTAACTCGCCAGGCTTACTGGGCCCGAACGACCCCGAAACCCGAACCTGAATATGAATCAAAGATACGGTTACGAAGTACTCGCAAAGATGAACTCGATCACTAAGAGAACACAAGATTCTGACCACCCGAAGGCTCGAAATTCGACAACGGAAGGTAATTACCCCAAACTTTGGGAAATTACGAAAATGGCCCAAAACGTCCAAAAATCACGATACATTGTTGTGAATACTATGACTAGAAAACGTGGTAGGGATGAAACCAATCAAGTTTTGAAATGGCATCTTAGACTTGGTCATGTTGGTCAGACCAAGGTTTACAAGATGGAAAAAGATGGACTTATGGGTCCATTGGGATCGGATCCCTTTCCTACTTGTGAATCTTGCCTTAAAGGCAAAATGAGTAAGTCCCCCTTCACAGGGACTTTTGAAACAGCCGCTGATAAACTGGGATTAATCCATATTGACGTTTGTGGTGCTTTAGAAGCAGCACATGACGGATATCAATATTTCATTACATTTACAGATGATCATACTAGGTATGGTTATGTATACTTATTGAAACATAAATCCGAGGCCTTTGAGAAATTCCAGGAATTCAAGGCCCTAGTCGAGAAACAAACTGGTAATCATATCAAAGCACTTCGGTCGGACCGAGGTGGCGAGTATATAAGTACGGAGTTTGACGAGTTCCTTAAGGAACATGGAATAGTTTCACAACTAACACCTCCAGGTACTCCTCAGTTAAATGGTGTGTCAGAAAGAAGGAACCGAACCTTGTTAAACATGGTCCGTTCCATGCTGGGCTATACTGACTTACCAATTTACCTGTGGGGGTATGCACTCTTGACTGCCGCTTATATCTTAAACAGATGTCCTTCCAAATCCGTTCCTAAAACTCCACATGAGATGTGGGAGGGAAGGAAACTAAGTCTTAATCATATTAGGATTTGGGGATGTCCCACCTATGTCAAGAAGACTAAGGTGGAGAAGTTGGAAGCTAGGTCCGCGAAGGGACGTTTCATTGGATTCCCGTCTGGGACAATGGGATATCTATTCTACATGCCTGAAGATCGAAAGATCATTGTTGCTTTACAAGCACACTTCCTGGAAGATGAGTTCATTCAGGAAGGCGAAGCAGGTAGAAGTATTTCTTTAGAAGAATACAATGAAACTCCTCGGGAGACACCTGTGCAAGAAACTGGAACCGAACTTTCTGAAACACAAGTACAACCACTTCGTAGGTCTAGTAGGGTGTCTCATTTACCTGAGAGGTATGGGCTTGTGCACTTGGAGGAGCTGGGTCTCCATGAGGTTCCAAGTGATAGCCAAGAGACCGACCCAACAACCTATGACCAAGCGATGGTGGATGTAGACTCCGCGAAATGGCATGAAGCTATGGAAGTTGAGATAGACTCGATGCATGTCAATCAGGTGTGGACTCTAGTAGACCGCCCCAAGGGCATAGTGCCTATTGGGAACAAGTGGATCTACAAGAGAAAGACTGATGGTGATGGCAAGGTTGACGCCTATAAGGCCAGGCTTGTGGCAAAGGGTTATACCCAAAAGGAAGGGATCGATTACTACGATACCTTCTCGCCCGTAGCCATGATCAAGTCTATTCGCATGATGCTTGCTATAGCTGCCTACCACGATTATGAGATATGGAAAATGGACGTAAAGACGGCTTTCCTTAATGTATTCCTCGAGCAGGAAATCTATATGGAGCAGCCTAAAGGCTTTGTGTCCGAAGTCAATATTCAGAAAGTGTGCACGCTTCAGCGTTCCATTTATGGACTGAAGCAAGCGTCGCGTAGTTGGAAACTTCGTTTTGACGAGGCGGTCAAAGAGTTTGACTTCGTGCAAAATGAAGAGGAACCTTGTGTATACAAGAGGGTTAGTGGGAGAAAGATCGCATTCTTAGTACTATATGTGGATGATATTCTACTAATAAGAAATGATGTGGGAATGCTCAGTTCTGTAAAAGCTTGGTTTTCGAGTAATTTCTCCATGAAAGACTTGGGAAAAGCTACCTATATTATTGGTATTCGACTCTACCGGGATAAAGCGAAGAGAACAATAGGTCTTTCCCAAGCCCTCTATATAGATAAAATCTTAAAGCGATTTAAGATGGATGATTCTAAAAGAGGGTTCCTACCGATGCGACATGGAATAAAACTCACCTTGAAGATGTGTCCTCAAAGTGAGGAACAACGCAAGGAAATGAGTAATATACCATATGCTTCGGCCGTGGGTAGCCTTATGTATGCTATGTTGTGTACAAGACCTGACATCGCGCATGTTGTAAGCGTGGTGAGTAGGTTTCAGGCAAACCCAGGTAGGGAACATTGGACTGCCGTAAAGAATGTTCTCAAGTACTTAAGAAGGACTAGAGATATGGTTCTGATGTATGGTGGTGGAGAATTGGATGTGGTGGGATTCACTGATTCGGACTTCCAAGGACTGAAGGACGACTCGATGTCCACTTCTGGCTATATATTTACTCCTAATGGAGGAGCAGTATCTTGGCGTAGTGCCAAGCAATGCGCGACTGCTGATTCCACCTGTCAGGCTGAGTATCAAGCAGCCTCGGAGCCTTCCAAGGAAGGGTTCTGGATTAAGAAGTTTCTGGGAGAACTTCAAGTGATACCATGTCCGAGTCGCCTGCTCCATTGCATCGCGACAACGACGGAGTCAGAGCGCAGCTAAAGAGCCGAGGTTTGACAACAAAGACCAAATATATTGAGAGGAAGTATCATCTCGTACGAGAATTTGTTCGCAAGGGATACATCAGGCCGCAGAGTAGACTCGGCCGACAACGTCGCCGATCCACTGACCAAGCCACTTTCTCAGACTAGCTTGGAGCGTCATCTGGAGAACATGGGTATTAGATACCATAGTGTGTGGCATTGAGTGCAAGTGGGAGATTGTTAGGAGTATGCCCTCGAATGCCACTCAGAGGATGTTGAGTGAGGGCATTGCACTTGTAATTATGTAAATCAACTATATAAGGCAATGAATGTTTCTTTATTTACTGGTAGTTATTAGCATTCCTAACTCGTAAATATAAATGTAGAAACTAGTCCGTGTATTTGAGAGCAAAACGTTCCACTCCTTATTGGATAAGGGGGTCGGCACTGGAAAGGTTTATAGCTCAAATACTTAATCGTTCGCAAGTCGATGAAACTTGACTGGGCGTTAAGTTTATGTGAATACTTGTATGACGTGTTCTTTGATAAGGAGAGTGCCTGTCGAACCCTAATGGTTAGTGGGAGCACACGTTATAGGTATGCTAATTAGATTAGTATACTCGAACCGACTCACCCTCGATTCGTCACACGGATTTCACTCGGATACCAATGATGGAATCGAAAGGTTGTGATAGGTATTCGTGAACCTTCGACTTGAGGATTTAGTAGGGATGTGCTTGTGACGTCAAGATTTTCATTAGAGTAGTTCGACCCTATAAACCTAAGGCGGGGTCAACCTCGACGTGCATCTTGATGGGCAAGTAGCAGTCCTATCAATACCAAGATAGAATTCTTTCTCCTGTTAGTGAACGGGTTATATGTCCTATGCGGTTATTGGCAGATGAGATCATAAGTATTTGGCCAAAGCATTGGAGCTAGCTGTATTAGATACACGAGAGCTCGATGATCTCGATTTGCATTAACGCATGCATATCGTCAAGTACAGATGGGGTTTGACTGACCGTGACCCCATAACTTGATCAGGACATTTGGAAGAAGAGTTTATACGTATACTGGTATTCACGACAGAATGGTTCTTAAATGATCCCAATCATTCGTTCTCGGTGGGGTATGCAAAGCCGCCAGCCGGCTAGGTGGTGCTACTACTCTTTGGTTCCTCCCATTGCTGACTGAGACGGACCTACCGAGTCGCGCAATAGGATTGACGACGGAATTAATAAAGCTAATTCTCTCATTATAAATATTAGATATTGGATATCTAATTTATTAGACATTGGATGTCAAATTAAATTTGGGACATTGGATGTCTAAATTAATTTATTGGATAAATTAATTTACGGCCAAATGAATTAAATATATTACTCGGTGATTAATTTAATTCATGAATATAATTATTTCTTGGAGAAATTAATTATGTTATTATGTATTTGATATGATTAATTAATTGGATTAATTAATCAATATAAATGCATCAGAACGGAATCAGAGTTTATCTGTTTGGACTCACGGGAGTCCGAAATGGATCGAACTCGCCCGGCTCCTTCTAGATGGCCGCCCCTCTTTCTTTCCCTTTTCCTTGGTCATAGTCTCCACATGTTGGTGGAAGACTTATGTTTTGTCAAGGGGACAAAATATCACCTTAGGTGATTTTGTCAAAAGGGGATTGATATGAGGGGATTTGATGGATAATATATTTAGAAGACCACATCTCCTTGCTATAGGGAGAACTCACGTTTTTGTATGTAGAAGGAGAGAGGAAAAGTTTTTTCCAAGGCTTCATACTATTCATCATCATCTTCACAACATTCATAAGTTTTTCTTGGAGAAAAATATTTGTGAGATAGAGAGATACTAGATTAAATACTTAGAGTGTTGTAATCTTGAGTTGCATAGCTTCTATAACCTTGGTCTAGCCGTATCCTTAGAGGATAACGAGGTTTAGTCATTCCGGTCGTTTTTCCGGCACGTGGCAAGTAGAGACGCGGTGCTTTCGGCATTGGATCGTTCAAGAGCTTGGAGCGGATTGGACTCGTAGAGATCAAACTAAAGCTTGGGGAATAGCTCAAGAGATGGTTACCATTTAATCAACGGACTTCGAGGGTTAGTTTCTTACGACTCTTGCTTTTCGTTTATATATTCGTATATACGTAGCTCGATCAATCCTCGTAGGGATTCAGATCGAATTAATTTTTGTTTTACCGCTTCCGCTGGGCCTTCGTTTTAGGCACCGAATCCCAACAATCCCCACCACCACCCATCCCGTTTTTATCAAGTTCTTTTCTTTTTTTGTATATATCTCTATCGTTGAAATGGACCCCCTTCTCTTTCCCAACACGCCACCACCACCACCACCCTCGTGGCTGTGCCTTTCCTTCTTCCGGAAACAAAAACATCCAAAACACATTACCTAATTTTCTTTGACTCTTTGTTAAAACTTTCCCACTTTTAGTAACTTTCTTCTCTCTCTCACTTTCTGTTGCTTAATATTTAATATAAATCACGGCCTCCTTTTTTCTCTTTCGTTACATAATCAGTTATATCTGGGTGGCAAAGAGGGTATTGTTGGTGACTGTTGGTAACTGTAATATCCAGAATTTCTATTACTATTGTTTAATGTTATTTTATCCGAGTTTTGTTGTATAGCATGGAATCTGTATAATATGGATAAAATAATTGCAGAACTGAGACATCTGTATTGGTATAATTATCGTACTTGGTCGACAAAGGATATAGTGCGTCATGTATACGTATCTAGTATGTTGAGACGACGAGAAAGATCAGTGTAAATGGCTAAGTGTAGCATTATTAGCGCACACTAATAATCATGTATAGCGTACGCTATCGTAGTAGTTTAGCGCACGCTAAAGGCAAAAGGCAGCGCACGCTAGTGCAGAACAGATCAGAAGGAATCTATGTGTGGACCAGGCCACTTTCGGCGCATGTTCTGATTAGTCAACTGATGTTTGTCGTAAAGGATTAGCGCACGCTAATGCCTGTTGTTAGCGCACGCTAATATCAGTCGGTCAACAGGGAATCTTGGCTTTATTGGTTGCTTTCGGTGTTGGGAGTATGCCCTCGAATGCCACTCAGAGGATACTGAGTGAGGGCATTGTACTTGTAATTATGTAAATCATCAATATAAGGCAATGAATGTTTCTTTATTTACTGGTAGTTACTGGCGTTCCTAACTCGTAAATATACGTATAGAAACTAGTCCATGTATTTGAGAGCAAAACGTTCCACTCCTTATTGGATAAGGAGGTCGGCACTGGAAAGGTTTATAGCTCAAATACTTAATCGTTTGCAAGTCGATGAAACTTGACTGGGAATTAAGTTTATGTGAAGACTTGTATGACATGTTCTTTGACATGGAGAGTGCCTGTCGAACGCTAATGGTTAGTGGGAGCACACGTTATAGGTATGCTAACTAGATTAGTATACTCGAACCGACTCACCCTCGATTCGTCACACGGATTTCACTCCGGGACAGTCAATGACGGAATCGAAAGGTTGTGATAGGTATTCGTGAACCTTCGACTTGAGGATTTAGTAGGGATGTGCTTGTGACGTCTGTAACACCCCAAACTAGGCGGATATTACAGTGACGTGGACCCCCGACTGGGACCCACCAGGCGAGTGAAAATGAATGAAATACAACGTAAATGTAGTACCGAACCACATCATATTACCAAGTACTCTGATGAGGAGTCCAAGTATAATACACCCAGTAAGAATACTGAATACATGTATATTTTATGTGAAGATAAAATATACAACATTAAATGAAAATGAATATCCAAACGGAAATCTGCAGCGGAAATAAAGATGAAAAGACATGAATAACTGAAACGGACTGGGGCCCCCTACTACTATCACTGGGACTCCTCTTCGTCAACGTTCTATTCCCGTGCTTTTGCCTTGCCATGACCTGAAAACAAAATCCCCCAACGGGGTCAGTTACACAGAACAACAATCCTCAAGGGTTGAATATACACAATCATGATATATCTCAATTATGAATTATCCTTAGTTATGAATTTAAGCTGAAGAGGAGCATCATAGTACGCCCGTAATGTTCTGTGCAAGTGTACAAGACGGATGACCGGACACACTCGTCCTTATACCTAATTAGTCTCACGGAGGTAATTGTTACCGTGTGCACAGTCCAATGTATCGGTGACCCAATACATGACCATCGCATGCTCGACTAAAAATTCCACACATCCGCACCCGGCCACGCAATATGAACCCAGAAGGTCATATGAACGAGAATGACCATAATGAATATCAATGAATAAAAATCCGACAAAGTCAAGAATGACTCACCGAGATGAAAATAATAGTGAAGTGATTGATAGCTTAATGAAATGATTGGAACCATCATTCCTCGTGAATGAAGTGATTATTCGACAATTACAAGTCTCAATACGGTTAATACAATGATGAATGAGTTATGATTATGAATGAACAACAACAAAAGGAATGAATATCCTTTTAACCGAGTAAGAATTAACTTACACAACACCGACGAAGAATGTCCTTCCACGAACAAAGTCCTAAGTGAGATATCGGTCGATCGAACAGCCTTGAATAACACAAATACCAATAATCCATTCAACATACGAATCAAACACGAATATAACGAACTCAAAACGTCAATACGACTAAACCGAGTTCATTGGGGCATTTCGACAAACACCTTGAAAACAAATTCCCTTCTTAAACAACTAAACTCATTTGTATCGAAAACCAACTTCTATTGAATGATCCAAACCACCAAAACACCATCAATACAATCGATAATCCAAACGAAATGCTCAAATCGAGTTTACGATATCATTAAATTGCAAAACCCAAATCCAAGTCAACCTTCAAAGTGTTCTTGAGAAAAACTTCCAACAATCCTATGATAACTCATAAAAACTCGTAATCATACGTATATCCATCACAAATCATGATTATATCATCCAAAACATCAAGCTCCAACTCAAAATCGAATCTAGGGTTGAAGAAATTACCTTGGATTAGGATGAAGAATCCACAAACATGTTGTTAATCCACACCACAACTTGAAGAAGATGAAATTCTCTGAGTTTTGATGATGTTAAAACAGCCCAAAATCGCCCAAAATCGCCCCAAGGAAGAGAGGAAGAAGGAAAATAAAGAAATGAGGATGTTCTTCATAACAAACGCAGATATACAAAAATCTGTACTGTGTGCCGCGGCACAGGCCTAGTGTGCCACGGCACAAGGCCAAAAATGCCCAGCAAAACAGTTTTGTGCCGTGTCCCGGCCAGAAGGGGCCGCGGCCCGCGGTACAGCCCGCTTCAGCATCAAAAGGCACACGGTGCAATCTTAGCTATTTCGACCATAACTCCTTCGTTCAGACTCCGATTGACGCACCGTTTGAACCATTGGAAAGCTAACTTGATGATCTATAATATTAAAAAGATTCAGAATTTTTGGAGTTTCCAAAAATTAATGGTGATTTTACAAAGTCGAACTCATACGTGGAAAAGTCGCTTAAGAACACGGAACTCAACAGAACAATACCGAGACGAACTCGGATGACAAAAAGTGTAGAATTAATCATTCTCGGAATGACGAAACGGTCACAATAGAGTCTCTAAGATGGACTTCGGCCAAAAAAAATAAAATTACTGGAAATCCAAATTGCGGATATTACATACTACCCTCCTTAAAAGAAGTTTCGTCCCGAAACTTAAAACAAGTAGGGAGAAGCAATATCCCGCTAGAAAAACTCAACGAGATACACAAGAACCGCAAATGTACCCAACAATAGCATGATTCGAACAAGAAGAAAATTTGAAATGGCATGAACTCCAATATCAACATCGATTAATGAAGTAATTATAACGATCAAGATAATATTCTCATCTCGATTCTCAAACAAGGTTGAAACAATGAACGATATCGATACACGACTCCACATTAGTCCGAACGGTGAACACGAATGAATTAACATGAATTATGAATGATTATTAATGAGTGAAAATCCACTGAGTGACAATTACTGAATGAAAAATGAATGAATTTACAATCGGGTATTACAACGTCAAGATTTTCATTAGAGTAGTTCGACCCTATAAACCGGAAGGCGGGGGTCAACCTCGACGTGCATCTTGACGGGCAAGTAGCAGGTCCTACTGAATACCAAGATAGAATTCTTTCTCCCGTTAGTGAGCAGGTTAAATGTCATATGCGGTTATTGCCAGATGAGATCATAAGTCTTTGGCCAAAGCATTGGAGCTAGTTGTATTGGATACACGAGAGCTCGATGATCTCGATTTGCATTAACGCATGCATAGCGTCAAGTACAGATACGGTTTGACTGACCGTGACCCTATAACTTGATCGGGACATTTGAAAGAAGGGTTTATACGTATACTGGTATTCACGACAGAATGGTTCTTGAATGATCCCAATCATTCGTTCTCGCTGGGGTATAGCAAGGCCGCCAGGCTGGCTAGGTGGTGCTACTACTCTTTGGTTCCTCCCATTGCTGACTGAGACGAACCTACCGAGTCGCGCAATAGGATTGACGACGGAATGAATCAAGCTTATTCTCTCATTATGAATATTAGATATTGGATATCTAATTTGGGACACTGGATGTCTAAATCGACGTATTGGATAAATTGATTTACGGCCTAATGGATTAAATAAATTAATGGGTGATTAAATTTAATTCATGAATATAATTATTTCTTAGAGTAATTAATTATGTCATTATGTATTTGATATGATTAATTAATTAGATTAATTAATCGATATAAATACATCGGAACGGAATCAGAGTTTATCTGTTTGGACTCACGGGAGTTCGAAACGAAATGAACTCGTCTGATTCATCCACATAGCCCCCCCTCTTTTTCCACCCACCTTCATTTTGTCTTTATTTCATTCTTTATTGAGTGATATAGACATTGAGGTCATGGTATCTTTTGATGGTGGGGTTGATCACTAATATGATAAGTTGTATCATGTGAAAAGGAATATAATAAAAGAGGAAGACTTCTCTTTTCAACTAATATGATTCCATACGTGAAGAAGAGCAGTGAGAAATGAAAAGAGAGAGAGAATATTATTCTTCTCAAGTCTTTCATCTTCTTCATTTTATTCTTGAGTTCTCTTGGAGAAAATTTAAGATATATTGAGAGATATAAATTAAAACACTTTGAGTGTTATAATCAAAGCTTCATCACTGGATTCTAGCCGTAACCTTAGAGGTTAATCGAGTGTTGTCATTCCGTTCATTTCTCCGACGCGTGACAAGTAGAGACGCGGTTTTTTCGGCGTTGGATCATCCAAGGGCTTGGAGCATTTTGGATCGTTTGAGGAATAGCTCAAGAGAAGGAAATCTATATAATCAATGGACGACAAGGGTATGATTTCGAATCTTCCTTTGTTTATTTTATATTCGTATATGCGTAGCTCGATCGATCCTCGTAGGGATTTGGATCGAATTAATTTTCGTTTTACCGCTTCCTGGGCCTTCGTTTTAGGTACCGAATCACAACAGTGGTATCAGAGCGAGGTCTTGCGATAGTATATACGATATTTAACATTTGGAATGCTTATTTTGTGATTTAGAATCATTTTGATAATCGTAGATATTTTATTGTTCGTCGTAGTGTCGTTTTTCCGTGATATTATGTTATGGTATAAATTAGATTTTTCTTGGAAATATGATTTATATTAATAATATTCAGATCAGGAATAACAGGATTTTAGAAATCTGCCCGAAAACGAGCTGTATCGAATCGTTGGACGATTTTCCATACATCTGCCGGGTATGGCCGAGCATGTCCGGCCCGTGGCCGGACGCTTGCTGTTTCCTGCCGAGTCCGACCGAGCGCGTTGCTGTATCGAGCCGAGTGCTCGCTGGATCCGTCCGGACGCTTGCTGTATTCTGCCGAGTCCGTCCGAGCGCGTTGCTGTGTCGAGCGGAGTGCTCTCTGGATCCGGCCGGACGCTTGCTCTATTCTGCCGAGTCAGTGCCGAGAGCGTTGCTGTATCGAGCCGAGTGCTCGCTGGATCCGGCCGAGCGCTTGCTGTATCCTGCCGAGCGCGTTGCTGTATCCAGCCGAGTGCTTGCTGGATCCGGCCGAGCGCTTGCTGTATCCTGCCGAGAACTTGCTTTATCCGGCCGGGTACGTGCTGTATCCTGCCGGGCGTGTCCGGGCATGGTCCGGCCCTCTTTCCTGTAGGCTGCCGGGCGCGTCCTGTAGGCTGCCGGGCATGGCTCAGAAGCTTGTGGCGTGGCTCGTAGCCGCCGGCCGTGGTGCCCGTGCCGCCGGCGCTTCTGTGCTATCGGGCACCGGGTCTCGTTTTTCAGTATATTTTCGATTATTGAATTTTCCTGTATTAAAATCATTAATTTGGAATTTTTGATGAGGGAAAACTCAAAGAAAATATTTTAAGGGTACACTACGGACGAAAATTAAATTGTCGATTATTGTTGAATTGATTGGATCAATTATATTTATTGTTGATTATTGATTGGATCATATGTAATCTTCTCGCTTTCCATTTGTATAGTATTTATTGGATGAATGCTTTAGAATGGGGATGTGGTTCATGGACTTAGTTTGAATTCTTCGTTTTATTCGATTGGGTTGTAAAGGCCGTTTTGAGCCTATTTATTTTACTAGAAGATTTGTATAAGATGCAATTTTTCAAATGTAAAATTTATATGTAATGACGAAGACCGGAGGAAGATCCGCTCGAGTAGACGAAGATTCAAGACCGAAGACATGTAATTAGATTACGATGTTTTTGTTCTAGGAACGGTCCATGAACTGCATGTTGTTAGTTTTAGGTTGTGTATGTTTTCATATTGTATGAAAAACAAACAAACCGACAAACCGCGCTTATAAACGGATTAATGTGCAAAGTGTAACATATAATCGCGTTAATACTCCCACTTACAAACACTAAGTTATAAAGGTCACGAGGTTTCCTACCCTCCGTCAAACTCATGGAAAATTGAAATCTAAACCAGAATATTATTCTTCCGAGTATGTCGGGGTAATATTTTTGGGAAAAGTTGATAAATTCCTAGAGTGCATTAGATGCCTTTGGTTGTGACAAATAAAACCCCTATAAACCATATGGGTTGCCGGGTAAGATTCAATTGTCAGACTAATAGGAGTTGACGGTTTAAACTTAGATAGTTCAGCGAGCCATAGAAACCGAATGGGTTGAGGGCAAGTGAACTAGGGGTAAAAGAAGATCGAATCATCCATTAGATGGGTTGGTATTAGACACCACTTTATAAATAATAATAGAATAGAAACCGTATGGGTTGCCCTCTATTAAACTTTGTAAAGAAATCGATCACCACTATGAAGTCACACAAGACTTCCGGATTTAACATGGGAGTGTGTAAATGCCGATAAAATAGTGGGAGCCGAGTTATGAATAAAGAAAGCCCTTAAATTCTTTACTCGGATCATAATTAACTAATCACTAACGAATCTTAAATTATTCTCTGCAGTTAATGAAACTCTCAATATGACAATGAACCCACTCGCTATACTACTTGAAAAGAACATCCTGACTAGTCCGAACTATGTGGACTGGCTTCGGAACTTGAGGGTTGTCCTAACTATGGAAATGCTGGGATACGTCTTGGAGGCGGACATCCCAGCGGATCCTGTAAGAACCCGAGCCAATCAGAAAGATGTCGATGCCTATGAGAAATGGGTAAAAGACGACATAAGAGTACGAGGGTACATGTTAGGTGTAACATCCCCGTGATTTATAGGAATATTACAGCGCCGTAGATCCTTTTTGGAGAACCTACCAGGCTTAGACCCAAATAAAACACATTAAATACGACAACCATGTTGTTGCCCAAAATATTTATCCGAAGATTAAATACTGCTGGAATGAACGGACAACAAACAAAATTTGCGGGAGCACTTCCGAGAGAATATGAATAACACAAGATTTGCTGGGTTTGTTAGGCCCGGGCTTGGATGCTCTCGCGAGATGTTATTAATACAAATATTCATGGATACAAGTATTAATGTGAGAATCTAAGTACAATGAGTGTAAAAAGACTCTGTTAATCCAGCTCTTGAGCGAAGCTCGGTGTTCTTCGTCCCTACCAATCGTCTTCTTGATGAGAGAGGCCGAGAGAAGAAAGAACCGAAAGATAGCTGTTTCCAAGAGTAGTAGAAAGCCAAGTGCCGTGTGAAATCTCGTGGGAATTGAAGTATTGAAGCTGAAATTCGGTTTGTGCTCAAGAAGTTCCGTGAATGCTCAAGGAATTCGGTCCTTTGGACAAGTGCAGGCTGCCTGCTATATATAGGGGCTGAGGCGCCCTGTTTCCTGGCGAGCGATCGCCTTCCGGCTAATATAATAATGGGGCGATCGTCTGCCGGCCAATATAATAATGGGGCGATCGTCCTTAAGTCACACGGGCTGTCAGCCTAAAGTCCAAGGCAGCTGCTGGCAGCCAGCTGTGCGGTCCAATGAGGAGCCAGCACGTGTCCGGAGTCACTGTCACATGCGGTCCTACTGACACCTTTCGGCGGGCCTGTCGGCTGGTGGGAAGATGCTGACAGGTTGTGGTCAATGGTCCGCGATATGCGGATCTTGTCTCGGCTCTGCACGTGGTGTCAGTCCTGAGGCTCGGCCTTTGCCGACTGGATGACTATCGGCTTCGAGCGGCATGAGGCGGTCGTCTCTAGCTGGTCACCAGAGGTTGGCATCGGCCAGTTGTGAAGGTTCGGCATCGGTCGGTCGCCAGGAGTCGATCGCCAAGTACCGAGAGACGATCGTCTTTGATGTCGATCGCTCGGCACCGGGACTTGTCCTGGGACCTTCGGTTGGCCGATTTATCTTGTCTGTCGGGCTAAGGCTAGGCCGCCTGGTCGCTGGTCGGCAGTTCTGCCTCGGCTGCTCGGCAGTGGCTAGGTCGCCCGATCTCCGAGGCGATCGCCGGTCGGAGAGTATAATTCTCGACACAATAATTGCCCCCCAGCTTGCTCTGATGTTGAAGACACGGGGCGAGGTGGTTCTTGCTGGCGATCGTGTAAGATGAGGACGGGCAACCTGTTGAGCTGACTTTGGATTCGGACTTGGGCTATCATGGTCGATTGGCTAGCTATCTTTCGGTCTTGTACCTGCAAAAAACAACATTGGCCGATCCCCCTCAGAAACTTGATGGTTTCGTCGTTTGAGGAATCGTGCACAGTCGCGGAGTTCGATGGAATGACTCCATGACCGTGTCTTGGTGCGCGAAGACATTGAGTGTCTTGTGACTCATTTTATTGTGAGGGTCCTCTGTTAGGCTGCGCCTCGCCTCGTATTTAAACAAAGGGCGTGCGGTCTCGGTCTAGAGGAGTCCTTGCGCGGGGCAGCATCGGATAATTCAACTCCACGCCCGCGGCTTGTTAGCTCTGCTTCCACCTCGGCCCACCATGAAGATGGCGAACCTCGACGATGTACGTTGAGTCGGGGGTTGTGGCACGTGTCGCATTCTCCGGGTACATCATGTTAGATGGTGAACCTTGAGGGCGGGCGATCGTGTCCACTGATTAATTTTAGAGGGCCCTCAGACTACGCCGGCCTCGTATTTAAACAAAGGGCGGGCGATCTTGTCCCAAAGGGACCTTGCATGGCCGAAGCAGCCGGTTCCATCGACTACCAGGACCATGGCTTTATGATGTGCGGTGGAGGCGATCTGATGCCTTAGTCCATCATGTTAAATGGTGAACTGTCGATGGCGATCGTGTCCTCCAGTTTTTAGATGATGTAGCTTGATGATCGGCAACCGGGCTGGAAGACTGGTGATCGTCGCTCGGCCGCCGATCGCATTATTCATAAGTTGATATCGGCGATCGGGCGGGAGATCGTCATTCGGGAGCCGATCGCACTGCTCATAGGTTAAGGAGAAACCTTTGCCTGGCCAGAAAGTCTGCGGCTTTAGCTCGGAAGATCGCGTAGGTCGCGGGTTGGTCCTTCGTGAGATGCCTGAACATAGGCGAAAGACCATGAAATCCTCCTAGGACCGCGTAGAGGGCGATCTCATCGCTTACGGGCTAGCCGTTGAGGATGATCTCATCTACTCGGTCGATGTAGTCCGAGTCGGATTCTTCTTCTCCCTGCCTAATTTGCATCATGCGAAGGGGACCTTCCGGTCGAGCGACCTTGGCGGCGAAGTACTATGTGAAGACGTTCGCCAGTTCGTTAAAGGAGCCAATGGACCGAGGTGGCAATAAGGTGTACCACCTGTAGGCGAGGTCATCCAGCGTCATAGGGAACATTCGGCACCTGGTCGTGTCTGATGCCCCACACTCGGTCATGTAGATGTTGAACTTGCTCAGGTGTATTTCGGGGTCCGATCTCCCCTCGTACAAAGGTGTTTGCGGAGGAGCGATCTTGTGCTGTACGGGGGCGAGCTCGATGTTGACTGCGAGCGGCTCGCTCGGCTCGGCGATCGTCTTCTTGGCGCCTGCCCCGGATTCCAGGAGCGCCTTCATGTCGTCGAGATGACGTTGCATCGCGGCCATCGCCGTGGCTCGGTCGCTTGCGGATCGGTTTTGGGAGCGGGAGCCGAGGCGATTGTGTACCGATCTCCGGACTCCGCTGTTGCCGACCTCGGCTATTTGGCGAGGGGGAGCCAGACGGCTGGGCTGCCTTCTGGGAGTCGGGTAGGCCGAGCTCCTGGTGACATACTCGAACTCCGTCGTCTCGTAGCTGGGGTCGGACTGCCCTGGTCGCCAAGACGGGTCACTGCCCAGGCGATCGAAGACAGAGGTGCCCCGGCTGGCGAGCGCCTCTCCTTGCGGGTGAGAGCCTCCTGGCGATCGCTCGGCCAGTAACGCCTTGAGCTTCCGCTTGGACTTCTGGCGGATGGCCGAGGGGGTGATACCGGGAGGCGCGTCGAGAACACTCCGTCGCTCCTGTAGGACGGCTATGGCCTCATCGATCTGTTCCTTGGTTCGGAACTGATCGTGTGAGAGGCTTGGGCCACCCGTCAGGGGCGGGATCGAGCGTCTCGGACCGCGGCGACTACCCTCCGCCATCGGCTGTGGCTCGGACTGAGATGGAAAGAGGCGTCTGGCGGGCTGGCCAGCGGCTTTCTTCGACGCGGAGGCGGAAGACATGATTTCTGAAAGATTTCTTTGAAGCGCAGTGAGTGTCACTTCAAGTATATGCCCCTAGAACAGTGAGTGTTCTTCGGGACGGTAGGAATAAAATTGAGGGTTAGATACCCCTTCCTCTAGCGCCAATTGTTGTTGCCCAAAATATTTATCCGAAGATTAAATACTGCTGGAATGAACGGACAACAAACAAAATTTGTGGGAGCACTTCCGAGAGAATATGAATAACACAAGATTTGCCGGGTTTGTTAGGCCCGGGCTTGAATGCTTTCGCAAGATGTTATTAATACAAATATTCGTGGATACAAGTATTAATGTGAGAATCTAAGTACAATGAGTGTAAAAAGACTCTGTTAATCCAGCTCTTGAGCGAAGCTCGGTGTTCTTCGTCCCTGCCGATCGTCTTCTTGATAAGAGAGGCCGAGAGAAGAAAGAACCGAAAGATAGCTGTTGCCAAGAGTAGGAGAAAGCCAAGTGCTGTGTGAAATCTCGTGGGAATTGAAGTATTGAAGCCGAAATTCGGTTTGTGCTCAAGAAGTTCCGTGAATGCTCAAGGAATTCGGTCCTTTGGACAAGTGCAGGCTGCCTGCTATATATAGGGGCTGAGGCGCCCTGTTTCCTGGCGGGCGATCGCCTTCCGGCCAATATAATAATGGGGCAATCGTCTGGCAGCCAATATAATAATGGGGCGATCGTCCTAAAGTCACACGGGCTGTCGGCCTAAAGTCCAAGGCAGCTGCTGGCAGCCAACTGGGCGGTCCAATGAGGAGCCAGCACGCGTCCGGAGTCACTGTCACATGCGGTCCTACTGACACCTTTCGGCGGGCCTGTCGGCTGGTGGGAAGATGCTGACAGGCTGTGGTCAATGGTCCGTGATATGCGGATCTTGTCTCGACTCTGTACGTGGTGTCAGTCCTGAGGCTCGGCCTTTGCCGAATGGATGACTATCGGCTTCGAGCGGCATGAGGCGGTCGTCTCTAGCTGGTCACCAGAGGTCGGCATCGGCCAGTTGCGAAGGGTCGGCGTCGGTCGGTCGCCAGGAGTCGATCGCCAAGTACCGAGAGACGATCGTCTTTGATGTCGATCGCTCGGCACCGGGACTTGTCCTGGGACTTTCGGTTGGCCGATTTATCTTGTCTGTCGGGCTAAGGCTAGGCCGCCTGGTCGCTGGTCGGCAGTTCTGCCTCAGCTGCTCGGCAGTGGCTAGGTCGCCCGATCTCCGAGGCGATCGCCGGTCGGAGAGTATAATTCTCGACACAACAAACCATAAACGTTCATACAGTCAAAACCAACTTCAATTTCAACATGACATACATCACAATACCAAACAACATATCATCCCGTGGGATCATAACCAATACAACCGTTCACAACTGGAATACAACAACATCATTAACCATTAATAGTGACATGACATACAACACCGGACAGTACCCGCGCGAGTACAAAACCAAAACACGACTTTGACCATGACCATATGACCACTAACTCAAAATGATGCACGATATCAATGCTGCCCACCAAGCTCGTGTCCGTCCTGTGCTAGACCTCCCACTGGACCTGTACCTGAATACACAAAAGTATATCCACCCCAAAAAGGGGTCAGCAAGAAGCCGGTGCAAGTACAATGATTCTAGAATATGTACAACAAGTGAATAATCAACAAAAACCACAGAAATCATAGTGCCGTCATAGATATTCCGGAATACCACATCACAGTCATCATCACAAAACAACCTCCCGAGCTATACTGGCCCTGTACCTCTCAAGCAAGATACACACCCCAGAGACACCTCGTCAGGCCCTCCCTGGTGTATAGCCCAACCGAGTGATCCGTAGGGATACGCGGCCTACCGGACCCCAGGGGACCCTCACTGGTTTTACTCGGCTCACACACACTCGATCAACAATTTGGCACAAATTCCATTTTTACATATTCACACGATGTACATTAAACACAATCAAAGTACTTGCCTCAATTTGAACGACACGAGAAACGGCGAACGGATGAATGTACGGTCCGACTTCCTTCAACGATTCGATCCTAACACATCGAAATATGGAATCAAAATACAACACCACTGAAATGGAAGGATTCCCTTCAAATTCTACTCTTAGGGACAAACTATCAAACACTACTAAGGCGGAGTTGTTCATACTCAAATCAATAGGTGGGAACTCAAACAAAATCTGTAGACTACAAGAAAAACAAGGGATTATGGTCTCACAATCATAATCTGACCCAATTCAAGGTTTAAAACGGACTAGAAGGACGAGATCTAAACAAAACCCTCAAAATTCAGAAAAACTAGGGATTGAACAATCTTACCTTGATTTGGATGATACACTCGATGAAATCTTGTTAGATTGAGACTAGGAACATGAAAATGTTGTTGGATGGTGAAAACTGGTCGAAAACCACGTCTCACTACACTCCAAATCGCCCAGCCGCCGAAGGGAAGAGGAAGAGGTGAAAAAATGACGTTTCTGGAACCTGCCCCCCATATATATACTGGGAGGCATTAGCGCACGCTATGGATATAGGCTTAGCATGCGCTAACGAGCTGAGGGCGGTGCACTACTGAAGAAAAGGCAGTCCAGAACTTTCTGCCAGACTCCGGTAGTGTACGCTGAACTATCTGTTAGCGTGCGCTATCGATTGCCACTAGCGCGCGCTAACTCCATACAGTAGCGTGCGCTACCTGCAAGTACCTGCAGTCCAGAAACGTTTCTATCCTCACTGACCTGACATCCTAGCGCACTGTCACGGGATGGGAGTTTTGCACAGCTAACCCGTGCGGCACTTAAACAACTAAGCTGAGTCGAGTTGCTAAGTAAGCCTGAAAGTAACGAGAAAAGGGGCAATGGCACAAAAGGATTTTATTAAGTATGAATGCTTGAGTACAAGAGAGCTTTACAATGCTTGATTGCTTGAGGATTTCTCGATGGAGTGAGCAAATGAGGCTCCTCCTCCTTTTATACCATCCTAGGAGAGTTCTGGAGTGGAACTCTCTAGATAGAACTTTCTAGGTAGAATACTCTAGATACTTGTAGTACATTTACATGGGCATTTACATGAGCTTTCTACAAAGTGTGTAATAAGTACATTTCTACATGCTTCTAGAGTCGTCTAAGTATGTAGAGATCTCTGGGTCTTTCTTGATCATTCTAGAACCTTCCGGAACCTTCTGACACATAAAGACTCATGTTAGGGTCATCCGGGTCGTTTTCGCCCGACCCGTCACATCCTCCCCCACCTATTTCAGCGACGTCCTCGGCGCATTCTCTTGTTTGAACTTATTGATGTGATCTTGAAATTTCCAGAGTTCGTCTTCCCGTTCCCATGTTGCTTCGCTATCAGGGAGGTTTTTCCATTTTACCAAGTATTCCGTGCCGGGAGGCACGCCTCTCTTCTGAGTCGGTCACAATATAGTCCACCTCCTTGTCGAATGAGGTGATTACGGCAGCAGGTGCATGATTTGACTCTCCTCGGTGCGGGTCTTCCGAGTCGGCATGGTAGAGTTTCAATTGGCTCGCGTGGAAGACCGGATGTATTTTAAGTTTTGGAGGGAGTTGCAACATATAAGAGACATTTCCAACACGTTTGATTATTGTGAATGGTCCTTCATACCTCCTCACCAAACCTTTGTGTACTTTGCGTAATGCCTTGAATTGGTTGGTAGAAAGTTTGACCATGACCTGATCACCTTCTTAGAACTTAATGTCTCTTCTTTTAGGATCAGCCCACTTCTTCATCTTCCGGGCGGCCTTATCAAGGTAGGCGCGCGTAATGTCTCTTTCCTCATGCCATTCTCGGGCAATGCGGTGAGCTGCGGGACTCTTCCCTTCATGTGTCGAGGCTACAGCATTCGGGGTTAGTGGCTGAAAACCCATAATGATTTCGAAAGGGGACTTACCTGTTGCCTCGCTTTTCTGCAGATTGTAAGAAAACTGGGCCACATCAAGTAATCTTGGCCAGTCCTTCTGATGGGCGCTCACATAGTGCCTTAGATACAGTTCCAGCAATGCATTGATTCGTTCGGTCTATCCGTCTGTTGGGGGATGGAAACTTGTCGATAACTTGAGGTCGGTTCCCAATAGCTCGAATAGTTCTCTCCAAAATCGTCCAGTGAATCGAGGGTCTCGATCACTCACAATGCTTAAAGGAATCCCCCAAAGTTTGATGATATGTTTGAAGAATAGACGGGCAGCTTCATTAGCATTGCAATCGGGTGATGTGGCAATGAAAGTAGATACTTACTGTATCGGTCCACCACCACCATGATGCTTCCGAATCCTTCTGATTTTGGGAGAGTTGTGATGAAGTCCATAGACACACTCTCCCAGGGCCTTGATGCAATGGGCAGGGGATCCAACAATCCTGCCGGCAGATTCTGCTCATTCTTGTCTTGCTGGCACACAAGACAAGTCTTTACGTAGGCTTCAATTTCGTCCCTCATTTGCGGCCAATAGTATGAGGCCTGTACGAGTGCAGTAGTGCGTTCGACTCCTGGGTGACCAGCCCACTTAGTGTCATGTCACTCCTTTATGATTTCGTTCCGAAGTTTTCCCCACTTAGGCACAAATATCCGATCGCCGATGGTGCGTACGATACCTTCTTCCTCCCAAAATCGCCTTGTTTTGCCTTGCCTTATTTTGTCCAAAAGATCTTTCAGCTGGGCGTCTTGTTGGACTCCTTCCTTAATCCATTGGATGAGATCAGACTTCGGCATACTTGAACTCAGAGTGGCCAGTTCTGCCTTCCTACTTAGGGCATCCGCGACTACATTAGCTTTCCCCGGCTTGTACTCTAGTCGGTAGTCGAATTCCGCCAAGAAGTCTTGCCATCGAGCTTGCTTGGGACTTAACTTCTTTTGCATCTGGAAATAACTCGTAGCAACATTGTCCGTCATGATCACAAAGTGTGAGCCAAGCAAGTAATGTCGCCATGTTCGCAGGCAGTGTATGACCGCAGTCATTTCCTTTTCTTGCACCGTATACCGTCTTTCTGTCTCATTGAGTTTCCGACTCTCAAAGGCAATGGGGTGTCCATCTTGCATGAGCACTCCTCCAATAGCGAAATCAGAAGCGTCAGTTTGTACCTCAAAAGCTTTTGTGTGGTCCGGCAAGGCCAGTACGGGTTCTTCGGACACCGCTTGCTTGAGTTCTTCGAAAGCTTGCTGACACTTGCTGGACCAATGCCATACTTGGTTTTTCTTGAGTAGATCGGTCATTGGAGCTGCTTTGGCCGAGTATCCTCTTATAAAGCAGCGGTAGTAGTTCACCAAGCCGAGAAATGACCGAAGTTCTGGAACTTTGGTCAGGGGTTGCCAATCCCGAATAGCTTTCACCTTTGCATTTTCCATCATGATTTTGCCTCCTTTAACCTTGTGACCAAGAAATTCAACTTCTTCTTGGGCAAATGAGCATTTTTCCTTCTTAACATAGAGCTCGTTCTCGCGTATTACTTGGAAGACTTGTTTAAGGTGTTGAATATGTTCTTCAAGAGTCGACCTGTACACCACAATATCATCCAAGTAAACAACAACAAATTGGTCAAGGAAAGGGTGAAGTACCTTGTTCATGAGGGTGCAAAAGGTTGCAGGTGAATTCGTGAGACCGAAGGGCATGACAAGGAACTCAAAAGCACCATAGCGAGTCACACATGTGGTCTTGGCCTCATATCCTTCAGCAATTCGAACTTGATAGTACCCTGAGCGCAGGTCAAGTTTGGTGAAGTACCGCGCCTTGCCAAGTTGGTCGAAGAGATCATCTATCAACGGTATTGGGTATTTGTTCTTGATAGTGATCCGATTGAGTGCCCTGTAGTCGATGCACATTCGAAGGGTGCCATCCTTCTTCTTCTGGAAAAGTACGGGTGCACCGTAGGGAGACTTGGAGGGACGTATGTATCTGTTTCTAGAAGGTCCTTGATTTGCCTTCGTAGTTCCGCGAGTTCAGGCGGTGCCATGCAGTAGGGAGCAGCAGTTGGAGGTTTGGCACCAGGTTCCAACTCGATGCAATGATCCACCTCTCGCCTGGGTGGAAGTTTCTTAGGCAACTCTTTAGGCATCACATCCTTGTATTCTTCAAGAATATTCTCCAAGATTTGCGGGTGGTCAGTCCGCTATGAGTTGAGTTTTTTTTCGTCATTGAGCTGCCGAATTGTTACCAAGTAGTTGGGGTACTTCCGCATCCCCTTCTTAAATTGCATGGCTGAGATTAATTTCTTCTCAACATGGGCTCGTTCAATAGGGACCATGCATGCCTTGTCCCCGTCGTAGATGGCGAGTGTGTTTGTGGCCGGCATAGGGAAGGCTTGGAATCTGTCGAAGAATTCCATGCCTAGAACCATCTTGAAGTCATCTATGGGGACGACAGAGAAGTCGAGCTTTCCGGACCATGTACCAAGAGAGAGTGGGACGTCATGAGCAATTCCGGCTATAGGCTTGGCAGGTGAGTTTACTGCCTTCATCACACCTCCGCGATAGACTGTCTTGAGCCCTAGGCGTTTGGCTTCTTCCTCGGACATGAATTTATGAGATGCTCCAGTGTCGAGTAATGCGCTAACGGTTTGACCGTTAATAGTGGTGCGAGCAAACATGAGCCCTTTCTTTGGAGTAACGGGCGTCGGGGCTTGTCCCTTAAGAGCGGACATGTACTGAAGAGAACCCATGCTGTGTCGGGGTTCTTCTAATGGAGTGGCCGAGGTATCATCGGCATTGATTTTTAAGTGGGCAGCAAGGGCGTTTAAAGTCTTCTTCTCCGGACAGTCACGTATCCAATGATTGCCGTTGCATATGAAGCAAGGGCTTTTGGGCTTTGATTTCTCCTTCTTTCCTGGGAATTTTTGTTGCCCGATCTTGCCACTTGGGGGTCGGTTAGTTCCCCAATTCTTGTGATTACCGCCATATCCTTCCTTGCGATTTTCTCCCCCACCTTTGCCATGAATGGGCCATTTATCTTTACCTTGCCCAGAGTAGTCAGTGAGTGATTCAGCCTTGGCGATAGCTTCATCAAGGGTCTAAACACCATGTCTATCCAGCTCGGTTTTGGCCCAATTGTTAAGGCCATCGGTGAAATAGAAAAGCGCATCTTTATCGGACATTTCAACTTCAACCATGAGAGTTGTAAATTCATTGATATAGTCACGAATCGTACCTGTCTGCTTGAGTCTTCGGAGGCGAGCTCTCGCATCTCGTTCAGCAATGCTTGGGGCAAATTGTTTTCGGAGTTCTCTTTGGAAGTCTGCCCAAGTATCAATGGTGCAGATCCCTTTGCTCATATCGCCGTACTTCCGGCGCCACCAGAGTTGTGCGGCACCACGCAGGTAATTTGGTGCGCCGCTGACCTTCTGTTCCTCATCTTTTACGCCCATAGCGTCAAAGTATCGTTCCAGGCCGAATAAGAAGTTATCGACCACAGTGGCATTCCGAGTGCCATCGTAGGTTTCGGGCTTCGGCACATCCAAGCGGCGCGCTTCAAAAGCGAACGGCGCAGCGGAATTAAATGATGTGGCTCGCTTGTGTTTAGCCCATTCTGATCGGACTTCTTCCACTTCCGAGCGAATAGAACGTAGCTCTTCTTGGACAAAGCCACAGAGGCCATGAATCTCCTTCTGGAATTCAATAAGTTGCCCACGCAACATATCCGACTGGTCCATCATAAGTTTCTTCAAAGACGCCAAATGATGTCGGCGTATTCCGTCTCCAGTGTCAAACCCGTCATGGACTTGATCAAGGTTCTCCTCCAAGCTAGCCATCGAGGCTTCCAAGGTGGCAATCCGAGGTTCAAGGCGCGGTAGAGGGTCCCTTGGACTTTCCTCGGACCTTGTTACCTCGTTGCTCCTCACGACCGCGTTGCTGCTCTTGGGTAGCATCAATAGGGACATCCTGAGTGTTGGCCATTGTTCTCGTGTGATATGAGTCGGTTGTGTGCAAACCTGTCTCCGATACCACTTGTCACGGGATGGGAGTTTTGCGCAGCTAACCCATGCGGCACTTAAACAACTAAGCTGAGTCGAGTTGCTAAGTAAGCCTAAAAGTAACGAGAAAAGGGGCAATGGCACAAAAGGATTTTATTAAGTATGAATGCTTGAGTACAAGAGAGCTTTACAATGCTTGATTGCTTGAGGATTTCTGGATGGAGTGAGCAAATGAGGCTCCTCCTCCTTTTATACCATCCTAGGAGAGTTCTGGAGTGGAACTCTCTAGATAGAACTTTCTAGGTAGAATACTCTAGATACTTGTAGTACATTTACATGGGCATTTACATGAGCATTCTAAAAAGTGTGTAAGAAGTACATTTCTACATGCTTCTAGAGTCGTCTAAGTATGTAGAGATCTCTCGGTCTTTCTTGATCATTCTAGAACCTTCCAGAACCTTCCGACACATAAAGACTCATGTTAGGGTCATCCGGGTCGTTTTCGCCCGACCCGTCACATCCTCCCCCACCTATTTCAGCGACGTCCTCGGTGCGTTCTCTTGTTTGAACCTATTGAGGTGATCTTGAAATTGCCAGAGTTCGTCTTCCCGTTCCCATGTTGCTTCGCTATCAGGGAGGTTTTTCCATTTTACCAAGTATTCCGTGCCGGGAGGCACGCCTCTCTTTCGAGTAATTCGTTCGGTCACAATATAGTCCACCTGCTTATCGAATGAGGTGATTACGGCAGTAGGTGCACGATTTGACTCTCCTCGGTGCGGGTCTTCCGAGTCGGCATGGTAGAGTTTCAATTGGCTCGCGTGGAAGACCGGATGTATTTTAAGTTTTGGAGGGAGTTGCAACATATAAGAGACATTTCCAACACGTTTGATTATTGTGAATGGTCCTTCGTACCTCCTCACCAAACCTTTGTGTACTTTGCGTAATGCCTTGAATTGGTTGGTAGAAAGTTTGACCATGACCTGATCACCTTCTTGGAACTTAATGTCTCTTCTTTTAGGATCAGCCCACTTCTTCATCTTTCGGACGACCTTATCAAGGTAGGCGCGTGTAATGTCTCTTTCGTCATGCCATTCTCGGGCAATGCGGTGAGCTGCGGGACTCTTCCCTTCATGTGTCGAGGCTACAACATTCGGGGTTAGTGGCTGAAAACCCATAATGATTTCGAAAGGGGACTTACCTGTTGCCTCGCTTTTCTGCAAATTGTAAGAAAACTGGGCCACATCAAGTAATCTTGGACAGTCCTTTTGATGGGCGCTCACATAGTGCCTTAGATATAGTTCCAGCAATGCATTGATTCGTTCGGTCTGTCCGTCTGTATGGGGATGGAAACTTGTCGAGAACTTGAGGTCGGTTCCAAATAGCTCGAATAGTTCTCTCCAAAATCGTCCAGTGAATCAAGGGTCTCGATCACTCACAATGCTTAAAGGAATCCCCCAAAGTTTGATGATATGTTTGAAGAATAGACGGGCAGCTTCATTAGCATTGCAATCGGGTGATGTGGCAATGAAAGTAGCATACTTACTGTATCGGTCCACCACCACCATGATGCTTCCGAATCCTTCTGATTTTGGGAGAGTTGTGATGAAGTCCATAGACACACTCTCCCAGGGCCTTGATGCAATGGGCAGGGGCTCCAACAATCCTGCCGGCAGATTCTGCTCATTCTTGTCTTGCTGGCACACAAGACAAGTCTTTACGTAGGCTTCAATTTCGTCCCTCATTTGCGGCCAATAGTATGAGGCCTGTACGAGTGCAGTAGTGCGTTTGATTCCTGGGTGACCAGCCCACTTAGTGTCATGGCACTCCTTTATGATTTCCTTCCGAAGTTTTCCCCACTTAGGCACAAATATCCGATCGCCGATGGTGCGTACGATACCATCTTCCTCCCAAAATCGCCTTGTTTTGCCTTGCCTTATTTTGTCCAAAAGATCTTTCAACTGGGCGTCTTGTTGGACTACTTCCTTAATCCGTTGGATGAGATCAGACTTCGGCATACTTGAACTCACAGTGGCCAGTTCTGCCTTCCTACTTAGGGCATCCGCGACTACATTAGCTTTCCCCGACTTGTACTCAAGTCGGTAGTCGAATTCCGCCAAGAAGTCTTGCCATCGAGCTTACTTGGGACTTAACTTCTTTTGCGTCTGGAAATAACTCGTAGCAACATTGTCCGTCATGATCACAAAGTGTGAGCCAAGCAAGTAATGTCGCCATGTTCGCAGGTAGTGTATGACCACAGTCATTTCCTTTTCTTGCACCGTATACCGTCTTTCCGTCTCATTGAGTTTCCGACTCTCAAAGGCAATGGGGTGTCCATCTTGCATGAGCACTCCTCCAATAGCAAAATCAGAAGCGTCAGTTTGTACCTCAAAAGCTTTTGTGTGGTCCGGCAAGGCCAGTACGGGTTCTTCAGACACCGCTTGCTTGAGTTCTTCGAAAGCTTGCTGACACTTGCTGGACCAATGCCATACTTGGTTTTTCTTGAGTAGATCGGTCAGTGGGGCTGCTTTGGCCGAGTATCCTTTTATAAAGCGGCGGTAGTAGTTCACCAATCCGAGAAATGACCGAAGTTCTGGAACCTTGGTCGGGGGTTGCCAATCCCGAATAGCTTTCACCTTTGCATTTTCCATCATGATTTTGCCTCCTTTAACCTTGTGACCGAGAAATTCAACTTCTTCTTGGGCAAATGAACATTTTTCCTTCTTAACATAGAGATCGTTCTCGCGTAGTACTTGGAAGACTTGTTTAAGGTGTTGAATATGTTCTTCAAGAGTCGAGCTGTACACCACAATATCATCCAAGTAAACAACAACAAATTGGTCAAGGAAAGGGTGAAGTACCTTGTTCATGAGGGTGCAAAAGGTTGCAGGTGCATTCGTGAGACCGAAGGGCATGACAAGGAACTCAAAAGCACCATAGCGAGTCACACATGTGGTCTTGTCCTCATCTCCTTCAGCAATTCGAACTTGATAGTACCCTGAGCGCAGGTCAAGTTTGGTGAAGTACCGCGCCTTGCCAAGTTGGTCGAAGAGATCATCTATCAACGGTATTGGGTATTTGTTCTTGATAGTGATCCGATTGAGTGCCCTGTAGTCGATGCACATTCGAAGGGTGCCATCCTTCTTCTTTTGGAAAAGTACGGGTGCACCGTAGGGAGACTTGGAGGGACGTATGTATCCTGTTTCTAGAAGGTCCTTGATTTGCCTTCGTAGTTCCGCGAGTTCGGGCGGTGCCATGCAGTAGGGAGCAGCAGTTGGAGGTTTGGCACCAGGTTCCAACTCGATGCAATGATCCACCTCTCGCCTGGGTGGAAGTTTCTTAGGCAACTCTTTAGGCATCACATCCTTGTATTCTTCAAGAATATTCTCCAAGATTTGCGGGTGGTCAGTCCGCGATGAGTTGAGTTTTTCTTCGTCATTGAGCTGCCGAATTGTTACCAACTAGTTGGGGTACTTCCGCATCCCCTTCTTAAATTGCATGGCTGAGATTAGTTTCTTCTCAACATGGGCTCGTTCAATAGGGACCATGCATGCCTTGTCCCCGTCGTATATGGCGAGTGTGTTTGTGGCCGGCATAGGGAAGGCTTGGAATCTGTCGAAGAATTCCATGCCTAGAACCATCTTGAAGTCATCTATGGGGACAACAGAGAAGTCGAGCTTTCCGGACCATGTACCAAGAGAGAGTGGTACGTCATGAGCAATTCCGGCTATAGGCTTGGCAGGTGAGTTTACTGCCTTCATCGCACCTCCGCGATAGACTGTCTTGAGCCCTAGGCGTTTGGCTTCTTCCTCGGACATGAAGTTATGAGATGCTCCAGTGTCGAGTAATGCGCTAACGGTTTGACCGTTAATAGTGGTGCGAGCAAACATGAGCCCTTTATTTGGAGTAACGGGCGTCGGGGCTTGTCCCTTAAGAGCGGACATGTACTGAAGAGAACCCATGCTGTGTCGGGGTTCTTCTAATGGAGTGGCCGAGGTATCATCGGCATTGATTTTTAAGTGGGCAGCAAGGGCGTTTAAAGTCTTCTTCTCCGGACAGTCACGTATCCAATGATTGCCGTTGCATATGAAGCAAGGGCTTTTGGGCTTTGATTTCTCCTTCTTTCCTGGGAATTTTTGTTGCCCGATCTTGCCACTTGGGGGTCGGTTAGTTCCCCAATTCTTGCGATTACCGCCATATCCTTCCTTGCGATTTTCTCCCCCACCTTTGCCATGAATGGGCCATTTATCTTTACCTTGCCCAGAGTAGTCAGTGAGTGATTCAGCCTTGGCGATAGCTTCGTCAAGGGTCTGAACACCATGTCTATCCAGCTCGGTTTTGGCCCAATTGTTAAGGCCATCGGTGAAATAGAAAAGCGCATCTTTATCGGACATTTCAACTTCAAGCATGAGAGTTGTAAATTCATTGATATAGTCACGAATCGTACCTGTCTGCTTGAGTCTTCGGAAGCGAGCTCTCGCATCTCGTTCAGCATTGCTTGGGGCAAATTGTTTTCGGAGTTCTCTTTGGAAGTCTGCCCAAGTATCAATGGTGCAGATCCCTTTGCCCATATCGCCGTACTTCCGGCACCACCAGAGTTGTGCGGCACCACGTAGGTAATTTGGTGGGCCGCTGACCTTCTATTCCTCATCTTTTACGCCCATAGCGTCAAAGTATCGTTCCAGGCCGAATAAGAAGTTATCGACCACAGTGGCATTCCGAGTGCCATCGTAGGTTTCGGGCTTCGGCACATCCAAGCGGCGCGCATCAAAAGCGAACGGGGCAGCGGAATTAAATGATGCGGCTCGCTTGTGTTTAGCCCATTCTGATCGGACTTCTTCCACTTCCGAGCGAATAGAACGTAGCTCTTCTTGGACAAAGCCACAGAGGCCATGAATCTCCTTCTGGAATTCAATAAGTTGCCCACGCAACATATCCGACTGGTCCATCATAAGTTTCTTCAGCACGCCAGCGATGTCGGCGTATTCCGTCTCCAGAGTGTCAAACCTGTCATGGACTTGATCAAGGTTCTCCTCCAAGCTAGCCATCGAGGCTTCCAGTGTGGCAATCCGAGGTTCGAAGGCGTCGGTAGAGGGTCCCTTGGACTTTCCTCGGACCTTGTTACCTCGTTGCTCCTCACGACCGCGTTGCTGCTCTTGGGTAGCATCAATAGGGACATCCTGAGTGTTGGCCATTGTTCTCGTGTGATATGAGTCGGTTGTGTGCAAACCTGTCTCCGATACCACTTGTCACGGGATGGGAGTTTTGCGCAGCTAACCCATGCGGCACTTAAACAACTAAGCTGAGTCGAGTTGCTAAGTAAGCCTGAAAGTAACGAGAAAAGGGGCAATGTCACAAAAGGATTTTATTAAGTATGAATGCTTGAGTACAAGAGAGCTTTACAATGCTTGATTGCTTGAGGATTTCTGGATGGAGTGAGCAAATGAGGCTCCTCCTCCTTTTATACCATCCTAGGAGAGTTCTGGAGTGGAACTCTCTAGATAGAACTTTCTAGGTAGAATACTCTAGATACTTGTAGTACATTTACATGGGCATTTACATGAGCTTTCTACAAAGTATGTAAGAAGTACATTTATACATGCTTCTAGAGTCGTCTAAGTATGTAGAGATCTCTGGGTCTTTCTTGATCATTCTAGAACCTTCCGGAACCTTCCGACACATAAAGACTCATGTTAGGGTCATCCGGGTCGTTTTCGCCCGACCCGTCACATCCTCCCCCACCTATTGCAGCGACGTCCTCGGCGCGTTCTCTTATTTGAACCTCTTGAGGTGATCTTGAAATTGCCAGAGTTCGTCTTCCCGTTCCCATGTTGCTTCGCTATCAGGGAGGTTTTTCCATTTTACCAAGTATTCCGTGCCGGGAGGCACGCCTCTTTTTCGAGTAATTCGTTCGGTCACAATATAGTCCACCTGCTTGTCGAATGAGGTGATTACGGCAGTAGGTGCACGATTTGACTCTCCTCGGTGCGGGTCTTCCGAGTCGGCATGGTAGAGTTTCAATTGGCTCGCGTGGAAGACCGGATGTATTTTAAGTTTTGGAGGGAGTTGCAACATATAAGAGACATTTCCAACACGTTTGATTATTGTGAATGGTCCTTCGTACCTCCTCACCAAACCTTTGTGTACTTTGCGTAATGCCTTGAATTGGTTGGTAGAAAGTTTGACCATGACCTGATCACCTTCTTGGAACTTAATGTCTCTTCTTTTAGGATCAGCCCACTTCTTCATCTTTCGGGCGGCCTTATCAAGGTAGGCGCGTGTAATGTCTCTTTCGTCATGCCATTCTCGGGCAATGCGGTGAGCTGCGGGACTCTTCCCTTCATGTGTCGAGGCTACAGCATTCGGGGTTAGTGGCTGAAAACCCATAATGATTTCGAAAGGGGACTTACCTGTTGCCTCACTTTTCTGCAAATTGTAAGAAAACTGGGCCACATCAAGTAATCTTGGACAGTCCTTCTGATGGGCGCTCACATAGTGCCTTAGATATAGTTCCAGCAATGCATTGATTCGTTCGGTCTATCCGTCTGTTTGGGGATGGAAACTTGTCGAGAACTTGAGGTCGGTTCCCAATAGCTCGAATAGTTCTCTCCAAAATCGTCCAGTGAATCAAGGGTCTCGATCACTCACAATGCTTAAAGGAATCCCCCAAAGTTTGATGATATGTTTGAAGAATAGACGGGCAGCTTCATTAGCATTGCAATCGGGTGATGTGGCAATGAAAGTAGCATACTTATCAGACGGGTCCACCAAAGACCATGATGCTTCCGAATCCTTCTGATTTTGGGAGAGTTTTGATGAAGTCCATAGACACACTCTCCCAGGGCCTTGATGCAATGGGCAGGGGCTCCAACAATCCTGCCGGCAGATTCTGCTCATTCTTGTCTTGCTGGCACACAAGACAAGTCTTTACGTATGCTTCAATTTCGTCCCTCATTTGCGGCCAATAGTATGAGGCCTGTACGAGTGCAGTAGTGCGTTCGATTCCTGGGTGACCAGCCCACTTAGTGTCATGGCACTCCTTTATGATTTCCTTCCGAAGTTTTCCCCACTTAGGCACAAATATCCGATCGCCGATGGTGCGTACGATACCATCTTCCTCCCAAAATCGCCTTGTTTTGCCTTGCCTTATTTTGTCCAAAAGATCTTTCAGCTGGGCGTCTTGTTGGACTGCTTCCTTAATCCGTTGGATGAGATCAGACTTCGGCATACTTGAACTCAGAGTGGCCAGTTCTGCCTTCCTACTTAGGGCATCCGCGACTACATTAGCTTTCCCCGACTTGTACTCGAGTCGGTAGTCGAATTCCGCCAAGAAGTCTTTCCATCGAGCTTACTTGGGACTTAACTTCTTTTGCGTCTGGAAATAACTCGTAGCAACATTGTCCGTCATGATCACAAAGTGTGAGCTAAGCAAGTAATGTCGCCATGTTCGTAGGCAGTGTATGACCGCAGTCATTTCCTTTTCTTGCACCGTATACTGTCTTTCCGTCTCATTGAGTTTCCGACTCTCAAAGGCAATGGGGTGTCCATCTTGCATGAGCACTCCTCCAATAGCGAAATCAGAAGCGTCAGTTTGTACCTCAAAAGCTTTTGTGTGGTCCGGCAAGGCCAGTGCGGGTTCTTCGGACACCGCTTGCTTGAGTTCTTCGAAAGCTTGCTGACACTTGCTGGACCAATGCCATACTTGGTTTTTCTTGAGTAGATCGGTCAGTGGGGCTGCTTTGGCCGAGTATCCTTTTATAAAGCGGCGGTAGTAGTTCACCAAGCCGAGAAATGACCGAAGTTCTGGAACCTTGGTCGGGGGTTGCCAATCCCGAATAGCTTTCACCTTTGCATTTTCCATCATGATTTTGCCTCCTTTAACCTTGTGACCGAGAAATTCAACTTCTTCTTGGGCAAATGAACATTTTTCCTTCTTAACATAGAGCTCGTTCTCGCGTAGTACTTGGAAGAATTGTTTAAGGTGTTGAATATGTTCTTCAAGAGTCGAGCTGTACACCACAATATCATCCAAGTAAACAACAACAAATTGGTCAAGGAAAGGGTGAAGTACCTTGTTCATGAGGGTGCAAAAGGTTGCAGGTGCATTCGTGAGACCGAAGGGCATGACAAGGAACTCAAAAGCACCATAGCGAGTCACACATGTGGTCTTGGCCTCATCTCCTTCAGCAATTCGAACTTGATAGTACCCTGAGCGCAGGTCAAGTTTGGTGAAGTACCGCGCCTTGCCAAGTTGGTCAAAGAGATCAGCTATCAACGGTATTGGGTATTTGTTCTTGATAGTGATCCGATTGAGTGCCCTGTAGTCGATGCACATTCTAAGGGTGCCATCCTTCTTCTTCTGGAAAAGTACGGGTGCACCGTAGGGAGACTTGGAGGGACGTATGTATCCTGTTTCTAGAAGGTCCTTGATTTGCCTTCGTAGTTCTGCGAGTTCGGGCGGTGCCATGCGGTAGGGAGCAGCAGCTGGAGGTTTGGCACCAGGTTCCAACTCGATGCAATGATCCACCTCTCGCCTGGGTGGAAGTTTCTTAGGCAACTCTTTAGGCATCACATCCTTGTATTCTTCAAGAATATTCTCCAAGATTTGCGGGTGGTCAGTCCGCGATGAGTTGAGTTTTTCTTTGTCATTGAGCTGCCGAATTGTTACCAAGTAGTTGGGGTACTTCCGCATCCCCTTCTTAAATTGCATGGCTGAGATTAGTTTCTTCTCAACATGGGCTCGTTCAATAGGGACCATGCATGCCTTGTCCCCGTCGTAGATGGCGAGTGTGTTTGTGTCCGGCATAGGGATGGCTTGGAATCTGTCAAAGAATTCCATGCCTAGAACCATCTTGAAGTCATCTATGGGGACAACAGAGAAGTCGAGCTTTCCGGACCATGTCCCAAGAGAGAGTGGGACGTCATGAGCAATTCCGGCTATAGGCTTGGCAAGTGAGTTTACTGCCTTCATCGCACCTCCGCGATAGACTGTCTTGAGCCCTAGGCGTTTGGCTTCTTCCTCGGACATGAAGTTATGAGATGCTCCAGTGTCGAGTAATGCGCTAACGGTTTGACCGTTAATAGTGGTGCGAGCAAACATGAGCCCTTTATTTGGAGTAACGGGCGTCGGGGCTTGTCCCTTAAGAGCGGACATGTACTGATGAGAACCCATGCTGTGTCGAAGTTCTTCTAATGGAGTGGCCGAGGTATCATCGGCATTGATTTTTAAGTGGGCAGCAAGGGCGTTTAAAGTCTTCTTCTCCGGACAGTCACGTATCCAATGATTACCGTTGCATATGAAGCAAGGGCTTTTGGGCTTTGATTGCTCCTTCTTTCCTGGGAATTTTTGTTGCCCGATCTTGCCACTTGGGGGTCGGTTAGTTCCCCAATTCTTGCGATTACCGCCATATCCATCCTTGCGATTTTCTCCCCCACCTTTGCCATGAATGGGCCATTTATCTTTACCTTGCCCAGAGTAGTCAGTGAGTGATTCAGCCTTGGCGATAGCTTCGTCAAGGGTCTGAACACCATGTCTATCCAGCTCGGTTTTGGCCCAATTGTTAAGGCCATCGGTGAAATAGAAAAGCGCATCTTTATCGGACATTTCAACTTCAAGCATGAGAGTTGTAAATTCATTGATATAGTCACGAATCGTACCTGTCTGCTTGAGTCTTCGGAGGCGAGCTCTCGCATCTCGTTCAGCATTGCTTGGGGCAAATTGTTTTCGGAGTTCTCTTTGGAAGTCTGCCCAAGTATCAATGGTGCAGATCCCTTTGCCCATATCGCCGTACTTCCGGCGCCACCAGAGTTGTGCGGCACCACGCACGTAATTTGGTGCGCCGCTGACCTTATGTTCCTCATCTTTTACGCCCATAGCGTCAAAGTATCGTTCCAGGCCGAATAAGAAGTTATCGACCACAGTGGCATTCCGAGTGCCATTGTAGGTTTCGGGCTTCGGCACATCCAAGCGATGCGCATCAAAAGCGAACGGGGCAGTGGAATTAAATGATGCGGCTCGCTTGTGTTTAGCCCATTCTGATCGGACTTCTTCCACTTCCGAGCGAATAGAACGTAGCTCTTCTTGGACAAAGCCACGGAGGCCATGAATCTCCTTCTGGAATTCAATAAGTTGCCCACGCAACATATCCGACTGGTCCATCATAAGTTTCTTCAGCACGCCAGCGATGTCGGCGTATTCCGTCTCCAGAGTGCCGAACCTGTCATGGACTTGATCAAGGTTCTCCTCCAAGCTAGCCATCTAGGCTTCCAGTGTGGCAATCCGAGGTTCGAAGGCGTCGGCAGAGGGTCCCTTGGACTTGCCTCGGACCTTGTTACCTCGTTGCTCCTCACGACCGCGTTGCTGCTCTTGGGTAGCATCAATAGGGACATCCTGAGTGTTGGCCATTGTTTTCGTGTGATATGAGTCGGTTGTGTGAAACCTGTCTCTGATACCACTTGTCACGGGATGGGAGTTTTGCGCAGCTAACCCGTGCGGCACTTAAACAACTAAGTTGAGTCGAGTTGCTAAGTAAGCCTGAAAGTAACGAGAAAAGGGGCAATGGCACAAAAGGATTTTATTAAGTATGAATGCTTGAGTACAATAGAGCTTTACAATGCTTGATTGCTTGAGGATTTCTGGATGGAGTGAGCAAATGAGGCTCCTCCTCCTTTTATACCATCCTAGGAGAGTTCTGGAGTGGAACTCTCTAGATAGAACTTTCTAGGTAGAATACTCTAGATACTTGTAGTACATTTACATGGGCATTTACATGAGCTTTCTACAAAGTGTGTAAGAAGTACATTTCTACATGATTCTAGAGTCGTCTAAGTATGTAGAGATCTCTGGGTCTTTCTTGATCATTCTAGAGCCTTCCGGAACCTTCCGACACATAAAGACTCATGTTAGGGTCATCCGGGTCATTTTCGCCCGACCCGTCACATCCTCCCCCACCTATTTCAGCGACGTCCTCGGCGCGTTCTCTTGTTTGAACCTCTTGATGTGATCTTGAAATTTCCAGAGTTCGTCTTCCCGTTCCCATGTTGCTTCGCTATCAGGGAGGTTTTTCCATTTTACCAAGTATTCTGTGCCGGGAGGCACGCCTCTCTTCCGAGTAATTCGTTCGGTCACAATATAGTCCACCTGCTTGTCGAATGAGGTGATTACGGCAGTAGGTGCACGATTTGACTCTCCTCGGTGCGGGTCTTCCGAGTCGGCATGGTAGAGTTTCAATTGGCTCGCGTGGAAGACCGGATGTATTTTAAGTTTTGGAGGGAGTTGCAACATATAAGAGACATTTCCAACACGTTTGATTATTGTGAATGGTCCTTCGTACCTCCTC
Organism: Orobanche coerulescens; assembly: GCA_033398695.1. Taxonomy (NCBI): domain Eukaryota; kingdom Viridiplantae; phylum Streptophyta; class Magnoliopsida; order Lamiales; family Orobanchaceae; genus Orobanche; species Orobanche coerulescens. Next base: position 68,203,947 of record CM065801.1, read on the forward strand.
ACCAAACCTTTGTGTACTTTGCGTAATGCCTTGAATTGGTTGGTAGAAAGTTTGACCATGACCTGATCACCTTCTTGGAACTTAATGTCTCTTCTTTTAGGATCAGCCCACTTCTTCATCTTCCGGGCGGCCTTATCAAGGTAGGCGCGCGTAATGTCTCTTTCGTCATGCCACTCTCGGGCAATGCGGTGAGCTGCGGGACTCTTCCCTTCATGTGTCTAGGCTACAGCATTCGGGGTTAGTGGCTGAAAACCCATAATGATTTCGAAAGGGGACTTACCTGTTGCCTCGCTTTTCTGCAGATTGTAAGAAAACTGGGCCACATCAAGTAATCTTGGACAGTCCTTCTGATGGGCGCTCACATAGTGCCTTAGATATAGTTCCAGCAATGCATTGATTCGTTCGGTCTGTCCGTCTGTTTGGGGATGGAAACTTGTCGAGAACTTGAGGTCGGTTCCCAATAGCTCGAATAGTTCTCTCCAAAATCGTCCAGTGAATCAAGGGTCTCGATCACTCACAATGCTTAAAGGAATCCCCCAAAGTTTGATGATATGTTTGAAGAATAGACGGGCAGCTTCATTAGCATTGCAATCGGGTGATGTGGCAATGAAAGTAGCATACTTACTGTATCGGTCCACCACCACCATGATGCTTCCGAATCCTTCTGATTTTGGGAGAGTTGTGATGAAGTCCATAGACACACTCTCCCAGGGCCTTGATGCAATGGGTAGGGGATCCAACAATCCTGCCGACAGATTCTGCTCATTCTTGTCTTGCTGGCACACAAGACAAGTCTTTACGTAGGCTTCAATTTCATCCCTCATTTGCGGCCAATAGTATGAGGCCTGTACGAGTGCAGTAGTGCGTTCGATTCCTGGGTTACCAGCCCACTTAGTGTCATGGCACTCCTTTATGATTTCCTTCCGAAGTTTTCCCCACTTAGGCACAAATATCCGATCGCCGATGGTGCGTACGATACCATCTTCCTCCCAAAATCACCTTGTTTTGCCTTGCCTTATTTTGTCCAAAAGATCTTTCAGCTGGGCGTCTTGTTGGACTCCTTCCTTAATCCGTTGGATGAGATCAAACTTCGGCATACTTGAACTCAGAGTGGCCAGTTCTGCCTTCCTACTTAGGGCATCCGTGACTACATTAGCTTTCCCCGGCTTGTACTCGAGTCGGTAGTCGAATTCCGCCAAGAAGTCTTGCCATTGAGCTTGCTTGGGACTTAATTTCTTTTGCGTCTGGAAATAACTCGTAGCAACATTGTCCGTCATGATCACAAAGTGTGAGCCAAGCAAGTAATGTCGCCATGTTCGCAGGCAGTGTATGACCGCAGTCATTTCCTTTTCTTGCACCGTATACCATCTTTCCGTCTCATTGAGTTTCCGACTCTCAAAGGCAATGGGGTGTCCATCTTGCATGAGCACTCCTCCAATAGCGAAATCAGAAGCGTCAGTTTGTACCTCAAAAGCTTTTGTGTGGTCCGGCAAGGCCAGTACGGGTTCTCCGGACACTGCTTGCTTGAGTTCTTCAAAAGCTTGCTGACACTTGCTGGACCAATGCCATACTTGGTTTTTCTTGAGTAGATCGGTCAGTGGGGCTGCTTTGGCCGAGTATCCTCTTATAAAGCGGCGGTAGTAGTTCACCAAGCCGAGAAATGACCGAAGTTCTGGAACCTTGGTCGGGGGTTTCCAATCCCGAATAGCTTTCACCTTTGCATTTGCCATCATGATTTTGCCTCCTTTAACCTTGTGACCGAGAAATTCAACTTCTTCTTGGGCAAATGAACATTTTTCCTTCTTAACATAGAGCTCATTCTCGCGTAGTACTTGGAAGACTTGTTTAAGGTGTTGAATATGTTCTTCAAGAGTCGAGCTGTACACCACAATATCATCCAAGTAAACAACAACAAATTGGTCAAGGAAAGGGTGAAGTACCTTGTTCATGAGGGTGCAAAAGGTGGCAGGTGCATTCGTGAGACCGAAGGGCATGACAAGGAACTCAAAAGCACCATAGCGAGTCACACATGTGGTCTTGGCCTCATCTCCTTCAGCAATTCGAACTTGATAGTACCCTGAGCGCAGGTCAAGTTTGGTGAAGTACCGCGCCTTTCCAAGTTGGTCGAAGAGATCAGCTATCAACGGTACTGGGTATTTGTTCTTGATAGTGATCCGATTGAGTGCCCTGTAGTCGATGCACATTCGAAGGGTGCCATCCTTCTTCTTCTGGAAAAGTACGGGTGCACCGTAGGGAGACTTGGAGGGACGTATGTATCCTGTTTCTAGAAGGTCCTTGATTTTCCTTCGTAGTTCCGCGAGTTCGGGCGGTGCCATGCGGTAGGGAGCAGCAGCTGGAGGTTTGGCACCAGGTTCCAACTCGATGAAATGATCCACCTCTCGCCTGGGTGGAAGTTTCTTAGGCAACTCTTTAGGCATCACATCCTTGTATTCTTCAAGAATATTCTCCAAGATTTGCGGGTGGTCAGTCCGCGTTGAGTTGAGTTTTTCTTCGTCATTGAGCTGCCGAATTGTTACCAAGTAGTTGGGGTACTTCTGCATCCCCTTCTTAAATTGCATGGCTGAGATTAGTTTCTTCTCAACATGGGCTCGTTCAATAGGGACCATGCATGCCTTGTCCCCGTCGTAGATGGCGAGTGTGTTTGTGGCCGGCATAGGGATGGCTTGGAATCTGTCGAAGAATTCCATGCCTAGAACCATCTTGAAGTCATCTATGGGTACGACATAGAAGTCGAGCTTTCCGGACCATGTCCCAAGAGAGAGTGGGACGTCATGAGCAATTCCGGCTATAGGCTTGGCAGGTGAGTTTACTGCCTTCATCGCACCTCCGTGATAGACTGTCTTGGGCCCTAGGCGTTTGGCTTCTTCCTCGGACATGAAGTTATGAGATACTCCAGTGTCGAGTAATGCGCTAACGGTTTGACCGTTAATAGTGGTGCGAGCAAACATGAGCCCTTTCTTTGGATTAACGGGCGTCGGGGCTTGTCCCTTAAGAGCGGACATGTACTGAAGAGAACCCATGCTGTGTCGGGGTTCTTCTAATGGAGTGGCCGAGGTATCATCGGCATTGATTTTTAAGTGGGCAGCAAGGGCGTTTAAAGTCTTCTTCTCCGGACAGTCACGTATCCAATGATTGTCGTTGCATATGAAGCAAGGGCTTTTGGGCTTTGATTGCTCCTTCTTTCCTGGGAATTTTTGTTGCCCGATCTTGCCACTTGGGGGTCGGTTAGTTCCCCAATTCTTGCGATTACCGCCATATCCTTCCTTGCGATTTTCTCCCCCACCTTTGCCATGAATGGGCCATTTATCTTTACCTTGCCCAGAGTAGTCAGTGAGTGATTCAGCCTTGGCGATAGCTTCGTCAAGGGTCTGAACACCATGTCTATCCAGCTCGATTTTGGCCCAATTGTTAAGGCCATCGGTGAAATAGAAAAGCGCATCTTTATCGGACATTTCAACTTCAAGCATGAGAGTTGTAAATTCATTGATATAGTCACGAATCGTACCTGTCTGCTTGAGTCTTCGGAGGCGAGCTCTCGCATCTTGTTCAGCATTGCTTGGGGCAAATTGTTTTCGGAGTTCTCTTTGGAAGTCTGCCCAAGTATCAATGGTGCAGATCCCTTTGCCCATATCGCCGTACTTCCTGTGCCACCAGAGTTGTGCGGCACCACGCAGGTAATTTGGTGCGTCGCTGACCTTCTGTTCCTCATCTTTTACGCCCATAGCGTCAAAGTATCGTTCCAGGCCGAATAAGAAGTTATCGACCACAGTGGCATTCCAAGTGCCATCGTAGGTTTCGGGATTCGGCTCATCCAAGCGGCGCGCATCAAAAGCGAACGGGGCAGCGGAATTAAATGATGCGGCTCGCTTGTGTTTAGCCCATTCTGATCGGACTTCTTCCACTTCCGAGCGAATAGAACGTATCTCTTCTTGGACAAAGCCATGGAGGCCATGAATCTCCTTCTGGAATTCAATAAGTTGCCCACGCAACATATCCGACTGGTCCATCATAAGTTTCTTCAGCACGCCAGCGATGTCGGCGTATTCCGTCTACAGAGTGTCGAACCTGTCATGGACTTGATCAAGGTTCTCCTCCAAGCTAGCCATCGAGGCTTACAGTGTGGCAATCCGAGGTTCGAAGGCGTCGGCAGAGGGTCCCTTGGACTTGCCTCGGACCTTGTTACCTCGTTGCTCCTCACGACCGCGTTACTGCTCTTGGGTAGCATCAATAGGGACATCCTGAGTGTTAGCCATTGTTCTCGTGTGATATGAGCCGGTTGTGTGCAAACCTGTCTCCGATACCACTTGTCACGGGATGGGAGTTTTGCGCAGCTAACCCATGCGGCACTTAAACAACTAAGCTGAGTCGAGTTGCTAAGTAAGCCTGAAAGTAACGAGAAAAGGGGCAATAGCACAAAAGGATTTTATTAAGTATGAATGCTTGAGTATAAGAGAGCTTTACAATGCTTGATTGCTTGAGGATTTCTGGATGGAGTGAGCAAATGAGGCTCCTCCTCCTTTTATACCATTCTAGGAGAGCTCTGGAGTGGAACTCTCTAGATAGAACTTTCTAGGTAGAATACTCTAGATACTTGTAGTACATTTACATGGGCATTTACATGAGCTTTCTACAAAGTGTGTAAGAAGTACATTTCTACATGCTTCTAGAGTCGTCTAAGTATGTAGAGATCTCTGGGTCTTTCTTGATCATTCTAGAACCTTCCGGAACCTTCCGACACATAAAGACTCATGTTAGGGTCATCCGGGTCATTTTCGCCCGACCCGTCACAGCACGCTATCCTACAAGTAATGTGCGCTAGTACATCGAAATAGCGTACGCTAGTTCTTCCATAGCGTACGCTAGCGCTCCATTCCAGAGTCCAGAAAGTTCACTGTCCAGTGGGCCTAACGCACGCTATTGCACAAGAGTAGCGTGCGCTACTCGATCCTGGTTAGCGTGCGCTAGATATACAGTCTTAGCTTGCGCTAACTGCTATTTTCCAAAATTAAATTCGCAAAAAGTCCGGCTAAAACGAGCACAATCCGAGAATCACAGAACCCAACAATTATCAGCCATGAACATACCAAGGTCAATCATCAATATATACGGTCCAAATAACCACAATACCATAAAATACATCCAAAACAACACTCATAAAATACACGGGTATTACACCCTTACCCCCTAAAAAGAAGTTTCGTCCCGAAACTTAAGATACAAAAAGTTCGGGGTATCGAGCACGCATACTATCCTCGGTCTCCCACGTGGCCTCCTCAATTCCATGCTTAGACCATTGGACCTTTACTAACGGAATCACTTTCCGTCGCAATTGTTTCACTCGTCGCTCTAGTATGGTTACCAGTTGTTCTTCATACGTAACATCGTCATTAATCTCAATCTCTTGATAATCAATAACATGGCTGGGATCGTGAACATACTTACGCAGTTGTGAAACATGAAACACATTATGAACATGACTAAGCGTCGGAGGTAATGCTAGTCGATAAGCTACATCACTTACCTTGTACAGGATCTCGAAGGGACCAATATAACGAGGACTAAGCTTCCCTTCTTACCAAACCGAAGAACTCCACGAGTCGGCGATACTTTCGACAACAAATGGTCTCCCGCCTGGAACTCTAACGGTCGACGACGAACGTCGGCATATGACTTTTGTCGACTCTGAGCAGTCAACAACCTTTGCCGAATAATTGCGACTTTTTCCCGAGTATGAACCACCAAGTCCGGTTCTACTCCAAGTAACTAGTACGGTTCGTCCCAACAGATTGGCGATCTACACCGTCTTCCATATAATGCTTCAAATGGAGCCATCCCAATCGAACTATGCCAACTGTTATTGTACGCAAATTCTATCAATGGTAAATGAGTCTCCCAATCTTCTTTCCAATCCAACGCACAAGCCCTCAACATGTCTTCCAGTGTTTGGATCGTCCTCTCCGACTGTCCATCCGTCTGGGGATGATAAGCGGTGTTGAAATTCAATTTGGTACCGAGTGCTCGATGTACTGCTTGCCAGAAATGTGACACAAAACGCCCATCGCGATCAGACACTATACTTTTTGGGGTACCATGGAGTCTCACAATCTCCGCAATGAATAACCGAGCCAACCTCTCAGGTCCCCAAGTATCTCTAATGCCCAGAAAGTGTGCGGATTTGGTTAGCCAATCAACAATTACCCAAATCATATTCACTCCAGTTTGCGTCTTGGGCATTCCCACAATAAAATCCATCGCTATATCTTCCCACTTCCATTCCGGAATTGGTAGCAGTTGCAATTTACAGGCAGGTCTCTGATGTTCCGCTTTAACTTGTTGACAAGTCAAGCATTTCAACACGAACTCTGTTACATCTTTCTTCATGTTTGGCCACTAAAAATTTTTCTTCAAGTCGTTATACATTTTACTCATACCCGGATGAATCGAGTATGGAGTAGAATGTGATTCATTCAAAATCACTTGTTTGAGATCATCCCGATTAGGTACACAAGTTCTGCCTCGAAATCGAAGAACTCCGTCTTCATCGATTAAGAATCCAGGAGCTTTTCCTCTAACACTGTCTTCCCGAAGCTGCACAATTGAGAGATCATCTAACTGCTTGGACTTAATATCTTCCATCACGGAGGACGTAATCTCAAGGAAACGCAACTGTCCTTGAGTTCTGTGAGGCCAAACTTCAATTTCCAGATTAATCAGCTCTCGTCTAAGCTTCGGTTGAATGGTAAGTAGTTCCAACTTCTGCAACACGACTGACTTGCGGCTTAACGCATCGGCAACGACATTCGCTTTACCTGGATGGTAAAGAATGTCAAGATCATAATCTTTAAGTAGTTCCAACCATCGCCGTTGACGCATATTTAGCTCCTTCTGCGTAAATATGTACTTCAAGCTCTTATGATCCGTATACACTCGATAAGAAGAACCATACAAGTAATGCCTCCAAATTTTCAACGCAAACACCACATCGGCTAACTCAAGATCGTGAGTAGGATAATTCATTTCGTATGGCTTTAATTGTCGAGACGCATAAGCCACTACTCTCTCATTTTGCATCAATACACATCCCAATCCTTGTTTAGAAGCATCACTATAAATAACGAAACCTTCCGTTCCTTGTGGTAAGGCTAGGATCGGAGACGTGGTCAACCGCTTTTTCAACTCGTCAAAACTTTTCTGACACTCATCACTCCATTCAAATTTCTGAGTTTTCTGCAATAATAGGGTGAGCGGTCGAGCAATTTTCGAGAATCCTTCAACAAATAGACGATAATAGCCTCCTAATCCTAGAAAACTCCGAACTTCCTTAACATTCCGTGGAGGCTCCCAAGCTAAGACTGCTTCAACCTTTTGAGGGTCTACTCGAATACCATCGGCTGAGATGATGTGTCCCAGAAAAGAAACTTCTCTAAGCCAGAACTCGCACTTAGAAAATTTAGCATAAAGCTTATCAGCCCTCAAAATACTCAACGCGATCCTCAAGTGCTCAGCATGCTCCGTCTCACTTTTGGAATAGATTAATATATCATCAATAAACACCACTACAAATTTATCGAGATATTCGATAAAGGTTTTTTTCATAAGCTGCATAAAGGCCGCCGGAGAGTTTGTTAAACCGAATGGCATAACTACGAATTCGTAATGCCCATACCTCGTTCGAAATGCTGATCTGGGGATATCCGAATCTCGAATTCGCAGTTGGTAATATCTTGACCTTAAATCAATCTTGGAGAAAACCGTAGCCCCTTGTAATTGGTCAAATAGATCATCGATTCTTGGCAACGGATACTTGTTCTTAATAGTGAGTTTATTCAACTCACGATAGTCAATACATAGCCGTAAGGACCCATCTTTCTTTCATACAAACAATACCGGTGCATCCCATGGAGACACGCTAGGCCGAATATAACCTTTGTCTAGCAATTCACCCAATTGTTTCTTCAATTCTAGCATTTCCGACGGGGCCATTCTGTACGGTGCCTTGGATATTGGCGCCGCATTGGGCTCTAGTTCGATGATGAACTCCACTTCACGGTGTGGTGGCAATCCCGGCAAATCATCTGGGAATACATCTGGAAATTCGTTCACAACTGGAACGGGGGATAACTGTACCTCGCCAACTTCCGACTTCAACGCGTAACACCAATAACTGGTACAACCATGTCGCAATAATTTCATCGCCTTCATGGCTCGAATAATCTTCCCAGAAGTACCAGGTTTTTGCCCTTCAAAAACGTGTTCAATACCATCCGGTGCGACTATCGAAATTATTTTCTGATGATAATCTATTATTGCTCCATGCCGATTTAACCAATCATCACCGAGGATTAAATCCTCTCCCATCATATCGATCACAATCAAATCGGATAACCAATCTTTACTGCCAATGGTTACAGGACAATTGGCAATCTCTTGATTCCCAACTATCCTTTCCCCACTTGGCAGCCCAACAATAAAAGGTTCACATGTAGAGAGACCGTCTAGACCCAAACGATTCACACAAGACAATGATATAAAAGAATGAGTAGCTCCAGAATCAAACAATACATCTACCGGGTGCATCGAAATATAAACAATACCTGACGTAGTGGCAGTCCCTACGTCATCAGTCCGCCTCATCTCATACAATCGGGGTGGGGCTGATCCAATGCTAGATGCATCCTTATGCTCGGTTTTACCTCTGCCACTGCCACGTCCGACACTCGGAGTTGGCTGACCCGTAATTGTGCCAGCCGGAATAGGGGACTGTTTAGAGAAGATTCTGCCCACTAACTCACAATGCGCGATGACCCTGCTTCCCACACTTCAAACAATCAATGGGGTGAGAAGTGCAACGAGAACTGACATGTCCCAGGTTTCCACAATTAAAACAAACTCTCGGCACTCCTCCACTAGGCTGAGGGGAACCGACAGAAGATTGCATAGAAGATTGAGGCCTACGCGATCCACTGCCTCGGAAGCTACCAGAAAATTTCGGTTTCTTCGAGCTCGAAACTGCAGGAACCGGAACTGACACCATCTCGTAAGCAAGTGCTCTATCCTGATATTCTCTCAGATTAGTACACACAAGGCCCGCCATATACTTTCGGACCTCCGGTTTCATCCTTGCATCAAAATGAAGTATCTTGTCTATCTCATCCTTAACCCGATCTTAGACATACAATAACTGCTTGTTGTATGTCCTGATTGCCTCAGAGATAGGAACATCTTCGGGTTGAGCTCTGAAGAACTCACTGACTCTTGCTAGCTGTACCGGCGCTGGACAATACTGAGCTTCCATCAATTCTTTAAATTCTTCCCAAGTGACATCACGGTCCTTGGGCTTAACATTCGCCACCGGTCAAGCGTCATCAATCGATCTTGAGCAATCGGAACTCTCTTGGCTTCAGGACAACCAATACCATCAAAGATCTTCTCCAGCTCAACTAACCAATGATCCCAGTTGTTCGCATCACCAGAACCATCGAATATGGGAGGGTTCATCTTCATAACTTCTTGAAGCCATCGTTCCTCAACCGTCCTGCCAGTATTAATATTCTGCACCACTTGTGCCAGTTGGTGCACTTGTGTTACAACTTGTTGAAGAACGTTAGGCACTTCGGCCTCCGAGCGTCCATTTGAACCTCCCGAAGGGATCGGGTCCGACCTAGTCGCAGAACGAGATGCCGATTCTGAAATGGACCTCTCGGACTCAGACACTACCACTCTGTCACGGACTCTACCACGACCGCATTGACGGATAGCTCTACCTCTCGGCATACTGAAGAATAAGAATGATTCAACAAGGAAACGATTACAATAATAGATTGCACAATATTAAGGTAATTATTTCCGAAGGAAAGAAACAACCAACATCCGAAGAGTCTTCCAGCACAGGCAACACGAGGTGGTAGCATGCCAATGATATCGTAGACAACAACTGACTCAATTTAATAGACCCAGAACACCGACAGCCTAGTTATCCATAAACCTAGGCTCTGATACCATATTCTGTAACATCCCCGTGATTTACAGGAATATTACAGCACCGTAGATCCTTTTTGGAGAACCTACCAGGCTTAGACCCAAATAAAACACATTAAATACGACAAACATAAATGTTCATACAGTCAAAACCAACTTCAATTTCAACATGACATACATCACAATACCAAACAACATATCATCCCGTGGGATCATAACCAATACAACCGTTCACAACTGGAATACAACAACATCATTAACCATTAATAGTGACATGACATACAACACCGGACAGTACCCGCGCGAGTACAAAACCAAAACACGACTTTGACCATGACCATATGACCACTAACTCAAAATGATGCACGATATCAATGCTGCCCACCAAGCTCGTGTCCGTCCTGTGCTAGACCTCCCACTGGACCTGTAACTGAATACACAAAAGTATATCCACCCCAAAAAGTTGGTCAGCAAGAAGCCGGTGCAAGTACAATGATTCTAGAATATGTACAACAAGTGAATAATCAACAAAAACCACAGAAATCATAGTGCCATCACATATATTCCGGAATACCACATCACAATCATCATCACCAAACAACCTCCCGAGCTATACTGGCCCTGTACCTCTCAAGCAAGATACACACCCCAGAGACACCTCGTCAGGCCCTCCCTGTGTATAGCCCAACCGAGTGATCCGTAGGGATACACGGCCTACCGGACCCCAAGGGACCCTCACTGGTTTTACTCGGCTCACACACACTCGATCAACAATTTGGCACAAATTCCATTTTTACATATTCACACGATGTACATTAAACACAATCAAAGTACTTGCCTCAATTTGAACGACACGAGAAATGGCGAACGGATGAATGTACGGTCCGACTTCCTTCAACGATTCGATCCTAACACATCGAAATATGGAATCAAAATACAACGCCACGGAAATGGAAGGATTCCCTTCAAATTCTACTCTTAGGGACAAACTATCAAACACTACTAAGGCGGAGTTGTTCATACTCAAATCAATATGTGGGAACTCAAACAAAATCCGTAGACTACAAGAAAAACAAGGGATTATGGTCTCACAATCATAATCTGACCTAATTCAAGGTTTAAAACGGACTAGAAGGACGAGATCTAAACAAAACCCTCAAAATTCCGAAAAACTAGGGATTGAACAATCTTACCTTGATTTGGATGATACACTCGATGAAATCTTGTTAGATTGAGACTAGGAACATGAAAATGTTGTTGGATGGTGAAAACTGGTCGAAAACCACGTCTAACTACACTCCAAATCGCCCAGCCGCCGAAGGGAAGAGGAAGAGGTGAAAAAATGACGTTTCTGGAACCTGCCCCCCATATATATATTGGGAGGCATTAGCGCACGCTATGGATATAGGCTTAGCGTGCGCTAACGAGCTGAGGGTGGTGCACTGCTGAAGAAAAGGCAGTCCAGAACTTTCTGCCAGACTCCGGTAGCGTGCGCTATCGATTGCCACTAGCGCGCGCTAACTCCATACAGTAGCGTGCGCTACCTGCAAGTACCTGCAGTCCAGAAACGTTTCTGTCCTCACTGACCTGACATCCTAGCGCACGCTATCCTACAAGTAACGTGCGCTAGTACATCGAAATAGCGTACGCTAGTTCTTCCATAGCGTACGCTAGCACTCCATTCAAGAGTCCAGAAAGTTCACTGTCCAGCGGGCCTAACGCACGCTATTGCACAAGAGTAGCGTGCGCTACTCGAACTTGGTTAGCGTGCGCTAGACATACCGTCTTAGCGTGCGCTAACTGCTATTTTCCAAAATTAAATTTGCAAAAAGTCCGGCTAAAACGAGCACAATCCGAGAATCACAGAACCCAACAATTATCAGCCATGAACATACCAAGGTCAATCATCAATATATACGGTCCAAATAACCACAATACCATAAAATACATCAAAAAAAACACTCATAAAATACACGGGTATTACATTAGGCTCAATGACCAATGAGCTTCAACGTGCGCATGAAAAGATGACGTCTTCGAGAGCCATCTTATCGCACCTGGCTGAGCTCTATGGAGAGCATAGCCGAACTGCTAGATATGAGATATCGAAGCAATTATTCGGCGCCTGGATGAAGGAAGGAGAGAGGGTTGGGGACCACGCCCTCAAAATGATATCCATGATCGAGAGATTCGAGGCTCTTGATTTTAAAATGGATACTTCTCTCCAAACCGACCTTATCCTACAGTCTCTTCCTGATTCCTTCTCACAGTTTGTTATAAACTTTAACTGTAATGAGATTGCATGTAATTTAGCTGGGCTAATGAACAAACTTCTGACCGCTCAGTCTCAGATGAAGACTTCGCGGATGAAGGAGTCTGCTCTTGTGATTTGTTCTGGACCTCGGAGGTCTAAGAATAAGAAGAAAAAGACTAAGAAGCAAACTGGACCACAAGTTAAAGACCTTAAGGGAGAGGGCAAGGCCCCGATGGTTCTAAAGAGCAAGAAGAAAGACGCTTGTCTCAAGTGCGGTGAGCTGGGTCACTGGGCTAGAGAGTGTCCGATTCTTCATGGCACTTCAGAGAGCCTAGAGCTAGAGAAGTAATGGTCACTGTTGGAAGCGGGCATAGTGTCGAGGCAACCGACATAGGATCACTTCTTTTGGATTTAGAATCCGGGTTTGTTCTGACTTTAGAAGATGTACTTGTTTTTCCCAAGGGGCATAAAAACATTGTATTCATTCCGGTCATGGACCGAAAAGGCTTTTCATTTTTCATTGGTGATGGTTCCTGCAAAATTTATTTCAGAAATAAACTAATGGGTACTGCTACATTTTTAAATGGATTGTATCATCTAAATCTCAGCAACAAAGTAGTTGTGTATACTATGACTAGAAAACGTGGTAGGGATGAAACCAATCAAGTTTTGAAATAGCATCTTAGACTTGGTCATATTGGTCACACCAAGGTGTACAAGATGGAAAAAGATGGACTTATTGTAACACCCCCAATCCGCTCAGGGATATTACACGCCGTAGAACCTTTCCTCAAGGATCTACCAGGCTAGTAACAACAAACGAACAACTCGACAATGCCTTTAAGGCTAAAAAGACTCAGTAGACCGATTTGGCCTTTCAATAAAAACATACAACTCTAACACATTACATGCCCACGCAGGGGTCGAATACAAACTACTCCCGTACAACGGGGAAAAATACTGCAGCAGAAATAAAATATAACTAAACCAATACGACATCAACGGGTCCTCGTGTGATTAGTATCGTTCATCTTTCATCATCCTTCATGCCGACCCTGTGCTCTGCTCCAAAACCTGAATGCAATACAGACATCCACCCCCCGAATACTCGGGGGTTAGCAAAACTCCACTGTTTTGCTAGTGCAGATACGAGCCATATAATTCAAGTTCCAAGAATAACAATAACCGGGAATCCTCAAAGATTCAAATACAATGAAACGAATACATCCCAAGGCAAGAGTTTGAGTAAAACTTTCCAAATCCGAAAGATCACACATAATGAGAACGGTTTGCAAAATGGTTTAAAATACCCTCGAGAGTTTTAATAGAAAACAATTTAGGATTATCAAATCCTTGTCTTTCCAAAATCAACAGGGTCATAGCCCAAAGGTTTTGTTTTCGCAATTAGGAAACCACCAACAATTTACAGGGTCAGAGCCCAACATCACGTGTCCTCAACGGACATAAAATCAACGAAACATAATCACGCACGCGCATCGCCTAGGACCGGGACGCCACCACAGACATCCCACCCGAGGCCTCGAAGGACCCTCCCGAGCTGGCTAGCGAAACAAATCACACACATCTCATGGTTGGATCAATCGCTTGTTGCATCCTGGCCACATGATCGCATGCCATGTGCCACCGTAGATTATCTTTGGCGCTCACAGTTGGGTCAATCACTTGTTGCATCCTGGCCACATGATCGCATGCCATGTGCCACCGTAGTTTTTATTAGGCTCTCACGGTTGGACCAATCGCTTGTTGCATCCTAGCCACATGATCGCATTCCATGTGCCACCGTAGGCCCCTCCCACATCCATACATTCACACACAGCACAATACAACACATATATTCAAACAATTCACCCAGAGGCATCAAACACTTAGCAAAACACCACGTCAAACCACAACGTACCGAAATAAAATAATATACATCCACACGCAATACCAAGTGCAACATCAACACCAAACATATCCATAGAGTTCACATAGTCATTCTCAAACCACACCATTCACAAAACACACGCATTTTGAAAACAAGCCTTTATCAAGGCTAAACCGAATCTTTTGAAAGTTCAATTCAAACGACCAAACAACCACAATTAGACGATCACTAATTATCATATCCATAAAACAAGAATTATATGGACAAGGTACTTACCTCAAAAACGGCACGCAAGTATCCCGACGAACACGGCTCAACCGGAAAGCTTTGAAACGCCCGATGCCATCAAAAAAGAAGACGACAATGAACGGAAGGGTTCAACACGGTTTCTTCGCAAGAAACTCGACCCTAACATCACACAATCAATAAATCATCGATCATACGAGGAAGAATAATCGTAGAACGCCCGAAAACCCCTCTAAGACATTCTACCGGACACCTTCAAGGCGTCGATCAAGAACTCGACCAAAACAACGAATCGATACGATCCAACCATGGAATAATAAAGGAAATGATATAATACATCTAAATAATCATCAATCCATCACAATCCTAAGTTAAATCGGATTAAACGGACAAAATCGAACAAAATACCGAAATTCCCAAAACTAGATTTCTAGAAATCTAACCTTGATTCGGTAGATCGGAGGAGGTTATGGGATGATTGATTGATGTTAGAAACTCAAGAACTTCGTGGATTGAAAGAACAACATCATGGCTCCATGATATACACACCTACAGCCGCGTAAGGGAAGAAAAAGAATGAGGAAATGGGTGAAAAATACGCTGCCAGGCCTTATATAGCCGGACACTGCCGGACGCTTACGTACGTAACCGGCCGGGCCCTTACGTACGTAACCGGCCATGGCCGAAATCTGTGCCCAGAAATGCCGGCATCGTTACGTACGTAATCGGCCAAGGCTTACGTACGTAACCGGCCTTACGTACGTAACTGCCGAGCACTACCGGCCGTAACTCGGCGATCTTGCTGGCCTGATCGCCCGACCATGACTCGGCCGGGGCCAACTTCCGACGGCCCGAACGACCCCGAAACCCGAACCTGAATACGAATCGAAGATACGGTTACGAAGTACTCGCAAAGACGAATTCGAGCACTAAGAGAACACACGATTCCGACCACCCGAAGGCTCGAAATTCGCCAACGGAAAGTAATTACCCCAAACTTTGGGAAATTACGAAAATGGCCCAAAACGCCCGAAAATCACGATACGTGATCGAATAACCAAACCGAAGTTCACAACACGTCTAACAAAGTTAAAAAGACTTACGGGAAACTCGAAACAGCAGTTTCGGACGAGATTCGCAAGAATCGAACTCCAGTGCGGAAAAACCGCTCAAAAACACGGAACTCAACAAAACGATACCGAAACGAACTCGGATGACAAAAAGTGCAGAATTAATCATTCTCGAAATGATGAAACGGTCATGAGCGAGTCGTCAAAATGGACTCCCTCTGAAAAAATAAAATCACCGAAATCCGAAATTGCGGGTATTACATTCTACCCTCCTTAAAAGAAGTTTCGTCCCGAAACTTAAAACAAGTAGGGAGAAGCAATATCCCGCCAGAAAAACTCAACGAGATACACAAGAAACGCGTAACTTACGCCCATCGGCGAAACGTTACAAGCAACGCAAAGGAATATACGACGTGAAAACACGCTCCACGACGACTAACACAACGCCACCGGTAGAGACATGATAAAATCAACAAGTGACAAGTGTCATCAAACAGATAATACAATCGAGTCGATTATCCGAACAATCACAAAACACAACGAACGAAAAATCAATATGGTTGACCACCCCAACGGTACATCAAATCAAACGCGAGCCAATCGCTGAACAAATACGGAATTCCACCGCCCAAGGGTTGGAAGATCGAAAACGAGACTAATTTCCCGAACTTAAGGGAATTACGAAGGAGTCTGAACGTTCAACAATCACGAAACGAGATCAACAAAAACCGAACAATCAAACGATCGAACCACAACGATCGAGACAACAAAAATCAAACACTCATGTTTAAAATTCAAACAACAATTCCAAGGTTCGCATCTCGACTCGAGACAATATGTGATCCGGTGAAAACAACAAGATGTGCATTCACACAAGATCCACAGGAAAGGGAATAGTAATTGAAAAATCACAACGACAAACGAGTTATTCCGAAACAATACCACACTCGTTCAATAAACAAAAGCAAGGGGCAGGACAAGCTCAGAAAATGTCAACGAACATAAACGAGTCGACAGAGTCGTAAATACAGAAATTCAAAATCCGATCCACTTCGAATAAAAGAACTAGTAGAACCAAAGGATGTTACTTCCGAACAAGGTTCACAAGAATCGAACCGAACTCGGAAAAGTTACAGCGATAACCATATCGACACAGCTCGTTCGAATGATGAAACCGAAATACAGAACAAGTTCAGAAAGTATCAACGAACACGAGCGAGTCGATAGACATGAGAAAGAGGAAATGCGGAAGTCAAAACGATACGGGCATTACATTCGACCTCTTATAAAAGAAATGTCGTTCCCGCAACTCACAACAACCGGAGTAAGGTGACAACACAAAAAGCAAACGACAGAAACATCTCCCATGGTCCTCTCAGAGCCGATCCTCATATCTGTACTGAAGTTCGCGCCCCAAAAGACTCGGAACCCAACTCGCAAAACTGGATCCTGTGTCTCTCGGGTCCACACTTGAAAAGCATTACTGACGAGAAGGACAATTTGCACGTACATGCCCCCGGCACAATACGTTCGAAATGCCTCGGCTCGGCATATCGAAAATACAGATGCTAGATACAATGGAACATAACACCGCAAAACAACATACCGGAGATGCCAACTCAGGATAACATATCAACGCATACAAAAATCACAACAAAAACGGCATCGTTCGACGATTACAACATCCCGAACGATAGCCAGCACACAATCACAAACATCATGAAACAATCACCCATGTGCATAAACGCACAAAAATCCAAGCTTTAACAGCTCGTGCGCCAACACACAAATCACCACGAGGCGATAAACAGTAAAAACCCGTTCACACCTTTAACAGAGGGCTAGTACTACAAATACGTGGCAACGCCTCAACGTTCATGCCACCAATTCGATCATATTCGGAAGTTAACATTATAACGACAATGCGAACATCATACATACATACCCAGCCCTCAAACGGGAATGGATAGGTTTTAAAAACGAAAACCTCCTTTTGAAAATAATTTAGAAAAATAACGGTTGATCTTGAGTATCACCTTTCAAAAAAAAAGTACAAACGTGAAACATCGTTATCGAGACTTTGGAGAACCATTTCGCATTTGATAAAAATGAGGACACTTTCTCTTGGTGAAAAACTTTCAGAATATCCGACCCTCGGGTCTAAGTAAAAGTGTTTCTAAAACATTTAAAATATCTCAAAACATTTTGGTCCTCGAGGTAGAAGAATTTTGAAACATATTGTGGCACCTTGGATGTACCACGAGAAAATAATTCATTTTAAAAGTACGTCTCGAAATTTATTTTCTAAGATACTCGAGGTTTTCGAAAATAATTCAATGGGCTAGAGTGCCCAAAAATTTCAGGTAATTATACAGAACAATATAGCGGCGTGGGTCCCGCGCCGGAACCCACCAGGCTAAAAACCATTTACAAGAACGCCAAAAAGGACGATGACGGTAATATTTCAAAAACTCACAAAAGCCATTTACAAAATACCAAATACCGTCATAAGAATTTCGCCAAAATGATCAAGGCCATAATGCCAAAAACTCGATTAAGGGAATTGGTTTTTGAAATAAAACTCAGTCGGTAAAATACCGAAAGCCATTACAAAAGAACTCATGCAGCGGATAAAAGAAATAAAGTCAAACATGCACAATCGAGCAACACTACTCCTCATATGAACGAAATATGAGGGTCAAATAACCACATATCAAGAAATCAAAATCCATAAGAGGATTCCGTCACTTAACAAATAATCATAAAAATAGCTCGTGTCACACGAGGCACAACACAAAGAAGGGAGACTTACATTCACAGGTCGCACGAAGATGATGATCGCCCCACGATACTAATCACGACCAACAAACTCAGACGACGCGTCGCGACACGACTCAGTCAGATAAAATCCGACGAGACAAAACTCAACAGACACCACTGACCCGACAGCCTAGGTTTCCACAACCTAAGTTCCGATACCATTTATGTAACACCCCCAATCCGCTCAGGGATATTACACGCCGTAGAACCTTTCCTCAAGGATCTACCAGGCTGGTAACAACAAATGAACAACTTGACAATGCCTTTAAGGCTAAAAAGACTCAGTAGACCGATTTGGCCTTTCAATAAAAACATACAACTCTAACACATTACATGCCCACGCAGGGATCGAATACAAACTACTCCCGTACAACGGGGAAAAATACTGCAGCGGAAATTGTTGGAACATTTTGTTTCATGCATAATTTAATAATGTTTTGATGATTAAAGTTGCTAAACAAAACAAAACAACGAAGAGGCGAAGCAAAGCATCAAAGGAAACGAAGTGCAAAAAACTAGAAAAACACAAAGCTAACGTACGTAATGTGGGATCACTAACGTACGTAATATATGGAATTTTACGTACGTAATGAAAGTCAAGAAAATCTTAAGATCACTACCTAGCGAATGGGACGACACCGTGACCGCAATTATGGAATCCAAAGATCTCAACACGCTCGATTTTAGTGCCCTTGTTGGTTCGCTAATTAATTATGAGATCGTGTTAAAATCACGAAGTGTCAAGCCGAAACCGATAGAAAAATCGCTAGCCATGAAGGCTATGATATCGAGAAAGAAGGAAGAAATCCCGATGGAGGAAAGCGACGAAGAATCGGCATATTATGCCAAGAATATTAATAAATTCCAAACTTTATTAAACCGAAGGAAGAAGGATATCTCGAGCGAAACGAAGAAATTCGACAATTCTTGTCGACTATGTGGAAAACCAGGCCACTTCGCTAAGCATTGCCGTGCCAAACCCAAGAAGGAGATTCTCGTGGCAACATGGAGCGATGAAGACGAAGACGATGATTTCATCAATCAAAATAATCTCGCTCTCATGGCCCGGAGTTCGTTCGACGACAACGACGTCGAAAGCCAAGTAAGTACATCCTCCCATGACGAAATTTTTGATGCATTTGAGTTATTACATACGGATTTCCAAAATACTTTATCGGAAATTAAATCCCTTAAGTCTAAAATTAAATCTTTGGAAATTGAAAATTCTAAAATTACCGAGAAGGGAAAATTTGTCTAAATCGATCATTCGAAATGCATTGAAAATGAGAATATTTGAAGAATGATCTTTTAAAAGTTCAAGATGAACTAAAATCTTTGACAAGAAAATTCTCGTGCGGCAACGATAAATTTGAACAAGTGTTATGTGTTCCAAAATATACTTTAAATAAAGAGGGGTTAGGATTCAAACCACGTTCGAAAAACGAATCCGTTAATTTTAAAATACCCCATTGCGAAAAGTGTTTGAAAATCGGGCATCACGTTTCAAATTGCAAAAGCCCTCGCCGGACGATAAAAATTAAGAAAATTTGGGTTCCTAAAGGAACAAATATTTCAAATATTGTTTATGTCTCGAAACAAAAACCAACTATAGGTTGGATCCCCAAAAATTGATTTTTGTATTTTACTCAGGGGGAGTTTTTTTTTTAAGGGAAATATTATTCTCAGGGGGAGTTTTTTTTTACCCTTTATGCAATTTTTCATAAATGTATCATGCATATTTTATATTTTGGTATTATTTATTTCAATTGATATTTTATCCACTTTTTGATGAAAACAAAAAGGGGGAGAGAATGGAGAAGGGGAAAAACAAGTCGAAAATGGGATTAACCCAAAAAGGGGGAGAAAATCGAAAAATGAAAAGGAGAAGTCGAAAATCGAAAAATGAAAAGGAGAAGTCGAAAATGACAGAAAAAGAAAAATGCGGAGACGTCGAAAAGACGATGAAAATTTGAAAATGAGAAAAGAAAACAAGAAAAGAAAAGAAGGAGTCGAAAAAAAATGGGAGAAGAAACTAACGAAACGGACAAAGTCGAATACTTTGGTCTGTACACATATACATATATTTGTATTTTCGCAGGTAAATCCCATTGACGAAGTGTTGTTTTGTAATCATCAAAAAGGGGGAGATTGTTGGAACATTTTGTTCCATGCATAATTTAATAATGTTTTGATGATTAAAGTTGCTAAACAAAACAAAACAAAACAACGAAGAGGCGAAGCAAAGCATCAAAGGAAACGAAGTGCAAAAAACTAGAAAAACACAAAGCTAACGTACGTAACGTGGGATCACTAACGAACGTAATATATGGAATTTTACGTACGTAATGAAAGTTATATAGCGTACGTAAACGAGTTCAAACCAGATGAACGTTGGAGGAGTCAAAGTCAGAAAAGCATGCAACGGACATATGACGTCAGCAATGACGTAAGGGTTAACGCACGTAACCAATGAAATGTTAACGTACGTAATCAAAAATGACGAAACTCCCTGAACTATTTTGTGAAGATACTAACGTACGTAACTAGGCAGGGTTAACGTACGTAAAGGAACTTACGTACGTAATGTAAGAGATATAGCGTATGTTATGAAAGAACACGCAGCTAACGGCTAGTTTGTTCATGGAGGCTATAAATACCATGCTTATGGTATTGATCATACACAACAACTCAAGCAAACGAGACATACATCTGAGAATCATATTGATACTATTGTTGTTGTAATATTGAGCTTACATTGAGTGATTGAGTGCTATAAACAAAATCATACTCGAGTGGTAAAAGAAAAGATACGATTGGATTCGGTGTTATTAGGATCAAGGATCCGGCATTATTAGAATCACAATCGATATCTAAGTGAGGTTTATCTAGTACCCATAGAAAGCTAGAGCGGTTGATTCCTTGTCCGATAGAAAAGGAAAACGGTTTAACTTGGACCGACGCAAAGATAAGTATGAGTGGTTTATCACGGACCAATAGAAGACGTGATTGTAAACGGTTATACCTCGACCGATAGAAGAGAGGCGTAGAGGTTGCTATCTTTAACCTATTGAAAAAGATAAAGAGAGGACGTAGGCTCATTTATAGCCGAACCTCTATAAATCCGTGCATCATTTATTTTCCGCAATTTTATTTATGCTTCCGCAAACGGCGCAAATATCCGATCCCATACCCAACAATTAGTATCGGAGCGGTACTCCAATACGTGGCTTAACATCCGAGGAGACGATCCAATGGCATTTCAATTTGCTCCTGTCGAAGGCCTTGCTCTCAACCGACCACCATTCTTCGATGGTTCAAATTATTTGACATGGAAGAAAAAGATGTCAATCTTTATTCGTGCCTACGATATAGAGATTTGAAAGATTATTTGTCTCGGCCCAAAAGTTCTTATCAAATCCGACGGTACGCTCAAATCTTTCGAATAATACGGCGATGCCGATTGGAAAAATGACCATCTAAATTGTAAGGCTACTCAACTCTTATTTTGTGCCTTAAATGCAGAAGAGGTCAATCGAATTTCATCGTGTGAGAGTGCGAAAGAAATATGGAAAATTCTAGAAATCACACACGAAGGGACGACTCAAGTCAAGGAGACGAAGATAAATATGCTTCTCCATGACTACGAGTTATTCATGATGAAGGGTGACGAGTCCATCACCAATATGCTCGACCGATTTTCGGTCATCACCAATGGACTAGCTTCGTTTGGCAAACCATTATCTAGTAGTGAAAAAGTCAAGAAAATCTTAAGATCACTACCTAGCGAATGGGACGGCACCGTGACCGCAATTATGGAATCCAAAGATATCAACACGCTCGATTTTAGCGCCCTTGTTGGTTCTCTAATTAATTATGAGATCGTGTTAAAATCACGAAGTGTCAAGCCGAAACCGAAAGAAAAATCGCTAGCCATGAAGGCTAAGATATCGAGAAAGAAGGAAGAAGCGCCGATGGATGAAAGTGACGAAGAAGCGGCATAGTATGCCAAGAATATTAATAAATTTCAAACTTTATTAAACCGAAGGAAGAAGGATATCTCGAGCGAAACGAAGAAATTCGACAACTCTTGTCGACTATGTGGAAAACCAGGCCACTTCGCTAAGCATTGCCGTTTCAAACCCAAGAAGGAGGTTCTCGTGGCAACATGGAGCGATGAAGACGAAGACGATGATTTCATCAATCAAAATAATCTCGCTCTCATGGCCCGGAGTTCGTTCGATGACAGCGACGTCGAAAGCCAAGTAAGTACATCCTCCCGTGACGAAATTTTTGATGCATTTGAGTTATTACATACGGATTTCCAAAATGCTTTATCGGAAATTAAATCCCTTAAGTCTAAAATTAAATCTTTGGAAATTGAAAATTCTAAAATTATCGAGAAGGGAAAATTTGTCTAAATCGATCATTCGAAATGCATTAAAAATGAGAATATTTTGAAGAATGATCTTTTAAAAGTTCAAGATGAACTAAAATCTTTGACAAGAAAATTCTCGTGCGGCAACGATAAATTTGAACAAATGTTATGTGTTCAAAAATATACTTTAAATAAAGAGGGGTTAGGATTCAAACCACGTTCGAAAAACGAATCCGTTAATTTTAAAATACCCCATTGCGAAAAGTGTTTGAAAATCGGGTATCACGTTTCAAATTGCAAAAGCCCTCGCCGGACGATAAAAATTAAGAAAATTTGGGTTCCTAAAGGAACAAATATTTTAAATATTATTTATGTCTCGAAATAAAAACCAACTATAGGTTGGATCCCCAAAAATTGATTTTTGTATTTTACTCAGGGGGAGTATTTTTTTTAAGGGAAATATTATTCTCAGGGGGAGTTTTTTTACCCTTTGTGCAATTTTTCATAAAACGTATCATGCATATTTTATATTTTGGTATTATTTATTTCAATTGATATTTTATCCACTTTTTGATGAAAACAAAAAGGGGGAGAGAATGGAGAAGGAGAAAAAGAAGTCGAAAATGGGATTAACCCAAAAGGGGGAGAAAATCGAAAAATGAAAAAGAGAAGTCGAAAATCGAAAAAGAAAAGGAGAAGTCGAAAATGACAGAAAAAGAAAAATACGGAGACTTCGAAAAGACGATGAAAATTTGAAAATTAGAAAAGAAAAGGAGAAAAGAAAAGAAGGAGTCGAAAAGAAATGGGAGAAGAAACTAACGAAACGGACAAAGTCGAATACTTTGGTCTGTACACATATACATATATTTGTATTTTCGCAGGTAAATCCCATTGACGAAGTGTTGTTTTGTAATCATCAAAAAGGGGGAGATTGTTGGAACATTTTGTTCCATGCATAATTTAATAATGTTTTGATGATTAAAGTTTGTAAACAAAACAAAACAACGAAAAGGCGAAGCAAAGCATCAAAGGAAACGAAGTGCAAAAAACTAGAAAAACACAAAGCTAACGTACGTAATGTGGGATCACTAACGTACGTAATATATGGAATTTTATGTACGTAATGAAAGTTATATAGCGTACGTAAACGAGTTCAAACCAGATGAATGTTGGAGGAGTCAAAGTCAGAAAAGCATGCAACGGACATATGACGTCAGCAGTGACGTAAGGGTTAACGTACGTAACCAATGAAATGTTAACGTACGTAATAAAAAATGACGAAACTCCCTGAACTATTTTGTGAAGATACTAACGTACGTAACCAGGCAGGGTTAACGTACGTAAAGGAACTTACGTACGTAATGTAAGAGCTATAGCGTACGTTATGAAAGAACAGGCAGCTAACGGCTAGTTTGTTCATGGAGGCTATAAATACCATGCTTATGGTATTGATCATACACAACAACTCAAGAAAACGAGACATACATCTGAGAATCATATTGATACTATTGTTGTTGTAATATTGAGCTTACATTGAGTAATTGAGTGCTATACACAAAATCATACTCGAGTGGTAAAAGAAAAGATACGATTGGATTCAGTGTTATTAGGATCAAGGATCCGGCATTATTAGAATCACAATCGATATTTAAGTGAGGTTTATCTAGTACCCATAAAAGCTAGAGCGGTTGATTCCTTGTCCGATAGAAAAGGAAAACGGTTTAACTTGGACCGACGCAAAGACAAGTACGAGTGGTTTATCACGGACCAATAGAAGACGTGATTGCAAACGGTTATACCTCGACCGATAGAAGAGAGGCGTAGAGGTTGCTATCTTTAACCTATTGAAAAAGATAAAGAGAGGACGTAGGCTCGTTTATAGCCGAACCTCTATAAATCCGTGCGTCATTTATTTTCCACAATTTTATTTACGCTTCCGCAAACAGCGCAAATATCCGATCCCGTACCCAACAATTGGTATCGGAGCGGTACTCCAATACGCGGCTTAACATCTGAGGAAACGATCCAATGGCATTTCAATTTGCTCCTGTCGAAGGCCTTGCTCTCAACCGGCCACCATTCTTCGATGGTTCAAATTATTTGACATGGAAGAAAAAGATGTCAATCTTTATTCGTGCCTACGATATAGAGATTTGAAAGATTATTTGTCTCGGCCCTAAAGTTCCTATCAAATCCGACGGTACGCTCAAATCTTTCGAAGAATACGACGATGCCGATTGGAAAAATGACCATCTAAATTGTAAGGCTACTCAACTCTTATTTTGTGCCTTAAATCCAGAAGAGGTCAATCGAACCATGCACAATATTTCTCACCCGATCTCGCACATAACTGAGTTGTTTGCTATAATCGCTGATAGCTTGCGACACCGATATATCTTGCGGTTCTGCCAAGTAGAATTCGCGAATCCTCTGCTCTCTAATCGGTTTCGGTCAGAACTCAGCTTCCATAAATGTTTGGAATTCCGCCCACGTGACATCACGATCACGAGGTTTAACAGCTTCCTACCAATTTGCGGCATCTTTGTCAAGAAGGTACTAATCGATAGGTACCTTCTGCTCTTCAGGACATCCGACAGCCTCGAAAATCTTTCCCAACTGGAAAATCTAACCATCCCAGCCCAACTCATCCGCAGCACCGGCGAATCGAGGGGGATTCATACGAACTACCTTACGAAGCCATTGATTTACACCGACGTTCTGACTCGCATCAATGCTACGTTGAACCACCTAGGTCAACTGAGTCATCTGAGTCGCTACTTGTTGCAATATAGTAGCAACACCCAAACTAAAATCATTCCCAGCGACATTCTCTCGATTCCGCATCTGATCCCCGTGGCCATCAGCACCACGGTTACGACCACGACCTCTGCCCCTCGGCATACTAACAAACAAAAACATATGGCAACGAAAGATCATAACACATAGCGAGATATTCACATCTCCGTCCTAAATTTAACACCATTAAATTGTATACATATTACCATTTAATTCAAGCTAGAGCACAATATACAAACTATTATCCCGAAAATCTTCATTTATAATGCCGCTGTTATGTGAATTATAAATGCAATGAAATTAAAGTCATTCATTATATCAAGATCATTTTCTGTACGGGTTCCGCGCCGGAACTCACCAAGTTGAAAACCATTTTAAAAAACGTTCAAAAATGCCAAAAAGGCCGATGACGGTAATACCTTCAAAATACTCACCAAAAGTCATTTTCCAAATACCAAATACCGTCATAAAATACCATTTGAAATTACAAGTCGAAGACGCGAAAACTCAATAGTTTCAAAATATACGTTAAGTCACCTGACAAAAGAGTTAGGAAAAAGGGTCAACGAAATAACTCAAATTTACGAACCCGAAAGGTCATTTTAAAACACACACACCACTTGGTAAAAGTGCCAAAAAGTCATTTTGAACTTTACACACGCAGCGGACAAGAACACAGTTCAAATTACACATAACCACACACAACAATTGTTATTCCTGAACAACATACATAGAGTACGGTCCCAAACGGTCAGCCTAACAATCGCAAAAGTTAAACCAATAGCGAGAATGCAATTTTCGAGCTTCTGATCAGACCATTTAGAATATGATTTAACAGAGACTTAGCGTGCGCTAGCCATGCCACGTTAGCGCATGCTAGCTATTCCAATCCAGCAGCACATTCATGAACATATACCAAATAATGCCAAAAGTCGAAGGTTACAAATAAATAACAACCTACAAATCCAAACGCCAACAATTTACATCCTCACTACATATATTCTAACCGAAAAGTTGAAGGTGAAAGTAACGTCTCAAGTAAACTTTTGGTAGACCTCTTTGTAGGTCACAAGTCGTCCAGGTACAAGTCTAGAGGGGGGGGGGGGGTGAATAGACTTGTAGAAACTCTTTAACTCTTTTTCACGAAGAGTGAGTTTCTTCAGCTGATAGGTAGACAAATGACTTGGAATCGTTTGTTCTTTAATATGTGTGCGGAAGTCAGCTGATGACGAATATAAAGCAATTAATGAAACACTTAACAATGAATGCAGCAGTTAAAGTATGATGCAGTAAAACAGTAAATAACGCAGGCAATTATAGTGGTCTCAGAGGTGGGGTAATCCTCTACTAATCCACTTTTCTCCAAACCAGTTGGAGATGAATTCACTATAATTCTCAACCAGTGATAAATATTACAGTGATTCAAACCACACTACAACAGCTTCCAACCAGTGGAAATCCGTGCCGTTGTACACACTTGACTGCCTTGCACCTCTTGATCCTCGATCCTTGGATGCCTTTACAGTCTCTTACTTCAACCAGTGAAGTATCCCGTACTCAGGATTATAGACAAGAGTTTTTGTCTTCTCCAACTAAGAGCTTCTTTAAGTATGAACTCTTAGAACCGCTCTTTTCACGATGCTATTGATTGCTTTAGATTGCTTGATTGCTTTGATCGCTTGAAAGTATGTTCGCACCGGTAGTTGCTCAGCTTCAAATCTTTAGATATATATAGGTCACGATCTCTGAGCTTTTCCCTTGTAGCCGTTGCAAATCTTTTGAACAAATCCGTCCGTTGGAGGGAGACTTCATTGTTTAATCTTTCTGAACGTTGCAAGGCTGGATTCCCATTATTTTATTTTATCTTCCGACCGTTGTGAAGACTTCTACATGTGAGCGCCGAATCTTTTGAATAAAAAACGATTAAAGTCTTCAAGGTGGGTTTGGATGATTTATTTAAATCATATCTCTAGCGGGAATCACTCCAATTTGTCTCTTCACGTTGCATGTGACTTTCCGTAATACTTGACTTTTCAACTCATGCTGACGTGGACTTGGAGTACTTGGCTGACTTCGACTAGGCTGATGAGCAGCTAACATCTCTGCAGTCAGGACCTCTCTGCTGTTCACTGTTTGTGACTTATCTGATCAGGTGACTTCCCTGAGGTACCTTGGCTGCAGTCTGGTCAAACTTCTCTCATAAATTATGTTGACCAGGACTACTTTGACTCGACTCGACTGATCCTCTCTGATGAACTTAGCTGTACTCAGTACTTAGCCGATTTTAGCCTAACTATTTTTTGGCCTACAGAAGATACTCATTTGGTTCTTCTTTACATTTTGCCAAGTTTTATACTTAACATATTTGGCCTATGGAAGATACTCATTTGGTTCTTCCTTACATTTTTGCCAAGTAATAAACATTTGATTTTATATTAATGACATCATCAAAATCTAACAAGTATTCCTAACAAATTCCCCCTATTTTGATGATGGCAAAACTTTAAGCAAGTAATCAAATGACCAAGTCTACACTTAAGTGCAAGACACAAACTAAAATCAGTCTAATATTGAGACAACTGGAAATTGTCATTCAACAGACTGTTATAAAACTTTTCTGACTTGATTATGATTGAAATTTACAAGAAAGTTTTTACAGGTACAGAAAATAAAATTACAAGTACAAAGAAATAAAGTCATCTGCCTCTTCCTCTGCCTCTGCGAATAGGCTGTTTGGCAGGCCTGAATGGTTTAGCTCCAATTGGTCTTATCTTGACTGGAGCAAGACCATACTTCCTCTTCACAATAATAGCTGCAAAGTCTTGTTCTTGTTGGGATGAAAATCTATTCTCAAGACATAACTGCTTGATTTCTCTTTGAAGCTCTAGCTCATTTAGCTCATTGTCCAGACGGGTCGGCGCTTCCTCTGCTCTGAATGAGGGAATCATAGGATAAGCATTTTGATCCTTAGCATGCTTCTTCAGAATAGTCCAGAGTTTTGGGTGAGCTGCTTCCATGAAATTGATGAAGATCTGCTGTAGGGAGAGATTATCATCATGGAGTATTTCCCAGATGTAATAGTCTCTGATGAATTTCTTCTTTGCAGTTCCCCACATGGGCAGGGCTTCATATGGTATAAAATCCTCCACATACCACAACTCCTTTCCTTCCCATTCTAGAGTAGGCCCAAAACCTCCTCTAGTCCTCCTTCTCTTGCCTTCAGGCTGGTCAGCCTGATCATCTGGATCTGCTCCTCCCTTCCTCTTCAGACTTGAGGGTCCTTCAATTTGAAGGATATCTTGCTTCTTATTTGTTCTTATATCCACCCTTATCTCTCCTTGATTACTTCCTTCCCCCTGAACTCTCTCTTCCCCCTTTTTGCTAGCATCAACAAGGGTAGTTAATTGCTGCTCCATTCTGCTCATCCAATCAGACATGCCAAATGGCATTCTGTTGTTGGTAGGGGGAGGGGGCTGAGGAATCTCTCTCTGCAGCAGAGTGTCGATCTTTGCATTGATTGGTTGAAGGTCAGGAGTGACCTGAGACGCCAGCAGCTCTCCAATTGTATCTTTGACTATTTTCCTGATCAGCTCAGTCATGGCAGGAGATATCTGAGCTGATGGAGAGTGCTCTCCTGAGCCTTCTGCAAAAGAACCACTAGACTGCAAGCACATGCGGCAGGTACACGGAGGGTCTTCTCTGGGGTCCCTGACCTGGAGTCTTCAGCTAACTCTGCATCTAGGCTGGTGTACCGGGCAGGTACCACAGTCCTGTCTGCAGCTTCTTGAATTGGCTCTGGCTCCGGCTCTGGATCCTTTTCTTCTTCTTTCTCTTCCTCTTTCTCCTGATCCTCCTCCTTCTCTTCTTTTTCCTTTTCTTCAATATTTTCCTTTTCTTCCTCCTCATCCGTTTCTTTTTCATTTTCTTTTTCGGCTCCTGCATCTCCTCCATCATCATCATCATTATCATCATCATTGTTGTCATCATCCTTCTCCTCTTTTTCTCCTTCATCATCATCATCATCATCCTCCTTTTCTCCTTCATCTTTTTCTTGTGCTACCTCTTCTCCTTCTTCTTCTTCTCCTTCATCAGCCAACTATTCCGTTTTCTCAATATCTTCTGACTGTTTTTCAACTAGATTATTTTCTTCTGTTCTTCTCTCTTCTTCTTCTTCTTCATCAACCAAATCAACAACTTCTTTATTTCCTTCTCCATCTACCTCCTCAATTCTAATTTCTTTTTCAACTTCCTCCTCCTCCTCTTCTCCAAAAGAACCATCAAAAATGCTAACCATTATGGAATGGATAAATTGGTCCATGTTTGTTTTAAAATGGGACATGAACCAATTATCCTGGAGGATTAATACTAAGTCTGATTCTTTGCAAAAGTGAATCAGAACCTCCTCTGTGGCTTGGGGATATTCCCAACCACTAGTTCCAATGTAAGTTTGAAGGTTTGTAAATGTCAGAGTTTTGAAAAACTTCCACTCTTCAAAAATATTGACAAAAGAGTGTTTTAATGCTTGTGGCTTAACAAGCTGGAGTTGTTCAATTGATAGGTTGAAAGTATTGTTTTCTAGCAGGTTAAAGGTATAATTAGCTTCAGGAATTGAAGTTATGAGACCTGCTTCTTCTTCCTCGGAGATGTAGGCTGGGGGGGGTGAGTACAGCTACAATCCGAGTCTCGTGGGTGCCTGGGGCAGGCTGGTCTTCCAGATGAGTTGGTGATCTGGCTGAGGGGCTGGCAAGATGTTCAGACTGCTCTTCCTCACTAAATTGCAGTTTCCTTGGCCTCTTGGGAGAGGGTTCTGGTGATGACTGCAAGATAGAGGGTCCTTCAGGGGCTGGTCCTCTTCTCTTAAATCTGACTGCAATGGGAGTGTCGTCGGACTCGGTGTCTGACTCGACTGCAGTTGCGATATCGGCTGCAGGTCTGTCCGACTCTCCTGATGAATAGTATCTCGGATATGGCCTTGAGTCAGGTAGGTCCTTCAGCATCTGAGCTGCTCTCTTTGCGCCTCCGAATTTCCTCAGCTTCTCGTGGTCCATATGACCAAGTATTTTGTTGGGGTGGAAGGGGTCAGTGCTTCCCTTTGCCACACCAGTCTTTTCTAAAAACCAACTTAGCTGCGTTCCAAACGCCAACTTTGTTTTAAATCTCTTCTCATCGTCAAGCCACTCGACTTTGTTGGCCTCTCGCATGAGTTGCCTGAAGATGTAATCAGCCCAGTCGATTTCTTCTTCCTGAATTAGTGCTCCCAGCACCATAAATTTTTCCGACGACAGTTGATCATAACTGCCGGCCATCCCCATGATTATCTTGTTGGTTATGTCCAACGCAAAACGATACACTTTCTCAAGCTCATTTCTCTTGGCAGTTAGTTTCAGCTTTTCAGGCACATTCTTGTCCTTAATCGTCTTCCAGATTTCGGCAGAAGACTGCTTGAGAGCTTCGACGGCTATGCCGCGATGCTTCATACCGAAAACTCTGCGAATCGACTCTCGCGTTATGTCGATTTGCCTTCCGCGAACAGTGCTTCGAATTCCGTATTGAATCAAACAAGCTTCGCGATAGAACGCGATAACATCCTCCTTGAATAGATGTTGCGGGTTGACATCAAGGAATGGGTAGATCCCATTGAGCTTCATCGTGCGGATTAGGTTGTACACATCATAATCTTCCAAATTCGCTTCCAATAAGCCTTCAAAGTCGACGACCAGTGAGAAAATGATCTAGTCTTTGACCGCCTTCAGGTTTACGCCTTCGAAGTAGGTTGCCATTTCTGCAATCAAAAGATTTTAGTGTATTTCGGTGTTCCAGAAATTTTTGCTCTGAAAAATCTAGGGTT
Source organism: Orobanche coerulescens (assembly GCA_033398695.1). NCBI lineage: Eukaryota > Viridiplantae > Streptophyta > Magnoliopsida > Lamiales > Orobanchaceae > Orobanche > Orobanche coerulescens. Next base: position 68,235,243 of record CM065801.1, read on the forward strand.
TGAAAGCGTAAAGGGTAAAGTGAAAGGTCTTCTTTCCTTATAAAGAAGATGAAAAGATGTATGTATTATTTATTATATATTTGAAATGGTGGTACGCCTTTTGATATTCTTTTGAATTTGAAATTTGAATCGGTGGTCCATTTTAAAATTTGACGGTTGATTTTGATTGGCCACCGTGGAGGTCGATTTAATAAGCGATTGACGCGTGTATTAAAATTGCTACTTGGCTTAGAAAAATGTATATTTAAATGCCATTTATTAACCCAAAATTAATATAATAATATTATAAATATGGCAGATAATAATTAAATATTCAGAGGTCAGTTTAGAAAACTTAGCTGGTCTGATTTGTTGACTGTTGACCGCTCTGTATCAGGTTAGTTGACTTCTCGCCTGATATTCTGATCAGCTAGGTTGCTTTGTCCGTCCTTCGTCTTCTTGCCTGCATCAGCTAGGGTCTGATTCTCTAGTTGGGTCCGTCCTTCCTCTGAAATGCTTCAGCTTGCTTCAGTAGTAGATTCCCAGTCTAGTAATCCAAGATCTCTGCTCAGCTCCAAAAATCTTTCTTCTGGCAAGGGTTTGGTAAAGATGTCAGCTATCTGGTAGTCTGTGCTGACTCTTTCAACTCTAACCCTTTTGTTAAGCACATGGTCTCTGATGAAGTGGTGCTTAACATCAATGTGCTTCGTCCTTGAGTGCAAAACCGGATTGTTGGTTATTGCAATAGCACTATTGTTGTCACACCAGATTGGAACTTCGTTGACAATGATATTATAATCCCTTAACTGTTGTCTGATCCATAGAATCTATGCACAACAGCTACCTGCAGCTAGGTATTCTGGATCTGTGGTGGAGATAGAGTTAGAAACCTGCTTCTTGCTAAACCAGGATATCAGTCTGGTTCCTAGGAATTGACACGTTCCACTAGTGCTCTTCTTGTTAATTTTGCATCCTGCGAAATCCGCATCTGAGTATCCTGACAGCTCGAAATTATCATCCTTGGGATACCATAGTCCAACATTGATTGTGGACTTAAGGTATTTTATTATCCTCTTGGCTACATCTAGGTGTGATTGCTTCGACTTGGACTGGAATCGTGCACAAACTCCTACGGCATACGATATGTCTGGCCTGCTTGCAGTGAGGTACAGAAGAGATCCAATGAGTCCTCTGTAGTGGGTTGAGTCCACTGATATGCCTGCCTCGTCTGCATCCAGGTGAGTACTTGTGCTCATAGGAATTCTTGCTGGCTTGGCTGATTCCATTCCATATCTCTTGACAAGATCTCTGGTATACTTTGCTTGGTTGATGAAAATTCCTTTTTCCATCTGCTTAACTTGTAGTCCGAGAAAGAAGTTAAGCTTTCCCATCATACTCATCTCAAATTCTCCTTGCTTGAGGTTGGAGAATTTCTCGCATAGCTCTAGATTGGTTGATCCGAATATGATGTCATCCACATATATCTGGACTATTAATATGTGGCCTTCGTGCTCTACTCTGAATAGGGTCTTGTCCACCTTTCCTTTGCAAAAACCATTTTTCTCAACAAACACAGACAGTGTTTCATACCACGCTCTTGGTGCTTGCTTGAGTCTAGAAAGAGCCTTCAACAGCTTATAGACTTTGTCTCCTTTGACAAAACATGGGGGTTGCTCTACATAGACTTCTTCTTCTAGGATTCCATTTAGAAAAGCACTCTTTACATCCATCTGATATACTTCAAAGTCCTTGAATGCAGCATATGCGAGGAATAGTCTGATGGCCTCTAATCTTGCAACAGGTGCATAGGTTTCATCAAAATATATTCCTTCACATTGTGCATAACCTTTCGCTACAAGTCTGGCCTTATTCCTAACAACAGCTCCGTATTCATCACTCTTGTTTTTGTACACCCATTTGGTGCCAATAACCTTCTTGTGATCAGGTCTGTCTGTTAGTTCCCAAACTTTGTTCCTTTCCATCTGCTCCAATTCCTCTTGCATGGCATTAATCCATGAATAATCTTCCAAGGCTTGTTCTGTTGTCTTGGGTTCAATTTGTGATATAAAACATGAGAACATAGCCATTCCTGCTGGTAGGGTTGACTGTCTTGTGTTAACTCCACCAGTCAACTTTTCGATAATTTGCTGGATTGGGTGATCCTTGAGCCATTTGGGGATATCGTCCTCTTCTGGGTTTGTTCCCCCTGTTGGATTGCCTTGGTGGATTTCTGCATCAGCTGGGTTCTCGTCCTGAATCGATCGGCTACCGCCTTGTCATCTGCGCAGTTGGTTCTCTGCGCAGATGAGTCTTTATCAGCTACGGTTGGGTCTTCTTCAGCAGCAACTGGATCAGATAGGTTTGGTGATCCTGTCTGATCTGCAGTTGGGTCTTCAGCAGCTGCAGTTGGGTCATCAGGCTGGTCTGCAGGTGAGTCCACCATTCCAGTTTCATGAACAATGACTTCTTCAAGGGTTGTTGACTTGAGCTTGTTCTCAATTAGCTCAACTTGTTTCATGTACTCAACGGTAGATTCATCAAAAAACAACATGGGGTGTTTCCTCCACAACTAAGGTTCTTTTATTAAAAACTCTATATGCCTTGCTTCTTTGTGAATATCCCATAAAGAGACCGTCATCAGTTTTAGCATCAAAGGCATTTAGCTGTGTTTTACCGTTGTTGTGGATGAAACACTTACAACCAAAAACATGAAAGTAAGCAACAGTAGGAGTTATATTATTCCAAACCTCATAGGGAGTTTTGCCATGTCTCCCTACTATCATACTCCTATTCTGGGTGTGATAGGCTGTGTTGACAGCTTCATCCCAGAACCTTTTGGGTAGGTCCGCTTCTGCAATCATGGACCTTGCTGCTTCCTTCAGGGTTCTGTTTCTTCTTTCAGCAACACCATTCTCAGGCCCCGGGCAGCAGAGCTCATGCTGGATCCCATTCTGATCGTTGTAATCAGTTATCACCTTGTTGAGAAACTCTCCTCCTCTATCTGATCTGATCTTGATGATGGATAGGGATTTCTCATTCTGGATCCTTCTCAGCAGCTCAGGTAGCTTGGTCAAGGTTTCACTTTTCTTATATAGGAAGATAATCCAAGTGTACCTTGAATAATCATCTACTATAACAAGTGCATGCTTTCGGCGGCTCAAAGTCCTTGGCTTGATAGGACCAAATAGATCCATGTGGAGTAGATCTAAGATCCTTGTTGTGAGCGTTGTAGGCTGAACTGGCTTGAACGATGCCCCCTGTCTCGCTTCCGTTCTGACATGCATCACAAAGTGCTTCCTTCTTGAATGCTTCATTTGGAAGTCCTCTGACCAGCTTCTGAGAACTAATCTTGTTGATGGCCTTGAAGTTCAGGTGACATAGTCTTTTGTGCCACAGCCATCCATTTTCAGCTACTGTCTTGGATAGAAAACAGGAGTTAGGTGTTCCTGTGTTCCAATCAATCATGTAGACATCTCTCCTTCTGAAACCTTGGAGCTTCACTTCTCCAGATAAGATATCTATCACCATACATTTCCAGTTTGTGAAGACTACTAGGTTCTTCTCGTCACAGAACTGGCTTATGCTCAGGAGGTTGTACTTGAGCCCTTTGACATAATGAACTTTGGATATCACAATATTTCCTCGGTGCATCTCTCCAAAGCCTTTTGTCTGTCCTCTAGAGCTATCTCCAAAGGTTACATCAGGACCTCTTTCTTTGGTGTATTTGGACAGCATCTTCTTGTTCCCGGTCATATGCCTCGAGCATCCAGAATCTACGAACCATTCTTCACCTCCAAAATTTGAGCTTGTGGAGATGTGGTTGTAGTCCTTCCACCTTTTCTGCAATCAGACAAGCAGAGATTTAGGTACCCAAATCTGTGTGGGTCCTTTGGGGTTAGCTGGTTTCTTGGAGAATTGATTTCTCCTTGGATTATAGAAATTGTTATTATTATTATAACCCTCATAAGGTGTGTAAGTTCGAGGTCTAAATCTCCTGTTGGGATTGTATACCGGATATTCCTCAAAATGTTGATAGTGTGGGCCATTTCTAAATCTAGGCTGAGACCATTTATTAAATCTTTGTGGTCTCCACACTTGTTCATTTTGGTAATTAGGATAACCTTGAGGTTTCCATCTGCCCCTCCCATTATGAAATCTGTTTTTGGGGAGTTGTTGGTAATAGTGGGCATGTTGTCTGGGCTGCTTTTGCACGCCACCGCCTAGTCGCTGTCTAGGTGGTTGCACAGTGTAACCCGATCGCACCTAGACATTTGACTGGCATGCTGCTTTTGAATATTGGTTTATACGTAGGCTCAACAGTCGAGACAATTGTTTCTCCCTTGATAAATTTTCTTTTAGAACTAGAGGGAGTGTGAGGATCATATCCAAGGCCTGATTTGGAATATAGTGGCCTTTTATTGGTACACAATTCTTCCAGGGTTGAAGACGCCTTCAGGGAGGTTATTTCCTGCGCCTGAGTCTTATTCACCTGTGTCAGCTTAGTAAACTCGTTTTTGGCATGAGCAAGTGCAGCTGATTTTTCTTTAAGTAAAATGGTTAGTCTGTTTATCTCAGCTGTATTAACGTCAGCCTGGTTTTTAAAGTCAGCTGCAGTTATCTCAACCTTATTTAAATCTAGGCTGAGTTTTTCGAAATCATTTTTCAGCTGCCTATTCTCATCTTGCAGCTGAGTCTTCTCTGCTGATACAGTTTGGTGTGCAGATTTGAGTGTTTCAAAATCTTTAAATAACTGATTTATTGATTCGTGTAGATCCATATATTGTGACATGGCTGAGCTATTATTTGAACCGGTGGGTTTAGAAGTTACCTCTTCATCAGCTAGGTTTGCCATCAGGCAGTCATACTCCTCATCTTCATCAGAAAAGAATCCGCTGCTTGATTCGACATGCTCCTGGTCTTCTCCGATGAGGGCCTTTCTTCTATCTTCTTTTCTGCCCACCTCCTTCTTGGTTTCGTCCTTCTTGAGCTCAGGACAGTCCATTTGGATGTGTCCTGTTTTGTGACATTTGTAGCATTCTACTTTCCAGCTTCCAGCCTTCTGGTTCCTTCTTGGATTCTCCTTATAATTTTTCTTGTATTTGGAGTAGTTCTTTCTAAAGTTGCTGAACCTTTGCATTATAAAGGCCATTTCTTCCTCAAAATCTAGTGGATTTGGAGGTTTCACATCAGATAGGCTCTTGGCAGGGGACTCGGATGCAAATGTGATTCCCTTCTCTGCAGGCTCAGTTGAGGATGAACTTGGAAGCTCGAACTCATAAGCCTTCAGATCAGAGAACAGCTCCTGGATCTTTATCTTATTCAGGTCCTTGGATTCTCTCATGGCCACGACCTTCATGCTCCATTCGGGGTTGAGAGATCTGAGAACCTTTAGTGCCATTTCCCTATTGCCATAGGTTTTGCCGAGGGAGTTGATCTCATTAATAATCTCAGTGAACCTTGTCTCCACTTGATCTATGGATTCACCATTCTTCATTTTAAAGTTGTCAAATTTTTGGATAGCAATTGAGAGCTTGTTTTCCTTGATCAGCTCCGTTCCTTCACACATTAGGGCTAATGTGTCCCAGATTTCTTTGGCATTCTTACAGTTCTTGATCTTGACCATGGTGGATTTGTCAAGAGTTTGATATAACACATCTCTGGCCCAGTTATCAAGATTGGCCAGCTTTCTTTCTTCGGGAGTCAGCTCTGTCCTCTTCTTAGGAATCTTCTCTGGCTTCCCTGTTGCGATCTCCTCTGCTGTGTTGTCCTTCTCAAAGATGAACGGACCGTCCTCGATGATGCACCACATGTCGTCATGAATCGAAGATAAGTGTGCCTGCATCCTTATCTTCCACAGATCATACTCGTCAACTGAAAACACAGGGAGTCTAGAGTGCATGTGTTCCATTATAAAGTGAGAGTAAAGATATATATATCTGATATAGATCTGGTTCGTGAAATAAATGAACCAACCGCTCCGATACCACTTGTAGGTCACAAGTCGTCCAAGTACAAGTCTAGAGGGGGGGTGAATAGACTTATAGAAACACTTTAACTCTTTTTCAAGAAGAGTGAGTTTCTTCAGCTGATAGGTAGAAAAATGACTTGGAGTCGTTTGTTCTTTAATATGTGTGCGGAAGTCAGCTGATGACGAATATAAAGCAATTAATGAAACACTTAACAATGAACGCAGCAGTTAAAGTATGATGCACTAAAACAGTAAATAACGCAGGCAATCATAGTGGTCTCAGAGGTGGGGTAATCCTCTACTAATCCACTTTTCTCCAAACCAGTTGGAGATGAATTCACTATAATTCTCAACCAGTGATAAATATTACAGTGATTCAAACCACACTACAACAGCTTCCAACCAGTGGAAATCCATGCCGTTGTACACACTTGACTGCCTTGCACCTCTTGATCCTCGATCCTTGGATGCCTTTATAGTCTCTTACTTCAACCAGTGAAGTACCCCGTACTCAGGATTATAGACAAGGGTTTTTATCTTCTCCAACTAAGAGCTTCTTTAAGTATGAACTCTTAGAACCGCTCTTTTCACGATGCTATTGATTGCTTTAGATTGCTTGATTGCTTTGATCGCTTGAAAGTATGTTCGCACCGGTAGTTGCTCAGCTTCAAATCTTCAGATATATATAGGTCACGATCTCTGAGCTTTTCCCTTGTAGCCGTTGTAAATCTTTTGAACAAATTCGTCCGTTGGAGGGAGACTTCTTTGTTTAATCTTTCTAAACGTTGCAAGGCTAGATTCCCATTATTTTATTTTATCTTCCGACCGTTGTGAAGACTTCTGCATATGAGCGCCGAATCTTTTGAATAAAAAACGATTAAAGTCTTCAAGGTGGGTCTGGATGATTTATTTAAATCATATCTCTAGCGGGAATCACTCCAATTTGTCTCTTCACGTTGCATGTGACTTTCCGTAATACTTGACTTTTCAACTCATGCTGACGTGGACTTGGAGTACTTGGCTGACTTCGACTAGGCTGATGAGCAGCTAACATCTCTGCAGTCAGGACCTCTCTGCTGTTCACTGTTTATGACTTATCTGATCAGGTGACTTCCCTGAGGTACCTTGGCTGCAGTTTGGTTAAACTTCTCTGATAAATTATGTTGACTAGGACTACTCTGACTCGACTCGACTGATCCTCTCTTATGAACTTAGTTGTACTCAGTACTTAGCCGATTTTAGCCTAACTATTTTTTGGCCTACAGAAGATACTCATTTGGTTCTTCTTTACATTTTGCCAAGTTTTATACTTAACATATTTGGCATATGGAAGATACTCATTTGGTTCTTCCTTACATTTTTGCCAAGTAATAAACATTTGATTTTATATTAATGACATCATCAAAATCTAACAAGTATTCCTAACACTCTTTTGAGCATTTAAAAATCAAATTTTGAAATTTTTGAATGCAAGATGAAAATAAAATATATGTAGTTGAATTCTCAAAATCTTCGGTCTCGAGGTCATCATATGAAAATCAAATTTTTTTCTTCCTCGAAGGATGTTTTTTTTTTAAAAAGCATTTACGTGACTTCCCCAAAACATTTGAAGTTTAAAATACCACATTGATAAACTTTTATTGAATAACCAATCCAAAACATCGCCCCTGTAAAAACGATTTCACCGATACTACTCTTTATCCCAGCGCAATACGAGAATCAAACAAGTATGGTGTAAGTATTCTCGAGGCACAGTCAAACTACACATAATAACACATAATCACATAAACTCATATAACACGAGACACAGCAAAGTAGGGAGACTTATATCCACAGATCGCACGAAGATGATGGTTGCGCCTCGATACTAATCACGACCGACAACTCAGACGACGCGTCGCGACACCACTCAGTCAGACCAAATCTGACAAGACTAGACCCGACAACACACAACTCAACCCGAGAGCCTAAGTTTCCTAAACCTAAGCTCCGATACCATATTCTGTAACATCCCCAAACCAATCGGGAATATTACAGCGCCACAGACTCTCTCCGTGAGGATCTACCAGGCTAAATACAAAAACAATATATCAATCATATGCCGACATGGCTACATGAACGAGCATCAGACCGATTTGATCTTTATCTCAACACACACAACATTACATACACGATTCTTTCCCAGAACACATACCCACGCAGGGGCTAGAATACAATAACGCTCCCATAAATCAGGGTAACAATACATCAGGAGAAATAATCAACAAGACTATCCAGCATACTCTACGATTGGTCTTTACGTGATTAGTATCGTCGTCTTCCATCATCCTTCATATCGATCCTATGGTTCGCTCCCCAGCAACCTGCAAGTACCTGGATGCAATACAGACATCCACCCCCCAAATACTAAGGGGTTAGCAAAACTCCACTATTTTGCTAGTGCAAGTATAAAATACAAATACAAGCCATACATATCATACTCTATGAAACATAATAATCATAAACATACTTCCCGAGGTAAATCACTTGATCAAAATAGTTTGATTTAAAAAGATAGGAATAGAATCATGTATCTCATACAAAATATTTTACGATATCGGGAGTTTGCAAACATTTGGAATTAAGGAATTCTCAAGTCTTTTGAGAACACTTGGGGAAACGGCCCAAAATCATCTTTTCCAAAATACGATTCTAATAATAAAACGCGGGTTCACAACCCAATTCACAACACACGGGGTCCACGACCCAAATAACAGAACACAGGGTCCACGACCCAAATCACATAACACAAGTTCCTAAGGATTATTCGCATCCCGTGCTAGCAAGCCACGAACCTCAGATGCTGCCGTAGAACATACCCGAGTGAATAACCCAATAGGAAACCATACCAAATCACATGTCCTCGTCACAACAGTCACGGAACCATTCCAAACAACAACCATAAGTTATCCCGGCATCGCGCTAACAATCCACGAACCTCGGAGTCCCCGCAAGACATACCCGATGATAACCCCCACTAGTTATCCCGGCATCGGGCTAGCAAGCCCCGAACCTCGGAGTCCCATCAAGACATACCCGGATTGGATAACCCTACGGTCACGCCCGACCGATACTAACAAGTACGGATCCCGGAGATTTATCAATCCTACCCAGAGGCACATCACTTTCAACGATCACATAACAATGAGCAGAACATCCAGCCAAGCAACACTTAAACATCACAACCTCCTTTCAATGGAGTAACAACTAATATCACACACATTACATTCTTACCGAACAAGTACACATAACATTACGTAATCCCCGGCAAAGGATTACGGTCTATCAAAGTGATCATAACATCTTTCAACATACAAAACCAACACACATATTACGAGAACACATATGTTCACAAAGTACACGAATTATCGTTGAACGACAACATTTATCGAGAACATACCGATCCCTTTTTACGTTCATTAAACATTGGGTTTCTCATAAAATCATTTATCAATAATATGCCTACGAAACATGAAACATATGGGCAAGATACTTGCCTCGATATCACGAGCGACGAAACGACGAACGGGCATGATCGGGTAGCATTCGAACTTCAAAAAACGACCAAGACTTCGACAGCCCACGAGTACTACGAAAATAGTACCACCATGAATCAACAATACTTCGAAAATATAGGAATCATCCTAATTTCTACCCATTGGAGCATTTCGCCGGACATCTCAAAGGCTCATACTAACATAATCGACGAACATAAGGATTTACGAAGTTCATCACACAAAGTCTCAATATTAACAAAGGATCTCGAGTATACAATGAAGATCTTACAAAAATCTGGTCTAGATCGGTTTAAATCGGCTGAAACCTCACAAACCCCCAAAATTCAAGAACTAGGGTTCTAAGAAGAGATTGCCTTGATTTAGATCAAGAAGATGATTAGATGTTGTTAAACATCCGCAAATCCGTTCCAAAATGAAGCTTGATGAAGAAGATCACTCAAAATCGCCTCTGGAGCTCACTCCCGTCAGAAGGGATGAAGAAGGGAAAGAAAATGGCGACTTAACGCTGCTGTCCAGTATTTATACTGGACAGTTATCAGCGCGCGCTAAACACCCTACATTAGCGTGCGCTAACGGGGTCAACGCCCCAGAGAAAACCGCCTATAACACAGTTAGCGTATGCTAGCCAAAAACCATAGCGTGCGCTAACGGGCCACGAAACCAGTCCAGTATCCCCTGGACAGATCTGCACTTACCATGTAGCGTGCGCTAGAAAAAACAATTAGCGCGCGCTGAGTAGTCGATAGCGTGCGCTAGCTACCAACATTAGTGTGCGCTAACGAGACCCCAGTCCCAGTCCAGTAGCTCCTGGACTGTCGCTGGGCTGCCAGTTAGCGTGCGCTACACATTCAATAGCGTGTGCTAACCACAATGCCATAGCGTGCGCTATGCCACAAACATTAGCGTGCGCTACACCACAAAAACCCAGAAACTCACCTAGTGATCCGAAACGACTGGGCTGCCAGTTAGAGTGCGCTACACATTCAGTAGCGTGCGCTACACCACAAAAACCCAGAAACTCACATAGTGATCCGAAATGCCTCCAAACACATGTCCCAACAAGGCACACCCAAACACGGCACAAAATTCCAACGATGAGGACAATAACAATCCGATAAAACCCCGAAAACTCGACGAATCCGGAACAAAAATCTCGGGTATTACATTTTACCCCCTTGAAAGAAGTTTCGTCCCCGAAACTTAAAACATAGGACGATCAACGCAAAACAATTCCAGATGACATAAGCTATCCATTGCCGACAGCATGTAACGAATCACATGCAGCACGTGGCTGCTACCATGCATGTCGCTACGTCAGAAAGAACAGAACGCAACGAACAAAATCAATATGGCTGACCAGCCCAAACAGTACCTCAATCAAAATGCAATCTAATCGCTGAATAGATACGAAATTCTACACACAAGGATTGGAAGATCGAAAACGAAGTTAATCTACCGAGCTCAAGGAAATTAAGAAGAAATCTAAATGTTCAAAAATTACGATACATGACCAACAAGACTTGACAACAAGTGATCGAACCACAACGATCGAGACACATTGGTCGAACGATCATATTCGAATCACGACGAACAATAATACTTGAACAACAACCCCAAATTTCACATCTCGACTCGAGACAGTATACGATCCGGTGAAGACAACAAGATGTGCATTCACATAAGATCCACAGGAAATGAAATAGCAATTGGAAAGTCATAACGACAAACGGGTTATTCTGAAACAATACCACAACTCGTTCGATCAACAAAAGCGCAAGACAGGACAAGTTCAGAAAATGTCAACGAACATAAACGAGTCGACAGAGTCGAAAGTACATAGTTCAAAATCCGATCCACTTCAAATAAAAGAAGTTAATCTCCGAAATTCGAAACAACAAAGCAAGGGAAATAACTCAACATACAAATGATAGACCACGCCCCTCCGGGACTACTCGGAGTCGATCGTGATATCAGCGCTCAAGTCCGTGCCTCGGAAGGCTCAGTGCCGAACTCGCAAAATTGAACCCGGTGTCCCTCGAGTCCGCACCTGTAACACGTTACTGGCGGCGAAGGACAATGTGCACGAACATGTCCCGCCACATTACAGTTAAAACATCTCTCGGCTTTACCAAAAGTCAGAACAGACGACTTGGAACTCTCATTTCCACGCATCGAGCGATGGAGCTTCACAGCGGAAAGGCTACGACATTGAAAACTAGAAACACCAACTCCTGCACTGTCCACACGGTCATCGGACTTCCTCTGCTTCTTCGACTCGGGAACACGCTCCGACGATAACGAATCTAGTTCACGGGCTAATGCTCGATCTTGATAGTCCCTCAGTGAAGTGCAATTGAATCCCGACATATACATGCGAATATTCGGCTTCATCCGTCTGTCAAAGTGAAGGATCCTCTCTTCCTCGGTTCTCACATGATCTCGCACATAACTGAGTTGTTTGCTATAATCGATGATAGCTTGCGACACCGATATATCTTGCGGTTCTGCCAAGTAGAATTCGTGAATCCTCTGCTCTCTAATCGGTTTCGGACAAAACTCAGCTTCCATAAATGTTTGGAATTCCGCCCACGTGACATCACGATCACGAGGTTTAACATCTTCCCACCAATTTGCGTCATCTTTTTCAAGAAGGTACTGAGGGATAGGTACCTTCCGCTCTTCAGGACATCCGACAGCCTCGAAAATCTTTCCCAACTAGAAAATCCAACCATCCCAGCCCAACGCATCTGCAGCACCGGCGAATCGAGGGGGATTCATACGAACTACCTCATGAAGCCATTGATTTACACCGATGTTATGACTCGCGTCAATGCTACATTGAACCACCTAGGTCAACTGAGTCATCTGAGTCGCGACATGTTGCAATATAGTAGCAACACCCAAACTAAAATCATTCCCACCGACATTCTCTCGATTCCGCATCTGATCCCCATGGCCATCAGCACCACGGTTACGACCACGACCTCTGCCCCTCGGCATACTAACAAACAACAACCTATGGCAATGAAAGATCATAACACATAGCAAGATATTCACATCTCCGTCTTAAATTAAACACCATTAAATCGTATACATATTACGATTTAATTCAAGCTAGAGCACAATATACAAACTATTATCCCGAAAATCTTCATTTATAATGCCGCTGTTATGTGAATTATAAATGCAATGAAATTAAAGTCATTCATTATATCAAGATCATTTTCTGTACGGGTTCCGCGCCGGAACTCACCAAGTTGAAAACCATGTTCAAAAACGTTCAAAAATGCCAAAAAGGCCGATGACAGTAATACTTTCAAAATACTCACCAAAAGTCATTTTCCAAATACCAAATACAGTCATAAAATACCATTTGAAATTACAAGGAGAAGACGTGAAAACTCAATAGTTTAAAAATATACGTTAAGTCACCCGACAAAAGAGTTAGGAAAAAGGGTCAACGAAATAACTCAAATTTACGAACCCGAAAGGTCATTTTAAAACACACATCACTTGGTAAAAGTACCAAAAAGTCATTTTGAACTTTACACATGCATCGGACAAGAACACAGTTCAAATTACACATAACCACACTTTGATCAGATATCATTATATTCCCTATTATTGTTGTAATTGTGCTTAATTGATAGTGGTTGAGTGTTCATACACTAAATCATACACGAGAGGAAAGATACGGATTGTAGATTAATTCGGTGTTATTAGGATCGTTGATCCGGCATTATTATAATTATATCTAAATCCAAGTGAGGTTTGTCTAGTACACATCGTAAACTAGATAGGTTGCTTCCTTGTCCGATAGAAAAGAAAAATGGTTTATCTTGGATCGACATAAAGACAAGATTGTAATGCTATCCCTCAGACCGATAGAAGATGAGGCGCAGAGGTTGATCTTAAGCCTAAGGAAAAAGAAACGAAGAGAGGACGTAGGCACATTTGGCCAAACTTCTATAAATATTTTGTCATTTATCCTCCGAAATTTAATCACGCTTCCGCAAAGTAAAAGAGTTCGATAACTCTATTATACTTCGCGTAAAATTCAAACGGCAAAGATACCAATTTTTCCAACAATTGGTATCAGAGCGATATCTCTTGAAAAGCGGCTTAACATCCGAGGAGAAAAAGATCCTATGGCGTTTCAATTTGCTCTGGTTGAAGGTCTTGCTCTAAATCTACCTACATTTTTTGATGGATCTAATTTTATGATGTGGAAGAAGAAGATGTCTATCTTCATCCGAGCCTACGATATCGAGCTTTGGAAAGTTATTTGCCTAGGTCCGAAAATTGCTACAAAACTGGACGGCTCATTAAAAAGCTTCGAAGATTATAATGATGAAGATTGGAAGAATGATCACTATAATTGCACAGAAACGCAATTATTATATTGTGCTTTAAATCCGGAAGATCACAACTGGATATCTTCATGTGATAGTGCCAAAAAGATTTGGAAGATGCTTGAAGTTACATATGAAGGAATGTCTCAAGTCAAGGAGATGAAAATAAATATGCTCCTCCACGAATACGAACTATTTATGATGAAGAGTGATGAGTCCATCACTAACATGCTCGGCCGATTTTCGGTCATCACTAATGGGCTAGCTTGTTTTGGGAAACCATTAACAAGTAGTGAAAAAGTAAAGAAAATCTTAAGATCACTACCTATTGAATGGAATGGCACCGTGACGGCGATCATGCAATCTAGTTATCTCAACACGCTCGATTTTAGCGCCCTCGTTGGTTCGCTAATAAATTATGAGATTGTTTTAAAATCACAAAATGCCAAACCGAAACTGAAGGAAAGAACCATAGCTTTAAAAGCTAAGATGTCATGAAAAATTGACATATTATGCCAAAAATAAAAATAAGTTTCAAAACTTATTAAATCGGAGAAGAAATGATATCAAGACGGTCGAATCTAAGAAATTGGACAACAAATGGAGAAACTGTGGTAAAACAGGACACTTTGCTAAAAAATGTCGAGATTCAAATCCTAAGAAAGAAGTTCTTATAGCCACGTGGAGTGACGAAGAGGATGGCAATGAATATATTCAAAATAGCCCCGCACTCATGGCAAGAAGTTCACACGACAAAAGCGACATTGAAAGCCAGCTTAGTACCTCGTCTCAAGATGAATTATTTGAAGCATTTGAACTTTTACATACCGATTTTCAAAATACTTTATTTGAAATTAAATCCCTCCAATCAAAAAATAAAATGTTGGAAATTGAAATTTCCTAAATGAAAGAAAAAGGGGAAGTTTTACAACCCGGTCATTCTAAATTCCTTGACGTTGAAAATAAATTAAAGGATGATCTTTTGAAAGTTCAAAATGAACTTAAGAATTTAATGAACAAATTTTCTTGCGGAAATGACTTATTTGAATAATGCTTTCCATTCAAAAATACTATTTAAATAAACAAGGGTTAGGATTCAAATCGCATAATAAAACCTAATCCTTAAGCTTTAAAATACCCCAATGTGAGAGATGTTTAAAATTTGGGCATCATATTTCGATTTGCAAAAGGCCAAGATGGACGACCAACTAAAAAGGTTGGGATTCCAAAAGGAACCATTATCCCGATATCGTCTATGTTTCAAAAGAAAAACTAACTCTCGGTTGGATCCCCTAAAATCAAAACTAATATATTTCCATCAATTGGTATTTTGATAATTAATATTTTCAACAATATTGGTATTCAATTCAGGGGGAGTTCTATTTTTAAATGGGGGGATATATTATTGCACTTTTTATTATTGCACTTTTTGATTATGACAAAAAGAGGGAGAGAGTATGCGAAAGGGGGAGAATATTGATAAAAATGATGTGATAAGGAGAATACGAGTCATGGAAGAATGACTAGAAAAATAAAAAAAATGAGAAGGAGTCGAAAAGGAGAAAAGAAAAAATGGGGAGGAGAAAACTAACGAAACGGACAAACACTACTACAAAACTATCCTTTAACAGCGCCCTTTTAACAGCGGTTGTTCGAAAACCGCTGTTAAAATGACGCGGTGACATACTTGTAAATAGTGTGCAATAAATTAACAGCGGTTATTTAAATAACCAATGTTAAAATAGCAACTTAACAGCGGTTTTATAATAACCGATGTTCAATTTATCCCAAAAAATTAAAAAAAAATGAACTTGTAATTTAACATCGGTTATTAAGGAAAACCGATGTTAAATAAGGACAATTAATAGTGGTTTAAACGATAATCGCTGTAAATTTTTTCTAAAAAAAAAATATATTTAACAGCGGTTTTAGGTGATAACCGCTGTTAAAGAAACACTGTCAACAGCGGTTGAAAAAACCGCTATTGTTTGCACATACATTTAACAGCGGGTGTTGCTTAACAACCACTGTTGTTTGATCATTAAAAACGAATAACAGTTCACGGTTTTATTTTTCTTCCTCCGCCTCTCTCTACCCTCTACTAAAATTCAACTGGAAAGCTTCACTCCCAATATCTCGAACTCTTCTCTCGATAAACTACTGTCTCTTTTCCTCTAAATCCCTAATTAACCAAGGTATAAATCAACGCTCTCTCACTCTAACAGTATCGAAGCAGTGCAGGGCTTAATTTTCGATCGGTGGCGGATAAAGGAGGCTAGATATAGTGAGTGGAGGAGGACCATAATCGCAACCAGATGTATTCGATGAGTTTTCTTCATATTCCAGATTCACTGCTTGTTCATTTTGAAGTAAGTCGGACGAACGTGGCCGTGGCTGCGGCGAAACCATGATGGTCCAGTGAGTTTCCTTACCTGAGTAATTTGTTATTTTTATTTATTTATTTACTTAAATTTTTGATATCATGTGACCTTACCCTTTAATTGAGTTTCATTTTGGAAGTTAATTGAGACTCGGATAAGATTTATTTGTCCAATAAATAGTTTCTCCTTCCCATCTTCTGTAATGCTTCTCTTCCCTATCTTCTCTCTAAAAAACTGAATTTCATTTCTACCTCTTATCACAATTTTATTTATTGTGATGCTTGGATTATATATTTATGGTTATTCATTTTCTATTCACATTCACCTCTCTATTTGAAGTTCAATATATGAATTTTTCAGCCGTGCCATTATCTTCCTCTAAATTTTCTTCCAGTTTTTAAATGATGGTGGTCGCTGGCTGGGCATATCTGGATAATGACTAATAGGATGTAGCAGTAATACTATATATGATGAATGTAGGATAAGGAATATATTTGATTATATGTGTAGAGATATAGCAGAATGGCTTCTTACAAAGGAAATAGTATGAAGGTGGATGGTGATTGACTCCTTACAAGATGATAAATGGATAATACTACTAATATCCTCATAAGAGAATATCCCTACTGATAGCAAGAGACTCACTATTCAGCCCTCAGTTTCCCCCCAATACCCGCCTCCTCACCTCATTTGTGAAGTCGTCCTTTATTCCCTCTTGCTCCATGTGCTCAGTGATTTCCTCAATCTCCTCCTCCAGTCCCTGACTGCCACCTAAGCAATTAGTTATTGTTCCTCCAATTTCCACTACACCCTTACTATTCCTTCCTAACTGTGTCCCACGTGCATTTTCTGCTCCCTCCCTATTTCCATTTCTGCTCCTTTTCTTATACACATGTGTCAAGGGCCTATCACAACACTCCCTCCAACCAGTTTGACCTTGTCCTCAAGGTCGAATTCAGGAAACACTTGGTCGATGACAGCAGCTTCTTTCCAAGTCTTATCGGAATTCGATAATCCTTCCCATACAATGAGGACCTCCTGACATTTGAAGGTTTGTCCTCGTGACATATTGAGCTTTTCTACATAATGTATATCTCCAATTTAAATTTTTTTTCCCTCTACTTAAGGCTCATTCTTATACCAACCTTTGTTGTGTTTCTGGTAAGTATGGTTATATGTATAAAGATAGGTGAAAAGGAAGTTTCTTGCTTAACCACAGTAAAACAAAATAGGAAATTTTGCTTTTTGTCATGGTTTATTTTTTGTTCTGGATGTTGTGCTACATATTTTGGAGCAGCAATGTTATTGATCTAGATCGGTTGACAAGGGAACAATAGTAGTTTGTAAGGGCTCATATTCTTGCTAAGGGAGTAGTAGTTTGTGAAGTGCATATATGAATTCTGAACTTGTGTTTCTATTTTTAGTTTGTATGCAGCTTTTGGATATTGCATTTAAAGTGGTTGAGTAGTTATGGTGTCTACCTGTACAGGTTATGTGTGACATTTATGCTTTGACACTTATTTATGTTTTTTTCCATCAATTCATAGAATTTAATTCAAGAAGGCGTGGATCTCCTAGCTTTTAGCAGGTGGGCAGTCTCATAATTGTGAGTTCGTTAAGTTTCAAATAGTTATGTTCCGTCTATTTATTGCCTACAAGTTTGAAGCACACGCTGCGTGCAGAATTTTAGAGATTTTCGCAATATTTTTTAGCGTGTTAAAAATAATAATGGTTTATTTATAGAAAATGCATATGGTTGGAGAATTGAACAATAAAATGAACTTAAGCTCTTATTAATGTTGTAAATCAACAACTTAAAGTGTCTTTATTATAAAACATATGAAGAAGAAGGAAAAAATCCCCACATAAATGCTGAAGAAACTCAGCTGCCCATATTTTTAAAGATCATTTTACATGATATTGTCACTGTGCTAGGAACTTTATAAAATTTATACATAGAAAATTATAATTTATACAAATAGTACATTATTACTTAAGATGATTTCCATGATTTGTAGTCTGAAGACTCAAAGACATTACATATCCTATAAATAGTATGGACTAAGTCTTAGTTGTCGTACATGTTTTTGGTAGAAGATTAAAATAACACTAAATGTGGCTGGTTCTAACTAAAGGAATTGCAAATTGAATTTCACTATGTGTACAAAAGAAAAGAAGAAAAATGGATCGAAGTTGGATGAATGCAAGTCGTAACAGTGATGAGTATGATAATGGAATCGAACAATTTCTTGAGTTCGACTGACAAAATCCCCCAGAACCTAATGAAAGATATTTTTGCCCTTGTGTCAAGTGTATGAACGGGAGACGACATGAAGCTGACATAATTCGTGAAGATCTTATTTGTGAGGGAATAAATACAAACTATACGATTTGGATATGGCATGGCGAACTAGTAGACATTCCAACTGAAGATACGGACGTAGATATAGATGGTGATCAATTTGAAGGCATGATTCGTGATGTTGGAGAAGAATCATTCCAATGAGCGCATGTTTATGATGCATTGAAAAGTGATTCAGAGACTCCTTTATATCCGGGTTGTAAAAATTTTACACGCTTGTCTGCCGTGTTGAAGTTGGTTAATGTGAAAGCAAAAAATGGGTGGAGTGATAAAAGTTTCACCGAATTACTCGAGTTGATACAGGAGATACTTCCAGAAGGTAATAAATTGCCTAACGTACTTATGAGGCGAAGAAGGTTTTGTGTCCGATGGGTTTAGCGTATAAGAAAATACACGCATGCCCTAATGATTGCATATTGTACCGAACAGAGTTTGAATTATTGCATAAGTGTCCTAGGTGCGGGGAATCATGCTACAAAGTGAAGCATGATGATTCTAGTGATGGAGAGAGCACACAAAGAGGGCCTCCAGCGAAGATGTTGTGGTATCTTCTAATTATTCCAAGGTTCAAGTGACTGTTTGCTAATAAGGATGACGCAAAGAATCTCATATGGCACGCAAAAGGGAGAAAATGTGACGGACTAATTCGTCATCCTGCTGATTCTGTACAGTGGAAGAAAATAGATCATTTATTTCCGGATTTTGGGGGTGAGGCAAGAAACCTTAGGCTCGGACTTGCCACAGATGGGATGAATTTGTTTGGTAATTTAAGCACTAAGCATAGCTCATGGCCCATCCTACTTGTCATCTATAATTTACCTCATTGGTTATGTATGAAGCAGAGATATGTTATGTTGTCAATGATGATTTCAGGCCCAAAGCAGCCAGGAAATGACGTAGATGTTTATCTAAGTCTGTTGATTGATGATTTGAAAATGATGTGGGATGAAGGGGTTGACGTGTTTGATGGGTACCACCAACAAAGTTTCAAGCTACGTGCAATGTTATTTTGTACCATTAATGACTTACCGGCATATGGAAACTTGAGCGGGTATAGTGTGAAGGGGCATCATGCATGTCCTATATGTGAAGAAAACACAAGCTACGTTCAGTTGAAAAACGAAAAAAAAAATAGTTTACACTCAACATCGGAGGTTTCTCAAGCACCATCACCCATATTGTAGATTGAGAAATGCTTTTAATGGATACCAGGAAGAGGGATTTGCACCAATACCATTAACATGTGAGCAAGTTTACGATCTCGTTAAGAATATCAATACTGTGTTTGGGAATGCTACAAAAAAGTCCGTTGCGACAAACATATGGAAGAAGAGGTCCATATTCTTTGATCTTCCATTCTGGAGCAAACTAGATGTTAGACATTGCATAGATGTTATGCATGTCGAAAAAAATGTCTGCGATAGTGTGATCGGCACACTTCTCAATATTAAAGACAAAACAAAAGATGGTGTCCACGCATGTCTAGACCTAGAGGATATGGGTATTCGTCCTCAGTTGCATCCGCAATCAGTTGGTAAATGAACTTATCTCCCCCCAGCATGTTGTACTTTATCAAAAAGGGAGAAAATCAGCTTTTGTAAATGTTTACAAGGCATTAAAGTGCCACAAAGTTACTCTTCAAATATTAAGAGTCTTGTGTCATTGCAAACTCTTAAATTGGTTGGCTTAAAGTCCCATGACTGTCATGTCTTGATGCAACAACTTCTAGCAGTGGCTATACGTGATGTTTTGCCTAAAAAAGTGAGGCATGTCATAACTCGCTTGTGCTTTTTTTTCAATGCTATATGTAGCAAAGTGATAGATCCTCTAGTTTTGGATGAGTGGAAAAATGAGGCTGTTGTTATCTTATGCCAATGGGAGATGTATTTTCCTCCTTCTTTTTTCGATATCATGGTTCACTTACTTGTCCATCTAGTTAGAGAGATTGAAGAGTGTGGCCCTGTTTATTTGATATGGATGTACCCCATTGAGCGATACATGAAGATTTTCAAAGGGTATACCAAAAACCCATTTCGTCCGGAAGCATCTATTGTGGAGAGGTACATTGCAGAAGAAGCTATCGAGTTTTGCACAGATTACATGTCACAAGTGGAATCTGTAGGGCTTCCTAAGTCTCGACATGAGGATAGAATTAGAGGAAAGGGTACACGTGGTGTTAAAGTTTAAACCAAGAGTCGAGATGAGGTGCTTCAAGCACATTTGTACATTTTGAATAATACTAATGATGTTCTTCCCTACTTGTCAGCTCACAAGAATCATTTGAAGATAAAGAATCCCCAAATGAGTGAAAATTGGTTGTTGATCGAACATAATAAGACTTTCTTAAGATGGTTTAAGGAACAAATTTCTAGCAGTGCATCTGAAACATTACAATGGCTAGCTTACGGACCCAAATCTGATGTCGTAACTTGGAGTGGATACGGTATTAATAAGTACTCATTCTATACAAAGTTACAAGATGACAAGAGTACGGTTCAAAATAGTGGAGTTTCTCTTCAAGCCGAGTCTATGCACTTTTCAAGCTCAAAAGACAAAAACCCAGTTTTGGCATCGACGAGTTACTATGGAGTTATAGAAGAGATCTGGGAACTTGATTATGTTAAGTTTAGAGTGCCTGTGTTTAAGTGCAAGTGGGATGATAATAATATGGGTGTGGAAACCGATGAGTTAGGATTTACTTTGGTAGATCTTCACAAGGTAGCTTACAAAGACGAGCCTTTTATCATGGCACACCAAGAAAAACAGGTGTTCTATGTCAACGATCCATGTAATGAAAGATTGTCCGTGGTTATTCCTGGAAGAAGTGTGGATATGAAGGAAACTGAAGAATCAACGTTTGACAATTGTGAATTTATTCCTTTGTCAACACGGTTACCCACTATCGTTGAAGAAAATGAAGCTGACGACATACATGTCATTCGAAATGACCATGATGAAGGTTTATGGGAGAACTATGTTATCTCAAAAGATAAATAAAAATCAGGTACATGAACGACTATATCTAAGTTTTGCATAGATACATATGTTATGTTTGTTCTCATTCTAAGTCTAACCGAATTAATTTATTTTTCTCTTATAAAGTGAGTAGGTGTTCACATAGAAATCGGTAGATTTTGTACTTACTAATCAAAATGTAGGTAATTAGATGTTAAGTTATAATAAGAGCCAATTTAGACAACTAGGTAATACGTTGTGTTTGACAAGTATTAGTTTTTTGACAAAGAGTTTTTCAAAAAAAAAATATTACTGTTGTGTTTGACAAGTATTAGTTTTTTGACAAAGAGTTTTTCAAGAAAAAATATTACTGTTGTGTTTGACAAGTATTAGTTTTTTGACAAAAAGTTGGGTTATTATACAAACATGTTACTAAAGTTTACTAAAAAATGCAATTTTGTTACTAAATTTTATTTTGTTACAAATAGGTTACTAAAGTTTTGTAACCGGTTACTTAAGTAACTAAAGATGTTTTAACTCATTGATACCGGTTACATTGCCAACGTGGATTTTTTCTTTTAAAAAAAATTTGACTTAGGGTTTGACTTATACCTAGGGGTGATTGCAGCATATAAAAAAACTACCTACACAATATTTCATAAAAAAAGTGTTTGGCTAATACATTTTTTTTAAAAAATATATTTTTTCAGAAAATAATTTTTTTTCGAAATATTATTTTTTTCTAGAAAATATTTTTTTTTATTTTTCGCAAAAAGTATTTTTTTAAAAAAAATATAAAAAATCCAGAAAATAATTTTATTTTTTTCAAAAAATAATATATTTTTTCCGAGAAAATAAATTTTTTTAAAAATATTTTTTCCAAAAATAATATTTCTCCGTAAAATAATTTTATTTTTCTAAAAATAATATATTTTTCCAGAAAATAAATTTTTTTCGAAAAATATTTTTTGCCAAAAGTAATATTTCTCCGTAAAATAATTTTATTTTTTCAAAAATAATATATTTTTCCAGAAAATAAATTTTTTTGAAAAATATTTTTTGCCAAAAATAATATTTCTCAGAAAATAATTTTATTTTTTCAAAAATAATATATTTTTTCAGAAAATAAATTTTTTCGAAAAATATTGTTTTGCCAAAAATAATATTTCTCGAGAAAATAATTTTATTTTTTGAAAAAATAATAGATTTTTCGAGAAAATAAATTTTTTTGAAAAATATTTTGCCAAAAAAATATTTCTCCGAAAATATTTTTTAATTTTTTCGAAGAAATAAAAAATTTCCATAAATAATGTTTTTTTCGAAACGATAAAGTTTTTCCGAGAAAATTTTATTTTTTATTTTTTTGAAAAAAAAGAAAAAAAAAAAGAAAAAAAACACGCATAGTAACTTTTTGTAAAGTTCAGTAACCTATTTAATAACCCCGTAAACTATAGTAACTTCTTTGTAACATTTAAAACTATGGTGCTGACGTGGACAAGGGGAACCGGTAATCATCCGGTTGCCCACTCTCGCAGTTACATTTGTGTAAGATTTTAATCTTTGAGTAACCCAGTTGACAAACCCGAAAACTTGAGTAACCTCTTTGTAACAAAAAAAACTTTAGTCAGAAAATTGTCATTTTTGGTAAACTTTAGCAACCTGTTTGTATAATAACCCACAAAAAGTTTTTCAAACATATTATTGGTGTATGTTGTGTTTGACAAATATTATTTTTTTGGTTTATGTTGTGTTTGACAATATTTTCATTTGTTTATACAGGCACATGACTTGTCCTCGGGATCCTTCTCGTTCTCCTTCTCATTCTCCTCATACTCCTCGCCATTCTCCTCCTCATTCCGCTGCTTCTCCTCATACGCAGACTACTACATCGAGAAATCCTACAATATGTAGAAGTATGGCCAAACGGCGTGTAGATGGGAAAAAGCTACCTCTTGATATTGATCCAATTAGGGGAAAACTTAAGTACGAGCACAAAGTCAAGTTGAGTACGTATTTGGGTACTATATTGTACGATCGATGGAATCACGTACCGGACAAGCCCGATAAGGAAATGCTGTGGTAGGATGTATTGGTACGTGCATTACTTTTGTGATTAATTATGTGTTTGACTTTGTGCTTAAATTAAATTAAATTATTCTATAAAAACTTAAATTAAATAAAATAATTTAAAAAACTGAATTAAATATAAATATGGATTAAAAGTGAAATTTATTAATACATTAATTTAATTAAATTATTCTACAGAAACTGAAATTAAATAAAACAATAATATATAATTGATTGATAATATGATCTGATGAATGAAATTATTTTCTGATTCCTTTTGTTAGTGCTACTCTCCGATTTTAGGTACAAAACTGAAATTAAATAAAATAATAATATATAATTGATTTATAATATGATGAATGAAATTATTTTCTGATCCCTTTTGTTAGTGCTACTCTCTGATTTTAGGTAAAAAACTGAAATTTATAAAAAAAACCTTAATTTAAGTAATTTATTTTCTAAAAACTGAAATTAAATAAAATAAATTAAAAAACTGAATTAAATATAAATAATCTGGAATAAAATTAAAATTTATGAAAAAACATTATTTTATCAAATTATTCTATAAAAACTTAAATTATTGCAAATAATTTAAAATTGTATTATTGATAATGTTTCAATTTGAATTGTCAATGTAGGCCAACTTTGATGTCAGTCAAATTAGCAATATTCGTCAATTTCGCACGATGACATTGCAGTCTATTGGCAAGATGTGGAGGCAATTTAAGACTGATTTGACCGGCGAGTATATATATGGTCCGTCGAAAGGGTTGTCTCCTTGCGAGAAATATGGTATATCGGAGGACGATTGGAAAGAATTCAAAAAGACTTGTGAGGACCCTACTTGGGAGGTAAATCTGAATTCAAAAGACATTTTCCGTAGCTCGATTACTTGCAGATATTTCCTTACATATTATTTCGATTCCTTGCAAATAATTTTCTATAGATCGATTCCACCTCTCGTTTCATTTACTTACATATTATTTCGATTCCTTGCAAATATTTTTTCCGAGGAAAAGAGAATCAAGAAACAAGATATAGCGAAGATGAACAATGCTCCCCATACTATGGCTCGAGGTGGATATGATTTTGTGGAGGTACATGAGATGGAGAGAAAGATGAAGGAGCGTAAAGAAGAAGCGTCAAAGTCTGGAGAAGATGTTATTATTGATCCTCCATCTCCTCCACGTCATCAGAGGTGGAAACTTGGTCGCCAAAAAAGATCTGGAGGAGTGTCATCAGTGTAACACCCCCAAAGTACGTCCGGAAATGTTACACGCCGTAGGTCCTTCTCACAAGGATCTATCAGGCTAAACTCCACTAGACTACACAATGATTGACCGACCGGCGTCAATCTAAATACAACGCAGACCGACAAGGTCATTAAACAATTCAGAAACTTTCACAGAAAAGGGATGACAACTCCATTTAATAAATGAAAATCTACACCCGTGCGAGGGTGAATACTCAACCAAATGGGAAAATACCGACCCAGATGGAATAAAAGAAAAAGACTCTGACTCTTGTGTGATTAGCATCGTCGTCTTCCATCTCCTTCCAAGCCAATCCCGTGATTGCTCCCGAGCTGCCAAAACCTAAGCGCATAACAGGCATCCACCCTCCGAAACCTCGGGGGTTAGCAAACTGGAATTTTGCTAGTGCAAGTACATAATATACAAGATATACGAACAATAACAACACAAAATTCAACCGTCGTGACGCCTTAACACAAACCATACATTCCCATAGTCAACACAGTATAGCACTCGTATAAACAAGGTGAAAAATAATCACATAGTCATATTCTCTTTATGGAACATAACACCAATTAAACTTTAAACGAGCCCAAGGAGTCAAAAGATTTAGTTTGAAAATCCACTTTTATAAAAGGAAAAGTATTTTGATAAGATAGTTTGAAAACATTATTAATGACTCGGGCCGTCTTGGGGTTTTGAAAATTGAATGGGAATACTTTTAGAAAATAATTTCAAAAGCTCTCGATTCCTTGACCCAAGATATGGAAAACAATTACACGAAAACATGTCAACGTTATTCGGGGTCCTCGACCCAATTTATAGAACATTGTCACAAACAAAATCATTACAACATCTCACAGGGTTCTCAACCCAATCCAAACAACATCATCACGAGATCAATCATCTCAACATTTCACAGGGTCCTCGACCCAATACACAAAATAGCACCACAATACAATCAAAGGCACAATCTCTCATTCGACATATCCTGCTCAAGACCCCCGATTAATTAACCCTCGGAGATTTCGTCAAACCTCCTTGGTTAATTAACCCTGATACCAACGCTTTAAAAATAGGTTGAAACAAACTTTCAAAAACACGAATCACGGTCTATATCAAGATAAACATTTAAAAGTGAGTTGAAAGAATTTGAGATACGAACATCGTTCGGTAACGGGGTCTTAGCTATCACTCAAATACCCGTAACCAATAAGCCTGCCAGGCGCCTCCCTTGCGCACCTGTGTACCGGCGTTCACTACACTATGTTGGACGCTCCTTGAACATGTTGTAACACCCCCATTCCGATCAGGGATATTACACGCCGTAGAACCTTTCCTCAAGGTTCTACCAGGCTGGTAACAAAACCGAACAACTCAACAACGCCTTTAAGGCTAAAATGACTCAGTAGACCGATTTGGTCTTTCAATAAATACATACAACTCAATTACAATACATGCCCATACAGGGGTCGAATACAACACACTCCCGTACAACGGGGAAAGGATACTGCAGCGGAAATAAAATATAACTAAACCAATATGACATCAAATGGGTCCTCGTGTGATTAGTATCGTTCATCTTTCATCATTTTTCATGCTGACCCTGTGTTATGCTCCCAAACCTGAATGCAAAAACAGACATCCACCCCCCGAATACTCGGGGGTTAGAAAAACTCCACTGTTTTGCTAGTGCAAGAACAAAGTGCAAATACGAGCCATACAATTCACATTCCATGAATAACATTAACCAGGAATCCTCAAAGATCCAAACGTAACAAAAAGTACTTCCCGAGGCAAGAGTTTGGGTAAAACTTTTCAAAACCGAAAGATCATAAATCAAGGGAAACAATTTATAAAACCGTTTAAAATGCCATCGAAAGTTTTAATAGAAAACAATTTAGGATTATCAAATCCTTCTCTTTCCAAAATCAACAGGGTCCTCGACCAGTAGGCGGAAAGCAATTTGCAAGAAAACCATTCAATCAACACAAGCGAGTCTTCACAAATATTTCCACAGGGTTCTCGACCCAAATCCAAATAATATCAACACGAGATCAAATGTCTCAACATCACACGGAGTTCTCGACCCAAATCTAAATAATATCAACACGAGATCAATCATCTCAACATCACATGGGGTCCTCGACCCAAAACACAGAATGTCAACACAGCCCATCAAAGACACAGCCTCTCGTCCTCCCAATACTGCTCAAGACCCCTTATTAATTAACCCTCGGAGATCTCGTCAAATGTCCTTGGTTAATTAAACCTGATACCAACGTTTTAAAACAAGTTGAAACACACTTTCAGAAAACATGAATCACGGTCTATATCGAGACCAGCATTTGAAAAGAGTTGAAAGAATTTGAAATACGATAATCGTTCGGTAACGGGGTCTTAGCTAAACACTCAAATATCCGTTACCAATAAGCCTGCCAGGCGCCTCCACTGAAACACCTGTGCACCGTCGTTCACTCCACTATGTCGGCCGCCCCTTGTACGTGTCACCACGCCGGCGTCACTCCCATAAGATCCGCCCCTTGAACACGCATCAGGTTAAACACCGTTGTTCACCAACCATAAGGAGCTGCACATTGCAGCGTACACCAGGCCGGAGTGCACGCCCCGCCCTCAGAGGCTCCCGGATATGATGTCTCTCACAACAAGTATTCATATTGTCACAAACATCAAGCACACAGTCAATCGTTGTAACAATTATCAAATCAAAACACCAATTCACATAATTTATCCGTCAGTCCACGACCACACGAATAAATAACAACACGCACGTCAACCATAACACGACGGAAAGAAGCAATATACGTACCCATGCATTATCAAGGGCAACATCAACACCAAACATATCCAAAGGATTCACGTAGTCACTTACAACCCACACAATTTACAAAACACACGCGTTTTGAAAGTGAGCCTTTAACGAGACAAGCCGACTCTTTTGAAAACTCATTTCAAACAAACAAACAAACAAACATACCAAGACGATCACCAATCATTATATCCACAAAATAAGAAATGTATGGACAAGGTACTTGCCTCGAAATCGGCACGCAAGTACTCCAACGAACACGGTACAACCGGGAAGCTTCGAAAATGCCCGATGCTATCGAAAAGGAAGATGACAACGAACGAAAGGGTTCAACACGGTTTCTTGTTGAGAAACTCGACCCTAACAACATACAATTAATAAATCAACGATCATACGAGGAAGAATAAACGTAGAACGTCCGAAAACCCCTCTATGACATTCTACCGGACACCTTCAAGGCGCCGGTCAAGAACTCGACCAAACAACGAATCGATACGATCCAACCATGGAATAACAAGGGAAATGATAAACTACAACTTAATAATCAATAATCCATTAATAATATACATTATTACGGATCAAACGGACGAAATCCAACCAAAACGATAATTTCCCTAAAACTAAATTTGTAGGAGATCTAACCTTGATTCGGTCGATCGGAGGAGGTTATGGGATGATTAATCGATGTTAGAAACTCAAGAACTTCGTGGATTGAAAGAACAACATCATGCCATCGACCTCTCCAAGCTTACAACCGCGGAAGGAAAGGGAAAGAATGAGAAAATGGGTGAAAAAACCGTCTGCTCGATCATATATACTGCGCACGAGCGGCCGGTCCTGCGCCTAGTCGTGCGCGCCCAGCCGGCCAAGCTGCCGGGGCCTTACGAGCAGGCGAGCACTCGCTTCGTGCGTGTGCGTCGAGCCGCCACGAGCACCGGATCGTGCGCGCAGCTCGTGCGCCACGCTCGTGCGTGCTGGCGGTCCACCGCCGCGTGGCGGCCAGTGCTGGCGCGAGGCTCGACGACTCGAATTCCCGAAAACGCACGAAACGAACACGACGAAATGCTCTCGGACAACAACATCGATCCCAAAAGAAATACCATGCAACAATTAATCGCACGCGACTATGAAAAGGGTCAAAACAACAAATACGAATGAGGATACCCACAACTTTCGGTAAATTACAAAATGGCCCAAAACGCCCGAAAATCACGATACATGATCGAATAACCAAACCGAAGTTCACAACACATCTAACAAAGTTAAACGGACTTATGGGAAACTCGAAACAACAGTTTCGTACGAGATTCGCAAGAATCGAACTTAAGTGCGAAAAAGTCGCCAAAAGGCAGAGAACTCAACAAAACGACACCGAAACGAACTCGAATGACAAAAAGTGTAGAATCAATCATTCTCGGAATAACGAAACGATCATAAGAGAGTCGTCAAAATGAACTTTCGCCGAAAAAATGAAATTACCGGAAATCGAAATTACAGGTATTACATTCTACCCTCCTTAAAAGAAGAGTCGACAGAGTCGAAAATACAGAAGTTCAAAATCCAATCCACTTCGAATAAAAGAACTAGTAGAACCAAAAGATGTTACTTCCGAACAAGGTTCACAAGAATCAAACCGAACTCGAAAAAGTCAGAGCGATAACCAGATCGACCCAAAACATATTCACAGCTCGTTCGAACGATGAAACCGAAATACAGAACAAGTTCAGAAAGTATCAACGAACACAAGAGAATCGGTAGACTTGAGAAAGAAAAATTGCAGAAGCCAAAAATAATATGGGTATTATATTCGACCTCCTCTAAAAGAATTGTCGTCTCCGAAACTCACAACAATGAAATCAAGGTGACGACACAACAAGCAACCGACAGAAACATCCTTCGAAGGCCTCTTAAAGCCTATTCTGATAACTGAGCTGAAGCGCAAACTCCGAAAGTCTCGGTAGCCAATTCGCAAAACTGAATTCGGTGTCCCTCGAGTCCACATTTGAAATGTGTTACCGACGAGAAGGACAATTTACACGTGCATGCCCCGGAACATCACGGTTGAAATGCCTCGGCTCGGCATACCGAAAATACAAATGCTAGATACAATGGGGCATAACGTCGCACAACAACATAGCGGAGATGCCAACTCAGCACAACAAAGAATCATAACACATATCATATACAACGATTACCATCGTAAAGTAATACACACACAAACACTACAGCAACGACGGTATCGTTCGGTGACCTTAACGGCCCGAACAATAACCAGCACATAATTACAAACATCATGAAACAATCACCGATGTACACAATCATATAAACCCAAGCTCTAACAGCTCGCATAGGTGCGATAACACGCAAGCCACCACGAAATGACAACATTAAAGATCGTCATCATACCTCCCACAAAGGGCTAACAAAACATATGCGTGGCGAACGACTCGACGCTCACGCCACCAATTCAATCACAATTCGGGGTTAACATCGTAACAAATGTTCGAAAACCATACATGCATTTCCGGTCCGCAAACAGGAATGATAGGTTTTAAAAACGAAAACCACCTTTTTGAAAACAATTTGGAAACACCGGTAGATCTTGAGTATCACCTTACGAAAAGTAGTACAAACACCATTATCGAGACTTTAGAGAACCATTTCGCATTTGATAAAAATGAGGACACTTTCTCTTAGTGAAAAACATTCAGAATATTCGACCCTCGGGTCTAAGAAAAAAAAATGTTTCTAAAACACTGAAAATATCTCAAAACATTTTGGTCATCGAGGTAGAAGAATTTGAAACATATTGTGGCACCTTGGATGTACCACGAGAAAATAATTCATTTTAAAAGTACGTCTCGAAATTTATTTTCTAAGATATACTCAAAGTTTTCAAAAATAATTCAATGGGCTAGTATGCCCAAAAATTTCAAGTAGTTACACGGAACCTTATAGCGTTGTGGGTCCCGCGCCGGAACCCACTAGGATAAAAACCATTTACAAAAACGCCAAAAAGGCCGATGACGGTAATATTTCAAAAACTTACAAAAGCCATTTACAAAATACTAAATACCGTCATAAGAATTTCGCCAAAACGATCAAGGCCATAATGTCAGAAACTCGGTTAAGGGAATCGATTTGCGAAATAAAACTCAGTCGGTAAAATACTGAAAGTCATTACAAAAGAACTCACGCAGCGGATAAAAGAAATACAGTCAAAAATGCACAATCCAGCAACACTACTCCTCATATGAACGAAATATGAGAGTCAAATAACCACATATCACGAAATCAAAATCCATAAGGGGATTCCGTCAATTAAAACATAATTATACCAGTAGCTCGCATCAGACGAGGCACAAACACAAAGAAGGGAGACTTACAGCCACAGGTCGCACGAAGATGATGATCGCCCCACGATACTAATCACGACCAACAAACTCAGATGACGCGTCGCGACACGACTCAGTCAGATAAAATCCGACGAAACAAGACTCAAATAACACGACTTGACCCGACAGCCTAGGTTTCCACAACCTAAGCTTCGATACCATTTATGTAACACCCCCAATCCGATCAGGGATATTACACGCCGTAGAACCTTTCCTCAAGGTTCTACCAGGCTGGTAACAAAACCAAACAACTAAACAACGCCTTTAAGGCTAAAATGACTCAGTAAACCTATTTGGTCTTTCAATAAATACATACAACTCAATTACAATACATGCCCACGCAGGGGTCGAATACAACACACTCCCATACAACGGGGAAAGGATACTGCAGCGGAAATAAAACATAAATAAACCAATATGACATCAAATGGGTCCTCGTGTGATTAGTATCGTTCATCTTTTATTATCCTTCATGCCGACCCTGTGTTATGCCCCCAAACCTGAATGCAAAAACAGACATCCACCCCCCAAATACTCGGGGGTTAGAAAAACTCCACTGTTTTAATAGTGCAAGAACAAAGTGCAAATACGAGCCATACAATTCACATTCCACGAATAACAATAACCAGGAATCCTCAAAGATCCAAACGTAACAAAAAGTACTTCCCGAGGCAAGTGTTTGGGTAAAACTTTCCAAACCCGAAAGATCATAAATCAAGGGAAACAATTTATAAAACCGTTTAAAATGCCATCGAGTGTTTTAATAGAAAACAATTTAGGATTATCAAATCCTTCTCTTTCCAAAATCAACAGGGTCCTCGACCAGTAGGCGGAAAGCAATTTGCAAGAAAACCATTCAATCAACACAAGCGAGTCTTCACAAATATTTCCACGGGGTTCTCGACCCAAATCCAAATAATATCAACACGAGATCAAATGTCTCAACATCACACGGGGTTCTCGACCCAAATCCAAATAATATCAAGACGAGATCAAACGTCTCAACATCACACGGGGTTCTCGACCCAAATCCAAATAATATCAACACGAGATCAATCATCTCAACATCACACGGGGTCCTCGACCCAAAACACAGAATGTCAACACAGTCCATCAAAGACACAGCCTCTCGTCCTCCCAATACTTCTCAAGACCTCTGATTAATTAACCCTCGAAGATCTCGTCAAATGTCCTTGGTTAATTAACCCTGATACCAACGTTTAAAAACAAGTTGAAACACACTTTCAGAAAACATGAATCACGGTCTATATCGAGACTAGAATTTGAAAAGAGTTGAAAGAATTTGAGATACGATAATCGTTCGGTAACGGGGTCTTAGCTAAACACTCAAATATCCGTTACCAATAAGCCTGCCAGGCGCCTCCACTGAAACACCTGTGCACCGGCGTTCACTCCACTATGTCGGCCGCCCCTTGTACGTGTCACCACGCCGGCGTCACTCCCATAAGAGCCGCCTCTTGAACACGCATCAGGTTAAACACCGACGTTCACCAACCATAAGGAGCCGCACATTGCAGCGTACACCAGGCCGGAGTGCACGCCCCGCCCGCAGAGGCTCCCGGATATGACGTCTCTCACAACAAGTATTCACATTGTCACAAACATCAAGCACACAGTCAATCGTTGTAACAATTATCAAATCAAAACACCAATTCACATAATTTATCCGTTAGTCCACGACCACACGAATAAATAAAAAGAAGCAATATACGTACCCACGCATTATCAAGCACAACATCAACACCAAACATATCCAAAGGATTCACGTAGTCACTTACAACCCACACAATTTACAAAACACACGCGTTTTGAAAGTGAGCCTTTAATGAGACTAGCCAACTCTTTTGAAAACTCATTTCAAACAAACAAACAAACATACCATGACGATCACCAATCATCATATCCACAAAATAAGAAATGTATGGACAAGGTACTTGCCTCGAAATCGGCACGCAAGTACTCCAACGAACACGGTACAACCGGGAAGCTTCGAAAATGCCCGATGCTATCGAAAAGGAAGACGACAACGAACGTAAGGGTTCAACATGGTTTCTTGTTGAGAAACTCGACCCTAACAACATACAATTAATAAATTAATGATCATACGAGGAAGAATAAACGTAGAACGTCCGAAAACCCCTCTATGACATTCTACCGGACACCTTCAAGGCGTCGGTCAAGAACTCGACCAAAACAACGAATCGATACGATACAACCATGGAATAACAAGGGAAATGATAAACTACAACTTAATAATCAATAATCCATTAATAATATACATTATTACAGATCAAACGGATGAAATCCAACAAAAACCATAATTTCCCCAAAACTAGATTTGTAGGAAATATAACCTTGATTCGGTCGATCGGAGGAGGTTATGGGATGATTAATCGATGTTAGAAACTCAAGAACTTCGTGGATTGAAAGAACAACATCATGCCATCGACCTATCCAAGCTTCCAGCCACGGAAGGAAAGGGAAAGAATGAGAAAATGGGTGAAAAACCCGTCTGCTCGATCATATATACTGCCCAGCGACGCACGAGCAGGTATGCACGAGCGGCCGGTCGTGCGCCTGGTCGTGCGCGCCCACTGTCGGCCAACTACCGGGATGCACGTGTAACACCCCCCGAGATATTCGGAGAATATCACAGCGCCGTAAATCCCGACCTCGGACCCACTAGGCTCATCTCACTCACAACGTATCAAAATTTGACAAAATCCACTTGGGAATCAATAAATTCGATACAAACAAGGAAGTTCAACCACGGACAAACAATACCATGAAGAAATACAAGAAGTTGTACGACAATGGAAAAGGACTTTCCTAAAGTACTCGAGTACCATTTATTATTACAAGGATAAAATGGACCAAAGAGAACAACGACCAAACAAAATGGAACACAACTAGACACAGTATCACGCCTCGCCGTCCTCATCGTATCGTCCCGGTGCTCGCTCGTATGGTTCCTTAGGACCTGAAAAACACAAAAGTAATTTTCCCCAAACGAGAGGGGTTAGGGTAAGTATTACAAGTGAAATGTCAAGTCTTATACATAAAAGCATATACACCAATTCAAAGCTATGATAATGATTTTCCGGAAAATGCAATTATTCAAACATATTTAGAAATGATGATATCTCTTGATTAACCGTGGACTCGACAATGCGCGAATCCCTCCTCGACCCCGTCGGATCATCTCGGAGTGGCTAACCCAAATGTTCACGGAACCGACATAAGTGGAACCCTCCTCGACCCCGTCGGGTCCTCTCGGAGTGAACGAAAGCAACTCTCACAATCACATGCATTACTTTTCACATTTAAGAACATAACTTTCACAAGAATCACTTGCCTGGAATCGAGAGGAAAGGGTACGAACGACAAGGTACCAAGATTGAAGGATTCGACAACTCCGAACCTAGACAAGTTCGTAATTCAATTATCAAAACCCCATCGGTATGAAAATAAGTTGGGATCACCCGAATTTACTACCCCGATACATGTGTTCCGGGAATAATTCTCTTGGATAGTGAATCGCAAGTCAAATATCCCAAGCACTCAAGAACTCCGGAAATATACCAATAAATCCGTAGGAAAACATGTATCCAAGGTAGATAACTCGTAATCGATATATTCTAACATAACAACAAGCTGGATCGAAGAAATTGGATGGAAAATCCCCAAATCCCGAAAATCTAGGGTTGTGAGAAGTTTACCTTGATTTGGAGCGGTGGAGAGGATTGAACGTTGATAAATCCGAACCAGAAACTCAAAGATGTTGCTAGATAATTGCAGCTCGAATTACTCCTCACAAATCGCCCGGAATCGCCTAAAATCGTCCAAGGAGGTGAAGGAAGGAAGAAATGACGATTTGGGAACGGAGATGTCCTATTTATACTAAATAGGGACTAGCGGGCGCTAGCCATGAAATATAGCGCGCGCTATCGGACTCACCACGCAATCCAGTTAGCCTCTGCCAGCTCCGTTAGCGTATGCTAACACCTGCTCATAGCGTGCACTAGTGAGTTCAATTAGCGTGCGCTAATCATTTCTAATAGCGTGCGCTACCTGGTAGTCAGTGCCCAGTCCAGAACCTACTGTCCCCAGCTCTGCTCTTTTTAGCGCACGTTACTCTAGTAACGTAGCGTACGCTACCACCAAAATCTAGCGTACGCTACCAGTCACACCTAGCGTACGCTAGGAATTCCCTTTTCCAGTCCAGTAGCTACTTGACTGTCTGCCTCCAATACATTAGTAGCGTGCGCTAATTATAATGGATAGTGTGCGCTACCCTCACTAAATTAGCGTGCGCTACCCATTACACGAAGGTAGTATAATCGCATCAAGGATCCGAAAACAGCGACGATCCGAACAAGAAAAGGGGGGTAAATCCAATTGACAAGATTTCCAAGATTAATATAAGCTTACTAAACACTTACATGAGTGTAAAAATTACAAAGCACAAGAGTAGAAGATTTACAAAAAGTACGGGTATCACATCCTACCCCTCTAAAATGAAGTTTCGTCCCGAAACTTAAGAAATGAATAACTCTGGGTATCTAGTGCGCATGCTTTCCTCGGTTTCCCACGTCGCTTCCTCAACTCCGTGTCGTGACCACTGAACTTTAACCAACGGTATGGTTTTGTGCCGGAGTTGTTTTACTCGATGCTCTAGTACTTTCACTGGCTTCTCTTCAAATGTGACATCCTCTACGATCTCGATGTCCCCGTAATCAATGATATGACTCGGGTCAGGGACATACCTCCTCAGTTGGGAAACATGGAACACACTGTGAACATGGCTAAGGGCTGGAGGTAAAGCCAATCGATAGGCCAGTTCCCCAATTATGTCGAGAATCTCAAATGGTCTAATATATCTCGGACTAAGTTTGCCCCTTTTCCCGAACCTGAAGACTCCTCCAATCGGTGATACTTTGAGTAGGACATGATCACCCACATCAAATTCCAAGGGCCGACGACAATTTTCGGCATAGGATTTTTGTCGACTCTGAGCGGTTAACAGTCGGTCTCGGATGATGGAAATCTTCTCTTTGGTTTCTATCAACATATCGGGTTCCGTCCCGACTAAATCTGAAGCTTCATCCCAACAAAGTGGAGATCTACACCGCCTACCATACAATGCCTCAAAAGGTGTCATCTTGATCGATGCGTGCCAGCTATTATTGTAAGTGAACTCGATCAAAGGTAGGTGTATTTCCCAATCGGTACTCCAATCCAGGGCACACGCCCTCAGCATATCTTCCAATGTCTGGATCGTCCGCTCAGTCTGACCGTGAGACTGTGGGTGGAAGGAAGTACTCAACCTCAATTCGGTGCCCAAGGCTTGATGGACCGCCTTCCAAAAATGCGACACGAAACGGCCATCACGATCGGAAACAATAGACTTTGGCGTACCGTGTAATCTCACAATCTCCGATATAAAAATCCGGGACAATCGCTCCGGTCCCCACGTGTCCTTAATGCCAAGAAAATGTGCCGACTTAGTCAATCGGTCAACAAAAACCCAAATCATATTCATCCCCGACTTAGTTCTCGGCATCCCGGTGATGAAATCCAAGGTAATATCCTCCCATTTCCATTCGGGAATAGGGATAGGTTTCAACAGCCCGGCCGACCGTTGATGCTCAATTTTGACTTGTTGACATGTCAAAGACCTTGACACAAACTCGGTGACATCTCTCTTCATATTATTCCACCAAAAACTCCTTTTAAGATCCTTGTACATCTTACTCGTCCCAGGATGGATCGAGTAAGGTGTAGCATGGGCTTCTCGGAGTATTCTGTCTCGGCTACGAGACATTGAACAAATCCTACCTTGAAATTTCAAAATTCCATCCTCGTGGATCATAAAACCAGGGGCTTTCCCTTTTTCCATGTCCGCCTTCAGTTGGACAAGCATTGGGTCATTCTCCTGTTTTTCCCCGACGTCGTCGATCAAGGACGGAATAGCCTCAAGAGTACACATCTGACCCTGAACCTGTTGGATCCGCACTTCGACTCCCTGCTCAATTAACTCCCGTCTGATCTTAACTTGAGGCGTAAGGGCCTCAAGCATCTGAAGAGATATCGACTTCCGGCTCAACGCATCAGCTACAACGTTAGCCTTTCCTGGATGGTAAAGGATTTCCAGATCATAATCCTTTATCAGCTCTAACCAACGTCGTTGTCTCATATTCAGCTCTTTCTGGCTAAAAATATACTTTAGGCTCTTGTGGTCGGTATAAATTCGACATGAAGAACCGTACAAATAGTGACGCCAGATCTTCAGTGCAAACACTACAGCAGCTAATTCCAAATCATGGGTAGGATAATTCAGCTCATACGGTTTAAGTTGCCGTGAAGCATAGGCAATCATCTTATCATGCTGCAAGAGTACGCACCCAATTCCTTGTCCTGATGTGTCACAATAAACCGAATACCCACCGACTCCCTGAGGTAGGGCTAAAACCGGCGCGGTAGTCAGACGCCTTTTTAGCTCTTCGAAACTCCGTTGTCTCTCTTCATTCCATTCGAACCTTTTGGACTTCTGGAGTAATTGAGTAAGTGGTCGAGCAAGTTTGGAGAACCCCTCAACGAAACTCCGGTAGTATCCGGCCAGACCCAAAAAGCTACGAACCTCCTTCACGTTCCTGGGTGGAGCCCAATCTAACATTGCCTCAATTTTCTAGGGATCTACCCGAACCCCTTCCGCTGAAATCACATGTCCGAGAAACATGACTTCCTTCAGCCAGAATTCACACTTAGAAAACTTTGCATAGAGATGCTGAGTCCTCAAAATCTCCAACACCAATCGCAAATCCCGAGCGTGTTCCTCTTCATCTCGAGAGTAGACCAAAATATCATCGATAAAAACGACTACACAATTATCAAGATGCTCAATAAATATTTTATTCATCAATTGCATAAATATCGTCGGTGCGTTGGTTAACCCAAAAGGCATAACCACAAACTCATAGTGTCCATACCTCGTGCGAAAGCGCTTTAGGAACGTCGGATTCCTTAATGCGAAGTTGATAGTAACCGGACCTCAAATCAATTTTCGAGAACACCGCGGCTCCCGGAATTGATCAAACAAATCATCGATACGCGGCAAAGGGTATTTATTCTTAATGGTCACTTTGTTCGATTCAGATAATCAATACACAAACGTAGTGAACCATCTTTCTTCCTTACGAACAAGACCGGTGCACCCCATGGCGAGGCACTGGGTCTAATATACCCTTTATCCAACAATTCTCCCAGTTGTTTCTTCAACTCTTGCATCTCTGAAGGTTCCATACGATACGGTGCCTTAGAAATCGGGGTTGCTCCTGACTCCAAATCGATTGTAAATTCAACTTCCCGCCCCGGTGGTAGTCCCGGTAATTCATCTGGGAAAACATCCGGAAAATCACTTACAACAGGAATCGAGGGAAGTTCAACTTTCCCATCTTCGACTTTCATGGCATAACACCAATACCCAGCACAGCCCTTTCTAATAAGTTTTGTCACCTTCAAGGCACTAATCAAAAATTTCTGACATCCCCTCTTGTACCCCGCAAAATGGTGTTCGGTACCGTCTTTGGCTAACATTGATATGATCTTCATGCGATAATTCATTACCGCACCATGTCTATCGAGTCAATCGTCACCGAGGATTAGATCTTCATCAACAATGTCTACGAATATCAAATTCGAAAACCACACTCTCTCAGTGATTAACACCGGACAATCTCTAACTTCTTTGTCTCCCACGATTCTATCACCACTGGGTAACTTAACCACAAAGGACTCACAAGGAGACAAGCCCTCAATATTCAATCGACGCACACAATCCAAAGAGATGAACGAATGAGAAGCACCAGAATCAAAAAGCACTCTAACTGGATGAGAGAAAAGAGAAATGATACCTGTCGCCACGGTAGCCTCTGGATCTCCATCTTTCCTCATCTCATAGACACGAGGTTGCATCGAACCAGCACTAGGGACTCCCCCTCTAACAGACTAACCACGGCCTCTGCCTCGACCGTAACTCTAGGATGGCTGACCCGTAGATGACTTCTGATTAACACTCGGTTCTCCAGGCGCAGGGGCTGATGCCTGAGTTCCAAGTGGAGTTTCTTCTTCCGTACAGTACATGGCTCTGTGGCCTTCCTGGCCGCAATTAAAACACTTCAATGGGGGTAGACCACAATCACGGTTAAGATGGCCCTGTTGGCCACAATTAAAACATGTCACAACCCGGTTGGACACATTAGCACCAGCTCTGAAATTCCGTTTACCTCCCGATGCACGGGAAGACCCTTTGGTTGTATAGCTTGCCAACTGTGATCCCCGCTGGTTGCCACCTCTACCGCTAGAAAACTTTCCAGTGGTCTTCTGCTTCTTACTCTCACTTGTTGTTTCGGTAGTAGTGAAGGACATATCATAGGCTAGTGCCCTATCTTGATACTCCTTCAATGTGGCGCAAGCGAAGCCCGACATATAGTGCCGAACTTTTGGCTTCATTCGCATGTCAAAGTGACGAACTCTATCTCTCTCTTCCTTCACTTGATTTTTCACATGGTTGAGTTGACGGTTGTATTCAATGATTGCTTGAGATACAGGGACATCCTGGGGTTTAGCTTCATAAAAGGCTCGAATCCTGGCCTCCTGAACAGGCCACGGGCAGAACTCGGCCTCCATCAATTCCTTAAACTCGTCCCATGAAACTTCATGATCCTGAGGTGTAACAGCTTGCCACCAGCTAGCCGCATCCCTTGATAGGAAGTACTGGGCAACTGGCACCTTACGTGCCTCTGGACAATTCACGGCCATGAAAACTTTATTCATCTCATTAATCCAATCTTCCCAGCCGATCGGATCATTTGCACCAATAAATTGGGGAGGGCGCATACGAATAACATCTTGTAACCACTTCTCAGCCCCGATGTCGATGTGAGGAGGTGGTTGGTTAAGTTGTACCGCACAGGTTAAAAGAGCCATTTGGTTCGCCACTTGCTCTGATATGGTGGCAACACCCACATCCGGTTGGCTCCTATAGAAGTTCCTGCAGGCCGACGGCTCTGATGACTACCGGTGCTAGGTTGAATAGAGTCCGACAAGCTAGGCATAATCGAGCCTTCTACCGAGCCGAGGACATGGCCGCTCCACCGGTGCGCCACGCCCTCGGCCACGACCACGGCGCGTCCACGTCCTCTACCAGTTGACATTCTAAAGAAAAATGTAAGTAAAATCATAAGAATAGCTCAAGCAATGCCATCTAGAATATGGACTTCTCATGTCCCATAATCGAATGATAGTGAGTGAATAAAGAGGGTAAATAAGATAGGAACTTACGAGTATCGGTCAGACGAGATGACGGCACAACATGATCTTGTGTTCTTGGAATAGTACATTTAGACCCAGCAATCCGACAGCCTAGGTATCCATAAACCTAAGCTCTGATACCAAATTCTGTAACACCCCCCGAGATATTCGGAGAATATCACAGCGCCGTAAATCCCGACCTGGGACTCACTAGGCTCATCTCA
The DNA here is from genome assembly GCA_033398695.1 of Orobanche coerulescens. Taxonomy (NCBI): domain Eukaryota; kingdom Viridiplantae; phylum Streptophyta; class Magnoliopsida; order Lamiales; family Orobanchaceae; genus Orobanche; species Orobanche coerulescens. The sequence goes on from CM065801.1 coordinate 68,275,899, forward strand.
CCCACAACGTATCAAAATTTGACAAAATCCACTTGGGAATCAATAAATTCGATACAAACAAGGAAGTTAAACCACGGACAAACAATACCATGAAGAAATACAAGAAGTTGTACGACAATGGAAAAGGACTTTCCTAAAGTACTCAAGTACCATTTATTATTACAAGGATAAAATGGACCAAAGAGAACAACGACCAAACAAAATGGAACACAACTAGCCACAGTATCACGCCTCGTCGTCCTCATCGTATCGTCCCGGTGCTCGCTCGTATGGTTCCTTAGGACCTAAAAAACACAAAAGTAATTTTCCCCAAACGAGAGGGGTTAGGGCAAGTATTACAAGTGAAATGTCAAGTCTTATACATAAAAGCATATACACCAATTCAAAGCTATGATAATGATTTTCCGGAAAATGCAATTATCCAAACATATTTAGAAATGATGATATCTCTTGATTAACCGTGGACTCGACAATGCGAGAATCCCTCCTCGAACCCATCGGATCATCTCGGAGTGGCTAACCCAAATGTTCACGGAACCGACATAAGCGGAACCCTCCTCGACCCCGTCGGGTCCTCTCGGAGTGAACGAAAGCAACTCTCAAAATCACATGCATTACTTTTCACATTTAAGAACATAACTTTCACAAGAATCACTTGCCTGGAATCGAGAGGAAAGGGTACGAACGACAAGGTACCAAGATTGAAGGATTCGACAACTCCGAACCTAGACAAGTTCGTAATTCAATTATCAAAACCCCATCGGTATGAAAATAAGTTGGGATCACCCGAATTTACTACCCCGATACATGTGTTCCGGGAATAATTCTCTTGGATAGTGAATCGCAAGTCAAATATCCCAAACACTCAAGAACTCCGGAAATATACCAATAAATCCTTAGGAAAACATGTATCCAAGGTAGATAACTCGTAATCGATATATTCTAACATAAAAACAAGCTGGATCGAAGAAATTAGATGGAAAATCCCCAAATCCCGAAAATCTAGGGTTGTGAGAAGTTTACCTTGATTTAGAGCGGTGGAGAGGATTGAACGTTGATAAATCCGAACTAGAAACTCAAAGATGTTGCTAGATAATTGCAGCTCGAAGAACTCCTCACAAATCGCCCGGAATCGCCTAAAATCGTCCATGGAGGTGAAGGAAGGAAGAAATGACGATTTGGGAACGGAGATGTCCTATTTATACTAAATAGGGACTAGCGTGCGCTAGCCATGAAAAATAGCGCGCGCTATCGGACTCACCAGGCAATCCAGTAGACTCTGCCAGCTCCGTTAGCGTACGCTAACACCTGCTCATAGCGTGCGCTAGTGAGTTCAATTAGCGTGCACTAATCATTTCTAATAGCGTGCGCTACCTGGTAGTCAGTGCCCAGTCCAGAACCTACTGTCCCCAGCTCTGCTCTCTTTAGCACACGTTACTCTAGTAACGTAGCGTACGCTACCAGTCACACCTAGCGTACGCTAGGAATTCCCTTTTCCAGTCCAGTAGCTACTGGACTGTCTGCCTCCAATACATTAGTAGTGTGCGCTAATTATAACGGATAGCGTGCGCTACCCGCACTAAATTAGCATGCGCTACAAGGTGTGCATAGCGTGCGCTACCCATTACACGAAGGTAGTATAATCGCATCAAGGATCCGAAAACAGCGACGATCCGAACAAGAAAAGGGGGGTAAATCCAATTGACAAGCGTTCCAAGATTAATATAAGCTTACTAAACACTTACATGAGTGTAAAAATTACAAAGCACAAGAGTAGAAGATTTACAAAAAGTACGGGTATCACAGCACGAGCACTGGGCACGAGCACCGGATCGTGCGCGCAGCTCGTGTGCCACGCTCGTGCGTGCCTGGCCGGTCCCTGTCGCACGTGGCCGGCCAGTGCCTAACCGCCAAGGCTCTACGACTCGAATTCCCGAAAGCGCACAAAACGAACACGACGAAATGTTCTCGGACAACAACATCGATCCGAAAAGAAATACCATGCAAGAATTAATCGCACGCGACTATGAAAAGGGTCAAAACAACAAATACGAATGAGGATACCCACAACTTTGGGTAAATTACAAAATAGCCCAAAACGCCCGAAAATCACGATACGTGATCGAATAACCAAACCGAAGTTCACAACACGTCTAACAAAGTTAAACGAACTTACGGGAAACTCGAAACAGCAGTTTCGAACGAGATTCGCAAGAATTAAACTCAAGTGCGGAAAAGTCGCCAAAAGGCACAGAACTCAACAAAACGACACCGAAACGAACTCGGATGACAAAAAGTGTAGAATCAATCATTCTAGGAATGACGAAACGGTCATGAAAGGGTCGTCAAAATGGACTTTCGCCGAAAAAACAAAATTACCAGAATTCGAAATTACGGGTATTACACATGTCACCGCGCCGGAGATCACTCCCGCAAGAGCCGCCCCTTGCACGCGCATTATGTAACACCGGCGTTCACCACCCATATGGAGCCGCACATTGCAGCATACACCAGGCCGGAGTGCACGCCCCGCCCTCAGAGGTTCCCGGATACGACGTTTCTCACAACAAGTATCCACATTATTTCAAACATCAAGCACGCAGACAAATGTCACAACAATTATCAACTCAGTACATCAAGTCACACAATTTCTCTGCCAGTCCATAACCACACAAATAAACAATAACACGCACGTTATCAATAAAAACTCAATCATAATAAGCCTTCAAGCATAACCAACCAACACCGCACATATATCCCTATATTGCGACTCAACCGAATATATATATATATATATATATATATATAACCTTACTATATTATATGAATAAGTATAGTTCATCCATCAATCCAAGTTGAGTACGTCAACTAGTGTTAGCATTCATCACTCGTCATTCACCGACATAGGCATATATATCAATATACGTATATACACACATATATTTAACATATAAATATATATAAATCTATATATATATATATATATATATATATATACAAATATATATACACACATATATATACATCTGTATAAATTCATACACTTCGACAACAATGATTTCACGTAGTTACAATTCGTATATCAAGGTACTTGCCTTGGTAATCTCTCACGAATACTTCGGAACCTATGGTTGATTGGAGAAATCCGGAACTCCAATGAAAACGGCGATCGGAAAGGTTCAACACCCAATTTTTGTAGGGAATTCATACCTAATATCCTATCATCAAATAAACAACAAATCACACGAGGAAAAACATTGCAAAACGACCAAATTTCTCTCTATGGCATTTTCCCGGACACCTTGAAGGCGTCAAACGAAAGTTCATATAAACGACGAATTGGAAATGATAAAACCATGCAAAGATGATGAAAATGATAGAACACAACTCAATCTTCGATTACCCAACAGAAATATGAGTTAAAATGATCAAATCGGACAAAGTCAACTAAAATCCCCAAAACTAGATTTTAGGAAATCATACCTTGATTTGATCGATCAGAGCAAGTTATGGAAGGATTAATCGATGATATGGACTCACTAATCTCATGGATTTATAGTGGAACAACATGTCCTCGTGTTCTCCAAGCACCATCCGCAGAAAGAGAAGAAAAAGGAATAGAACAATGGGTGTAAACCCGACTGTCCCGTCATATTTATACCCGTGCAGGACACGGCGCAACAAACGGCCCAGTCCAGCGCCGTGTCTACCGCCGTGTTGCGGGTCAGTGCACGACCTGACCGACACTGTAATATCCGCATTTTTCTTTCCCTTGTATTTTTATTTTTGGTGTATTTCTCGGTTGTAGTGGCCCTCGTGTATCTTTCAGCGTATCTTCTCAGTCATGTATTGATCTGATTCTCGTAATTGTTGTGCAGAACCGCCGTTTCGGGGTTGCTGTGGATCTATTATATGTTATGACACATTTTGAGATGTTCCGTTTGATGTTTCGTTCATATTCCAGTGTTTTGGACCGACTATATTTCGTACCTAGCACACGCTATGTTTGCTGCATAGCGCACGCTAAGGGGCCCTTAGTAGCGCACGCTACGGCTGCTTCGTAGCGCGTGCTAGAGAGCAAGCCCTGGGAGTGGCAGTGTTAATTCCAGCCCTCTGGACTGGCGGATTAGCGTACGCTATGTGGTCTAGCGCACGCTAATGTCGGGGGCTAGCGCACGCTGAGATGCCTGGTAGCGTGCGCTAGCGTGAGAGTCCAGTACTGGACAGTTTGTTACTGGACTCAATCTGTTGCCCAGGTAGCACACGTTATTGGTCGATAGCGCGTGCTACCGATATACTTTAGCGCACACTACGTTTGGTGTATAGCGCACGCTAACTGGATCAGGTGTGTACTGGACAGTTGCTTCTGGACTCGGCTGATGTCCAGGTAGCGCACGCTATTGGTCGATAGCGTGCGCTACCGAGAGATTATTATCGCACGTTACATTTCGAGTAGCGCACGCTAAGGGCCAGAAATATGGCTACTGGACTGGGACGCTAACTGTATGGACTGTAGTTTTATCCCATTAGCGCACGCTAACCTTGAGGATTAGCGCGCGCTAACACTTCCTGGCTATATAAACCAGGGAGTTGACCGAGATGAACATAATCTCTCATTTCTTCCTCCTCTCCGTGGCTAAGGCGATTCCGGGCGATTTTCTTGGCGATTTCTTCCTGCAATCATCTCATCCAACATCCTTCTTGAGTTCTTGGTGTATTATAACAACATCAACACGAATCTTTCATCCTAATCCAAGGTAAATCTCTTAGAACCCTACTTTTGGATAATTTGGGGGTTTTGGGATTTTCTTCCGATTCGTTCCGTTTTGTTGGTGGATTCAAGATGAATATGACTAATCTTGTTGATATCATTAGTTTTCCTACGGATTCATGGTATATTTTCATAGTTTTGCGAAATCGGGAGGGTTTGGTTGTGGTCCGCCCTCGTTGTTATTTTTATACAAATATACATGAATCGTAGGCGGGTTTACGGGTGTATTCCATTTCCGTAATCGTTTAGGAGTGGTTGTGATTGTGTTATACGAATCGTTAGGTTTATTCGTCGGTTCCTCGCGGTCGTGCTTGATTCTTCCGTTCCGTTCGTGTCACCGTCTATTAATCGAGGCAAGTACCCTTATGAACTTACATTCTTGACATAATAGTATTGCGTGAGAAATGGTGTGTGTGTGTGTGTATGCTCACTACGGGTTAGATCCGACGGTGTCTCGGTAGGGGTCCACAGAGACGTGGATCGACGAGCTTGCTTTTAACCACTACGGGTTAGATCCGACGGGGTCTCGGTAGGGGTCCACATAGACGTGGATCGATGGTTAATTGTGGTGCATTTTACAAATGTGATTTGATTATGGCATTTCCGGAAAAGAGTGTTTTGGAACTATGTTTTGTTGATTGCATGCATGTACTATATTTGTGAGATGTAAGCTGTTCATTTGGTTACTTGTACTAGCGTAATTGCTAACCCCTCTGGGGACCCATTTTGGGGAAATTCGTTTTATGAATTTCAGGTCAGGTTCATCGAGACGAGCGGGCGCTGGACCAGTACGCGGATGATGGCCGTGCGTGATGATTGTGCACGAGTGATGTCTTAGTGTCTTCTATGTTTTAATCTTTTGTGGTTTTTGAACTAATAGTAGTACTCGATTACTTAAGAGTTCTTGTTCGTCCGGACTGTATTGTTGTCTATTATGTTTGTGTTGGATGATGGTGTTATGTTTGACCGGTTGAACCGGGTGGATTATTCTGTTTTGCGTCTTTATGACGAGGTGTTATTTTGTCGTTTCTATGAGTCGATGAGTATGATGTTGTTCAGCCTGGTGGGTCCCATATAGGGATTCACGGCACTGTAATATACCTCGAATATCTTGGGGGTGTTACAGAAAATGGTATCAGAGCTCTAGGTTTATGGATACCTAGGCTTGTCAGTTTACTGGGTCTTGTTGTGTTTCGTTTTGCACATCATCATCACGCTGCCATGATTCCGGTACTACCAGTGTCCGTAAGTTTTTCCTAACTTTATTCCTTATTTCCTTGTATCGCACCTTTGATTCTCGATTGTGATTGTTTCTCTTCTCGTACTCACCATCGTAATGGCTTTTGCTACTTATTTAACATCAGTATGGAAGCTGGAAGAGGCCGTGGTCGTGGACGCGGCCGAGGACGTGCGGCAGCCGGTGGGGCGGCCACCTCGCAGTCTTCGGGAGCCGGCAGTACCGGCGACCATCACAGTCATGCTTCTTCTCAGGAGCGCGCCGACCTTGGTATTGCGGCCGTTATGCAGCAAATGGTGAACCAAATGGCGGTGATAGCTCAAGCGGTTCAGAACATGGATCAGGCCCATGCTAATCGGGGCGGAGCGGACCGTTGGCTCCAAGATGTCATCAAGATGCATCCTCCTCAGTTTTTGGGAGCTTCAGACCCGATTGGCTGGGAAGGGTGGATCAAGGAGATATCTAAAGTCTTCACTGCTACCAATTGTCCCGAGGACCCTAAGGTCCCTATTGCCCAGTACTTTCTCACTGGGGATGCTACGGATTGGTGGGAGGCCGTTGGGCCCATGGACCATATTGCTTCGTGGGCCGAATTTCAGGAATTGATGGAGACCGAATATTGCCCGTGGCCAGTCAGACAGGCTCGAGTACATGCTTTCTATGATGCTCAACCACGGGATATTCCCGTATCTCAAGTTATTGCTGATTTTAACAAGAAGTTGGGTTATGTGAAGGCCCAAGTTGTCGAGGAGAGCGACAAAATTTTACATTTTTCCAGGCGGATAAATTGTCGATTCGGGACTATATGTCGGGGCTCGTCTATACTACCTTGAAGGATTACCAGAGTAGGGCCCTTGCTTACGATATGTCAGTGATAGTTAGCAAGGTGGCCCGCGAGATCAAGAAGCAGAAGTCCCAATCTGCTAACTTCCCCGCCGGCGTTGGTCCAGCTCGTTCCGCTGGGGGGTCCTCGTGGAACTTCTAGTGCTCCTTTCCGTGATGTGAAGTGTTTCAATTGTGGTCGTACAGGCCACGTCAGTCGTACTTGTTTGAGCCATTTATTGACATGTAATCAGTGTGGCCAGCCGGGCCACAAGGCTGCTTTCTGTGCGGAGAGGGAGAGAATCCTTGGTGCTCGGGCTTCCATTCCAGCGCCTAGGGAACCAAGTGTGAATCAAGGATCGTTTGCTTCTCAATCTCCGCCAAGTGCTAGTCGAGGGAGAGGTCGGGGTCAGCCCGCTAAAGGGGGAGCTTCCAGTGTCGGCTCAGCCCACCCGCGTGCCTATGAGATGCGAAGAGCCGATGACCCAGCGGCTACCATGGCGACAGGTACCGTTCATATTTTTTCTCATCCTGTCAGTGTGCTTTTCGATTCTGGTGCTACGCATTCGTTCATATCTCTAGAGTGTGTGCGCCGTTTGAATCTCGACTGTTTGACGCCTTGTGAGCCCTTCATCGTTAAGCTTCCTAGCGGTGATAGGATCGTTAGTGATCAGGAGGTTCGAGACTGTTCTGTGCTTATTTGTGAGAGGGTTTGGCCCTCTAATCTTATTATTGTGGGTATCGAGGGTGAGGATTTGATTCTTGGGGATGATTGGCTCGAGCGGCATGGTGCGATCATGAACTACCACACGAGAATCATCACTATGTTAGTCGAGGACGGCACCGAGCACTCTTTCGCGGGGCGAAAGAGGGGAAACCAGAAGTTCGTTATTAATGCCTTGAAGGCGATGAGACTCCTGCAAAAGGGGTGTACTGGCTTTTGGTGCTACGCCTTGAAGGCGGAGAGTGGTGGAGTCGAACTTTCGTCGATTCTTATCGTTAGTGAGTTTCCTGATGTATTTCCTGACGAGTTACCGGGATTGCCACCGGATAGTGAGGTCAAGTTTGCTATAGAGTTAGAGCCGGGTGCGGCTCCTATTTCGAAGGCGCCGTATCGTATGGCACCTTCGTAGATGTCCGAGTTGAAGAAGCAGTTGAGTGAGCTTCTTGAGTCGGGGTATGTTCGACCGAGCGCCTCGCCTTGGGGCGCACCGGTCCTGTTTGTGCGGAAGAAGGATGGTTCACTACGTTTGTGTATCGACTATCGCGAACTAAACAAGGTTACCATCAAGAACAAGTATCCGTTGCCGAGAATTGATGACTTGTTCGATCAGTTGCAGGGAGCGGCGGTGTTTTCGAAGATTGATTTGAAATAGGGGTACTATCAGCTCCGGGTGAGAGAGTCCGATGTGCCGAAAATAGCTTTTCGGACGAGATACGGACATTATGAGTTCGTAGTTATGCCTTTCGGGTTAACTAATGCGCCGGCGGTGTTCATGCAGTTGATGAACAAAGTCTTTATCGAGTATTTGGATAAGTGTGTCGTCGTCTTCATTGACGATATTCTTATTTATTCGAGGAATGAGGAAGAGCATGCCCATCATTTGCGGGTAGTGTTAGACATTTTGAGGACCGAGTAACTCTATGCAAAGACCTCGAAATGTGAGTTCTGGCTGAAGGAAGTGATGTTTTTAGGTCACGTGATTTCAGCCGAGGGGGTTCGTGTAGATCCACAGAAGATCGAGGTAGTGTTGGATTGGGCACCGCCCAAGAATGTGAAGGAGCTCCGTAGTTTATTGGGTTTGGCTGGCTACTATCGTAGGTTCGTCGAGGGTTTCTCGCAACTAGCTCGGCCACTTACACGGTTGCTCCAGAAATCCGAGAAATTTGTCTGGAATTACGAGAGACAGTCGAGTTTCGAGGAACTGAAGAGGCGTTTGACTTCAGCCCCAGTTTTAGCGTTGCCGTGCGGCAACAAGAGTTTTGCCGTTTATAGCGATGCTTCGGGTCAGGGTCTCGGGTGCGTATTGATGCAGCACGGCAAGACCATTGCCTATGCGTCGAGACAGTTGAGGCCATATGAGCTGAACTACCCTACTCATGATTTGGAGTTAGCAGCAGTCGTTTTTGCACTCAAGATTTGGCGTCACTATCTTTTCGGCTCTGCATGTCAGATTTTTACCGATCATAAAAGTCTGAAATACATATTTACTCAGCGGGAGTTGAATATGAGGCAGAGGAGGTGGTTAGAGTTGATTAAGGATTATGACCTCGAAATCCTTTATCATCCGGGCAAGGCGAACGTCGTGGCCAACGCCTTGAGTCGGAAACCGGTGGCGTTGCGAATGCTTGAGATCCTTACATCTCAGTCTGAGCTTCGGCGGGCTTTGATCGAGTTAGATGTTGAGGTTTTGTTGCCTGGAGCTGTCGGGCAACTTTGTGCTTTAGAGATTTCTTCATCTTTGATCGATGAAATTAAGCTGAAGTAGTTAGAGGATCCGATGATTACTCAAATCCGAGAGAACGTTCTTAAGGGAAAGTGTCCTGAGTTTGTGATTCACGAGGATGGTGTCTTCAGATTCTAGAGTCGGCTTTGTGTACCAAACGACTCAGAGTTGAGACAGAGTATTTTGCATGAGGCCCATGCTACACCTTATTCCGTTCATCCTGGTTCGAGTAAGATGTACAAGGACCTGAGAAGAAATTTTTGGTGGAATGATATGAAGGAGGAGGTCGCACAGTTTGTAGCGAGATGTTTGACTTGTCAGCATGTCAAAATCGAGCATCAGCGACCGGCTGGGTTATTGCAGTCACTTCCCGTTCCGGAATGGAAATGGGAAGATATATCGATGGATTTCGTTACGAGTTTGCCGAGATCGAGGTCGGGCATGAATATGGTATGGGTGATTGTTGATCGTCTGACCAAGTCGGCACATTTTCTGGGCATCAAGGACACTTGGGGTCCAGAGAAATTGGCTCGTGTGTTTATCGCGCAGATTGTAAGGCTTCACGGTACTCCGAAGTCTATTGTTTCGGATCGTGATGGCCGTTTCGTATCGCACTTTTGGCAGGCGGTGCATAAGGCGTTGGTTACCCGCTTGCATTTGAGTACCTCTTTTCATCCCCAGTCAGATGGACAGTCGGAACGCACTATCCAGACATTCGAGGATATATTGCGTGCTTGTGCTCTCGATTGGAGTAGTGATTGGGAGGAACATTTGCCATTAATCGAATACACGTACAACAACAGTTGCACGCGTCGATTCGGATGGCACCGTATGAGGCACTTTATGGGCGACGATGTCGATCACCGATTTGTTGGAATGAGACGTCCGATTTGGTCGGGACCGAGACGGATGTCGTTTTAGAGACGAGACGGAAGATAGAATTAATTCGGGAACGGATGTTGACTGCCCAGAGTCGACAAAAGTCGTATGCCGACATCCATCGTCGACCCTTGGAATTCGAAGTGGGAGACCACATTTTGCTAAAGGTGTCTCCGACGAAGGGAGTTTTTCGTTTCGGGAAAAAGGGGAAGTTGAGCCCGAGATTTATTGGGCCCTTTGATATTCTCGAGCGAGTCGGTGAATTAGCATACCGTTTGGCACTACCCCCGACCTTGAGTCATGTTCATAGCGTTTTTCATGTTTCCCAGCTGAGGAAATACGTCCCGGATCCTAGTCACGTTATCGATTATGGTGAGATTGATGTCGCCAAGAATATTACTTTTGAGGAGCGTCCCTTGAAGATTTTGGAGCGTCGTGAGAAACGACTAAGGCATAAGACCATCTCTTTGGTCAAGGTGCAGTGGTCGAGACACGGTGTCGAGGAGGAAACTTGGGAAACCGAGGATAGCATGCGTGCTATGTAACCTGAGTTGTTTGTTTCTTAAGTTTTGGGACGAAACTTATTTTTAGAGAGGTAGAATGTAATATCCGCATTTTTCTTTCCCTTGTATTTTTATTTTCGGTGTATTTCTCGGTTGTAGTGGCCCTCGTGTATCTTTCAGCGTATCTTCTCAGTCATGTATTGATCTGATTCTCGTAATTGTTGTGCGGAACTGCCGTTTCGGGGTTGTCGTGGATCCATTCTATGTTATGACGCGTTTTGAGATGTTCCGTTTGATGTGTTCATATTCCAGTGTTTTGGACCGATTATATTTCGTACCTAGCGCACGCTATGTTTGCTGCATAGCGCACGCTAATGGGACCTTAGTAGCGCACGCTACGGCTGCTTCGTAGCGCGCGCTAGAGAGCAAGCCCTGGGAGTGGCAGTGTTAATTCCAGCCCTCTGGACTGGCGGATTAGCGTACGCTACGTGGTCTAGCGCACGCTAATGTTGGGGGCTAGCGCACGCTGAGATGCCTGGTAGCGTGCGCTAGCGTGAGAGTCCAGTACTGGACAGTTTGTTACTGGACTCAATCTGTTGCCCAGGTAGCGCACGTTATTGGTCGATAGCGCGCGCTACCGATATACTTTAGCGCACGCTATGTTTGGTGTATAGCACGCGCTAACTGGATCAGGTGTGTACTGGACAGTTGCTTCTGGACTCGGCTGATGTCCAGGTAGCGCACGCTATTGGACGATAGCACGCGCTACCGAGAGATTATTAGCGCACGTTACGTTTCGAGTAGCGCACGCTAACGGCCAGAAATCTGGCTACTGGACTAGGACGCTAACTGTATGGCCTGTAGTTTTATCCCGTTAGCGCACGCTAACCTTGAGGATTAGCGCGCGCTAACACTCCCTGGCTATATAAACCAGGGAGTTGACCGAGATGAACATAATCTCTCATTTCTTCCTCCTCTCCGCTGCTAAGGCGATTCCGAGCGATTTTCTTGGCGATTTCTTCCTCCAATCATCTCATCCAACATCCTTCTTGAGTTCTTGGTGTATTATAACAACATCAACACGAACCTTTCGTCCTAATCCAAGGTAAATTTCTTACAACCCTACTTTTGGATAATTTGGGGGTTTTGGGGTTTTCTTCCGATTCGTTCCATTTTGTTGGTGGATTCAAGATGAATATGATTAATCTTGTTGATATCATTAGTTTTCCTACGGATTCATGGTATATTTTCATAGTTTTGCGAAATCGGGAGGGTTTGGTTGTGGTCCGCCCTCGTTGTTATTTTTATACAAATATACATGAATCGTAGGCAGGTTTTCGGGTGTATTCCATTTCCGTAATCGTTTAGGAGTGGTTGTGATTGTGTTATTCGAATCGTTAGGTTCATTTGTCGGTTCCTCGCGGTCGTGCTTGATTCTTCCATTCCGTTCGTGTCACCGTCTATTAATCGAGGCAAGTACCCTTATAAACTTACATTCTTGACATAATAGTATTGTGTGATAAATGGTGTGTGTGTGTGTATGCTCACTACGGGTTAGATCCGACGGGGTCTCGGTACGGGTCCACAGAGACGTGGATCGACGAGCTTGCTTTTAACCACTACGGGTTAGATCCGACGGGGTCTCGGTAGGGGTCCATAGAGACGTGGATCGACGGTTAATTGTGGTGCATTTTACAAATGTGATTTGATTATGGCATTTCCGAAAATGAGTGTTTTGGAACTATGTTTTCTTGATTGCATGCATTTACTATATGTGTAAGATGTAAGCTGTTCATTTGGTTACTTGTACTAGCGTAATTGCTAACCCCTCTGGGACCCGTTTTGGGGAAATTCGTTTTATGAATTTCAGGTCAGGTTCATCGAGACGAGCGGGCACTGGACCAGTATGCGGATGATGGCCGTGCGTGATGATTGTGCTCGAGTGATGTCTTAGTGTCTTCTATCTTTTCATCTTTTGTGGTTTTTGAACTAATAGTGGTACTCCAGTACTTAAGAGTTCTTGTTCGTCCGGATTGTATTGTTGTCTATTATGTTTGTGTTGGATTATGGTGTTATGTTTGACCGGTTGAACCGGGTGGATTATTCTGTTTTGCGTCTTTATGACGAGGTGTTATTTTGTCGTTTCTGTGAGTCGATGAGTATGATGTTGTTCAGCCTGGTGGGTCCCATATAGGGATTCACGGCGCTTTAATACACCTCGAATATCTTGGGGGTGTTACAGACACGGCGCAACAAACGGCCCAGTCCAGCGCCGTGTCTACTGCCGTGTTGCGGGTCAGTGCGCGACCTGACCGACACGGCGCAACACCCGGCGCAAGACACCTGCGCGTGTGTCTTGGTCATGTCCGACACGGTGCAACACCCGGCGCAAATCTTGCGCGGGTTCTCGGCCGTGTCTCGGCAGGCCTCCTAGTCCTGGATGACCTGGTGCAGGACACGACGCTCGGCAGCGCCGTTTTCACCGATGTTTCGTACAGGTCCGGCCAGCGAAGCTCTGGTTGAAAAACAATTCCGGCACAATCCGAAAATTACGATAGGACCACAACAATGATCCAGAAGAAGACGAAAAATAATAAAACAGGACATACGATTAGCTCGACTCACACAGTGATAAGTCGTACCCGACGAATATCACAACACGGTACATCACGCCGTACCAAGAAGTCGTCCACAGAACAAAATGACCGGTACAACCGGAAAAATTCGAAAATAACCGGAACAGAAATCTCGAGTATTGCAACTATAACGTACTGGTTATGATCCAAAATGATAACGAGCAAATTACGAAGCATAAAATGCCCCAAGCACGGAACGAACACGATGAAAAGCTCGAGGACCACATCAACGATCCGAAATGAAAGTAATGATATACAACAATTCACCACATATGGCCCTAAATACAAAATCGATCGTCGAGAGGAAGAAATAATTAAATGCTAACGCTCGACAGTTGAGAAATTTCCGGTCTACAAAGAAAAATTCAAATTAAACTAGAAATGAAAAATCTCGGGTATTACATTCTACCCCTCTAAAAATAAGTTTCGTCCCGAAACTTAAAGTAAGGAGCGGTGGAATAATCAAGCAAAAGTAATTACGTGCTCAGCCCCAAAACATCACGAGCAAAGCGCGAATGTAAGGTTCCAGAAGTACGATGAACTGACCTAGCAAGTACAAGGCATTTTAAAATGGTCGAAAGGTTCACAGATGAATTACCAACAATGAAAGTCATCCCATACCGAAAATACTAAGAAGAGTACGGGTAATATATTCCCCCGTCTAAGAGGACATTTCAATCTCGACACTTAGAACCATAAGAGTTGGAAATATAAAGCAATGAAAAAAAAAGCGATCAAGTCACGATTGTTGAAGAAGACATAGCGTAAAATCTTCATCCTGCTGTGCTAGGCTCTCCAGAAGGAGACGTAGGGTTTTGGGGTACTCCCTGGTCGTTCGCTCTGCCCGCCGAAAGGGCAGCATTCCTTGCCAATTCGGAAACTCTCTCGCAGTGTTTCTCCCGATGACCTTCACACCCGCACCGGTAACAAGTCAAGAGTGGAGAGGGACAATTTGCACGTACGTATCCCTGACAGTTACAGTTGAATCATCTTCTCTTCTTACCGTGAGTAACCGATGCTGGTTTGGGATTTCCAGCGTTCACTCCCGACCGCGAAGATGACGCTTTCGAACGACGTGAGGGTTTGGGAGCCTTAGTCTCTTCGCCGCCCAGAAACTTTCCAGATTTCCTTGGTTTCTTTGTCTCGCTCGTGGGCTCGATCACTGAGGAGATTTCATAGGATATCGTTTGATCTTGGTACTCCTTCACTACAACATGGATAGTTGTCGTATGAACCACCTCGCTGCTTCCACTTCCACCATCCTATCTACATTCGCCAAGGCTCGACATACTAATACAGATAGTACCATTCAGCATTATCAAATAATCAGTCGTACAGTATACCACAATTATCAACACAATGTTTAGTTAACACCTTTAGAATAACGGTAATATCGTAAGGCACAATGTTTTCTGAAGTCGATTTCGAGCCCTTCGACTAGGACGATCATTACATACATACTCTTACTGAAAACAACTTTTTGAAAAAGAGGGCGAGTCACGTTACACTCAAAACTTGTAAGCACTATCCTTTATTTTGGAAGATGAATTTTATACATCGACTTTTAAAAATTATTTTCAAGTAATGTATAAAAGAAAAATTGAAAATTGATTGTAACTAATTTAAAATATTTCAAAAGTGTTGTCCCAAATACCACAATTTTGAAAATCTTTCCTCTTCTATCAAAATGTTTATTCGAAGGAATTTTCCACCGATATACGTGACCATTTAACATGACGACATTAAATCATGGCTTTTCACAATGTTAGAAAATTTCAAAGCACCACTTTAAAATATTTGTGATACTACAGCGTCGTGGGCCCCGTGCCGGAACCCACCAGGCTAAAATAAAACTCAGTTTGCAAGATACCAAAGGCCATCTCGAAATACTCACGCAACGGATAAAATTAACACTTAAAGATTTACTCTAATGAAATGTAGAAACCGGTAAATATGCTCGATTTCCGAAGCATACTACATAGCCATTTTTACTCGGACCATATACGCATGCTACATCCAAAAACAATAATATCACCAACAAGTTACAATCCCTAGTTCACATTAAACACATTAGCACAATATAATCAAATACATATATAAAGGGACTTACGATTGGGAGACTTACCATCACAGATTGCCTGAAGATGATGTCGGAACCACGATACTAATCACAACTCTGATGCACGCGACTTACACTGGACATGGACTTGAACCAACGGCCTAGGTTTTTCGCAAACCTAAGCTCCAATACCATAATTGTAACACCCACAGAGTACGTCCGAAAATGTTACACGCCCTAGGCCCTTCTCACAAGGATCTACCAGGCTAAACTCCACTAGACTACACAATGATTGACTGACCGGGGTCAATCAAAATACAACGCAGACCGACAAGGTCATTAAATAATTCAGAAACTGATGAATTTTACATCTCAATGACAAAAAGAAACTTTCACACAAAAAGGGATGACAACTCCATTTAATAAATGAAAACCTACACCCGTGCAAGGGTGAATACTCAACCAAATGGGAAAATACCGACCCAGATGGAATAAAAGAAAAAGACTCTGACTCTTGTGTGATTAGAATCGTCGTCTTCCATCTCCTTCCAAGCCAATCTCGTGATTGCTCCAAGCTGCCATAACCTGAGCGCATAACAGGCACCCACCCCCAAAAAACTCGGGGGTTAGTAAACTGGAATTTTGCTAGTTCAAGTACATAATATACAAGATATACGAACAATAACAACACAAAATTCAACCGTCGTGAAGCCTTAACACAAACCATACATTCCCATAGTCAACACAGTATAGCACTCGTATAGAAAAATAATCACATAGTCATATTCTCTTTATGGAACATAACACCAATTAAACTTTAAACGAGCCCAAGGAGTTAAAAGATTTAGTTTGAAAATCCATTTTTATAAAAGGAAAAGTATTTTTATAAGATAGTTTGAAAACATTATTAATGACTCGGGCCGTCTTGGGGTTTTGAAAATCAAATGGGAATACTTTTAGAAAATAATTTCAAAAGCTCTCAGGTCCTTGACCCAAGATATGGAAAACAATTACACGAAAACATGTCAACGTTATTCGGGGTCCTCGACCCAATTTATAGAACACTGTCACAAACGAAATCATTACAACATCTCACAGGGTTCTCAACCCAATCCAAATAACATCATCACGAGATCAATCATCTCAACATTTCACAGGGTCCTCGACCCAATACACAGAATAACACCACAATACAATCAAATGCACAATCTCTCATTCGACATATCCAGCTCAAGACCCCCGATTAATTAACCCTCGGAGATTTCGTCAAACCTCCTTGGTTAATTAACCCTGATCCCAAAGCTTTAAAAACAGGTTGAAACAAACTTTTAAAAACACGAATCACGGTCTATATCAAGACAAACATTTAAAAGCGAGTTGAAGGAATTTGAGATACGAACATAATTCGGTAACGGGGTCTTAGCTATCACTCAAATACCCGTAACCAATAAGCCTGCCAGGCGCCTCCCTTGCGCACTTGTGTACCGGCGTTCACTCCACTATGTTGGCCGCTCCTTGAATATTTCACCGCGCTAGCGATCACTTCCGCAAGAGTTGCCCCTTGCACGCGCATTAGGTAACACCGGCGTTCACCACCCATATGGAGCCGCACATTGCAGCATACACCAGGCCGGAGTGCACGCCCCGCCCTCAGAGGTTCCCGGATACGACGTTTCTCACAACAAGTATCCACATTATTTCAAACATCAAGCACATAGACAAACGTCACAACAATTATCAACTCAGTACATCAAGTCACACAATTTCTCCGCCAGTCCATAACCACACAAATAAACAATAACACGCGCGTTATCAATCAAAACTCATTCACAATAAGCCTTCAAGCATAACCAACCAACACCGCACATATATCCCTATATTGCGACTCAACCGAATATATATATATATATATATATATATAACCTTACTATATTATATGAATAAGTATATTTCATCCATCAATCCAAGTTGAGTACATCAACTAGTGTTAGCATTCATCACTCGTCATTCACTGACATAGGCATATATATATATATCAATATACGTATATACATACATATATTTAACATATAAATATATATGAATCTATATATATATATACACACATATATACATCCGTATAAATTCATACACTTCGACAACAATGATTTCACGCAGTTACAATTCGTATATCAAGATACTTGCCTTGGTAATCTATCACGAATACTTCGAAAATAAGGTTGATTGGAGAAATCCAGAACTCCAATGAAAACGGCGATCGAAAAGGCTCAACACCCGATTTTTGTAGGGAATTCGTCCCTAATATTCTATCTGTTGGTATAGAAATCGGATATTTACGCAGTTTGTGCGTTAGACTGTTCCCAGTTTCAGTCCAGTAGCTTCGTTTATTCTTTAGCATATGTTATGCCTTCTTCCTTACGTATGTAACCATCTTGTATTAGCGTGCGTTAATAACACATTGTAGCGTGCGCTAATACAATATATCTGTTGCATGACTTGTCAAAGTATCCGTTTGATATGCTGACTTTGACCTGCTTTTCCCAACGATCTGATTGACTTGATTCAAACTGCTTAGCGTACGCTATACCTTCTTTGTAGTGTGCGCTAATGCTGACTTCATTGCATACGTTATTCTGTGTTTGAATTCCTTCACAACGGTAACAAGACTTCGATAGCGTGCGTTGATGATAACGTGTAGCGTGCGCTATTCCATCAGATGACTTCCCTTCAGGTTACTTCGAACTTGGCTGATATGTAGATGACTTCCCGTTAGCGTGCGCTAATATGTATGTCTTAGCGTGCGCTAGACATGCATTTTGCTCAGCTTTTCGCGTCTTCGTTTGCTTCGTCGTTTTGCTTCGCCTCGATGTTGTTGTGTTGTTTAGCAACATTAATCATCAAAACACAAATTAAATAATGTATGGAATAAATATTCCAACAATCTCTCCCTTTTTGATGAATACAAAACAACTCTTGAATTGGATAAAATCTGTAAAGAATAATATATGTATATTTCTACGAATCAAAGTTTTTGACTTTGATCGTTTCGTTAGTTTCTCCAATTCTCTTTTCTTTTCGACATCTCCTTTATTTTTCAACTCCTTCGTTTTTCATTTTTCAATTTTCAACTCCCCCTATTTGTATGCTTTCTTTTTCTTTTCGACTTCTTCGATTTTTCTCATTTTTATCTTAATTCATCTCCTTCTCATTTTTATCTCAATTCATCTCCTTCTCCCCCTTTTTGTCTTCATCAAAAAGTATAATAAAATATAAAGTATAAGAATATAGAGTATATCAAATGAAATATAAATATGCATGATACCAATTTATGCATTAATAAGCAAAAATACTCCCCCTGAAAGTATTATCTCCCCCTTCGTGAAATATCAATTGTTAAAAATTAATTTTTGGGGATCCAACCTATAGTTGGTTTTTGTTTCGAAATATGGACAATGTTAGGAATAACGGTTCCTTTTGGAATCCAAATCTTTTTGATTTTTATTGTCCGTCTTGGGCTTTTACAATTTGAAATGTGATGTCCGATTTTTAAATATTTTTCACATCGGGGTATTTGGAAATTGACGGATTCGTTTTTCGGACGAGTTTTGAATTCTAACCCCTCTTTATTCAGAGTAAACTTTGAACACCAAGCATTTGTTCAAATTTCTCGTTTCCTCACGAGAATTTCTTTGTCAAACTTTTTAGTTCATCTTGAACTTTTAAAAGATCATTTTTTAAAATATTTTCATTTTCAATGCATTTTGAATGATCAATTTCAACAAATTTCCCTTTTTCAAGTATTTTGGAATTTTCAATTTCCAAAGTTTTATATTTAGACTTGAGGGATTTAATTTCATTTAGAGCATTTTGATAGTCCGTATGTAATAATTCGAATGCTTCAAAGAGTTCGTCGTAGGAGTTACTTACTTGGCTTTCGACGTCCGTATTTTGGTCAAGAAAATCCTCATCGGGATCTTCGTCGCTCCATGTTGCGATTAAAACTTCCTTTTGCTTTACTCGACAGTTCTTGGCAAAGTGGCCTGGTTTACCACATAATCGACAAGTGTTGTCGGGTTTATTCGATTCGCCCGCTTGAATGTCCTTGTTTCTCCGGTTTAATAAGTGTTGAACTTATTAATGTTCTTGGCATAATATGCCATTTCTTCATCGCTTTCGTCCACCGGGATTTCTTCTTTCATTTTTGACATTTTAGCCTTGAAGGCTATCGACCTCTCCTTCGGTTTCGGTTTGGCATTCCGAGATTTTAGAACGATCTCGTAGTTGATAAGAGAACCAACAAGAGCACTAAAATCAAGATTGTTTAAATCTTTAGATTCCATAATTGCCGTAATCGTACCGTCCCATTCTCGAGGTAGTCATCGGAGAATTTTCTTTACTTTCTCACTACTCGAAAGTGGTTTTCCGAAACATGCTAATCCATTAGTGATAACCGAAAATCGGTCGAGCATAGTCGAGATGGATTCGTCGTCCTTCATTTGAAATAATTCATAATCGTGAAGGAGCATGTTTATCTTCGTCTCTTTGACTTGAGACGTACCTTCGTGTGTTACCTCAAGCATTTTCCAGATTTCTTTGGCACTATCACACGATGATATCCGGTTGTGTTCTTCCAGATTTAAGGCACAATATAATAATTGCGTGGTTTTGCAATTATAATGGTCATTTTTCCAATCCGCATCGTCATACTCTTCAAAAGTTTTGAGAGTTCCGTTTGAGTTCGTCGGAATTTTGGGACCAAGGCATATTACCTTCCATAATTCGATATCGTAAGCTCGAATGAATATGGACATCTTCTACTTCCAAGTCATGAAGTTCGCGCCATCAAAAAATGGTGGTCGGTTGAGAGCAAGGCCTTCGACTGAAGAGATTTGAAACGCCATTTTGGATCTTCTCCTCGGATGTTAAGCCGTGTATTGGAGAACCGCTCCGATACTTATTGTTGGTATAGAAATCGGATATTTGCGCCGTTTGTGTGTTAGACTGTTCCGAGTTTCAGTCCAGTAGCTTCGTTTCTTCTTTAGCGTACGTTATGCCTTCTTCCTTACGTACGTAACCATCTTGTATTAGCGTGTGTTAATAACACATTGTAGCATGCGCTAATACAATATATCCGTTGCATGACTTGTCAAAGTATCCGTTTGATATGCTGACTTTGACCTGCTTTTCCCAACGATCTGATTGACTTAATTCAAACTGCTAAGCGTGCACTATACCTTCTTTGTAGCATGCGCTAATGCTGACTTCATTGCATACGTTATTCTGTATTTGAATTCCTTCACAACGGTAACAAGACTTCGATAGCGTGCGTTAATGATAACGTGTAGCGTGCGCTATTCCATCAGATGACTTCCCTTCAGGTTACTTCGAACTTGGCTGATATGCAGATGACTTTCCGTTAGCGTGCGCTAACATGTATGCCTTTGCGTGAGCTAGACATGCATTTTGCTCAGCTTTTCGCGTCTTCGTTTGCTTCGTCGTTTTGCTTCGCCTCGATGTTGTTTTGTTGTTTAGCAACTTTAATCATCAAAACACAAATTAAATAATGTATGGAATAAATATTCCAACACTATCATCAAATAAACAACAAATCACATGAGGAAAAATATCGCAAAACGACCAAATTTCTCTCTGCATCATTTTCTCGGACACCTTGAAGGCGTCAAACGAAAGTTCATATAAACGACGAATCGGAAATGATAAAACCATGGAAAGATGATGAAAATGATAGAACACAACTCAATATTCGATTACCCAATAGAAATATGAGTTAAAACGATCAAATCGGACAAAGTCAACTAAAATCCCCAAAACTAGATTTTAGGAAATCATACCTTGATTCGATCGATCGGAGTAAGTTATAGAAGGATCAATCGATGATATGGACTCACTAATCTCGTGTATTTATAGTGGAACAACATGCCCTCGTGTTCTCCAAGCTCCAGCCGTGGAAAGAGAAGAAAAAGGAATAGAACAATGGGTGTAAACCCGACTGTCCCGTCATATTTATACCCGTGCAGGACACGGTGCAACAAACGGCCCAGTCCAGCGCCGTGTCTACCGCCGTGTTGCGGGTCAGTGTGCGACCTGACCAACACGGCGCAACAAACGGCCCAGTCCAGCGTCGTGTCTACCGCCGTGTTGCGGGTCAGTGCGCGACCTGACCGACACGGCGCAACACCCGGCGCAAGACACCTGCGCGTGTGTCTCGGCCGTGTCCGACCCGGCGCAAATCTTGCGTGGGTTCTCGACCGTGTCTCGGCTGGCCTGCTAGTCCTGGCCGACGCGGCGCAGGACACGACGCTCGGCAGTGCCGTTTTCACTGTCGTTTCGTACAGGTCCGGCCAGCGAAGCTCCGGTTGAAAAACGATTCCGGCACAACTCGAAAATTACGATAGGACCACAACAACGATCCGGAAGAATACGAAAAATAATAAAACAGGACATACGATTAGCTCGACTCCCACAGTGATAAGTCGAACCCGATGAATATCACAACACGGTATATCATGCCGTACCAAAAAGTCGTCCGCAGAACAAAATGACCGGTACAACCGGCAAAATTCGAAAATAACCGGAACAGAAATCTCGAGTATTACAAATATAACATACCGGTTATGATCCAAAATGATAACGAGCAAATTACGAATCATACAATGCCCCAAGCACGGAACGAACACGACGAAGAGCTCGAGGACCACATCAACGATCCGAAATGAAAATAATGATATACATCAATTCACCACATATGGCCCTAAATACAAAATCGATCGTCGAGAGGGAGAAATAATTAAATGCTGACGCTCGACAGTTGAGAAATTTCCGGTCTACAAAGAAAAATTCAAATTAAACCGGAAATGAAAAATCTCGGGTATTACAATCAGATGCAGCACGAGAGATTATTACTAAGATCGTAAGTTTAAAAAATCATTTAATATTTGACAATGTACTTAAAATTAAATAAACTTAGTTTTCTTATCTTTTCAAAAGTTGATTCTGGAAATTTTTGTTTTGCAATTAAATTCTATAACTTAAATTTTTGTTGTTGAACAAAATAAAAGTCGTAATATTTAATTTGAAATATTTAAATGTTGTGAATAAAATTTTAAAAGTTCACTTTTATGTTTCACTTATGAAACATAGTTTTTTTTATCCTTACAACAAAAATATTAACTGTTCATTTATGTGCTTCACATTTGTGTTACACTTACGAAAAAACGTTCTTTTGTAGGATGAGTTGGAGGCACAGTGTACACAGGGCAGCTTCACTCCCGAGGGACGACATGATATATTGGCCGAGGCCATTGGGAGACCGGAGCACCCTGTTCGTGTTCGTGGGATTGGATTTGGTGTAGGTATTCTAGATTATTTTGGACGATCTTCACGTCGATCTGCATCATCAAGTGTGTTG
Source organism: Orobanche coerulescens (assembly GCA_033398695.1). Lineage (NCBI taxonomy): Eukaryota > Viridiplantae > Streptophyta > Magnoliopsida > Lamiales > Orobanchaceae > Orobanche > Orobanche coerulescens. Next base: position 68,298,682 of record CM065801.1, read on the forward strand.
GAGGAACTAACGAAGAAGATCATATATGATGTGACACAAAATTTGATGAAGACATTTGGCCATATATTGGAGTCTTTGGGTGCCCATTCACAGCAGCCCCACACCTGATGATCATCATGTTACCCGTGTTAGTACGAAGGGGAGTTGTGCCGATGATGTTTCTGGCCCTTCACGAGGGAAGACTCCGCCTGGGGAGACTGGTCGACTTGGATTTTATGTGGACGAGCGTCCTCCTCGTCTAGTCGCTATCGGTCGAGTTCATCATGGTGATTCTACCATGTACTGTGCACCTTTACCAGCTCATTTGGTTAAGGTAGTAGTCGAGGAGGCCGTAGATGGCGGTTCCGAAGTTCCTATACCTACTGAAGAGGTAAGCTTAGTGAGGAAAGCTCTAGGTACCTTTATTGCATGGCCAAAGGATCTTGTCGTTGCCGACTTTATCAAGGTATATTTCTTTCATATTTTAATGTTAAATCTAAATAAAAGATACTTCTTTTATAGTTGGTTTTTACACTGCTTGTCCTCAAGAAACTAGCTGAAAATTTAGAATATTTAGAATTTAGAAAATTAAGAATAAAATTTGTAGTACTTTTTAATATTAAAATCTAAATAAAAGATACTTCGTTTACAGTTAGTTTTACAGTTGGTTTTTACAGTTTTCATGTTTCTTCTATATGATTTACGATATTGAGCGACCCGAGCCACCTAAAAAACATGCTCATCAAGATGACCGGTCGAGTGACAGTGACACGTTGAGAGAGTTATTTAGTGTTGCAGTGACTCTCTTTAGTGAGTCGTTACAGGTGCCATGGGATACAGCTTCCTTTGGTTGTGGTGGTGATGACGTTCCCTTGTACATAAGTTACAATGATATTTTGGAAATCATTCAAGACAAGCAGTGGCTTAGCTTATCGATTCTACAGTTTTGGACTTTGTAAGTAATTCTTTACATGCATATTTATGTATTTTTATCAAAAATTCATAGTTTGAAACGTAAATAAGGTAGTAATATTTTGTTTAACAAATTAGGTACTTATCGAAATTGAACGTGGGCACGATGGACGAGGATTTGTATGGATATTTTGATCCTCAATTCATACAAAATATGGGAAATAAGGGAGAGGAGGCCTTCAGATACACCGCTTCGCGTATGTCGGATGCCAGAAAACAGATATACCTTGGAGCTTACCATCATGAGTAAGATCTAACATATTCGTCTCACTACTCTCTTTTTTTCTCTAAAAGTCTTAATATTTCTTTCTTGTCTTTGTAGATTATTATATATTAATAATTATGTAAGTAGATGTATTTAGATTGATTGTGGAAAAATTAAATATTCCGTTTGTTAATGTAGTGAGAATCGGCAACTTTTGGTCGTTATTCCGGCAAAAGCCGAAGTTCTGTGGTTATGCTCACTACACCGTAAGCCCGACAATCGCATTAAGGCCGTAGTCCAGAAGTAAGTTTTAACTTGTAGCATTTACTTGAAAAATATATATTACATATATGTGTGTGTTATTTAAATAAAAATTAGTGGAAAAAACAAATAATCCTTGGTTCAAGTGAAAGTGTAGAATTTTGACATATATAAGTACTGTTGTAGAGTATAGAACGATAATTGAAATTATTCACCGAAAAAATGAATTTTTTTATTAAATTAAACTAGGTGTTTCAGGAGAAAGTAAAAAGACTGTAAATACGAGTCAATCAATTGCATTCATAACAATGATAGAGGGGTCTTTATATAGGCATTACAATGAGAGTCCTTCCATACATAGGATTCCTAGATAAGGTAAGACATCTAATAGGATCCTACTACCTCTAGAAGGATCTAGAATCTTCCATCTATGTATCTACAATCAGTATTAGGTAAGACACATCACGGGAATAATAATTCCCGGAACACTCCCCCTGTGTCGAGCACTAATACAACAATGGTGCAGAAGATGTTGCCTTCGTAGAAACCTATTCCAAGCCAAAACAAAACCCCATGGGAAAAATAAAGGCTTGATGAGGAAAATATTGCAACGCACCAATATAACATGTCATGTATACTCCCCGTGATGTATACATAACGACTCCCCCTGATGAGTACCTCAAATCATAGGAGTCGGATGCCAAGTTGCCCTCACAACTATACCAAGGAAAACCCCAGTGGGAAAAATACCTCTTGGTCTAAGTTGAACAGAAGTACAACGCATCATTGTATGGATGTTCTCATAGGTCACCTCGTTAAAAACCTTACCAAGTGAAAACCCAATGGCAAAAAACAAACCTTGGTCTAAGGACAAAAAGAGCGCGACACATCCAAAGTGCAGAGTCGCTAAAGACTTATCAAGTTTTCTAAAGTCTTGACCTCCATGCACTAAATCAGTCATAACTTCTTCGATTCAATAGGCATCAACGAAACTGTAAGAACTTATGAAAACTAGACACTCATAGCTTTTCATTCACATACAGTACGTAACCTAGATCGACCTGAGCAGATCACAAAGCTCTATCGAAGTTGACTCAGCAAATTACCGGACATTTCCTATCCTACTTTGCAACAATAGTCATATGTTACTCATCATGATGGATGTGATCAAATGGTTGGTTTCCTTGGAAAGTAGACACAAACCTTTCCAATGGCACCAATTTCACCATTTTCCAGCAAGTGAGCTGCCCTGTAGGTCATCTGGGAGATAGACCAACACATTCTGGGTAGATTCGGGTATCAGTTTTCAAGTGTCCTTTTTATCGAGATAGAGTGAGCTTCAAGCTTCTTGTCAATCACAGACATTGCGTGAGTGCATCCTAGGCCATCATCATAGTAGCTTTACCGGATTATTACGAATGAGTACATCGAGTCAAACATGAGTACATAATACCGTACTTTTCTCTTAATACTGTATCATCACTTAAGTGAGCCAAGTCTTATGATGAATTCGACTAATCATTGGGAATCATATAGGCATTAATTTATCACCTCTTAGGGAAACCGTCCCTTAAATTTCCTTAAACCGATTGATGAATACGCATCATCAAGTGTCCCCAAGATCCTTTCATTCTTAACTTTGGATTTAGCAGAATCTCTTAGTCTCACAAGTGTACATCACTATAAACCCTTAGTTTTACACGCAAAAGCTTCATATCTCTTCCAAATCAAGTATATACTTAGTATGCGTTCCCGACAATCACTTGTCGACGCGCTCCGTGGTCATGAGCCACTTGATTTGAGTCTGATCCACCACGAGATCCTTCCATCACTTAACTTAGTTCCCCACTAAGATAAGATTTAACCACAAGCTGCACGTCAGTTTTTGGGAAACTATCTAACTGAAAAGATAGTGGATGCTATAACATCCATTACGATAGCACAACTAAGTTTCGTGTCATCGTAGTCGATTCCAGTGCGTTCATGAGAAACCTCGCGCCAGGAGGTGAGTTTAACTCCTTCTCTCACTCGCTTTAACAAAGTATACAGATAGATCTTATCTTTGGAGTGTCGGTACCACTTCAACAAAGGGCTATCACTTTGTTTATACTGGAGTCGCATATGTTTCCATTTTAGGCCAAGACTACAATGTTGTAGATTTTCAACGAAGTATGTTTCGATTAAACTCACATTCTACGTCCTCATGTACCGGCTTTATTCATAGAGTACTCTTTATGGATTGGCATTCATTGAGGCGTCCCCCAATGATGACTATAATCAAGAATCACATGAGACGGATGAGTTCATTTGATCATATGATCAAGTTTCATGTACCAAACTCGCATACATTCTTAGCGAGAGTATGTATCGAACCAAGTGGCATCCCAATACTCTATGAGATCCACGGCCTAGTAACACCATCTACCACAATTTGTGGTGTTACCATATCACCATTTATAGGTGACGAACGTCCATGACCGGACACAATCCTTGCAGACATGTTTGCAGCATGTATTTAATCTCGTCACTTTAGGGAACTTCGTGAGGCACAGTAGGGACAAACTACGACAATTCCAAGTCGTTCTACTCGAACATGATTGTTCGCATCTCCCCCTAATGATGGGAAGACTGGCTCATCAAAGTGACTTACGAGATCGTCTGCCAAGGTATATTTTAAGCGGACTATGAGTGAAAGCGCATGTCATATTCATCATTTATAACCCGTCATAATGCGTTGTGGTGACGCACTTTGGAACATGAATATGTGGACGATAAAGGTTTTCATTGTTAACACAATCCAGTTAACAAAATGCATACTGTTACACTCATAACTAAGCATTTGAATGATGATAGGTATAGGTAAATATGACATGTTGACCTATGCTACATAACCGTAGCTACTGGTCTTGGGAATCCAACAAAACCGCCACCATGCACCACCGGGATCGAACATGAAGAAACGATTGAACCGATGATAGGTCGTTTGTTTTATCGAACCTCTAGTGCTTTCTTGAAGAGTTCACTCCCTTCACCAGCCCCAAACACCTCAAAATTTCGTGAGCATGTATAAACGGGTGTTTAGGATTCCAAAATCATCAACCTTGTGGTCAAAAATTGGTCAAAATGACATCGAACTGGTCGTTCGGACGGCTGGTGGTATGTGAAAATTTCATTTAAGTAGTTCACCTCCTTCCAAGTCTCCAAATGGCACCAAAATTTGTGAGAAGGTAGCCTTGGATGTTAGGAAGTATTTGTTAAAATTTCACTTTAAGACTTGGTCTAAAAAGTGGGTGAACCAACCTTTACAATGACTGGTCTGCAAGTTGGACAACCATAACTCAGGTTTCATCAACTTATTAATCATTGTCAAAGGGACCACATAACATATAAATACTATTACTTGAGTACGACCATTTGTGAACACCATCATAGCATCATAAGCCACCCAGGATAATACTTATGATCATGTATGTATAAGGACTCGGTGAAAAGGGAGGACACAGCACCATGCTTATGCGAGTCGTTACATTATTCTCTTTAGCATAGGAGGGTGTCATCTCCTAATCGTGCCAAAGAATAGGCTTTAATCAATGAACATGGCTAAGAAGGAACATTGGGGGGGTCTTTGGCGTTACACATGTTTGTGAAAACAAGACGCGGATGATATAAATATCATCATCGGTCATGAGCCCTGCTCATGACTCCACCAACGTACTTTGGTGTCTTTGATCCAACTAGTTTCTTTGTTCAAAGAAAATGATGTCCATGACAATACCGTGGTATATGGATCATCAAACTGTCCAAACTCCGGACTATTAAAGCCTAAATGTGTCAATGTCCCAATACATCTTCTGGTTACCAAAACCGATGCAAGCTGGACCATATTGACTCATGAATATTTTTCCTTTCACATATCCAATACAAGTGATGCATAAGATTTTATTTCTCACAAATCACAATGAGATGCTATGAGTGATACACTTTGGCATATATATCATCGAGTCATAACATGGTTCAATTATTACGGAACATATGTGACTAGAAAACGCCATTCGGCATTCAACAACTTGAGCATCATACTGCTCATTGATTGTGATGACATACTCATCATAGTCACAATGGATTTATAATACGAAATCCAAAATATCGCATTCCTTGAAAATAACTTAATACGCACTCAATTTCGCTTGCAAAATTTTATAAATATGAGCATAGCGAACACTCTAACATAGAGATTTTATACTAGATACGATCAAAATGATCTATCATATTGAGTGAATAACATGGGAAGGTTATATGCCTAAGGGGCAAAATTACGACACAAGCATGGTGTAACACCAGCATGCATACGCTCGACCTTCTTATAAGGGTGCGCAATTTTGGGCTTCCCCAAGGAAACTGTTTTTTAACATTTGAAAGATGATATTTTAGCGTACAATGCATACCAAAAATTGCATCATCTATGGCAAATTCGGACAAAAAGAGGTTGAAAAATATGTGTCATAAGACCACTTGCAAATTCAAGATGGGAACCAAGTTGGTTGGGACAAAAGTTAGCACAATCGCTGGAAATAAAATTCCACGCAGCTTGACCTTTGTTCACTAAAACAGCGATAACTCCCTTGTTAGGAAGGCTATGGACGAACGGTCAGATGTTCTGGAAACTAGACTTCCGCATCTTTCTATCCATATATTGTGTACCACACGGATCATTAAACACAGATCACAGTGCATGTTTTAATTGGATGTTTAGTATTTACCAAGTTTAGTGAGAAAACAAGGTTGAGACCATATCCAATGGCATAAGTGTTGATGCAAAAACATGGCAATGACAGCCATAGGTGCGTTTAAACGCAGCAGGGTGTTCGATTTCTTATCTCGACTGATGATCCTTTCGGTAACTCCAACTTGGTAGACTTGCAGAGAAAGTAGGAATGTCGGTACAGCTAGGGCTGTTTAAAAACCACTTATTTCGTTTGAACTTTCAAAGCATAATCAAATACCAAGGAGGATGCGCCTAGTCATGATCAAAGTAGAGACAAAATCCACCAAAGTGCATCAAATCAACCAAGAATTTTAATTCTCAATTTGCAAGTATACGTCATAATAGCCATGTTATATAGATACAACACGGTGCATCATAATTAAGCATTTTGAACCATGAGACATAATAAATATACCATAACCAAGTTGTCTTGACCATCCCATAAAGTCGACTAAACATAGTCAAATGTATAAGGCACATGCCTTTACAAATACTTGAAAAAGTATTCGGACCTATAGTCACACGAACTATAATCGAGGTCAACGAATTCATGTATTTACCGCAATATGCCATTGCTTTACGTGTTGAAATTCATGAGAATTACTCTTACACTCTTTCATATACATATTGCAAGGAGACGGTGCATGACTACACCCCCATGCGATGTTTTATTTTAATAAGATGAAAGATGGAGTTTTCCATGTATGGGATTGGGGCAAGACTAACGTGGTGGTCGCTCAATTCAACGTGACAAATCCGTCACAAATCGATTTTAACCACGACATATCCGTCGCAATTGTCCCATTTGTACGTCACAAATCCGTGACTAATCATGAACGAGTCATAACTTTACCGTTACCGACAATGTTCATTTTTTTAAATTGTTGGTTTAAAATCGACAAAATGGCGATGTCAAATCGCACCCAAAACGTGGTGTATGCAACAACCACAAATATCGACTTTCAACAATTATCCGTGACTCCCCCAGGACCGTCACACAGTTTACTTCGACATACGAGAGTGATACCACCTCTCATAGTCTCATCCACCGCAAAGTAGCGTGGGAGATAAAGAACCCAAATACCCAATTCCCCCAAAAAAAATTCCCAAAAGAGAGGAATTGAAAAACGAGAACTTTAATAAAATCTTACGGGTACTTGGTTCCGTATTTGCTTTGATCCTTGAACCGGATAATAAATATGTCTTCTCTCCATATGAGCAACATATTTCCGTGGGTACTCCATTCTATATTTACTTTGATCCTTGAACGGGAGAAATATGGCTTTTCTCAATATTTTGCACATCATCATGAGCAACATATTATCCTATATGCACGTAAAACATAAACATGGTAAGATTCATAAGTGTACAAATTAATGAACAAATGAATCATTAAGTAGGAAAAGATGGACAGTTGAGAAATGCCCGAAAAGGGCTACTGGGCTCGATAATCGGCGGTGCAGCAGCTCGGTATTGGATGAGGTCGGATCTCTAAATTTCTTCGTGAAAATCGCTTCATTCGGCATGCATTCAAGAATCAATATTACTCAAAATCGGGTCTCCACCGTTGAATATACGAGATATTTGTGTTAGAAAGTTGTCACAAAATTTCACACCGATCCGACGATTAACGAATCGAAAACATGATTTTGGTACGATCACTACTGGCCCGTAAAATTGACGCGCTGAAGTCGAGATTTTTTTTTTTTGTTGTTTTTGGCGATCTGAAAAAGAGTGGTAGCATTCTCTTCCAGCCGATGGTCAACCGTCAATAGGACACGACCCCACCTTGTGTGTCCAATATGCACCGAGAATCTCCTGCCCAATGGAAAATTTTCGATGAGAGCCTAGGATCAACATCAGGAAACTTCAAAATTTCGGCCACCAGCTTCGGTGTCACGCGGCGTAGCCGATTAAGCTCCAGCACTAACTGTGGGCTCCACTGCTTATGTTTTCTGAAAGCGTCCACTATGTATCTCGAGATGGGGGAATGATTCTTCGCCAGGAAGAAATTTTTTTCGGTTGGGTCTTTCCAATCCGGTGGTTTTTGGTTGACTTTATCGTCTGGGTCCCACTTTTGGAGGTCTAAGGACTCGTGCGCGTTGGCGGCGGTGGGGCGGATGAACTTCTTCGGGTTCAGAATTTGGCGGTTGGAGAATAGGCCGCCGCGGACAGTGGGACGGTTCTGGGTGGGTTTGCAATGCCCGTAGAAGAAGTAGGGTTTGTTCGGTTTGGTTAGGGCCGCCGATGGTGCTGGTGGTGATGTGTGAGGACGACCGACGTGGGCGATTTGGCAGTGTCGGGGTCGCGGATAGACGGCGGTCTAGTGGTTTGCGGGGTAGCAAGAAATATTGTGCATGGTTGAAAAGAGCATGTAGCATGTTAATTCATTTTGAGATATATGAACTGCTTTTGAGCATTTGAAAATGACACTTTTCAAAATGAAAGTCTTACGGATGTTTTACGGAAAATGATTTTTGGGCCGAGACCCAAATCGATTTTGAAATGGTTTTGTAACTCAGGACTTGGGGTCCGAAAAGAGTTTTCTACTTTTTAAACTTCTTCTAATGTGAAACGAGATACGGGCTGAGACCCTAATGTTTCAAAAGGTTTTTTCTTGTTTTCTAAAACTCCCGATATTTATAAAACACTTTACCAATCGTTTACTTATGTTATTTCCGCCTTTCGAGGCTTTGGTTTACTTGTTCAAATGGAACTTCTCGGGAAGTCTTTCGCTGTGTTTGATTTGTTGATTTGTTTCAATATTTTGTCATATCATATTCGAGGTGATCCAGGATGGATTAAGGATTGACGTTGCGAGTAGTATGTGGAGGAGGAGTTTTTATCAGAGTTTATATATTGAGATTTTGGAATTTCATCGTGTGGTTTTCCGATGGAATATCAGTGAATTTGGTGACGAGCCGAATTGGTATACAGGAGTATGGATATGGTCAAGCATTTGCATAAATTCCATTTATTTAATCGTGTGTATTCGGAAAGAATTTTTATCGAGAACTTGGCACCAGCGAGCCGATTTAAATTTTAAAATTGATTTCGTAGTCTTACGAAAATTTATGTTTTGAATTGTGAAAATTTCGAAAGAATTTTCAAAAATTTGTCTTCTTGACGAGATTATATGATTTCAAACTGGTTTTGAAAATGTAATTGATAATCGTACGCATTTAGTGTATATTCCATATCATGGTGAAGTTCTGAGTGTGACTCACGAACTGGATAAGACATCAGTATGGAACGATGAATAGAGATCCGAACCTTGGTATGGCATTTTGGTTATCTAGAGATGATCAGTTGCTTGATCAGATAAGGGAAATATGTCGTGTGTTGTAGAATCATGCACATAATATAATTTTGGAACTTTGGATTTTGTGAAACCGGGACATATATGCTATGTGGCTTTATTGATGTGGTAGTAGCGTGACTTTACTACTTTTGAATTTTGAGCCGTACCGATTGGTCATTCCCACTTCATGTATGATTTAGGATGTTCGACAATTTGTGATTGATTGTTCGTACGCCGATGAGTATGCTCACCAGTCGTGTATGTTTATCGAGATCCACGGTATGTGATCGGTGTGTCATTTTGAGAACTTTATTCGTCTGTATATCTGTCTCGTTGGTTCGGTGTTCATCGTGTTGGAGCTTACCGTTTAAAGGTATTCTCGATTATCGTTGACCGTTCGTTGGTCTTGGAGTTTATCATGTTGATGATATTCTCGATTGTGTTTTGACCTCTGGTTGGTCATATGGGAATTTATCATGTTGATGATAAATTCGGTAGATTTATTAGTTGATCATTTTTGTTGATCATCTGAGCGTTCGGATTTTGTGTTGGTGTTTCGGGATTCGTGTCGTCGTTTTGGGCGGTTGTTTCGCAGATGTATTGTGCATTATTCGTCTTATCGGAATTGGGACTGATTGTGTAATCAGGCAGACAGGATTTTGATTCGGGCAGATTGTTTCATCTGAAGAGGATATATTTTTGTTGAGACTCAGAGAATTGTAATCGTAAGCGTATTGGGACTGTACAGTGAGATCGCTTGCTAGTATCTCAGGAGATCGTCGACCTGCATATTTTGTAAGTGAGCTCTTTTGGTTATTCAGTAATGATGATTATTGATCGTTGTCGTGATGGTTTTGGGATATTTTGGTTGAACAGTATGTTTGTTTATTTTTATTACGGATCGCAAGTTTCGAGGCCGAAACTTATTTTAGGTGGTGTACTATGTAATATCCGGAATTTCTACTACTGTTTTTTGATATTATTTTATCCGAGTTATATTGTACAGCGTGGAATCTGTACAGTATGGATAAAATAAATAAAGGACTGAGATGTCAGTATCGGTATAATTGTCGATTCGTCGGCAATGCATTTGAGGATATCGTGTATCGTGTAATCGTACTGTCGATATAGAGTATATCGTATAAGAATATTATCGATTCATGTTTGTGTTCAGTGTGTCTCATGTTCGTTTTTGGTACGTCAAGATGTTGGACAGAAATTGCGGAAAATGGCTAAGTGTTCATTAGCGCACGCTACTGGGTACAGGTAGCGCACGCTACGAAGTATTGATAGCGTACGCTAAGAGGTTCGGTTACGTACGCTAAGGAGGACCCCTAACGTACGTAATGACTTGCTGGGTTAGTTCCGGAAGGTGGCCGACAGGTAGGCCCAGGTTGATTTTTATATTCAGTTAGCGCACGCTAACATATGTTGGTTAGCGCACGCTAACATCAGATCGCCAATAATGGAATCTTAGCTTTCGGCGGGTGGACGCGGCCACTTTCGACGCGTGTCCAGATAAGGTCAGCGGGTGTTTGTCATGTAGGGCTAGCGCACGCTAAACCGTATGGTTAGCGCACGCTAATTCCAGATCGGTCAAAGTAATCCCGATAATCGCGGATGCTTTCGGCATGTGGGGGCACGAGTGGTAGGTGTGTACTGTAGCAAGTCAACTTCGGATAGCGCACGCTAAGGTAAATGACTTGCGTACGCTAAGCAGGATGTTTTACGTACGTTAATGCATGGGCATTACGTACGTAAGCTAGTTTACGAAGCGAGGCAGTAGCCTCTGGGCTTCGATAGCGCACGCTAACAAGTCAGTTAGCGCACGCTAAGGCGGTAGCGCACGCTAAACATTAGATGTTAGCGCACGCTAATAATGAATATTATAAAAGGGGACAGAAGGGTGCTGAGAAGCATTTCGTCATTTTTTCTTCTTTCAGTCGAGAGAGAGAGAGAGAGTTGGGATATATTTGAGGTTCCCAAATACTGTATAATGATAATCTTTAACAACATTAGATTGAGAGCTTGGATTCAAGCCTTGTTCTTCAAGTTGTTCATGATTCTTTGGATGGAGTTCTAGTGTTCTTCTTTTCGTCTGCCTAAACCGTAATCTTCGTATTCCTTTGTTAATGGTTCGTTTTTCTTGGATGATTTCATGTAAGGAGCATGTTGGATAATCATATGATGATGTTATATGAGATTCAATGGAATTTTGATAAGAGTTTCGGATGTTAGTTAAGATTCTTCATACTGTAAGGATGTTGATTCATTTAACCCGATCTAAGAGGGATTTCTGAATCTTGGTAATTATATTGGTCGATTTAGATGAGATGAATCATGATACTAGGTTGAATTCCAGATTTAGCATGATACGATCCTTGTTATCGAGTCGGTTTGATTGTTGATGTTGTTATTGATATATGGACATTGACATGATCATTGTGATAATTATAGGGTCGTTTATCTTCAAGAGATATGGAGATTTATATCTCCCTTCATTCGGATTCGTAGTCGCAAGATGTGAGTCGATGTTTGGAAAGCATGCCACTGTACAGCATTAGCGCACGCTAAGCTTACTGGCTAGCGCACGCTAACGGGACAACTTAGCGCACGCTACGTTATGCGTTTAACGTGCGCTAACTAGGCAGACAGTGCAGTATTTTTGGGTTTTGATTATGAATTCGTGATGGTTTGACTTGGTTGGTTCTGACTGTGTTTATTTGAGGTTGTGTTGAACCGTTGAGTTTGATTGGTTAGTTTTGTCGGTTGTTGATTGTTATCGGATATGTGTTATTTGATTTCTTCGATAGGTTGAGATTATTGATCGGTGATTATAACCGGATATTGCGGTTGTGTTCGAGTATGTCCATTGTATTGCTTTTGATCGGGGCTGAGGAGCTCGTAGACAAAGGCAATGTGTTCGGCAGCATCTTCGTGGTATCGGTATCGAGGCAAGTTATTACTTGCTCAGTTATAATGTTTAATGAATGGTTTCAGTTTCATTTCATTTATAATGCATATAGCAATGATTATATGTTGTCATTCCGATTCTGGGGGTTTAATCATAATGTATATGATTTATTTCGGTTATTGGCATATTCGGGTATCGAGGTTACATTATGGTAAAGACGAGGACATGAGTATCTGTAGTCCATGGTACGTTTGGATCGCCGAGCATTGCGGATAATCGTCGGTGATGGTTTGATATCGATATTTTTCCCGAAGGACTCAGGGCAAGTATCTTATATCGTTTCAGTTAGTGTTAGTGATTTGATCATGCATATTATCATTCATGTTGTCGAACATGAGGTCGTCTTAGTGGATTTGTCATATTGTCGTTCATGTTCTGTTATTCATGTTGATGAACATATTGATTTGCATATGTGTATGCATAATTGTATTGTTTATGTTGTAAATGATCCGATGGGATCATGAGGATCTATGCTGAGGGCGCTGGATCGAATGTCCACCATGCGTTGGTTCGACGGGATCATCATGGGGATCTATGTTGAGGGCGCTGGATCGTTGGATAGGTTTTCCACCATTCGTTGGTTCGACGGGATCATCATGGGGATCTATGCTGAGGGCGCTGGATCGTTGGATTACCAGTATTGTGTTGATGGAATCTTGTGAATTTGCATTATTGATTTTATCATGTGCTATTGTTCATATGTGTATTGTTGGTTATCCACCTTATGCTGATCTGATAGGATCAACAAAGGGATCTATGTTGAGGGCGCTGGATCGTCGGATTTCCATTGAGTATACATGATTGTTATTGTTGTGATCATATTGACGTGGTCATATGAGTATGCATTTGTAGGTCTTGTGTTAGGACCGTGTCCGTATTGCATTGATCTGATCTCGTATTAGACTGATATGATTGTCGTGGCACTTCATATCTCGAGGTATGTTTCGTATTTCCTTTGGTATTTGTCTTTGATGGACAATCGGTTATCGTTTTGGGATTTGATGATCTTATTCGATGGATCGTATGGGTCAGTAATGATATAATTCCGTGTCGTGAGTTGGTTATGATAGTTTGAGAATCTTGAGTATTGTTTGAGGTACAATACAGATATTATGTTCGAGTTTATTGGTTAATCGAGTACATGATGTGAAATGTGATAATGGTTATTCTGATGAGAATTACCTGAGTAAGTAAAGTTATGGCGGTAAGAATTCGTTGGTCATATTCTTATGTTGTATTCTCATTGGTATGTAATTATTAATGTGATGTGATGGTTATCATTGTTGGATATTATGGCTGACGCCGTCGTGGGATTTCTTTTTAGGTTCTTGGAGTATCGAGCTTGTAGCGGTCGTGAAGAGATGAGCTTTCCGGAGGATACTGGCTAGGACATGTTCTGTGCATTGAGTTTCTTGATTGGTTCTTGTATTCCGCTGCTAGAGTATCTTTATGGTTGGTCTTTTTCCGCTGCGAGAGTATTTTGAAGTGCTCTTTCGGTATCTGGTAACTGAGATTACTTTGGAAATCGTTTTCTAAACTTTTGTGTGTCGGCTGTTTGGCCTTGCGATTTCAAATGAGTTTTTACGACGATTTTTGTTAAATGGATTTTATAAATCTTTGTGCATTTTTAAAGATAGTACCGTTGTTGGCCTCTTGGGCATTTGTAAATATTTGCGAAAAATTCTTTTAGCCTCGTGGGTTCTATCTCGGGGCCCACGGCGCTGTAATATTTCCGGTTAAATCTGGGGGTGTTACAGAATATGGTATCGGAGCTTAGGTTGAGAAAACCTAGGCATTTGGGTCGAGTTGGGTCGTGTTTTGTTGCGTCATTCGAGTTGTCGATTGACTAATACTAGAGCCGTGAGTTTTTGTATTCACTCAGGCTTGTACGTTATGTGATTTACCAGTGTGGTACTGAGTTTGTTGTAAACTTCTCCAAATGGTATGAACGTGTTTCTCCGGATAGATATGTATTGTGTTCTCAAGTTGAACTGAGCTTGCAAAATGTGTGTTTTGAAAATATCTGTGTCGAGTATTTCCTTGAGTCGAGACATGTGCCAGTATCACGGAGAATCGTCGGCTTCACGATCTGTAAGTATTTGGATTTTTGAATTTCATTGAGATTTATTGCCGTTTTAAGTTGATATGTTTTGAGATTCAGCAGATATTATACGTTACAGTATAAGGTGACAGAGTGAGACAGGATTGATGATCTTGAGAAACTATGATTTTGGACATCAGTATGTTGGTTAGATTTTGGAACGGAATTGTGCATTTGGGAGAAATATTGTGCATGGTTGAAAAGAGCATGTAGCATGTTAATTCATTTTGAGATATATGAAGTGCTTTTGAGCATTTGAAAATGACACTTTTCAAAATGAAAGTCTTACGGATGTTTTACGGAAAATGATTTTTGGGCCGAGACCCAAATCGATTTTGAAATGGTTTTGTAACTCAGGACTTGGGGTCCGAAAAGAGTTTTCTACTTTTTAAACTTCTTCTAATGTGAAACGAGATACGGGCTGAGACCCTAATGTTTCAAAAGGTTTTTTCTTGTTTTCTAAAACTCCCGATATTTATAAAACACTTTACCAATCATTTACTTATGTTATTTCCGCCTTTCGAGGCTTTGGTTTACTTGTTCAAATGGAACTTCTCGGGAAGTCTTTCGCTGTGTTTGATTTGTTGATTTGTTTCAATATTTTGTCATATCATATTCGAGGTGATCCAGGATGGATTAAGGATTGACGTTGCGAGTAGTATGTGGAGGAGGAGTTTTTATCAGAGTTTATATATTGAGATTTTGGAATTTCATCGTGTGGTTTTCCGATGGAATATCAGTGAATTTGGTGACGAGCCGAATTGGTATACAGGAGTATGGATATGGTCAAGCATTTGCATAAATTCCATTTATTTAATCGTGTGTATTCGGAAAGAATTTTTATCGAGAACTTGGCACCAGCGAGCCGATTTAAATTTTAAAATTGATTTCGTAGTCTTACGAAAATTTATGTTTTGAGTTGTGAAAATTTCGAAAGAATTTTCAAAAATTTGTCTTCTTGACGAGATTATATGATTTCAAACTGGTTTTGAAAATGTAATTGATAACCGTACGCATTTAGTGTATATTCCATATCATGGTGAAGTTGTGAGTGTGACTCACGAACTGGATAAGACATCAGTATGGAACGATGAATAGAGATCCGAACCTTGGTATGGCATTTTGGTTATCTAGAGATGATCGGTTGCTTGATCAGATAAGGGAAATATGTCGTGTGTTGTAGAATCATGCACATAATATAATTTTGGAACTTTGTATTTTGTGAAACCGGGACATATATGCTATGTGGCTTTATTGATGTGGTAGTAGCGTGACTTTACTACTTTTGAATTTTGAGCCGTACCGATTGGTCATTCCCACTTCATGTATGATTTAGGATGTTCGACGATTTGTGATTGATTGTTCGTACGCCGAGGAGTATGCTCACCAGTCGAGTATGTTTATCGAGATCCACGGTATGTGATCGGTGTGTCATTTTGAGAACTTTATTCGTCCGTATATCTGTCTCGTTGGTTCGGTGTTCATCGTGTTGGAGCTTACCGTTTAAAGGTATTCTCGATTATCGTTGACCGTTCGTTGGTCTTGGAGTTTATCATGTTGATGATATTCTCGATTGTGTTTTGACCTCTGGTTGGTCATATTGGAGTTTATCATGTTGATGATATTCTCGATTGTGTTTTGACCTCTGGTTGGTCATATGGGAATTTATCATGTTGATGATAAATTCGGTTGATTTATTAGTTGATCATTTTTGGTGATCATCTGAGCGTTCGGATTTTGTGTTGGTGTTTCGGGATTCGTGTCATCGTTTTGGGCGGTTGTTTCGCAGATGTATTTTGCATTATTCGTCTTATCGGAATTGGGACTGAATGTGTAATCAGGCAGACAGGATTTTGATTCGGGCAGATTGTTTCATCTGAAGATGATATATTTTTGTTGAGACTCAGAGAATTGTAATCGTAAGCGTATTGGGACTGTACAGTGAGATCGCTTGCTAGTATCTCAGGAGATCGTCGACCTGCGTATTTTGTAAGTGAGCTCTTTTGGTTATTCAGTAATGATGATTATTGATCGTTGTCGTGATGGTTTTGGGATATTTTGGTTGAACAGTATATTTGTTTGTTTTTACGACGGATCACAAGTTTCGAGGCCGGAACTTATTTTAGGTGGTGTACTATGTAATATCCGGAATTTCTACTACTGTTGTTTGATATTATTTTATCCGATTTATATTGTACAGCGTGGAATCTGTACAGTATGGATAAAATAAATAAAGGACTGAGATGTCAGTATCGGTATAATTATCGTATCTGGTCGGCAGTTGCATTTGAGGATATCTTGTATCAGGTAATCGTACTTTCGATATAGAGTATATCGTATAAGAATATTATTGGATTCAGTGTTTGTGTTCAGTGTGTCTCATGTTCGTTTTTGGTACGTCAAGATGTTGGACAGAAATTGCGGAAAATGGCTAAGTGTTCATTAGCGCACGCTACTGGGTACAGGTAGCGCACGCTACGAAGTATTGATAGCGTACGCTAAGAGGTTCGGTTACGTACGCTAAGGAGGACCCCTAACGTACGTAACGACTTGCTGGGTTAGTTCCGGAAGGTGGCCGACAGGTAGGCCCAGGTTGATTTTTATATTCAGTTAGCGCACGCTAACGTATGTTGGTTAGCGCACGCTAACATCAGATCGCCAATAATGGAATCTTAGCTTTCGGCGGGTGGACCCGGCCACTTGCGACGCGTGTCCAGATAAGGTCAGCGGGTGTTTGTCATGTAGGGCTAGCGCACGCTAAACCGTATGGTTAGCGCACGCTAATTCCAGATCGGTCAAAGGAATCCCGATCATCACGGATGCTTTCGGCATGTGGGGGCACGAGTGGTAGGTGTGTACTGTAGCAAGTCAACTTCGGATAGCGCACGCTAAGGTAAATGACTTGCGTACGCTAAGCAGGATGTTTTACGTACGTTAATGCATGGGCATTACGTACGTAAACTAGTTTACGAAGCGAGGCAGTAGCCTCTGGGCTTCGATAGCACACGCTAACAAAGTCAGTTAGCGCACGCTAAGGCGGTAGCGCACGCTAAACATGAGATGTTAGCGCACGCTAATAATGAATATTATAAAAGGGGACAGAAGGGTGCTCAGAAGCAATTCGTCATTTTTTCTTCTTTCAGTCGAGAGAGAGAGAGAGAGTTGGAATATATTTGAGGTTCCCAAACACTGTATAATGATCATCTTTAACAACATTAGATTGAGAGCTTGGATTCAAGCCTTGTTCTTCAAGTTGTTCATGATTCTTTGGATGGAGTTCTAGTGTTCTTCTTTTTGGTTCGTCTAAACCAGGTAATCTTTGTATTCCTTTGTTAATGGTTCGTTTTTCTTGGATGATTACATGTAAGGAGCATGTTGGATAATCATATGATGATGTTATATGAGATTCAATGGAATTTTGATAAGAGTTTCGGATGTTAGTTAAGATTCTTCATACTGTAAGGATGTTGATTCATTTAACCCGATCTAAGAGGGATTTCTGAATCTTGGTAATTATATTGGTCGATTTAGATGAGATGAATCATGATACTAGGTTGAATTCCAGATTTAGCATGATACGATCCTTATTATCGAGTCGGTTTGATTGTTGATGTTGTTATTGATATATGGACATTGACATGATCATTGTGATAATTATGGGGTCGTTTATCATCAAGAGATATGGAGATTTATCTTCAAGAGATATAGAGATTTATGCATCGTATATACGAATATAAATGGAAAAGAGTAAAGATATGAAAACATACCCTTGTAGTCCTTTGATTGAATGTTGGTGTTGATGTCGATGACCACAAATCCAATTTGATAAGTCCTCGATGATCCAAACACCGAAAGCACCTAGCTACCCGCCGGGAGATGATCGGAATAAATACCCACTCAATTATCCTCCAATGATACGGCTACAAAAGAGTAGAAGGAACTTTTCCTCTCAAGAATGTAACCACTCTAAGTGATATATGTTTATTTCTTGATTTTATCTCTTAAGAAAATATTCACTCTAAGTGATATATACTTTTGATCTTGATCTTCTTTCTCTCTCTAAGAATGTAAGAATTTCAAGAAGATGAACTCTCCGTCTCTCTCTCTTTCTTATGATGGCCAATATTTACCAAAGGATTATGATAATAATGGTGGTGTTAGTTTAAATAACTAAAGTCCACACATAACATCAAAAACCCTTTAATAAAAATACACAAAGTAAATCATACCCAACCCCACAAATTGGAACCATTAGGCAACCAAAGATATAAACAACTACCATGAAGCTTCATGGTAGTGTGGGGGAGACATGTTAGAGGAGGATTTGGTTCGTTTTGGTTCGTAAAATGGACCATCGTGTGTCCTGTCTGACTGATACACCTTGGTTCGTCTCAAATAAAATTAATACAGTTAATTAATCTAATTAATTAATCATATTGAAATATTATTTATCCAAGAAATAATTATTCATGAATTAAATTAATCACCTAATGATTTATTTAATTCACTAGACTGATTTAGTTTATCATATAAATAAAATAATACATCCAATGTCCAAAATTCACGAATAAGAGATACAGTTCATATTATTCAGTCGTCTCCCTATAATGCGCGACTTGGTAGGTCCGTCTCAGTAAGCAATGGGAGGAACTAAAGAGTTATAGCACCGCCTAGCCAGTCCCACGGCTTACATTGTAACCTTACTAAGAACGGGTGATAAGAATCATTCAAGAACCATTCTGTCGTGAATACCAGTAAATGTATAAACCCTTCTTTCAAATGTCCCGATCAAGTTATAGAGTCATGATCAGTCAAACCCTATCTGTACTTGATGCTATGTTTGAGTTAATGCAAATCGAGATCATTGAGCTCTCGTGTATCCAATACAACTAGCTCCAATGCTTTGGCCAAAAACTTATGATCTCATCTGCCAATAACCATATAGGACATATACCTATTCACTTATAGGAGAAAGAATCTTATCATGGTATTTAGTAGAACCTGCCACTTTCCCTTCAATATGCATGTTGAGGTTGACCCCTACCTTTCGGTTTTTTAGGTCGAACTAATCTAGTGAAAATATTAATGTCACAAGCACATCCCTACTAAATCCTCAAGTCGAAGGTTCACGAATACCTATCACAACCTCTCGATTCCGTTATTGACTGTCCCAGAGTGAAATCCGTGTGACGAATCGAGGGTGAGTCAGTTCGAGTATACTAATCTCATGAGCATACCCATAACATGTGCTCCTACTAACCATTAGTGACGACAGGCACTCTCCAAGTCAAAGAACCCGTTATACAAGTCCACATAAACTTAACACCCAGTTAAGTTTCATCGACTTGCGAACGATTAAGTATTTGAGCCATAAACTTTTCCAGTGTCGATCCCCTTATCCAATAAGGAGTGGAATGTTGCTCTAAAATATATGGACTAGTTTCTCTATATATATTTACGAGTCAGGAATGCCATTGACTTCCAGTAAATAAAGAACCAAACAATTTTCCTTCTGATAAGAATTTTCATATTAACAAGTACAATGCCCTTTCTCGTACATCTTCAGAGTGGCATTAGATCGTTCACTGTAATCTAGATCTCCAACACCTATAAAACGGCAAAGTATGATGGCCTAAAGTCTCTCTACTGCTTTTTGCAATAGTACGAGCCTATATCATATAACTTGCATATAATTTTCTGCAAAATTTTCATTCCCTTTCCTCAATATTTTTCAATGGCATCTTCTCATACATCATCCCAAACCTTGAACAGGGAAAAGCGAATTGTTGGTGGTAGGATCGCCGGATCCGTTCTCCAGGAGATGATCATATCAGAGTCTGAAGACATGAAGGCTATAAACATGTTGATTTCCCATGTGAAACGACAAGGTTTGTACAGGATTAGAAGCCTACACCCTGAAAACTATGAGGAATCTATCTTCAATGAGTTTTATTTCCACCGAGGAGTTCAAGTGCGAGTCTACAAGAAAAGCTCGTCGCTGACTGTTATGCACTGTGCAGAATAGGAAGATTTCAATCATCAGGTAAATGCTAGAGAAACTGTACAAACTGCCATCCGATAGCCTCACTCTTGAGGACCTGGATGACTATTGGAGATGATTTAATCGAATCATACTGGAAACTCTTCACTGGAAATCCTAATGCCGTGAAACCCTATCTCTCCTGCCATAAAAATAATTTTACTCTACCTTATTTCTACTTACATAGATTTTGCTACAGGATTGTGGAAAACTGCACTGGATCATTGGAGATGTGTACCAGTCTAATATTCAGAATGATGATGGCAATCATGAGTTGTCAGAAGGTAAACTAGTGTAGGATTGTATTTCAACATCACCGGGAAGAGGCTGTGAAGCTGGAGACTGCCAGAATGTCCTTCAGTCTGGTATTAAACAACATTCTCACTCACTCTAGAGTCAAACAATCTTCTTCTGCAAAGAAGATACTTATTAGAAAGTTTCTAGGTGTTACCAAGTCCACCCTGTACAATAAGGAGACTCACATTGAGACCAGGCCAGATCCCAACTCTATGCTGATGTCGAGTGATCTGCGAGATATCAGTAGACAATCTACCTAGATAAGAATAAAAAAAGAAATATGTGAGCAAGAAACGAAGTGTTCCGAACAGCAGCTCCTTATAGCTCCTCAGCACGCTACAGCGGCCCTTGAGGTTCCGCATATCAAACCCATTCCAATAGTTCCCTTTGGCAACTGCGGAAGTACCCAAAGATGTTCCGACAGTAGCTATCCCTACAGAGGCCAATATGTCAGAAGTTGTTCCTCTGGAGGAAACATCTACTGGACTACAGCAGATCCTGAGCCATCCGTGTCTATGATAGGTGAATAAGTTTTTTTTCTGAAACTTGAAGGAACTGGCAAATCGGCTATCCCCTCGGAACAGCCACCTTTCTCCATAGTGCACCTACCCCTATCAAGAGTCCCTCTCCCAATATAGGATCCCACCCTGTTAGGGATCCATCTCCTCAGCGGGCTCCCACGCCCATTGATAATCCCAGCCAAACATTAGTCCCAACTAATGTTAGGAATCCCTTCCCCTTGGATGTAATTATCAAACACTCTTAGCAGTCCATATTGATGCCGCAATTCAGCGCCTCAACATGTGAAAAAGCTATAGGGTAGCCAACTACGACATATTATTTATCTGGGAAGACTGTAAGGACGAAGAAATGTTTGTTTTAGAGGTGACGGACACGGATAACATTGGAGCCTTGATCAGATGGGATGATCCTTTCTACCACAAACTTATTACAAAATACTATGAGAAGAATGAAAAGGCTTGACCAGAAGCGAGGTAACTTTGAGCAACCATTCCGAACCTAATTCTGATGTGATGATGAATCTATGCAGATAGGCCTTAAAATGATCTGTGAAGAGGCTCATGAGAAGAAGTTTGAAAAAATACAGGTCGTACAAGGCCATGGGACATTCTATGCAGTCTTCAGAAAAAGATTAAGTCCCTTGTAGAGGAACTAGTAGCACCCATACAGAAGGAATTAGTCCCTCCTGTACTTAAAACTGATATTGTCTTGGAACCCCATCAGGAGGAATCAGTCCCTCCACAAGAAGGGGAGGCTCAAATCATCGAACAAGAGGAATTAGTCCCTCCTGAGGAGCTGAAACTAATTGAGAGCCAACAAGAGGAATTAATCCCTCATGTCCTATAGGCTATAGAGTCTGAACAAAGATAGGAGGAATCAGTCCTTTTGTCTCCCAAATAGATGAATCTTCTGAGCCGACAAAGGCTCTAGCACAAGACTAGGTACAAAATCCTCTACCTAGCGGTTCATTACAATCTGCCTAGGATGATGACTTCATTCCTGAGGAAACTCCAACTAAAACTCGGAGTACTATCGTCATTATTCAGGAAGGCGGATCCTCTCGTGCTCCTATTGCCTATCCCGATTCCCCATGCATGGATAATCACAAAGCACAATCGATAGCTCTTGCCAATCAGACAGTTTTCTTAGAGGATGCAGTCAAACACTCTACGGAGTTGGCAAAGAACTTGATGGGACGCGAGGCACTGCTTTGGATGAGTTCATAATGATGTGACGGGCTGTGAAGGATGTCATTGAGGCATTCATGCTTCTTCGTAATAACACTCGCATTGCGCTCCTCCAATTCCAAAAGCATCTAGTTGTTGGCCTCAAAAGGTAAGAAGAGAAGATCGGTGATGCCGAAGCCACAACATTTGCCATCCTCGAGCATACCAGGGACAAGCTGACCGGACATGATCAAAAAATTGATGATTTAAGTACAGCGGTTGCCCGTCTTGTCAGTTTGGTGAAGCACCTCCATCAAAAGCAAATTGAGTCGATGGATATCATATGAGATACCTATGGCAAAGTTACTAATCCTGATGATGCCAAAAAGGAAAAAGAGTCCCTGGAGGCTGCAAGGCGATGGAGGATGGAGAAGTAACAAGAGATGGAAGAAGCACTGGAGGATACAATTATTAGTAATATGTCTTCGATTGCCACACAGAGGATGAGAGAATGAGAGCATTGTATTGTAATTAAACATTTATTTAAATAAGGCATTTATTATTACTATATTATTGTATATCACTGGCATCGTGATCTGGTATATAGAATAATAGTCCTTGCATTCAAGAGCAAACATTCAACTCATTATGGAGATAAGGCAATAGGCACTAGAAGTGTTTAGGGCTCGAATGCTTAACTGGTTCGCAAGTCGATAAAACTTAACTGGGTAGTAAGTTTTGACTAGGCTTGTATAAAGTGTAATCTGACATGTAGAGTGCCTGTATCTATAGTAGGAGCACACGTTATAGGTATGCTAGTGGGATTAGTATAGTCGAACCCGACTCACATCAATTCGGTCACATGGATACTACTCATGGATTGTCAATGACTGAATTGAAAGGTTGTGATAGGTGTATATGGAGCTTTCACTTCAGGTTTCAGTAGGAGATGTGCTTGTGACATTAAGTTAGTCATTAGAGTAGTTCGATCCAATCACTGGTTGGTGAGGTCAACCTCGAAATGCAACTTAGTGGGCAAGCAACAGTCTCTACTGAATACTAAGATAAGATTCTTTCTCCTGTAAGTGAGCAGGTAAATGTCCTATGCGGTTAATAGCAAATGAGATCACAAGTCTTTGGTCAAAGCAGTTAGAGCTAGTTGTATTTGATACACGAGAGCTCGGTTATCTCGGTTTGCATTAATAAATGTATAGAGTCAAGTTACAACTAGGTTTGACTTTACCGTGACCCTAGTACTTGACTGAAATATATGATTGAACGGTTTATACGTATACAGTATTCACGACATAATTGTTTTGGAATGATCCAATCATTCATTCTTAGTTAGGTTACGGTACGGAGCACTATACTGGCAAGTGTTACCATACTCCTTGGTTCCTCCCATTGCCGGCTAAGATGGACTTATGAATTCGCGCACAAGGATGTATTTTATTGATAAAATGTTTATTTATTATCTCGTCATTAAGATCGGATATTTGATATCTAATTTGATTTATTTGATCAATCATTGGGGTCTTGTGAATTAAAATTAATTGTCGGGTGATTAAATTACTTCATAAATAGTTATTTCTTGGAAAGATATATTTTGATTTTGTATTTGATAAAATTAATTAATTAGATTAATTAATTAAGTATAAATACATGTGAGATAAAATGAAGTGTACTTAACGGACTCGACATGCGAACGTCTGGTACACGAATCGAGTGGCTCGGCTCGTTTTATCACCAACCTTGTTGCCACCCCCATCCCCTTTTCTCCTTACCTTCCATGTGATATCATTTTCATGTTGGGTGTGTTAGTATTATAATGAGATGAGGACAAATAGATGAGATATCATATCTCATCATTTGATCTCATTTTGTTATATAATATGTGTTAGTCTTTCATTTGATTCCTTTTTTTTATCTGTATTTTTATTTCTAATTTCTTTTATTCCATGTTATCTTTTAATTTATTTTTCAGGATTTTTTTTAACATTCATTTTCGTTTTTATTTACTTTTTTCTCTACTTTTTTCCTCTTTTTCTCCTTTTATGTTATTTATGTAACGATCTTGACGGTTTCAAAGTTTGATTCATGTTAGCCGACCCCAAATCATTTTGGGACTAAGGCTTAGATGTTGTTTTTGTTGTATTCATCTCGGAGAAAAAGAAAAGGAAGAAGAGAAGAGAAGAAAAATACTATATCAATTCTTAGTCGTGTTCTTCGAGAATGAATTGATATAACTTTTTTGATCAATATCTGACGCATGATAACGTAGAGACACTCGGCATATTTGGTGTTTGATCATTCGTCAATTTTGAACGAATTGGATTCGTGTACGTGTTGGTGACCGGAAAAATCTTGGCTCGGGTTTTTCCTTCAAGAAGATATTATCAAAAGTCTACGAGGGTATGATCGATCCAGTTTAGGAACCGAACCTTGTTGGAACCGAACCGATTAAATGGTGTATCATACATAAGGAACCGAACCTTGTTGGACATGGTTCGCTCCATGCTTCACTATACTGATCTACTAATTTACCTATGGGGTCACGCGCTCCTTACTGTTGCACATATCTTGAACAGATGTCCTTCCAAATCCATTCCTAACACTCCACATGATATGTGGAGAGGTATTAAACCAAGTCTTGATCACATTAAGATTTGGGGATGTCCTGCTTATGTCAAGAAGACTAAAGTAGAGAAATTGGAAGCTAGTTTTGTGAAAGGTCGTTTCATAGGATATCCAGGGGATTCCATTGGATACCTATTCTACATGCATGAAGAGCATAGGATCATCGTTGCTTTACAAACATACTTCCTGGGAGATGAGTTCATTCAGGAAGGAGATGCAGGTAGAAATATTTCTTTGGAAGAAATAAAAGAAACACCAATTGAGATACCTGTGCAAGATATTGGAATAGAACCTTCTGAAATACAAACACAACCTCGCAGGTCTAGTAGAACTTCTCAATTACCTGAGAGGTATGGCTATTTGCATCAATAGGAACCGGGTGTCCATGAGATGGCAGAAAGTAGTCAAGAGAATGATCCATCTACATACGACCAAGCTATGGTTGATGTTGACTCTGCGAAGTGGCAAGAGGCTATGGAACCTGAGATAGACTCAATGCATGCTAATCAAGTCTGGACTTTAGTATATCGTCCTAAAGCATGGTGCCTATTGGAAATAAATGGATCTACAAGAGAAAGACTGATGGAGATGGCAAGGTTGATACCTATAAGGCCAGGCTTGTGGCAAAGGGGTATTCCGAAAGAGAGTGAATCAGTTACTTTGAGACTTTTTCGCCTGTAGCTATGATAAGTCTATTCGCATGATGATTGACATAGCAGCCCACTTAGATTATAAAATATGGCAAATGGATTTGAAAACGGCATTCCTAAATGGATTCTTCAAAGAGGATATTTACATGGAATAGCCTAAGAGATTCATATATGAAACTGATATTCATAAAGTATGCAAACTTCAGCGTGCTATTTATGGAATGAAGCAAGCTTCGCGAAGTTGGAATCTTTGTTTTAACGATACAGTCAAAGAGTTTGATTTTGTCCAAATCTAAGAGGAGCCCTGTATTTACAAGAAAGTTGGTAGGAGCAAAATTGCGTTTTTAATACTATATCTGGATGATATTCTACTTATAAAAACGACATATGAATGCTCAGTTCTGTGAGAGCTTGGCTTTCTAAAGAGTTCTCAATGAAAGATCCTGAAGAAGCTATCTATATTCTGGGTATTCATCTCTACCGGGATAGAGCGAAAAGAATGTTAGATCTTTCTGAAGCCCTCTATATAGAAAAGATCCTAGAGAAATTTAGGATGGAAGATTATAAGAGAGGATTTCTACCTATGCGACATGGCATAAAACTTTCCTTAGGAATTTGTCCACAAAGTGAGGAAGACATAAAGGAAATGAGTAGTGTGCCATATGCTTCGGCAGTGGGTAGCCTTATGTACGCTATGATTTGCACCAGATCGGACAGTGCCTATGTTGTAAGCATAGTAAGTCGGTTTCAGTCAAATCCAGGGCAGGAACATTGGACTGCTGTAAAAAAAACATTATTAAGTACCTGAAGAGGACTAAAGACTTGATTATTACGTCTGGCGGTGGAGAACTAAAAGCGGAGGGTTATACAGATTCAGAATTTTTGGGAGACATGGATGTAAAGATGTCCACTTCAGGGTATATCTTTACTCTGAATGGTGGATCAATATCTTGGAGAAGTTCTAAGCAAAGCGCGTCTGCAATCTCTACATGTCAAGCCGAATATCAGGCAGCTACGGAGGATGCTAAAGAAGCTTTCTAGATTAAGAAGTTTACTGAGGAACTTCAAGTGGGTCCTGGCGCAGAGAAGCCCGTGACGCTGTTTTGCGACAACGATGGAGTTGTTCACTTGCTAAGGATCCTAGGACTCACCACAACACCAAACTTATTGAGAGAAAATATCATTTTGTTAGAGAAATGGCTCAGAAAGGGAATATTATACTGTAGAGAGTAGACACAGCAAATAACGTTGTTGATCAACAGACCAAGCCACTATCTTAGATGGTTTTAGAGCGACATCTGGAGAGTATGGGTATTAGATACCATAGTTTGTGGCATTGAGTGCAAATGGGAGATTTTTAGGAATATGCCCTCGAATGCCACTCAGAGGATGAGAGAGTGAGAGCATTGTATTGTAATTATGAATATTTATTAATAAAGCATTTATTATTATTATATTATTGTATATCACTGGCATCGTGATTTGATATATAGAATAATAGTGCTTGTATTCAAGAGCAAACATTCCACTCCTTATGGAGATAAGAATATAGGCACCGGAAGTGTTTATGGCTCGAATTCTTAATTGGTTCGCAAGTCGATAAAACTTAACTGGGCAGTAAGTTTATACAAGGCTTATATAACGTGTACTCTGACATGTAGAGTGCATGTCTTCACTAAGAATTAGTGGTAGCATATGTTATAGACGTGCTAATAGGATAAGTATACTCGAACACGACTCACCTCGATTCGGTCACATGGATATCACTCAGGTATTGTCAATGACTGAGTCGAAAGGTTGTGATAGGTATATGTGGACCTTTGACTTGAGTTGTATTCGATACACGAGAGCTCGGTATTGGGGGGGCGTAACCCAAGGAGTACATAACACTTAGCTAGTCTAGTGCTCTGTACCGTAACCCAACTAAGAATGAATGATCGGATCATTCCAAAACCATTATGTCGTGAATAATGTATACGTATAAACCCTTCAATCATATGTTCCGGTCAAGTATTAGGTTCAGGGTCAGTCAAACCCTATTTGTACTTGAATCTATGCATGTGTTAATGCAAATCGAGATCACCGAGATCTCGTGTATCTAATACAGCTAGCTCTAATGCTTTGGCCAAAGACTTATGATCTCATCTGCCAATAACCGCATAGGACATATAACCCGCTCAGTAACGGGAGAAAGAATTCTATCTTGGTATTCAGTAGGACCTGCTACTTGCCCGTCAAGATGCACGTCGAGGTTGACCCCCGTCTTCCAGTTTACATGGTTGAACTACTCTAATGAAAATCTTGACGTCACAAGCACATCCCCACTAAATCCTCAAGTCGAAGGTTCACGAATACCTATCTCAACCTTTTTATTTCATCATTGACTGTCCCGAAGTGAAATCCGTGTGACGAATGAGTCGGTTCGAGTATACTTATCCAATTAGCAAACCTATAACGTGTGCTCCCACTAACCATTAGTGTTCGACAGGCACTCTCCATGTCGAAAACACGTCATACAAGTCTTCACATAAAATTAACGCCCAGTCAAGTTTCATCGACTTGCGAACGATTAAGTATTTGAGTTGTAAACCTTTCCAGTGCCGACCTCCTCATCCAATAAGGAGTGGAATGTTTTGCTCTCAATACACGGACTAGTTTCTATATATATATTTACGAGTTAGGAATGCCAGTAATTACCAGTAAATAAAGAAACATCCATTGCCTTATGATAATAAATTACATAATAACAAGTATGATGCCCTCACTCAACATCCTCTGAGTGGCATTCGAGGGCATACTCCTAACAATCTCCCACTTTCACTCAATGCCACACACTATGGTATCTAATACCCATGTTTTCCAGATGACGCTCCAAGCTAATCTGAGAAAGTGGCTTGGTTAGTGGATCAACGACATAATCGGCTGACTCTACTCTATGCAGCACAATATATCTCTTGGCGAACAAATTCTCTTACAAGATGATACTCTCTCTCAATATGTTTTGTACCATTATGAAACCTCGGATCCCAGGCCTGGCTACCGCTCTGGCAGCACAGCACAAGGTGTTATGTGAAGTTTACCCGGTAACTTCTAAATCCTTCCTTTGGAGGCCTCCGAGGCCGCTTTATACTCAGCCTAACAGGTGAAATTAGCAGTTGCGCTATACTTGGCACTATGCCAAGATACTGCTCCTTCATAAAGAGTAAATGTAGCCAGAAGTAGACATAGAATCGTCTTTCTATCCTTGGAAGTCCAATACGGTGAATCCCATTACATTCAGTTCTCCACCGCTGTATTTATGAACCAGGTCTCTAGTCCTTCTAAAGTACTTGAGAACTTTCTTTACGGCGGTCTAATGTTCCCTAATTGGGTTAGCCCGAAACCTACTTACCACGCTCCTAGCATGCGCAATGTCAGGTCTCGTACACAATAAAGTATATATTAGGCTACCCATTTCTGAAGCATATGGTATATTACTCATTTCCTTTCATTGTTCCTCACTTTGAGGACACGTCTTTGAGGAGAGTTTTTTCCCATGTCGCATCGGAAGGAACCCTCTATAAGATCTTATCTATATAGAGGGCTTGAGAAAAACTTATCATTCTCTTCGATCTATCCCAGTAGAGTCGAATCCCAAGAATATAGGTTTCTTCTCCCAAGTCTTTCATGGAGAAATTACTCGAAAGTCAAAACTTTCACAGAATTGACATTCCCACATCATTTCCTATTAGTAGAATGTCATCTACATATAGTATTAAGAATGTGATCTTGCTCTCACTAACCCTCTTGTATACATAAGGTTCTTCTTCATTTTACACGAAGTCAAACTCTTTGACTGTCTCGTCAAAACGAAGGTCCCAACTACATGAAGACTGCTACAGTCCATTTCATGGAGTCTACATCCACCATTGCTAGGTCATTGCTCGCGGGTCGGTCTCTTGTTTATCACCTGGAACCTCGTGGAAACCCAGTTCCTCCAAGTGCATAAAACTATACCTCTTAGGTAAATGAGACACCCTACTAGACCTACCAGGTGGTTGTACTTGTGTTACAGAAGGTTCGGTTCCAATTTTTTGCACAGGTGTATCCTAAGGAGTTTCATTGTATTCTTCCAAAGAAATATTTCTACCTGCTCCGCCTTCCTGAATGAACTCATCTTCCAGGAAGTGTGCACGCACTGCAACAATGATTTTCGATCTTTGGGCATGTAGAATTGATAACCCATCATCTTAGATGGGAATCCAATGAAATGTCTCCTCACGGACCTTGCTTCCAACTTTTCCACCTTAGTCATCTTGACATAGGCAGGACATCCCCAAATCCTAATGTGATTAAGACTTGGTTTCCTGCCCTCCCACATCTCATGTGGAGTTTTAGGAATGGATTTGGAAGGACATCTGTTCAAGATATATGCAGCAGTCAGGAGTGTATACCCCCACAGATAAATCGGTAAGTCAGTATAGCCTAGCATGGAATGGACCATGTTCAACAAGGTCTGGTTCCTTCTTTCTGATACACCATTTAAATGAGGAGTGCCTGGAGGTGTTAGTTGTGATACTATTCTATGTTCCTTAAGGAACTCATCAAAC
Source organism: Orobanche coerulescens (assembly GCA_033398695.1). NCBI lineage: Eukaryota > Viridiplantae > Streptophyta > Magnoliopsida > Lamiales > Orobanchaceae > Orobanche > Orobanche coerulescens. Next base: position 68,329,141 of record CM065801.1, read on the forward strand.
TCCGTACTCATATACTCGCCACCTCGATCTGACTGAAGTGCTTTGATATGATTTCCAGTTTGTTTCTCGACTAGGGCCTTAAATTCCTGGAATTTCTCAAAGGCCTCGGATTTATGTTTATTAAGTATACATAACCATACCTAGTATGATTATCTGTAAACGTAATGAAGTACTGATATCCGTCATGTGCTACTTCCAAAGCACCACATACGTTGGTATGGATTAATCCTAGTTTATCAGCGGCTCTTTCAAAAGTCCCTGTGAAGGAGGACTTAGTCATTTTGCCTTTAAGGCAAGATTCACAAGTAGGAAAAGGGATCCGATCCCAATGGACCCATAAGTCCATCTTTTTCCATTTTGTAAACCTTGGTCTGACCAACATGACCAAGTCTAAGATGCCATTTCAAAACTTGATTTGTTTCATCCTTACCACGCTTCCTAGTCACAGTATTCACAACGATTTTGTTACTGAGGTTTAGATGATACAGTCCATTTAACAATGTAGCAATGCCCACTAGTTTATTTCTGAAATAAATTTTGCAGGAACCATCATTAATGAAAAATGAAAATCTATTTCGGTCCATGACCGGAATGGATACAATGTTTTTATGCCCCTTGGGCAAAACAAGTACATCTTCTAAAAACAAAGCCGAATTATAAATCCAAAAGAAGTGATCCTATGTCGGTTGCCTCGACACAATGCCTGCTTCCGACAGTGACCATCACTTCCCCAGCTCCAAGCTTCCTACTTTGTTCCAGATCCTAATTCACGGTACATAAGTGAGAACTAACACCAGAATCTAGTATCCAAGAAGTCGAAAATACAGTAGCAGAACAATTTGTTTCCAAAAATAAAAGTTCTGTACCTGAAGTGCCATGAAGAATCGGGCAGTGTCTTGCCCAGTGGCCCATCTCGCTGCACTTGAGATAAGCATCCTTCTCCTTGCTCTTCGGAACCATCGGGGCCTTGCCCTTACCCTTGAGGTCCTTGACTTGTGGTCTCGTCTGCTTTTTGGTCTTTTTCTTCTTATTCTTGGACCTCCGAGATCCAGAAGAAATCACAAGGGTGGGCTCCTTCATCCATGGAGTCTTCATCTGAGACTGAGCGGTCACTAGTTTGTTCATTAGCCTAGCCAAGTTACATGCAATCTCATTGCAGTTGAAGTTCATAACAAACTGTGAGAAGGAATCAGGGAGAGACTGTAGGATAAGGTCGGTCTGAAGAGAAGTATCCATCTTAAGTCAAGAACCTCCTCTCGATCATGGATATCATTTTGAGGACATGGTCCCCAACCTTCTCACCTTCCTTCATCCTAGCACGGAATAGTTTCTTGGATATCTCATATCTAGCCAATCCTGTGCTCACCATAAAGCTCAGTTAAGTGAGATAGAATCTGCCTAGCATAAGTCATTTTCTCATGAGCTCTCTGAAGCTCATTAGACATGGAAGCCATCATATAAGCATGGACTTTCACGTCATCCTTAACCCACTTTTCATGGTTTTCAATATCTTCCTGATTGGCTCTTGTCCGCACTGGAGGCGCCGGAATGTCCGTCTCCAAGACGTATCCCAGTGCCTCTATACTGAGGACTATCATCAGATTGTGGAGCCAATCCACAAAGTTAGGTCCGTTCAAGGTGTTCTTTTATAGTAGAATTGCGAGTGGATTCATTGTCATATTGAGAGTTATGTCTGCATTAAGTACAACAGATTAATTAGTGACTCGTTTAATTATAATCTGAGTATAGAATTAAGGTCTTTCTATTCTTGTTACCCAGCTCCCACTATTTTTATCGGAATAATACACTCCCATATGAAATCCAGAAGTATCAATCGCTCTACTTTATTGTGGTGATCGAGTTCTTTATAAATCTTAATAGACGGCAACCGAACAGGTTTCTAGTCTATTAATTTTCATAAAGTGGTGTCCAGCACCAACCCATATAATGAATGATTCGATCTTCTTTTTCCCCTTGTTCACTCCCCTCAACCTATACGATTTATATGGTTCGTGAACAAGTTAAGTTTATACCATCAATGTAAATCAGTTTCACAATTGAGTCTTATCCGGCAACCTATCAGGTTTCTAGGGATAAAATTTGCTCTAACCGAAGGCATCTAATGCGCTCCCGGTAATTTATCCATCCTCCCCGAACGACTACCCCGATAACTCGGAAGCATAGCACATCCGGTTTGGGTTTCAATTTCCCGAAAGCTCAATGGAGGGAAGGAAAACCTTGAAACCTTATAAACATAATAATTTGTCATGGGAGAATTTTCGCGATTAATGTTACACTTTGCACATTAATCCATTTAAGCGCGTTTGTGCATTCATACAATATGAATAACCATTCACAACCTAGTTGCTACCAACATGTAGTTCATGGACCGTTCCTAGAATAAAAAACTTAGTAATCTAATTACAAGTCTTCGGTCTTGAATCTTCGTCTTCTCGAACGGATCTTCCTCCGGTCTTTGTCATTACATATAAATTTTACATTGAAAAATTGCATCCTAGATATAAATAATTCTAGTAAAATAAATAGGCTCAAAACGGTCTTTACAACCCAATCGAATAAAAAAACGAACGATTCTAAACTAAGTCCATGAATCACATCCCCATTCAAAAGCATTCATCCAATAAATACTATATAAACAGAAAGCGTAGAGATACATTGATCCAATCAACAATTCGAATCGATCCAATCGATTCACACAACCGGTAATATGAAAAACGTTCAAATAATTTGGTCACCCATAAATATTCCAATTAATCAAATTTCCCTTATAAAATGAAATATCATAAATCATTTTAATCATTTTAAATCTAATTTAACATGCGGGAGATTAATTTTCAAGAATACACAAAAAAATCGAGTCGGGGCGAAACTGGCCTGCCACGGCCAAGACACTGTCGGCAGTCTGCCGGCCAGACACGGCTCGTGTCGCCTGACATGGTCGGGTCGTGCCGGCAGTGTTCTAGACTATCCTTCCAGACTCGGCCGTGTCCAAATGACACGGTCGGGTCGTCCCGACAGTCTGTCGAGACTGGCCGGCTGGCACGGCCCATGTCGCCTGACACGGTCGGGTCAGCCCGGCAGCTTCCTGCCTGTTGTCCGAAAAGTCGTCTGATGATGATTCGGAGCTCGATTTTTGACCGGATATCCAATATCAATATTTTTCAACATTCATATCTTCAATATAAATCATATTTCTCATAAATTAAAGATTTATAGTTAGATATAAACTTAAGAAAAATATAACTACAACGAATAAAACATACACCACGATTATGACTATAAATGATTCCAAATCATTCACCATCTAATCAAGCATTCCAAATGCCAAATATAGTATATACGATCGCAAGACCTACGCTCCAATACCACTGTTGGATTCGGTGCCTAAATCGAAGCCCAACGGAAGCGGTAAAACAAAAATTAATTCGATCCGAATCCCTACGAGGATCGATCGAGCTATGCATATACGAATATTATACGAAACACAAGAGATACGAGAAAACATACCCTTGTAGTCCGTTGATTAAATGGTATCCTACGATCCAATCCGCTCCAAGCTCTTGGATGATCCAATGCCGAAAATACCGCGACTCTACTTGCCATGCGCCGGAGAAACGAATGGAATGACGATCACCTTGTTATCCTCCAAGGGTACGGCTAGATCTAGGATGATGAAGCTTTTGATTGTGATTATTACACTCTAAGTGTATAAATCATACACTCTCAATCAAACTCTTGATTATTCTCCAAGAACAACAAGAAGAAGTGAAGAAGAAGAAGAAGAAGAAGAGTATTGAGAAAACAATTTTCTCTCCCTCTCTCAGTCAAACCCTATCTGTACTTGACTCTATGCATGTTTTAATGCAAATCGAGATCACCGAGCTCTCGTGTATCTAATACAGCTAGCTCCAATGCTTTTTCCAAAGACTTATGATCTCATCTGCCAATAACCGCATAGGACATATAAATCGCTCACTAATGGGAGAAAGAATTCTATCTTGGTAATCAGTAGGACCTGCTACATACCCGTCAAGATGCACGTCGAGGTTGACCCCCGCCTTCTGGTTTATAGGGTCGAACTACTCTAATGAAAATCTTGACGTCACAAGCACATCCCTACTAAATCCTCAAGTCGAAGGTTCAGAAATACCTATCACAACCTTTCGATTCCGTCATTGACTATCCCGGAGTGAAATCCGTGTGATGAATCGAGGGTGAGTTGGTTCGAGTATACTAATCCAATTAGCAAACCTATAACGTATGCTCCCACTAACCATTAGTGTTCGACAGGCACTCTCCATGTCAAAGAACACATCATACAAGTCTTCACATAAACTTAACGCCCAGTCAAGTTTCATCGACTTGCGAACGATAAAGTATTTGAGCTATAAACCTTTCCAGTGCCGACCTCCTCATCCAATAAGGAGTGGAATGTTTTGTTCTCAAATACACGGACTAGTTTCTATATATATATATTTATGAGTCATGAATGCCAGTAACTACCAGTAAATAAAGAAACATCCATTGCCTTATGATAATAAATTACATAATAACAAGTACGATGCCCTCACTCAACATCCTCTGAGTGGCATTCGAGGGCATACTCCTAACAATGGACTTGTTGGCTACAGCATAAACGTTGTATGCATTTTGCTTAGAAAAAGTAAAATGCAAAACCCATAGGGTACCACTTAGACTTTAAGTAATTCTTTATTCATAAAGTACTCACGGTTGTTAAAGTGCATTTAATGTTGATGAAGACAGCATCTAATGCGGTCTTAGACTGTGGACTGAAGAACAATTAATAAAAGCCAAAAAGAAAGTCTAGAGCATTTAATGCCACATACTGTAATTCAAACATTCATCAGCCGCCAATCTGAAGTGTCTACATCTCACCAACCGGTCAACAGCTATATTTATAATGGATCTATTTCTGAGGTTGTAAATAGTTCAATCCATAGGACTTGCTCACTAACTGATCAATTGAATAACTTACTGATTGAACAAATCATAACAAGAGCAAAGAGTCTCTTCAGCCTACAGCGCATATTCTTGTTGAAGAGATAATCAGTCCTCAACTGTGAACAGCACACTACAACAAGGAACTAAAGTGCCTATGGCTACTATTCGGAATACTTGCAGTACCATACTTTGACGTTGAGTATATTAACGTATATGGATTAAGAATGAACCTTTCTGACCTGTGTGGGACAAAGAGAGTTCGGAATGAAGCTTCATTCTGTGTGATAAGAACTTAGTTCGGGGAAGCCTACAGCTAATTTTTGTGAATGGCTTAGTCAGTTTTATCAATCTGTGTAAAAGATACAGTGGCGTGTTTAGTTAAAATCATATAGTTGTGTACGCCTTGATTTTAAAAAACTTCCACTCTTGTGTGGAGAATCAGTTGACATAAAGGACGTTGTTTCGAGCCATATTAAATCATGTGTCATTACTTGCTTTACTTATTGCTTGCTTACTGCCTGTGATTGTATTATACTTACTCTAAGTAGCCCGGTAAGCACCAAGCTAACAGGAGATCATTTAGTTGTTGTGATCACAACAACTTGCACTAGTCTTCTTCTATGTATTTAAATGTCAAAAAAGAGTACAATTTATTTAACCCCCCCGCCCCCTCCCTAAGCTGTTATTTGAGCATACCATGGCCAACAGTAATGTATTCAACTAATATAATCATATATACAGTCGATTTGAAAGACAATTGTTAGTTGTCTCAAACAGACTGAATTTTATTTTTATGCAAGTTTCTTATCTGCGTGTGATTATTTTTACATTTAAACAAATATTAAGTTTTGCTATCACCAAAATAGGTGGAATTTATTAGGAACACACTTAAGATTTTGATGATGCCATCCCTGTATTAAAGTTAAATTCAAATATAAGTTCTAGGTATTTGGTATTGGAAGGTAATAAATAACTTGAGAGTTGTGAGACATCCACGGATTTTCGGTCAAGAGGTGACAAGCAACCAAGGGAAGGAGTTACTACGGTCAAGGATTTTCACTGGTTGAAAGCTGTTGTAACTGGTTCATTGTAACCATCAGAAGTTATGGTAAATTCATCGCCAATTGGATTGGAGAAAAGTCGGCTAGTAGAGGATTACTCCACCTCTGAAATCACTATAAGTGCTGAGTTATTTACTCCTTTCTTACATCATACTTAACTGCTGCATCCATCTTATTTATTACATTAATAAACTTAGTCAGCTGCAAACTTCCGCTAATTTATTGACACGCAATTGACAGTTGAACTGCACAGAGTATTTACAACCTAGTTGTTTCAGCAAAATTTCGAAAAATAGTTCAGTCAAAAACACAAAAGTTTTAAAAGTCTATTCACCCCCCCCCCCTAGACTTTTTCCTAAAGTATTAGGGACGAACAAAAGGGAGAAATTATTCGGAGAGTTCCCATTCGATTTTGATAAGTGCAAAACCACATCAACTATTCTACAGAGGCATTCGACAGCAAAGTGAAGTCATAGTATCTGGAGATGCTTTATGCAGCAGCAGAGCCTTCCAGGCTATAGCATCATTATTGTCGGCTCTACACAAGAAAACGACAAATACTTCCTACAGTATAAGACTTGGAGTTATATCTATTTTGACGTGATGAATTTAATATTCATTAAGTACTCAAGGTGTGAACATATTTAATGTGGATGGAGACCGTACTTAATACAGTCGAAGACTAAGATGTATACGAGCGTTTATGACGACCAGGAATGTCTGAAAACATTTGATGTTGGGCAATATGGATAACTTTAATTCCAATTCAGCAAGTTGTCCATATTGTAATATCCGCACTTTTTATTTTTAGTCATTTCTATTTTTAGTACCTTTTAATTTCGGAAGACTCGCTTGTAAATGTTGTTGTATTCTGAAACCATTTTGTTTTGCATTCATGACCATACGGACGAGTTTCGGAGTTGTTTTTATGGGATTTTACTTATTGTGTAACTTTTCCACGTTGAGGCTCGATTATCGTGAATCTCGTTCTGACCTGGCATTTCGTTACCTTTGCGAGTTCCTTTAATATTTCTAGTTATGTTACAACTTCCTGAGATTACTGTTCAGGTCTCGCGTCTAGATTTTTGGATGTTTGGGTCGTTTTGGTAAATTCTTATTATATTGGGTGTTGATGCTAATATTTGTTTATTCTTGCATTTGGATGGCCGGAGGCATGTGATGGTTTTATGTTTATATCGTCAGTAAAAGACCTTCGTATATCTGTGGTTTCATCTTTTGTATTCTCATTCTGGTTGTTGGCGAATCGTTGTTTCAAACCAGTATGACCTGCTGCCAGGGCTGAGTTACGGCCGTAAGAAAGTATGCATTATGGCCGTAAGACTTTATATATTACGGCCGTAATGTCCTTGTTGTAGCGGCCATAACATAGTTGAGTATTTTGGGCAGTGAGGTCGTGAATACCATTACGGCCGTAATGGTATAGGTGTTACGGTCATAACACCTGCCAAGTTTATAAACTGGGCAGCGACCTTTTTCTTCATTTTTCACCTTCCTCTCCTTCTTGTGCGACGGGAGCGATCCTTCAAACTAGGAATCGCCCTGTTTTCCACTCAAACTTTGTTGGAGAAGTTTATTCGAGCATTATATCATCACTCTAACATCAAATCAGCCGAGGTTTCGCCTTCAAATCGAGGTATATTATTAGAACCCTAGCTCTTGGGGATTTTGGGGTTTTGTTGTGATTTTTCATCCTTCTAGTCTAATTTGGCTTAAATGGTTGTTAGATTATGATGGTGTAATCATAATCCCTTGCTTTCTTGTAGTTTTGCATATTAGAATTTGAGGTTTTCACCGTTAATAGATTAGGATTGATCATGAACTTGTAGTGTCCGATGAATTGTTCCAACGAGTAGAACTTAGGTGAATTCTTACATTTCCGCAACATTGTGGTTGATTGTATATCGTTATTGTGATAGGAGCGTTATTGTGAAGATTATTCGGACGGAACCTTTTTCCTTTCACCATTTCCTTCACGACGTGTTATTCAAGGCAAGTACATGTATTACATTCCGTTATGTGTGTTACGGTCTCGATACGAATGATGAATTGTGATATTGTGTGTGTTGTTGTTGTTGTTCTTCCACACAGAGCGTTCGATGGGGCGTCTGGGGGTCGATACTAAGGGGTACGGCCACGGAAGTGGTTTCACACCTGGAGCGTTCGACGGGGCGTCTGGGGTCGATACTAAGGGGTACGGCCACGGGTTACCAAGTGTGGATGGTTGTGATATTGAGATGAGTTGATATACTGTTTTGATGTCAATGTGATATTCCGGAATATGAAATTCAAATGTTTTACAAATGAAATGACTATGTTGAATCGTTTATGTATATAATGTAGTGTAATTATGTAATTGCACTAGCTATTCGAATTCTAACCCCTTAAATGGGGGAAATGTGTCTTATGTATTTCAAGTATCGGGCGAGCCAAGGAGCCGGCACGGGACACGCATGCAACGGATGTCCCAGCATGATGATAGGCTCGAGTAGGTGTTGTTCCTTTTTATTATATTTATTCAGTTATTAGTTAATGATGTCGTTGAAGGCCCCTGCGTGGGCATTGAATACGTTTCACTTTCTGTATTGCTCGTATTGAACTAAAACATTTTGGCTGAGGCCACAACCCTACTTATTATTATTAATGTGTCGTATGGAATTCTTTTGTGGATTATGTGTCATGTGTTAGCCTGATAGACCTTGTGAAGGTTCTACGGCATGTAATGTCCCTTATGATTTTTAGGGTGTTACATTTATGGTATCAGAGCCTTGGGTTATGAATACCTAGGCTGTTGGTTAATTTTGGGTCTGTCAGTTATGTCGTAAGAGTCAGTTGTTGAGCCTAATATCATCGTGCTACCATCTCTTCGTTCGACCCGTGGCTGTAAGTCTCCTTGAACTCTTATATTTCTGTATTTCATTTCTCTTGTGTAGATTGGAACTGTGAGTTGTGGTACCAACTTTGCAAACTATGAATTTTTCTGATTTGGTTCTTTTCAATCCTTTTCTTCAGTATGTTGAGAGGTTGCGGTAGACCAGCTAAGGGATGCGGCCGAGGCTGTGGTCGTGGAGCTAGTAGTGAGGAAGTTCCGTTTTCTCAGTCGTCTGCATATTCGGCCTCTCATTCAGTGCCAAATACTCTACCATTGAGTTCTGACGGGCAACAGAATTTATCAGTCAGTCAGGATTGACCGTCGGTAATAATGCCGACACTGGAGCTACTGATGTACTTCAGCAGTTGGTAGCTTAGCTCGCTGAGATAGCTCAGGGTGGGCATCAGAATCCACCCCCGACTCCAGAAGACGAGGCCAATAAATGTCAGAAAGTGACTAAGATGCACCCCCCCTCGTTTCGCTGGCTCTACTGACTCCCTATGTTGGGAGAATTGGCTTTTTCAGTTGGGGATGACATTTGATACCGTAGCTTGTCCTGACAACAGGAGGGTACCTATTGCTCAGTACCTCCTGGATAAGGAAGTTGCGTAGTGGTGGGAGGCTGCGATGCCCAGAGACCTTTAGCCACCTGGGAGGAGTTTAAGATCGCTATCGAAGCAGAATACTGCCCATCGTCGGTTCGGGAGCGTAGGATTGTGGAGTTTTTATTGCTACGCCTCAGAATGTACCGATCTCTCAGGCCATCATCACTTATAACCAGCAGTTGGGTTGTAATATCCGCAATTTTCGATTTTTGGTAAATTTCTTTTTCGGCCGGAGTCCATTTTGACGACTCTCTCATGACCGTTTTGTCATTCTGAGAATGATTAATTCTACACTTTTTGACATCCGAGTTCGTTTCGGTGTCGTTTTGTTGAGTGCTTTTTAGCGACTTTTTCGCACTTGAGTTCGATTCTTGCGAATCTCATTCAAAACTGCTGTTAAGAGTTTCCCGTAAATCCGTTTAACTTTGTTAGATGTGTTGTGAACTTCGGTTTGGTTATTCGATCACGTATCGTGATTTTCGGGCGTTTTGGGCCATTTTGTAATTTACCCAAAGTTATGGGTATTCGTATTTGTAATTGTTGTCTCGACCCGTTTCTTGGTCGCGTATGATTAATTATTGCATTATGTTTCCATTTCGGGTCGTTGATGTTGTCCGCGAACTTTTCGTCGTGTTCATTCCGTATGTTTTCGGAAATCGAGTCGTCGAGCCCTGACGGTTGCGGGACTGGCCGGACGGTTGCGGGTTCTAGCCGGACGGTTGCGGGTTCTGGCCGGATGATTGCGGGTACCGGCCGGACGGGTGCGGCAGGAACCGGCGTAGCGCACGCTACGGCCGGAAGGCTGCGCGTTCTAACCGGCAGGTGTAGCGCACGCTATCGGGCGGCCCAACGTACGCTATCGGGTCTGGGCAGAGGGGTTCTGAGGTTCTGGACTCGGGTAGGATCAGTAGGTAGCGCACGCTACTGTCGGACGCTGCGTACGCTATGGCCGGCAGGTAGCGTACGCTACGGCCGGAAGGCTGCTCACCCTACCTGGCCGATCAGTCTAGTCCAGGAGGTCACTGGATTGCGGCCTGGGCCGATAGCGCACGCTAGCTCGGCAGCCTAGCGCGCGCTAGTCCGGCCCAGTATAAATGTGACAGAGCAGTCACATTTCCTCTCGTTTTTCATTTCCTTCCTTCTCTGTCCATGGCTGGCGATTCGGAGGTGACGAAGCCATGTTGTTTAACAACAAATCCATGAAGTTCTTGAACTCATATCATCGATTAATCATCCGTTATCATCCTTTGATCCAGCGAATCAAGGTAATCTCACCTTAGAACCCTAATTTCGTGAATTTGGGGGTTTTTGCATTTTTGTCCGATTCGTTCCGTGTTGTTGATTAATTCATGATGGGTATGATTAATCTTGGTAGTATTCTTGTGTTTAACATCATTTAATCCATTGTTCTTCGTCGAATCGAAGTATATTTCTTGATTTCCTTCGAATTGACTTTTTAGGGGATTTGTTCTCGATCTCATTTTTCATTCGTTTTTGATGGATCGATTGTGGTTAAATGATATTGTTAAACATATTCTATGTATTGTATATCCATATTTCAACTTGGAATTCCGTTTTCGTGTCTTGTCGGGACGAATCGTGTTCTTGGCCGTTTTGGGGAAAACACTTGAACTTTCGTCATTCGTTCTTTGAATTCAACGGCTTTGAGTCGTGTTATGGAATTCATTTCATTGTTGTTATTGTCCTTCATAGTTTATGAATGCGAGTTGGCGATCGGTGGAATCGGCGGGTTCGTAGTCGGTTCGTGTCAACCTACTTCGGTCGATTCTCCGCGTTTTTCTTATTTGAGGCAAGTACCTTGCTCATACATTTCTTATTTTGTGGATATGATGATCGGTGATCGTCTTGGTGTGTTTGTTTGGTTGTTTGAAATGAAGTTTCAAAAGCTTTTGGTTTGGCCCCGTTAAAGGCTCTCTTTCAAAACGCGTATGTGTTTTGTGAACGGTTTGTTTTGGGAATTGTTTATGATTTGATCACTTTGAACTTTGAAGTCTTTGATGATATCCCTATTGTTTAAAGTTATGGAATTGTGTAGTCCGTTTTTAATCTTGTTATTGTGTTTTGAAGAGTTTGATAATGTTGTCGGATAAGTGGCCATCTCTAGTAAGTATTCTTGATGAACTTACATTCTTAGCATATTAGTATTGCATGAGTAACGTGTGTGTGTGTGTGTATGCTCACTACTGGTTAGATCCGACGGAGTCTCGGTAGGGCTCCACGAAGCTGTGGAACTGCGAGCTTGCTTTTAACCACTGTGGGTTAGATCCGACGGGGTCTCGGCAGGGGTCCACGAAGTTGTGGGTCCGCGGTTAATTGTGGTGTATTTTGCAATGTGATTTGGATTATTGGCATTTACGGAAATGAGTGCTTTCGAATAGTTTTCATGATGGCATGCATCGACTAAGTTTGTACGAGGTAAGTGTTCGTTTGGCTTACTTGGCTAGGATGGCACTAGAGTATTTTGTTGTTTGTGTTAAATCCTTTAATTGTGGATTTTGATATTGGAAGACGAACCTTGTTGTCGTTCTCTTGTATTGTGAGTTGATGAGATTGGGGCTAAAATCCCAACGGTTTGGTAAAGGTCATTTTACGGATTTGGGGCTAAAATCCCAACAGTTTTGTAAAGGTCATTTTTACGGAAAGTAAACCTTTGGGGCGGTGACCCATTTCGTCTTTTGGGTTTTGGAAAGTAGGATTTGATAATCCTAAATTGTTTTCTATTAAAACTCTCGATGGCATTCTAAACCGTTTTATAAATTATTTCCATTGATTTGTGATCTTTCGATTTTGAAATGTTTTCTCAAACTCTTGCCTCGGGAAGTACTTTTCGTTTCGTATGGATCTTTGAGGATTCCGGGTTATTGTTATTCATGGAATGTGAATTGTATGACTCGTATTTTTGCACTTGTACTTGCACTAGCAAAACAGTGGAGTTTTGCTAACCCCCGGGTATTCGGGGGGTGGATGTCTGTTTTTGCATTCAGGTTTTGGAGCATAACACAGGGTCGGCACGAAGGATGATGAAAGATGATCGATACTAATCACATGAGGAACCGTACGTCGTGTATTGGTTCAGTTGTACTTTATTTTCTGCTGCTATATATTTTTCCCGTTGTACGGGTGTGGTTGTGTTTTGACCCCTGCGTGGGCATGAGTTGTAATCGAGTTGTATGTTTTTATTGAAAGTCCAAATCGGTCTACTGAGTCATTTTAGCCTTAAAGGCATTGTCGAGATGTTTCATGTTGTTACTAGCCTGGTAGATCTTGAGGAAAGGTTCTACGGCGTGTAATATCCCTGAGCGGATTGGGGGTGTTACATAAATGGTATCGGAGCTTAGGTTGAGGAAAATCTAGGCTGTCGGGTCAAGTCGTGTTGTTTGAGTCTTGTTTCGTCGGATTTTATCTGACGGAGTCGTGTCGCGACGCGTCGTCTGAGTTTGTTGGTCGTGATTAGTATCGTGGGGCGATCATCATCTTCGTGCAACCTGTGGATGTAAGTCTCCCTTCTTTGTGTTGTGCCTCGTGTGACACGAGCTATTTTTATGATTATTTGTTAAGTGACGGAATCCTCTTATGGATTTTGATTTCTTGATATGCGGTTATTTGACCCTCATATTTCGTTCATATGAGGAGTAGTGTTGCTGGATTGTGCATGTTTGACTTTATTTCTTTTATCCGCTGCGTAAGTTCTTTTGTAATGGCTTTCGGTATTTTACCGACTGAGTTTTATTTCGAAAACCGATTCCCTTAACCGAGTTTTTGGCATTATGGCCTTGATCGTTTTGTCGAAATTCTTATGACAGTATTTAGTATTTTGTAAATGGCTTTTGTAAGTTTTTGAAATATTACCGTCATCGGCCTTTTTGACGTTGTAAATGGTTTTTAGCCTGGTGAGTTCCGGCGCGGAACCCACGGCGCTGTAATGTTTTGTGTAATTACCTGAAATTTTTGGGCATTCTAGCCCATTGAATTACCTTTGAAAATCTTGAGTATCTTAGAAAATAAATTTCCAGACATACTTTTAAAATGAATTATTTTCTTGTGGTACATTCAAGGTGCCACAACATATTTCAAAATTCTTCGACCTCGAGGACCAAAATGTTTTGAGATATTTTTGATGTTTAGAAACACTTATACTTAGACCCGAGGGTTGAATATTTCTGAAAGTCTTTCGCTAAAAGAAAATGTCCTCATTTTTACCAAACGCATGATGGTTTTCAAAGTCTCGAAAACGATGTTTCACGTTTGTACCTTTTTTTTGAAAGGTGATACTCAAGATCAACCGGTGTTCTTCTAAATTATTTTCAAAATGAGGTTTTCGTTTTTTTTAAAACCTATCCATTCCCGTTTGAGGGCTGGGTATGTATGTATGATGTTCGCGTTGTCATTTTGATATTTGCTCCCGAGTATGATCGAATTGGCGGTGTGAGCGTTGAGTCGTTTTCCACACATTTGTTGTGTTAGCCCCCTGTGAGAGGCGGGATGTTGGTGTTGAATGTTGTCGCCTCGTGGTGATTTCTGCATTGTCGCGCATGTGCGAGCTGTTAGAACTTGGTTTGGTATGACCGTGTGTATCGGTGATGGTTCCGTTATGTGTCGGTTGTATAATGTCTTGTTACCTTGCTCCCGTTTTTGTGAATTTCGTGGACGAGGTCGAAGGTAATATCCGTACTATTTTGACTTCAGTATTTTCTCTTTCTCCAGTCTATCGATTCGCTCATGTTCGTTGATACTTTATGAACTTGTTCTGTATTTCGGTTTCATCGTCCGAACGAGCTGTGATCTTGTTGTGGGTCGATCTGGTTATCGCTGTGACTTTTCCGAATTCGGTTCGATTCTTGTGAACCTTGTTCGGAAGTAACATCTTTTGGTTCTACTAGTTCTTTTATTCGAAGTGGATCGGATTTTGAACTTCTGTATTTTCGACTCTATCAACTCGTTTATGCTCGTTAACATTTTCTGAACTTTCCCTATCCCTTGCTTTTGTTGATCGAACAAGGGTGGTATTGTTTCGGAATAACTCGTTTGTCGTTGTGACTTTTCAATCGCTATTCCCTTTCCTGCGGATCTTATGGGAATGCATGTCTTGTAGTTCTCACCAGATCATCCTGGGAGTTGTTGTTTGAATTTTATTATCCTTCGTGTTTCGGACATGATTGTTCGATTTTTGTTGTCTCGATCATTTGTTTGTTCAGTTTTTGTTCTCGTTTCGTGATTTTTGAGCATTCAGGCTCCTTCCTAATTCCCTTAAGTTCGGGAAATTAGTCTCGTTTTCGATCTTCCAACTCTTGGGCGGTGGAATTCCGTATTTGTTCAGCGATTGGCTCGCGTTTTGATTGATGTACCGTTGGGTTGGTCAATCATATTGATTTTCGTTCGTTGTGTTTTGTGATTGTTCGGATAATTGACTTGATTGTATTATCCATTTGATGACGCTTGTCACTTGTTGGTTTTATTATATCCCTAACGGCGACGTTGTGTTGGTCGTCGTGGAGCGTGTTTTCACACCGTATATTCCGTTGCGTTGTCTGTAACGTTTCGTCGTTGGGTGTTAGTTACGCGTTTCTTGAGTATCTCGTTGAGTTTTCCTGGCGGGATATTGCTTCTCCCTACTTGTTTTAAGTTTCGGGACGAAACTTCTTTTAAGGAGGGTATAATATAATATCCGCAATTTTTGATTTTCGGTAAATTTCTTTTTCAGCCGGAGTCTGTTTTGACGACTCTCTCATGACCGTTTCGTCATTATGAGAATGATTAATTCTACACTTTTTGACATCCGAGTTCATTTCGGTGTCGTTTTGTTGAGTTCCGTGCTTTTTAGCGACTTTTCCGCACTTGAGTTCGATTCTTGCGAATCTCATTCGAAACTGCTGTTTCGAGTTTCCCGTAAGTCCGTTTAACTTTGTTAGACGTGTTGTAAACTTCGGTTTGGTTATTCGATCACGTATCGTGATTTTCGGTCATTTTGGGCCATTTTGTAATTTACCCAAAGTTATGGGTATCCGTATCTGTAATTGTTGTCTCGACCCGTTTCTTGGTCGCGTATGATTAATTATTGCATTATGTTTTCATGTCGGGTCGTTGATGTTGTCCGCGAACTTTTCGTCATGTTCGTTCCGTACGTTTTCGGAAATCGAGTCGTCGAGCCCTGACGGTTGCGGGACTGGCCGGACGGTTGCGGGTTCTGGCCGGATGATTGCGGGTACCGGCCAGACGGGTGCGGCAGGAACCGGCGTAGCGCACGCTACGGCCGGAAGGCTGCGCGCGCTAACCGCCAGGTGTAGCGCACGCTATCGGGTGGCCCAACGTACGCTATCGGGTCTGGGCAGAGGGGTTCTGAGGTTCTGGACTCGAGTAGGATCGGCAGGTAGCGCACGCTACTGTCGGACACTGCGTACGCTACGGCCGGCAGGTAGCGCACGCTACGGCCGGAAGGCTGCGCACGCTACCTGGCCGATCAGTCTAGTCCAGGAGGTCACTGGATTGCGGCCTCGGCCGATAGCGCACGCTAGCTCGGCAGCCTAGCGCGCGCTAGTCCGGCCCAGTATAAATGTGACAGAGCAGTCACATTTCCTCTCGTTTTTCATTTCCTTCCTTCTCTGTCCGCGGCTGGCGATTCGGAGGTGACGAACCCATGTTTTTTAACAACAAATCCATGAAGTTCTTGAGATCATATCATCTATTAATTATCTGTTATCATCCTTTGATCCAGCGAATCAAGGTAATCTCACCTTAGAACCCTAATTTCGTGAATTTGGGGGTTTTTGCATTTTTGTCCGATTCGTTCCGTGTTGTTGATTAATTCATGATGGGTATGATTAATCTTGGTAGTATTCTTGTGTTTAACATCATTTAATCCATTGTTCTTCGTCGAATCGAAGTATATTTCTTGATTTCCTTCCAATCGACTTTTTAGGGGATTTGTTCTCGATCTCATTTTTCATTCGTTTTTTATGGATCGATTGTGGTTAAATGATATTGTTAAACATATTCTATGGATTGTATATCCATATTTCAACTTAGAATTCCGTTTTCGTGTCTTGTCGGGACGAATCGTGTTCTTGGACGTTTTGGGAAAAACACTTGAACTTTCGTCATTCGTTCTTTGAATTCAACGGCTTTGAGTCGTGTTATGGAATTCATTTCATTGTTGTTATTGTCCTTCGTAGTTTATGAACGCGAGTTGGCGATCGGTGGAATCGGCGGGTTCGTAGTCGGTTCGTGTCAACCTACTTCGGTCGATTCTCCGCGTTGTTCTTATTCGAGGCAAGTACCTTGCTCATACATTTCTTATTTTGTGGATATGATGATCGGTGATCGTCTTGGTGTGTTTGTTTGGTTGTTTGAAATGAAGTTTCAAAAGCTTTTGGTTTGGCCTCGTTAAAGGCTCTCTTTCAAAACGCGTGTGTGTTTTGTGAACGGTGTGTTTTGGGAATTGTTTATGATTTGATCACTTTGAACTTTGAAGTCTTTGATGATATCCCTATTGTTTAAAGTTATGGAATCGTGTAGTCCGTCTTTAATCTTGTTATTGTGTTTTGAAGAGTTTGATAATGTTGTCGGTTAAGTGGCCATCTCTAGTAAGTATTCTTAATGAACTTACATTCTTAGCATATTAGTATTGCATGAGTAACGTGTGTGTGTGTGTGTGCTCACTACGGGTTAGATCCGACGGAGTCTCGGTAGGGCTCCACGAAGCTGTGGAACCGCGAGCTTGCTTTTAACCACTGTGGGTTAGATCCGACGGGGTCTCGGCAGGGGTCCACGAAGCTGTGGGTCCGCGGTTAATTATGGTGTATTTTGCAATGTGATTTGGATTATTGGTGTAACACCCCAAACTATGCGGATATTACAGTGTCGTGGACCCCCGACTAGGACCCACTAGGCGAATGAAAATGAATGAATTACACAGGGTAAATGTAGTACCGAACCACATTACAACAATAATTACTCCGATGAGGAGTTTCATCCAACACATCCAGGATAATGCAGAATACATGTATATTTTATATGGAGATAAAATATACAACACTGAGTGAAATGAGTATTCAAACGGAATGTCTGCAGCGGAATAAATGAAGGAAACATAAATGACTGAAAAGACTAGGGGCCCACTCTAGTATCATTGGGACTCCTCGCCATCAACGTGCTCTCCCCATGCCTTTGCCTTGCCGTGACCTGGAAAACAATATCCCCAAACGGGGTCAGTTACACAGAACAACAATCCTCAAGAGTTGAATAAACACAATCATATATATGTTGTATAAACCACAAGTTTGATCAAAATGAATCGGTTAGATTATAACCCAATCTTGTTGAAAACATACGCAATCAAACATGCTGTATGAATCAACTAACAGTACTGCTCAAAGGGTGGCGCCACACTACGCCCGGGATGGAAATGTGTCCGTGCACAAGCCACCAACGAGTATCGATCGAATACACGTGTGGTCTTGTACCTAATCAGTCTCACGAAGCAAATGACTCGTGTGCACAGTCCAATGTGAGGCCAACAACCAACACACGACTTAAATGTGCCCGACATGAAAATCCTACACATACCAACCGGCACGCCAGTATGACCCGGAATGCCACGATATAACAAAAGTGACATCGAAAATGAATAATGACTCACCGAGATGGAATGATAGTGAAATGAATGACAGCTCAATGAAATGATTGGAACCGTCGTTCCTTTTGACAGAAGTGATTATTCGACAATGACAAGTTTTGATATGGTTAATACAATGATGAATGAGTTATGATTATGAATGAACAACAAAAGGAATGAATATCTTTTTAACCGAGTAAGAATTAACTTACTCAACACCGGTGACAATTATCCTTCCACGAACAACGTCCTAATTGAGATATCGGTCGCTCGAACAACCTTGAATAAATACATTTACCAACAATCCTTTTAATATATGAATCAAACACGAATATAACGAACTCAAAACGTCGATACGATTAAACCAAGTTCATTAGGGCATTATATCGAACACTTTGTGGCCAAACTTCGATTGTTTATAACCAAGCCTTAATAATACCAACATCAAATCCCCAAGAAGTGTTTCAAACCAACAAAACATCTTCAATACGATCAATAATCCATTATGAATATCCAAAATTGTGATTTCAACAACAATTGATCAAAAACCCCCAAATCCAACTCAATATTCAAAGTGTTCTTGAATAATCCTTCAATAATCCAATGAATAATCAAACATATCCATAATCATGCGTATATCACTTCATACAACATTATCTTAACATTCAAAACATCATAACTCAATACAAAATTGAAATCCAAGATGTTGAAGAAATTACCTCTTGAAGATCCAAGCACTTTGATCCGAAGAACACGCGTTAGATCGATTATCCGGGCTTCATGATCGAAAGGAGATGAAGAAAATCAAACACTCAAATGATAGATGATGAAAATTCTCTCCCTCAAGTCTCTCTCTCGTATGGTTGAAGAAAAGGGAAAAAATGATCTGATCTTGCTGAAAAAATGCAATTATAAAGTTGACTGCCCTGTGTGCCGCGGCCCGGCCGAAGTGTGCCGCGGCACAGGGCCAAATCTGCCCCCAGTGATCGACAGCGTGCCGCGGCCCGGACGAGTGTGCCGTGGCAGTGACTCGGCAGTGTGCCGCGGCCCCGTCGGCATATGCCGCGGCCCCGTCGGCATGTGCCGCGGCACAAGGTACAGAAGGTTTGGCCGATAAGTGCAACACGAGTGTGCCGCGGCCCGGACGAGTGTGCCGCGGCAGTGACTCGGCAGTGTGCCGCGGCCCACAGTACAGACTGCTTGGCCAAAAACTGGACAATGTGTGTTCCGCGGCGCACACTCCTTGTGCCGCGGCCCACACCCCCCTTGGGTCCTAAAATGATGAAAAATGACCCGGGAAGAGAATAAAAGCAATAGGAATCAATATTTGGGAAACAATAACACGAAATGAAAGTACGGAAACCTCAAAACGGTGGTTCCAAGCCATGATTACAAGGGTTCGCCCAACAAAACACAAATTGAACAATGTGGAGATTAGAAATGACATGAACTCCAACATCAATAACGACTAATGAATCAATTACCACGATCAATATAATACTCTTGTCTCGATTCCCAAGTAATGTTGAAACAATGAACAATATCGATACACAACTCGAAGTTATTCCGAACGGTGAACACGGATGAATGATTATTATCAAGTGAAAAATCAAATAGTGACAATTACCGAATGAAATTACTGAACGATAATGACTGAATTACAACCGGGTATTACATACACCCCCCTTAAAAGAGTTTCGTCCCCGAAACTAAGGGTCAAACAATTCGGGATAACTCTCCCGCATACTATCCTCGGTTTCCCAAGTAGCCTCTTCGACTCCGTGTCTAGACCACTGAATTTTAACTGAAGGAATCGCCTTATTCCTCAACTGTTTGAATCTCCGCTCTAAGACTCGTATGGGATGCTCCTCATACGAATGATCATCTGCGATCTCGATTTTGTCGGACTGAAGTATGTGACTCGGGTCGGCAATATACTTCCGCAACTGAGAGACGTGAAACACATTATAAATTCGGCTCAGCGCCGGAGGTAAGGCCAAACGATAAGCTAGCTCGCCTACTCGTTCCAAAATCTCAAACGGTCCAATAAATCTTGGACTCAACTCTCCCCGCTTCCCGAAACGGAAGATACCTCAACTCGGGGACACCTTGACCAAAACGTGATCACCGTCTCGAACTCTAGTGGTCGACGACGATTGTCTGCATAAGATTTCTATCGACTCTGAGCGGTCAACAAACGACTCCTGATCAAAGCTACCTTCTCACGGGCGGCTATAAGCATATCGGGCTCGGTGCCAATTGATTCGGATAGGTCATCCCAACACAAAGGAGATCGACAACAACGACCGTACAAGGCCTCGTAAGGTGCCATCTTAATCGAAGCATGCCAACTATTATTATACGTGAACTCGATTAATGGTAGTTGGGCTTCCCAATCATCTTTCAAATCGAGGACGCATGCCCTCAACATGTCCTCTAATGTATGAATAGTCTTCTCTGATTGTCCGTCGGACTGAGGGTGAAAAGATGTGCTGAAATTAAGCTGAGTTCCCATGGCACGATGAACTGATTTCCAAAAATGAGACACGAACCGTCCGTCATGAACGGAAACGATACTCTTAGGAGTACCGTGCAATCTCACTATTTCTTTGATGAACAGCTGGGCAAGTCTCTCGGGCCCCCAAGTATCCTTAATATTGAGAAAGTGAGCTGACTTAGTTAAGCGGTCCACAATCACCCAGATCGTATTCATGCCACAATGACTCGTCAGCAAACTCGTGATGAAATCCATAGAAATATCTTCCCACTTCCATTCTGGAATAGGGAGAGGTTTCAGCATACCCGCCGGTCGCTGATGTTCAATCTTGACTTGTTGACAGGTTAAGCATATCGAAACAAATTCTGCGACTTCTCGCTTCATATTACTCCACTAGTAATTTTGTTTCAAGTCCTTGTACATCTTGCTAGACCCCGGATGAACAGAATAAGGGGTAGCCTGAGCTTCTCTCAAAATCGGGTTTTTCAACTCGTCACTCGCTGGTACGCACAACCGATTCTTAAAACGCAAAGGTCCATCCTCGTGGATCACAAAGCCAGGGCTTTCCCCTGAGCCACATCCTCACGGATGCGCAACAGTGATGGGTCTAAACCCTGATTCTCCCTGATTGCCTCCTCAAGTGACGATGAAATCTCTAACATGCAAAGTTGCCCTTGTACTCGCTGAAGCCATACCTCGATCTCGGGTCTAAGGAATTCCTGCTGAAGCTCATTCTGAACTGTTAAACGCGCAAGCATCTGCTCCTGAACGGACTTACGACTCAAGGCGTCGGCGACATCGTTTGCCTTGCGATATCCGACTCTAGAATTCGCAACTGATGATATCCAGATCTTAGGTCGATCTTGGAAAATATTGAAGCTCCCTGAAGTTGATCCAAGAGATCATCAATACGGGGTAAGGGATACTTATTCTTGATTGTCACCTAGTTCAACTCCCGATAATCAATACACAAACGAAAAGAACCATCCTTCTTCTTGACAAACAACACTGGTGCTCCCCGAACCGGACGCTCCCGTCTGATACATATGAGCTCCGCCTTTGTTAGCTCCTGTCGTTTTAAACGACGCGGACTGAGTGGTCTGATTTGGAACCGCTGATTTGTTTGGGGCTTAAGATGTCGCCGGAGTGGGTTTGGAGTCCCTTCGGCAAAAACGGGCCCTATGCCCCGCAATTCCACAGTTATGGCATGTGACAGTCTGCCTCGGACACTTCGCACTGAAATGACCCTGTTCTTCACAATTGAAACAGGTGATGGCCGAACTAGCCGTTCGGGACTAAGATCCCATAGGATTAGGCGCCGTAGGAGCTCGCTCAGAAATGTTAGGGCTCGTTCGAGGCTTCTTGAAGGTTGACTGATCGCCTTCGGACTGATTACGCTTCATTGATTTCTTGCTGCTAGATGAAGGTTGTTGCTCAGCAATTTCCTTAGCAGCAGGCTTATACGTGAGAGTCCTCTCGATTAATTCGGCCAGAGTGGCGCAATGATGATTAAGCAATTGCATATGGGTCATCATGACCTGCATAAAAGTAAGTGGGTCAACCCGAACATCTTCCGATCGAGTGGAGTCCTGGGTACGGTTTCCCGACAGTGGGCGATTGGTCCCCAGGTTTCGGCCCGCACCGCGGCCTCTCCCCGTGCATCCCCTGATAGCTCTCTCCATACTGAAGTAGGAAGGTCGCATGATAAACATAGATCTCGTATGAGTACCGCATTATGATTTACGTCATGAAATGATGAAAAGGAGCATATGCGCTCTAACACAGTGATTACATGAATGATTAACTGAGGTGACATGATTATCTGATGAAATTATTGAAATGATTATCTTGAACAAGTTAACGAGATTAATGATATGATCTTCCAGATCAACAACTGAGTAATGAAATGAATTGAGTGATTAATGAGTTAAAATGACCGTCCTTGTCAAAATGAAAATGATGTTTGAGGATTGTTAACTGATGAATTATGAATGAATGATTATTGCCAGAAATTATACCATGGCGTTAGAAGTCTTACAGTTCTTTCAGTCTGATTGGCTCCGCATCTGCACAGGTCACACGTGAAGCGAAAGTCCAATGATACTAGTCCGATGACGATGATTTCAAATGAGACATGACTCGGAAGGTAGTATTCAAAACCACGCTCCGATACCAACTCTGTAACACCCCAAACTAAGCGGATATTACAGTGCTGTGGACCCCCGACTGGGACCCACTAGGCGAATGAAAATGAATGAATTACACAGGGTAAATGTAGTACTGAACCACATTACAACAATAATTACTCCGATGAGGAGTTTCATCCAACACATCCAGGATAATGCAGAATACATGTATATTTTATATGGAGATAAAATATACAACACTGAGTGAAATGAGTATTCAAACGGAATGTCTGCAGCGGAATAAATGAAGGAAACATAAATGACTGAAAAGACTGGGGGCCCCCTCTAGTATCATTGGGACTCCTCGCCGTCAACGTGCTCTCCCCATGCCTTTGCCTTGCCGTGACCTGAAAAACAATATCCCCAAACGGGGTTAGTTACACAGAACAACAATCCTCAAGAGTTGAATAAACACAATCATATATATGTTGTATAAACCACAAGTTCGATCAAAATGAATCGGTTAGATTATAACCCAATCTTGTCGAAAATGAACAACAATCGTTTTTCTAACCCCTTCAAGGGTGGACATTTGTTTTGATGTTCAGGTAGCCGAGGAGTGGGGAGGCAGCCACAGTACCGGCATGACGATGAAATGGCTCAATGATGTGGTTGATGTTTGTTGTTTTTGTGATTTGTCTTCTTGGTTCATTTTCAGTACTCGAGTACGCGTGTCTTATTATTATCATTTCGATATGGTTGTATTAATTAACTAAATGGATCAGTTGGAACCGGTTTTGTAACTTGAAATTTGTAGTATTGTTGGATTGTAATCACATTTTCTTTTAATTAGCCTTGTATATCCTTACTTAAAGGGTTTACGGCGCTGTAATTATTCCGAATATCTCGGGGTGTTATAGATTCCACCTGTCAGGCTTAGTATCAAGCAGCCTCGGAGGCTTCCAAGGAAGGGTTCTGGATTAAGAAGTTTATGGGAGAACTTCAAGTGATACCATGTCTTTGAGTCACTGTTCACTGCTCGCGACAACGACGGAGCTGTAGCGCAGGCCAAGGAGCCGAGGTTTCACAACAGCACCAAACATATTGCGAGAAAGTATCATCTCGTAAGAGAATTTGTTCGCAAGGGATACATTGTGCTGCACAGAGTAGACTCAGCCGACAACATCGCTGATCCACTGACCAAGCCACTTTCTCAGACTAGCTTGGAGCGTCATGTGGAAAATATGGGTATTAGATACCATAGTGTGTGGCATTGAGTGCAAGTGGGAGATTGTTAGGAGTATGCCCTCGAATACCACTCAGAGGATGTTGAGTGAGGGCATTGTACTTGTAATTATGTAAATCATTTATATAAGGCAATGAATGTTTCTTTATTTACTGGTAGTTACTGGCATTCCTAACTCGTAAATATACATATAGAAACTAGTCCGTGTATTTGAGAGCAAAACGTTCCACTCCTTAATGGATAAGGGGGTAGGCACTGGAAAGGTTTATAGCTCAAATACTTAATCGTTCGCAAGTCGATGAAACTTGACTGGGCATTAAGTTTATGTGAAGACTTGTATGACGTGTTCTTTGACATGGAGAGTGCCTATCGAATGCTAATGGTTAGTGGGAGAACACATTATAGGTATGCTAATTGGATTAGTATACTCGAACCGACTCACCCTCGATTCGTTGCACGGATTTCACTCCAGGACAGTCAATGATGGAATCGAAAGGTTGTGATAGGTATTCATGAACCTTCGACTTGAGGATTTCGTAAGGATGTGCTTGTGACATCAAGTTTTTCATTAGAGTAGTTGGACCCTATAAACCGGGAGGTGGGGTCAACCTCGACATGCATCTTAGCCAAGAGACCGACCCAGCAACCTATGACCAAGCGATGGTGGATGTAGACTCCGCCAAATGGCGTGAAGCTATGGAAGCTGAGATAGACTCGATGCATGTCAATCAGGTCTGGACTCTAGTAGACCGCCCCGAGGGCATAGTGCCTATTGGGAACAAGTGGATCTACAAGAGAAAGACTGATGGAGATGGAAAGGTTGACGCCTATAAGGTCAGGCTTGTGGCAAAGGGTTATACCCAGAAGGAAGGGATCGATTACCACAATACCTTCTCGCCCATAGCCATGATCAAGTCTATTCGCATGATGCTTGCTATAGCTGCCTACCATGATTATGAGATATGGCAAATGGACGTAAAGACGGCTTTCCTTAATGGATTCCTCGAGGAGGAAATCTATATGGAGCAGCCTAAAGACTTTGTGTCTGAAGTCGATATTCAAAAAGTGTGCAAGCTTCAGCGTTCCATTTATGGACTGAAGCAAGCATCACGTAGTTGGAACCTTCGTTTTGACGAGGCGGTCAAAGATTTTGACTTCGTGCAAAATGAAGAGGAACCTTGTGTATACAAGAGGGTTAGTGGGAGCAAGATCGCATTCTTAGTACTATATGTGGGTGACATTCTACTAATAGGAAATGATGTGGGAATGCTGAGTTCTGTGAAAGCTTGGCTTTCGAGTAATTTCTCCATGAAAGACTTAGGAGAAGCAACCTATAATCTTGGTATTCGGCTCTATAGGGATAGAACGAAGAGAACAGTAGGTCTTTCCCAAGCCATCTATTTAGATAAAATCTTAAAGCGATTTAAGATGGATGATTCTAAAAGAGGGTTCCTTCCGATGCGACATGGAATAAAACTCTCCTCGAAGATGTGTCCTCAAAGTGAGGAACAACGAAGGGAAATGAGTAATATACCATATGCTTCGGCCGTGGGTAGCCTTATGTATGCTACGTTGTGTACGAGACCTGAGATTGCGCATGCTGTAAGCGTGGTGAGTAGGTTTCAGGCAAACCCAGGAAGGGAACATTGGACTGCCGTAAAGAACGTTCTCAAGTACATGAGAAGGACTAGAGATATGATTCTTATATATGGCAGTGGAGAATAGGATGTGGTGGGATTCACTGATTCGGACTTCCAAGGACAGAAGGACGACTCGATGTCTACTTTTGGCAATATATTTACTCTTAATGGAGGAGAAGTATCTTGGCGTTGTTAGGAATATGCCCTCGAATGCCACTCAGGGGATGAGAGAGTAAGGGCATTATACTTGTAATTATGGAATAATTAATAAAAAGGCAATACGATTCATTCACTGTTTATTGTATTTCAATTGCATTCTTGACTTGGTAAACATTGAAGTGAAGTCCATGTAAATAAATCGAACATTCCATTCTCGTTATGGGATAAGAGAAAATGTACTGGAAGTGTTTAAAGTTTATTTACGTAAATTGTTCGCAAGTCAATAAACTTAAAATGGGCATTAAGTTTTAATATGACTTGTATAACTGATGCTAGGACGTGTGCACGTCTTGATAGCATAGTTATAAGTATATTGGTGGGGCCAGTATACTTGAACACGACTCATACTCGATTCAGTCACACGGTATTCACTCTCGGAGAGTCGATGACGAATCGAAAGGTTGTGATAGTATACGTGGACCTTTGACTTGAGGGTTCAGTAGAAGATGTGCCTGTGACGTTTAGTTTGTCATTAGAGTAGTTAGACTCATTTGCTTAATTGCTGAGTCGACCTCGAAGTGCGGACTATACGGGCGGTAGCGATCTTTCTTGTGCGCCAAGAAAGGATTCTATCTCTGTTAGTGAGCGCGAATGTCCTATACGGTTAATGGCAAAATAAGATCATAAGTCTTTGGCCAAAGCATTACGATATAGTCGTATTAGATACACTATAAATCGATCGGTCTTGATTTGCATTAACACATGTATAGAGTTTAGTCAACGTGAGGTTTGACTTTACCGTGACCGAAGACTTGACCGACATCGATGAAGGGTCTATACGTATATAGTATTCACGACATAATGGTTCGGAATGATCCCTTCATTCGTTCTCGATCGGGGTTTACAAGTGCGGCCGCTAAGTGGCTAAGTCTTGCCGCACTCATTAGTTCCTCCCAATGCCGGTGAGACGGACCTACGAGTCGCGCATCGGGAGCGTTGACGGATAAATGTGAATTTATTATCTCTCTATTAATATTAGATATTGGATATCTAATTATGATTTATTGGATAAATCAAATATTGGTCTTATGAATTTAAATTAAGTTAGGGTAATTAATTTAATTCATAAATTATATTTCTTAGAGAAATATATATTTGTATTTGATATAATTATTTAATTAGATTAATTAATTAATATAAATACATTGATGATTAAAAGGAGTGTATTTAGCGGAGTCGTTTGTGAGCGTCGGTACACGAGCCGAGTGGCTCGGCTCGTTTTCTAGGAATCTTCCTTGTGGCCACCCACTCCTCATGGCATGGCATGATCTTGCATGTGTGTGGGAACTCACTTAGAGTTGAGATTCCCACATAATTGTGAATGATAGTTGTAAAGGAATAATTATTCCTTTATAATATATATATCATTACATTATATATGATGAGATGAGATAACAACAAACCAACTCATACTCATTCATTAAGAGGCCTGCCGTGAGTTTTTAGTGAGGAGAGAGAGAAAAATTTTTCTTCTTCATTTTGTTCATCTTTGAGGTGAAAAGAAGTAAGAAAAATTAAGAGAGAAAAAATTCCTACAACACTTCCTAGCCGTGTTCTTCATAGAACGTAGTGTTGTAGATTTTTCCGGGCAACTTCCGACGCGTGTGAATTAGAGGCTTCGAATTTTCGGTGCTTGGAACGAAGGGATTTCGTGTTCGGGACGGGATCGTGATCATCGTCTACACTTTACGAAGATTTATTTCAAAGGCTTCAAGGGTATGAATCTTTATCTTCGTATTTATTTTTCGTATATACGTTACTTGATCGATCCTGTCTGGGATTCGTTTTATTTCATTGCGTATTTCGTTTTATTTTCGGAATCCCAACAGTGGTATCGGAGCGAGGTCAATGATATCGTATATACGATTATTGTGCATTTTGAATGTTATTGGATGATGTTTATGATTTAGAATCATGTTTGGAATAATTTTAGATTTTAAATTGTTCGTTGTAACATCACGTTTTTGGAAACGGGCCGAAAAATGAAGAAACGGGTGCTGGCGGTGGTGCGCGGCCTTTGCCTGGTCTGCCCGAGTGCCGCGGCGTGCTCGGCCATGACTCGGCGAGTGAGAGTGCTCGGCCGAGGCCGATCATGATCGGCGATCTGCCGAGCGATGGCTCGGCAGCCCTCGGGTTTTGGCCCGATTTTGAATCGGGCCGCGAGTGGTTCTAAAACCGGATTATCCAGACTCCGTTTTAAGTTTATATTTTATTGTAATTATTTCCCAAAATTTAAATTGGATTTTAATTTGACTAAATTAATATTTGGAATATTTTTGAGTTAAGGAAATAAATTAAACGAGAATATTATTTTTGGCGGATTACTTGAGCGAATTAAAATGATGATTATTAGTATTAATTTGATTAATACCATTAAAATTGAATAGATTAATTTTATATTGATTGGATTAATATATTAATTGATTATTTAATTTTAATGCCACTTTATATTAATTGGATTAATATAGTAGAAATTGAATAGATTAATTTTATAGATTAATTAGATTAATTTATATTAAAATTAATTGTTTAATTTCGTTGCCATTACATGTTGTATGGAATCCTTATGTGATGGTGATATAGCTCGTGGACTTAGTTTTTGATTTGTTCGATTCGATTGGGTTGTAAAGGCCGTTTTGAGCCTATTTATATTTACTAGAAAATTTGTATAGGATGCATTTTTTCAATGATGTAAGTATTATTTTGGGTATGACGAAGACCGAAGACAACCGACCGAGAAGACGAAGAATCGAAGACTGTATTTTTTTTTATTTATTGGGTCATTCGCTTGGCCCAGTACTTAGAAATTAGGTCCATGAGCTATATGTTGGTAGTAACTAGGTTACTATTTTCTGTTTTTCATTTTGAATGATTGACAAACATACAAACGCACGTATAAATGAATTAATGTGCAAAGTGTAACATTAATCGCGAAATTCTCCCGACAACAAACAGACTAAGTTTGAAAAAGGTTACGAGGTTTCCTACCCTCCATCAAACTCGTAGAAAATTGATACCCGAGCTGGTGTGCTATGCTTCTGAGTTATCGGGGTAGTACATTTGGTAGAGGTTGAAAAATTCTTGAGTGCATTAGATGCCTTCGGTTGGTGATAAATTTCGCCCCTAGAAACCTGATAGGTTGCCGGGTGAGATTCAATAGTCAAACTGATAGACGTTGATGGTCAACAACTTAGATAGTCTGGATTGCCAAGAAACCTGATAGGTTGAGGGCATGAAGACTAGGGGTAAAAGAAGATCAAATCATCCGTTAGACGGGTTGGTGTTAGACACCACTTTACAGAAATTAATTGGCAAGAAACCTGATAGGTTGCGTCTGTTAAAATTTGTAAAGAACTTGATCACCACTAAGAAGTCGATCTAACCATGATTTTCGGATTATAACATGGGAGTGTATAATTCCAATAAAATTAGTGGGAGCCGAGACAAGAATTATACAAGACCTTAAGTTCTATACTCGGTCATAATTAAACAAGTCACTAATTTAATCTTGTCTAAATCTTTGCAGAAAACGAAATTGAATCTTTCTAAAATGGCTAAAAACCCACTTGCAATACTACTTGAAAAGAATCTCCTAACTGGCCCTAACTTTGTTGATCAAGTTGCGGAATCGATGATTGTACTCGGATGGAGTCTCTGGGATACGTCTTGGAGGCGGACATTCCACCGACTCCAATCCGGACTAGGGGTAATCAGGAAGACATTGACGTCCATGAAAAATGGGTCAAGGATGATGTGCTAGTCCGTGGTTTTATGATGGGCTCAATAACTAATGAGCTGCAGAGAGCGCACGAGAAAATGACTTCGCTGGCGATTCTCGCACACTTGACCGAACTTTATGGAGAGCACGGTAGGACTACTAGATATGAGATATCAAAGCGGTTGTTCGGTGCTAGGATGAAAGAAGGGGAGAAAGTGGGAGACCACGTCCTCAAGATGATCTCTATGATTGAGAGGCTCGAGGTGCTCAACTTTAATATGGATTTATCCCTTCAAATTGATCTCATCCTTCAATCTCTACCGACTCTTTCACGCAGCTTGTAATGAATTTCAACTGTAATGAAATTACATGCACATTAGTGGGCTAATGAATAAACCGTGACAATGTGAGTCTAACATGAAGACTAAACCGAGAGAGGCTGATCTTGTGATTTCTTCTGGGCCTAAGAGGTCCAAGAACAAGAAGAAAAAGACCTACGAGCAGTACAAACCCAAGAAAGGGGTGCAAAAAGGAAAGGGCAAGGCCCGAAAGGTTCAAAAGGTAGGCGGTCCAAAACCTACGGACAAATGTCTTGAATGCGGTGAGCTGGGCCACTGGCGAAGGACTTGTCCCAAGATTAATGGCGCATCAGGTACGGAACTTTTTGTTTTTGAAACTAATTGTTCCGCTACTGTATATTCTGCTTCATGAATTCTGGATTCAGGTGCCACTTCTCACATTTGTACTATAAATCAGGATCTGGAACGAAGTAGAAAACTTGAAGCTGGGGAAATAATGATCACTGTTGGAAGCGGACAAAGTGTCGAGGCAACCGATATTGGATCAATCCTTCTGGGTTTAGAATCTGGTTTTATTTTGACATTAGATGAAGTACTTGTTTTGCCCAAGGGGCATAAAAACATTGTATCCATTCCAGTCTTGGACCGGAAAGGATTTTGTTTCTTCATTGGCAATGGCAGTTGTAAAATTTATTTTCGAAATAAATTGGTTGGAACAGCTACATTGTTGAATGGTTTATATCATCTGAACATGCAAAATAAAACAGCAGTGAACACTATAACTAGGAAACGTGGTAGGCAAGATACTAATCAAGCTCTTAAATGGCACCTTAGACTTGGTCATGTTGGTCAGACCAAGGTTCAGAAAATGGAGAAAGATGGACTTTTAAGTCCATTGGGTGTAGAACCCTATCCAACTTGTGAATCTTGCCTTAGAGGCAAAATGACTAAGTTCCCTTCACAGGACTTTTGAAAGGGTCACGATAAACTTGGATTGGTGCATACCACGGTTTGTGGTGCTTTAGAAGTAGCCCGAGACGGATATCAATATTTCATAACGTTCACAGATGATCATACTAGGTATGGGATTGTGTACTTAATGAAACATAAATCCGAAGCCTTTGCTAAATTCAAAGAATTTAAGGCCCTAGTTGAAAAACAAACTGGATGTCATATCAAAGCACTTCGGTCGGACCGAGGTGGCGAATATATGAGCACTGAGTTTGATGAGTTCCTTAAGGAACATGGAATAGTTTCACAATTCACGCCTCCAGGAACCCCACAGTTAAATGGTGTTTCAGAAAGGAGAAATCGGACTTTGTTGGACATGGTTCGCTCCATGTTAAATTACACTGATTTACCTATTTACCTGTGGGGGTATGCCTTACTAACCGCCTATATCCTAAATAGATGTCCTTACAAACTGCTCCTATCACTCCGCATGAGATGTGGAAGGGTAAGAAACCAAGCCTTAATCACATAAGGATTTGGGGATGTCCACCTATGTCAAAAGGCTAAGGTGGACAAACCGAAGCGAGGTCCATAAAAGGACGTTTCATTGGATACCCAGAGGACTCGATGGGTTATCTATTCTACATGCCGGAAGACCATAGGTCGTTGTGGCATTACAAGCGCACTTCCTTGAGGATGAATTCATTCAGAGGGTGGCTCGGGTAGAAATATCTCTTTGGAAGAGCATAATGAAACTCCCAAGGAGACATCCGATCGGGGATCAAGAACCGAACCTATTGTAACACAACCTCCACTTCAAGGTCCGATAGGGTATCTCACTTACTCGAGAGGTATGGCTATACACATGTCGAGGAACCGGGTCTCCACGACACACCCGATAGCAAATGAAAACGACCTGTCACCTATGACCAAGCGATAGTGGATGTAGACTCGATAAATGGCAAGAAGCAATGGAAGTTGAGATAGACTCGATGCATACCAATCGTGTCCGGACTCTAGTAGATCTTCCAACCGGCATGAGGACTATTGGAAATAAATGGATCTATAAGAGAAAGACCGATGGGGATGGCAAGGTTGATGCCTATAAGGCCGTGCTTGTGGCAAAGGGTTATACCCAAAGGGAAGGAATCGATTATCATGATACCTTCTCGCCCGTAGCTATGATAAAGTCGATTCGCATGATGCTTGCCATTGCCGCTATTATGATTATGAAATATGGCAAATGGACGTCAAAACGGCTTTTCTAAATGGATACCTCGAGGAGGAAATCTATATGGAACGACTAAGGGTTTTGTGTCCAAAGATAATATTCTTAAAGTGTGTAAGCCGCAACGAGCCATTTATGGTCTCAAGCAAGCTTCTGAGTTGGAACCTTCGATTTGACGGGCGATTAAGGACTTTGACTTGAGCGAAATGAGGAGGAACCGTGTGTTTACAAAAAGGTCGGGGAGCAACATTGCGTTCTTAGTACTATATGTAGATGATATTCTACTTATAGGAAATAACATAGCAATGCTCGACCGTGAAAGCTTGGCTTTCTAAAACGTTCTCCATGAAAGACTTGGGAGAAGCTTCCTATATTCTAGGGATCCGTCTTTACAGAGATAGACCACGAAGAATGATAGGACTTTCCCAAGCCCTTTATATCGATAAAATCCTGAGAAGATTCAAGATGGATGAATCTAAAAGAGGGTTCCTTCCCATGCGACATGGAATTCATCTCACCACGAAAATGTGTCCTCAAAGTGAGGAAGACAAGAGAGAGATGAGTAAGGTACCCTATGCCTCGGCAGTGGGTAGCCTCATGTACGCTATGTTGTGTACGAGACCAGACTTAGCCTACGCTGTGAGTATGGTAAGTCGATTTCAAGCAAACCCGGGAAGGGAACATTGGACTGCCATAAAGAACATTCTTAAGTACTTAAGAAGAACTAGAGATTTAGTTCTTACTTATGGTGGTGGAGAACTGAAGGTGATTGGATTCACCGATTCTGATTTTCAAGGAGACAATGACGACTCTAAGTCGACATCTGGGTATTTGTTTACTCTCAATGGAGGAGCAGTATCTTGGAGAAGCTCCAAGCAAACCGCTACTGCAGATTCCACCTGCCAAGCAGAGTATCAAGCTGCCTCAGAGGCTAGCAAAGAAGCATTTTGGATGCAGAAGTTTATACAAGAACTTCAAGTGGTGCCTAACGCGGAGTTGCCTATATCACTATTCTGTGATAATGATGGAGCTGTCGCCCAAGCCAAGGAGCCGAGGGCTCACCACAACACCAAGCATATAGAGAGAAAGTACCACATCGTTCGAGAGATGGTGGGAAAAGGATATGTTTCATTGGAAAGAGTAGACTCAGAAGACAATGTCTCTGACCCGCTGACTAAGCCATTATCTCAGGCCGTCTTAGAAAGACATCTGAAGAACATGGGTATTGGATACCATGATGTATGGCATTGAGTGCAAGTGGGAGATTGTTAGGAATATGCCCTCGAATGCCACTCAGGGGATGAGAGAGTAAGGGCATTATACTTGTAATTATGGAATAATTAATAAAAAGGCAATACGATTCATTCACTGTTTATTGTATTTCAATTTCATTCTTGACTTGGTAAACATTGAAGTGAAGTCCATGTAAATAAATCGAACATTCCATTCTCGTTATGGGATAAGAGAAAATGTACTGGAAGTGTTTAAAGTTTATTTACGTAAATTGTTCGCAAGTCAATAAACTTAAAATGGGCATTAAGTTTTAATATGACTTGGAATACTGATGCTAAGACGTGTGCACGTCTTGATAGCATAGTTATAAGTATATTGGTGGGGCCAGTATACTCGAACACGACTCATACTCGATTCAGTCACACGGTATTCACTCTCGGAGAGTCGATGACGAATCGAAAGGTTGTGATAGTATACGTGGACCTTTGACTTGAGGGTTCAGTAGAAGATGTGCCTGTGACGTTTAGTTTGTCATTAGAGTAGTTAGACTCATTTGCTTAATTGCTGAGTCGACCTCGAAGTGCGGACTATACGGGCAGGTAGCAGTCTTTACTGTACGCCAAGAAAGGATTCTATCTCCTGTTAGTGAGCAGCGAATGTCCTATACTGATTAATGGCAAAATAAGATCATAAGTCTTTGGCGCGAGCATTACGATATAGTCGTATTAGATACACTATAAATCAATGGTCTTGATTTGCATTAACACATGTATAGAGTTTAGTCAACAGTAGGGTTTGACTTTACCGTGACCCAAGACTTGACCGGACATCGATGAAGGGTCTATACGTATATAGTATTCACGACATAATGGTTCGGAATGATCCCTTCATTCGTTCTCGCCGGGGTTTACAAGGTGCCCGCTAGGCTGGCTAAGTGCTGCCCGCACTCATTGGTTCCTCCCAATGCCGGCTGAGACGGACCTACGGAGTCGCGCATCAGGAGCGTTGACGGATAAATGTGAATTTATTATCTCTCTATTAATATTAGATATTGGATATCTAATTATGATTTATTGGATAAATCAAATATTGGTCTTATGAATTTAAATTAAGTTACCGGGTAATTAATTTAATTCATAAATTATATTTCTTAGAGAAATATATATTTGTATTTGATATAATTATTTAATTAGATTAATTAATTAATATAAATACATTGATGATTAAAAGGAGTGTATTTAACGGAGTCGTTTGACGAACGTCCGGTACACGAGCCGAGTGGCTCGGCTCGTTTTCTAGGAAACTTCCTTGTGGCCACCCACTCCTCATGGCATGGCATGATCTTGCATGTGTGTGGGAACTCACTTAGAGTTGAGATTCCCACATAATTGTGAATGATAGTTGTAAAGGAATAATTATTCCTTTATAATATATATCATTACATTATATATGATGAGATGAGATAACAACAAACCAACTCATACTCATTCATTAAGAGGCCTGCCATGAGTTTTTAGTGAGGAGAGAGAGAAAAATTTTTCTTCTTCATTTTGTTCATCTTTGAGGTGAAAAGAAGTAAGAAAAATTAAGAGAGAAAAAATTCCTACAACACTTCCTAGCCGTGTTCTTCATAGAACGTAGTGTTGTAGATTTTTCCGGGCAACTTCCGACGCGTGTGAAGTAGAGGCTTCGAATTTTCGGTGCTTGGAACGAAGGGATTTCGTGTTCGGGACGGGATCGTGATCATCGTCTACACTTTACGAAGATTTATTTCAAAGGCTTCAAGGGTATGAATCTTTATCTTCGTATTTATTTTTCGTATATACGTTACTTGATCGATCCTGTTTGGGATTCGTTTTTATTTCCGCTGCGTATTTTGTTTTATTTTCGGAATCCCAACAGTGGTATCGGAGCGAGGTCAATGATATCGTATATACGATTATTTGTGCATTTTGAATGTTATTGGATGATGTTTATGATTTAGAATCATGTTTGGAATAATTTTAGATTTTAAATTGTTCGTTGTAACATCACGTTTTTGGAAACGGGCCGAAAAATGAAGAAACGGGGCTGCTGGCAGTGGTGCCGGCAGCACTGCCTGGGCTGCCTGCCCAGGCTGCCGAGCGTGCTCGGCCATGACTCGGCCAGGGGCTGAGAGTGCTCGGCCAGGGGGCCGATCATGATCGGCCAGTCTGCCGAGCAGTGGCTCGGCCAGGCAGCCCTCGGGTTTTTGGCCCGATTTTGAATCGGGCCGCGGGCTGGTTCTAAAACCGGATTATCCGGGACTCCGTTTTAAGTTTATATTTTATTGTAATTATTTCCCAAAATTTAAATTGGATTTTAATTTGACTAAATTAATATTTGGAATATTTTTGAGTTAAGGGAAATAAATTAAACGAGAATATTATTTTTGGCCGGATTACTTGAGCGAATTAAAATGATGATTATTAGTATTAATTTGATTAATACCATTAAAATTGAATAGATTAATTTTATATTGATTGGATTAATATATTAATTGATTATTTAATTTTAATGCCACTTTATATTAATTGGATTAATATAGTAGAAATTGAATAGATTAATTTTATAGATTAATTAGATTAATTTATATTAAAATTAATTGTTTAATTTCGTTACCATTACATGTTGTATGGAATCCTTATGTGATGGTGATATAGCTCGTGGACTTAGTTTTTGATTTGTTCGATTCGATTGGGTTGTAAAGGCCGTTTTGAGCCTATTTATATTTACTAGAAAATTTGTATAGGATGCATTTTTTCAATGATGTAAGTATTATTTTGGGTATGACGAAGACCAAAGACAACCGACCGAGAAGACGAAGAATCGAAGACTGTATTTTTTTTATTTATTGGGTCATTCGCCGCCCAAGACTTAGAATTAGGTCCATGAGCTATATGTTGGTAGTAACTAGGTTACTATTTTCTACATTTTCATTTTGAATGATTGACAAACATACAAACGCACGTATAAATGAATTAATGTACAAAGTGTAACATTAATCGCGAAATTCTCCGACAACAAATGACTAAGTTTGAAAAAGGTTACGAGGTTTCCTACCCTCCATCAAACTCGTAGAAAATTGATACCCGAGCCGGTGTGCTATGCTTCGAGTTATCGGGGTAGTACATTTGGTAGAGGTTGAAAAATTCTTGAGTGCATTAGATGCCTTCGGTTGGTGATAAATTTCGCCCTAGAAACCCGATAGGTTGTCGGTGAGATTCAATAGTCAAACTGATAGACGTTGATGGTCAACAACTTAGATAGTCTGGATTGCCAAGAAACCTGATAGGTTGAGGGCATGAAGACTAGGGGTAAAAGAAGATCAAATCATCCGTTAGACGGGTTGGTGTTAGACACCACTTTACAGAAATTAATTGGCAAGAAACCTGATAGGTTGCGTCTATTAAAATTTGTAAAGAACTTGATCACCACTAAGAAGTCGATCTAACCATGATTTTCGGATTATAACATGGGAGTGTATAATTCCGATAAAATTAGTGGGAGCCGAGACAAGAATTATACAAGACCTTAAGTTCTATACTCGGTCATAATTAAACAAGTCACTAATTTAATCTTGTCTAAATCTTTGCAGAAAACGAAATTGAATCTTTCTAAAATGGCTAAAAACCCACTTGCAATACTACTTGAAAAGAATCTCCTAACTGGCCCTAACTTTGTTGGTAGTTGCGAATCGATGATTGTACTCAGTATGGAGTCTCTGGGATACGTCTTGGAGGCGGACATTCCACCGACTCCAATCCGGACTAGGGGTAATCAGGAAGACATTGACGTCCATGAAAAATGGGTCAAGGATGATGTGCTAGTCCATGGTTTTATGATGGGCTCAATAACTAATGAGCTGCAGAGAGCGCACGAGAAAATGACTTCGCTGGCGATTCTCGCACACTTGACCGAACTTTATGGAGAGCACGAGACCGCTAGATATGAGATATCAAAGCGGTTGTTCGGTGCTAGGATGAAAGAAGGGGAGAAAGTGGGAGACCACGTCCTCAAGATGATCTCTATGATTGAGAGGCTCGAGGTGCTCAACTTTAATATGGATTTATCCCTTCAAATTGATCTCATCCTTCAATCTCTACCTGACTCTTTCACGCAGTTTGTAATGAATTTCAACTGTAATGAAATTACATGCACATTAGCTGGGCTAATAAATAAACTGGTGACAAGCAGCCTAACATGAAGACTAAACCGAGAGAGGTTTGCTCTTGTGATTTCTTCTGGGCCTAAGAGGTCCAAGAACAAGAAGAAAAAGACCTACGAGCAGTACAAACCCAAGAAAGGGGTGCAAAAAGGAAAGGGCAAGGCCCGAAAGGTTCAAAAGGTAGGCGGTCCAAAACCTACGGACAAATGTCTTGAATGCGGTGAGTGGGCCATTGCGAAGGACTTGTCCCAAGATTAATGGCGCATCAGTGCGGAACTTTTTGTTTTTGAAACTAATTGTTCCGCTATCGTATATTCTCGCTTCATGAATTCTGGATTCAGTGCCACTTCTCACATTTGTACTATGAATCAGATCTGGAACGGCAGTAGAAAACTTGAAGCTAGTGAAATAATGATAACTGTTGGAATAGGACAAATTGTCTAGGCAAACGATATTGGATCAATCCTTATGGGTTTAGAATCTGGTTTTATTTTTACATTAGATGAACTACTTTTTTTTCCCAAGGGGCATAAAAACATTGTATCCATTCCAGTCTTGGAGCGGAAAGGATTTTGTTTCTTCATTGGCAATGGCAGTTGTAAAATTTATTTTCGAAATAAATTGGTTGGAACAGCTACATTGTTGAATGGTTTATATCATCTGAACATGCAAAATAAAAAAGCAGTGAACACTATAACTAGGAAACGTGGTAGGCAAGATACTAATCAAGCTCTTAAATGGCACCTTAGACTTGGTCATGTTGGTCAGACCAAGGTTCAGAAAATGGAGAAAGATGGACTTTTAAGTCCATTGGGTGTAGAACCCTATCCAACTTGTGAATCTTGCCTTAGAGGCAAAATGACTAAGTTCCCCTTCACAGGGACTTTTGAAAGGGCTGCCGATAAACTTGGATTGGTGCATACCGATGTTTGTGGTGCTTTAGAAGTAGCCCGAGACG
Source organism: Orobanche coerulescens (assembly GCA_033398695.1). NCBI lineage: Eukaryota > Viridiplantae > Streptophyta > Magnoliopsida > Lamiales > Orobanchaceae > Orobanche > Orobanche coerulescens. Next base: position 68,367,613 of record CM065801.1, read on the forward strand.
GATATCAATATTTCATAACGTTCACATATGATCATACTAGGTATGGGATTGTGTACTTAATGAAACATAAATCAAGCCTTTGCTAAATTCAAAGAATTTAAGGCCCTAGTTGAAAAACAAACTGGATGTCATATCAAAGCACTTCGGTCGGACCGAGGTGGCGAATATATGAGCACTGAGTTTGATGAGTTCCTTAAGGAACATGGAATAGTTTCACAATTCACGCCTCCAGGAACCCCACAGTTAAATGGTGTTTCGAAAGGAGAAATCGGACTTTGTTGGACATGGTTCGCTCCATGTTAAATTACACCGATTTACCTATTTACCCGTGGGGTATGCCTTACTAACCGCTGCCTATATCCTAAATAGATGTCCTTCCAAATCTGTTCCTATAACTCCGCATGAGATGTGGAAGGGTAAGAAACCAAGCCTTAATCACATAAGGATTTGGGGATGTCCAGCCTATGTCAAAAAGGCTAAGGTGGACAAACTGGAAGCGAGGTCCATAAAAGGACGTTTCATTGGATACCCAGAGGACTCGATGGGTTATCTATTCTACATGCCAGAAGACCATAGGGTCGTTGTGGCATTACAAGCGCACTTCCTTGAGGATGAATTCATTCAGGAGGGTGGCTCGGGTAGAAATATCTCTTTGGAAGAGCATAATGAAACTCCCAAGGAGACATCTGATCAGGGATCAAGAACCGAACCTATTGTAACACAACCTCCACTTCGAAGGTCTGATAGGGTATCTCACTTACCTGAGAGGTATGGCTATACACATGTCGAGGAACTGGGTCTCCACGACACACCTGATAGCAGTGAAAACGACCCTGTCACCTATGACCAAGCGATAGTGGATGTAGACTCTGATAAATGGCAAGAAGCAATGGAAGTTGAGATAGACTCGATGCATACCAATCAGGTCTGGACTCTAGTAGATCTTCCAACTGGCATGAGGACTATTGGAAATAAATGGATCTATAAGAGAAAGACCGATGGGGATGGCAAGGTTGATGCCTATAAGGCCAGGCTTGTGGCAAAGGGTTATACCCAAAGGGAAGGAATCGATTATCATGATACCTTCTCGCCCGTAGCTATGATAAAGTCGATTCGCATGATGCTTGCCATTGCTGCCTATTATGATTATGAAATATGGCAAATGGACGTCAAAACGGCTTTTCTAAATGGATACCTCGAGGAGGAAATCTATATGGAACGACTAAGGGTTTTGTGTCCAAAGATAATATTCATAAAGTGTGTAAGCTGCAACGAGCCATTTATGGTCTCAAGCAAGCTTCTCGGAGTTGGAACCTTCGATTTGACGAAGCGATTAAGGACTTTGACTTGAGCGAAATGAGGAGGAACCGTGTGTTTACAAAAGGTCGGTGGGAGCAACATTGCGTTCTTAGTACTATATGTAGATGATATTCTACTTATAGGAAATAACATAGCAATGCTCAAGACCGTGAAAGCTTGGCTTTCTAAAACGTTCTCCATGAAAGACTTGGGAGAAGCTTCCTATATTCTACGGATCCGTCTTTACAGAGATAGACCACGAAGAATGATAGGACTTTCCCAAGCCCTTTATATCGATAAAATCCTGAGAAGATTCAAGATGGATGAATCTAAAAGAGGGTTCCTTCCCATGCGACATGGAATTCATCTCACCACGAAAATGTGTCCTCAAAGTGAGGAAGACAAGAGAGAGATGAGTAAGGTACCCTATGCCTCGGCAAAGGTAGCCTCATGTACGCTATGTTGTGTACGAGACCGGACTTAGCCTACGCTGTGAGTATGGTAAGTCGATTTCAAGCAAACCCGGGAAGGGAACATTGGACAGCCATAAAGAACAATCTTAAGTACTTAAGAAGAACGAGAGATTTGGTTCATACTTATGGTGGTGGAGAACCGAAGGTGATTGGATTCACCGATTCTGATTTTCAAGGAGACAATGACGACTCTAAGTCGACATCCTGGGTATTTGTTTACTCTCAATGGAGGAGCAAGATCTTGGAGAAGCTCCAAGCAAACCGCTCTGCAGATTCCACTCCGCCAAGCAGAGTATCAAGCCGCCTCGCAGGCTAGCAAAGAAGCATTTTGGATGCGAAGTTTATACAAGAACTTCAAGTGGTGCCTAACGGAGTTGCCTATATCACTATTCGTGATAATGATGGAGCTGCCGCCCAAGCCAAGGAGCCGAGGGCTCACCACAACACCAAGCATATAGAGAGAAAGTACCACATCGTTCGAGAGATGGTGGAAAAAGGATATGTTTCATTGGAAAGAGTAGACTCAAGACAATGTCTCGACTACGACTAAGCCATTATCTCAGCCGTCTTAGAAAGACATCTCAAGAACATGGGTATTGGATACCATGATGTATGGCATTGAGTGCAAGTGGGAGATTGTTAGGAATATGCCCTCGAATGCCACTCGGGGATGAGAGAGTAAGGGCATTATACTTGTAATTATGGAATAATTAATAAAAAGGCAATACGATTCATTCACTGTTTATTGTATTTCAATTGCATTCTTGACTTGGTAAACATTGAAGTGAAGTCCATGTAAATAAATCGAACATTCCATTCTCGTTATGGGATAAGAGAAAATGTAATGGAAGTGTTTAAAGTTTATTTACGTTTATTGTTCGCAAGTCAATAATCTTAAAATGGGCATTAAGATTTAATATGACTTGTATTTCTGATGCTAAGACGTGTGCACGTCTTGATAGCATAGTTATAAGTATATTGGTGGGGCCAGTATACTCGAACACGACTCATACTCGATTCACCACACGGTATTCACTCTCGGAGAGTCGATGACGAATCGAAAGGTTGTGATAGTATACGTGGACCTTTGACTTGAGGGTTCGAGAAGATGTGCCTGTGACGTTTAGTTTGTCATTAGAGTAGTTAGACTCATTTGCTTAATTGCCGAGTCGACCTCGAAGTGCGGACTATACGGGCGGGTGCAGCGCCTTTACCGTACGCCAAGAAAGGATTCTATCTCCTGTTAGTGAGCGGCGAATGTCCTATACGGTTAATGGCAAAATAAGATCATAAGTCTTTGGCCAAAGCATTACGATATAGTCGTATTAGATACACTATAAATCGGTCTTGATTTGCATTAACACATGTATAGAGTTTAGTCAACAGTAGGGTTTGACTTTACCGTGACCCGAAGACTTGACCGGGACATCTGATGAAGGGTCTATACGTATATAGTATTCACGACATAATGGTTCTGGAATGATCCCTTCATTCGTTCTCAGTCGGGGTTTACGGTGCGGCCGCTAGTGGCTAAGTGCCGCCCGCACTCATTGGTTCCTCCCAATGCCGGCCGAGACGGACCTACGAGTCGCGCATCAGGAGCGTTGACGGATAAATGTGAATTTATTATCTCTCTATTAATATTAGATATTGGATATCTAATTATGATTTATTGGATAAATCAAATATTGGTCTTATGAATTTAAATTAAGTTACCGGGTAATTAATTTAATTCATAAATTATATTTCTTGGAGAAATATATATTTGTATTTGATATAATTATTTAATTAGATTAATTAATTAATATAAATACATTGATGATTAAAAGGAGTGTATTTAACGGAGTCGTTTGACGAACGTCCGGTACACGAGCCGAGTGGCTCGGCTCGTTTTCTAGGAAACTTCCTTGTGGCCACCCACTCCTCATGGCATGGCATGATCTTGCATGTGTGTGGGAACTCACTTGGAGTTGAGATTCCCACATAATTGTGAATGATAGTTGTAAAGGAATAATTATTCCTTTATAATATATATATCATTACATTATATATGATGAGATGAGATAACAACAAACCAACTCATACTCATTCATTAAGAGGCCTGCCGTGAGTTTTTAGTGAGGAGAGAGAGAAAAAATTTTCTTCTTCATTTTGTTCATCTTTGAGGTGAAAAGAAGTAAGAAAAATTAAGAGAGAAAAAATTCCTACAACACTTCCTAGCCGTGTTCTTCATAGAACGTAGTGTTGTAGATTTTTCCGGGCAACTTCCGACGCGTGTGAAGTAGAGGCTTCGAATTTTCGGTGCTTGGAACGAAGGGATTTCGTGTTCGGGACGGGATCGTGATCATCGTCTACACTTTACGAAGATTTATTTCAAAGGCTTCAAGGGTATGAATCTTTATCTTCGTATTTATTTTTCGTATATACGTTACTTGATCGATCCTGTTTGGGATTCGTTTTTATTTCCGCTGCGTATTTCGTTTTATTTTCGGAATCCCAACAGGCGTAGCGCCAAGCAAAGCGCAACTGCTGATTCCACCTGTCAGGCTTAGTATCAAGCAGCATCGGAGGCTTCCAAGGAAGGGTTCTGAATTAAGAAGTTTATGGGAAAACTTCAAGTGATACCATGTGCTGAGCTGCCTGTTCCGCTGTACTGTGACAACGACGGAGCTGTAGCACAGGCCAAGGAGCCAAAGTTTCATAACAGCACCAAACATATTGCGAGGAAGTATCATCTTGTAAGAGAATTTGTTCGCAAGGGATACATTGTGCTGCACAGAGTAGACTCAGCCGACAACGTCGCTGATCCACTGAGCAAACCACTTTCTCAGACTAGCTTGGAGCGTCATGTGGAAAATATGGGTATTAGATACCATAGTGTGTGGCATTGAGTGCAAGTGGGAGATTGTTAGGAGTATGCCCTCGAATACCACTCAGAGGATGTTGAGTGAGGGCATTGTACTTTTAATTATGTAAATCATTTATATACGGCAATGAATGTTTCTTTATTTACTGGTAGTTACTGGCATTCCTAACTCGTAAATATACATATAGAAACTAGTCCGTGTATTTGAGAGCAAAACGTTCCACTCCTTATTGGATAAGGGGGTAGGCACTGGAAAGGTTTATAACTCAAATACTTAATCGTTTGCAAGTCGATGAAACTTGACTGGGCGTTAAGTTTATGTGAAGACTTGTATGATGTGTTCTTTGACATGGAGAGTGCCTGTCGAATGCTAATGGTTAGTGGGAGAACATGTTATAGGTATGCTAATTGGATTAGTATACTTGAACCGACTCACCCTCGATTCGTTGCACGGATTTCACTCCGGGACAGTTAATGACGGAATCGAAAAGTTGCGATAGGTATTCGTGAACCTTCGACTTGAGGATTTAGTAGGGATGTGCTTGTTACGTCAAGTTTTTATTAGAGTAGTTCGACCCTATAAACCGGGAGGCGGGGGTCAACCTCGACGTGCATCTTGACGGGCAAGTAGCAGGTCATACTGAATACCAAGATAGAATTCTTTCTCCCGTTAGTGAGCAGGTTAGATGTCCTATGTGGTTATTGGCAAATAAGATCATAAGTCTTTTGTAACACCCCAAACTAGGCGACTATTATAGTGCCGTGGACCCCCAACTGGGACCCACCAGGCGAATGAAAATTAATGACTTAAATAATATAATTGTAGTACCGAACCACATTATATCATCAATTACTCCGATGAGGAGTTTCAAGTACAACACACCCAAGATAATACAGAATACATGTATATTTTATATTGTTGTTACCCAAAATATTATCCGGAGATAGTATTGCTGGAATGATCGAGTAACAAACAAATGCGAGAACACTTCCGTGAGAAAATAGATAACACAAGATTTGCCGGGGTTGTTAATCCCGGGCTTGAATGCTCTCGCGAGATGTTATTAATAAATATACTGTCGAGTACAAATATTAATGTTAGAATCTATTACAAGGAGTGTAAAGACTTATAGTTATCTAGGCTTTAGAGCGCGTAGATTGCCGGAAGAACCAGATAGATAAATCTGTGAGTTCTTGCTTGGGAAATATGATGAATGTGTAAGAATATCACTATGAATGTATTAGTGGTTGCCAAAAGAGCCTTTGATTCTTTCTTTGATGTGTGTTTTGCACTGAATTCGTAGTAAAATTCGCGTCCCCTTTGCCATGGCAGTGAGTTCTCTATTTATAGGGGACAAGGTAGTTGGGATTCCTCAGGCGATCGCGGGCGACCGCCGTTTTCTATATTAAAATAAGACGGCCGATCGTCCCGTCACGGGGGCCTGTTCCCTTGAGGTCCGAGGTTGCTGCTGGAGGCAAGCTGGGTGAACCAATGGGAAGCCAGCACGCGTCTCGAGTCGCTGTCCGGGGAGGACCCACTTTGTACCTTTCAGCGGCCTTGTCGGTAGGTGTGGTAGGTGACAGGCTGGGGTCAATGGCCCTATCTGTCGGTATCCTTTGAAGATCCGCACGTGGGCCACCGTCCAAGATTCGGTCTTCGACGGCTTTGACGGATGCTGGATCCATACGTGGCACGAGATGATCGCCTCTGGTTCGCTCATTAAAGACGATCGTCAGACATCAAAAGACGATCGCTGGGTACCAAAAGACGGTCGCCGTATTGTACCGAACTCCAGGCGTTTGTCCAGAGTATGTCTTCCATGGTTGGCTTCTCTTATTGTGATGCCGATCGCCTATCGAGGCGTATTAATCGCCGCACAACAATTGCCCCCCAGCTCGTCTCGATGTTGAAAACACGGGGTGAGGTGGCACTGTTGGCGATCGCCAATGTTTAAACGATCATCCGATCTGAATTCAAATCTGGACGATCCTCTCTCGCGTCGGGAGCAGCGGGAAATGAAGGCGGGCTTTCCAAAAGTGGCAGGGACACGCGTCGCGCCGCTGTTGGGGGAGTCCGACGGTTTGTCGGACCTGTCGGCTGGCATGCCCTCGAAAAGACGCGTATGCGGGATTCGAGGGCAGCATTTAATGCGTCCCCACATGACGGTTGCGATCCAGCCCCCGAGGTTTCTCCTATTTGCATTTAGACCCTCGTCTCCATCTATAAAAAGGCCAGGGCTTCTTCTCCTTCACTTTTTACGCGTCCTTGCATCCCTAGCCGAATTTCTGCAAAAATTTCTGGAGCTTCTTGCGCCGACCTCCTTCTTTTCTCTAGGTAAGAAAAATTAACCTTCTCCCTCTCTTTACTTTCTAATATGTCGGGAGGATCCAAAACCTTTGAGACCGGAAGTTCTTCCACGCCGCAGCCGCCCGAACGGAGGAGATTCCTGTTGGAGTGGATATGGAGACGGCCGTTGAAGCTATTCAAGCGGGGATTGCACCCGCAGAACTCGAAGAACTTTTCAACGAGGCCGAGGTGGCGAGGACGGCGGCGACGGCGGAGCAGGGGGCCTCGCCGGTGGATGAGGATGATTTGGTGCGGGAGGCCTGGGAACGAGAGAGTAGATTCGGCCCTGCCTATGTGTCTTTTGCTCAGATGATGGAAGCGATCGCCGGACCCTGTCCGGAATTCGACTTCGAGGCCTACTCCGCCGCTCACCCTTACGAACATGTGAAGCGGACGGTTTTTCAGGCCGCCGTCCCATCTCCGTGGACTCTCGGAAAGATCCGGAGTACGGCGACCAAGAAAGACCTGAGCCGTTGGAGGGCCAAATATCACATCCCCTATGACGTTTCCCTGCACGTGCCCTCAGAGAATGAGCGTGCCGACCAACCGCCCAAGGATATGGTTGCCGTCAGCGAGATGATTATGGAGGCGGGTCTGCGATTCTCGCTGCCATTCGCCGTCTCCTACTTGCTGATCGCCTGGAATTTGGCGCCTCTTCAACTGACGCCGAACGCTTGGCTACAAATCATCTGCACGTTGACCCTGTTTGGCGGTCACCGGTTGTTTCGCCTCCTGACTGCGCTGGAGATGAATTATCTGTTCAAACTGGCCGCGCAGAAAGGGTCGATCGGCGGCAATCATATCCAAGGCCGAATTGGGAGAGTGGTCCTCGGCGTGCCAAATAAGACCAGGGGTGACCTGGCTAAATGGTGCTGGGTCGGCGGGGCGTGGCGATCGGCATCGAGTGACAGGCCGAACGAGGAGTTGGAGATCCCCACCACTTTCCGGGAGAGGAATCCGAGTAAGGATTTTAACTCTCCCCTTGATTGAGCTTGTCTTGGACTGATCTAATTTTGTTTTCTTTTTGCAGGACCTCTCGTTCCAGCGATCGGCAACCTTCCATTCGATTTCTTGATCATTTGGGAGCGGATCCGTGCCTTGCCGAACTCCTTTATTGACGTTCGCTCGCTTGGTACCGAAGCTCATCGGTTGGGGGCTCGATTGTTCTGCTACCCCCGTCACTTGAAAGTTCCAGGTATGAGTTTAAGTGGTGCTTCCTTGCTTGACGATCGTCTCCAGGAGGTCGTTTTGTTTTGTCTAACTTGTTTGTATCTCTTCTTTGACAGAGGTTTATTTTCCCCGATTTGCCGAACCACCGCCAGAGATCGCTATGTCAAACCCGGGGCTCATCGGTTGCCTTAACTTGGGTAAGCAGACTGGTCGCGTTCCCGCGACGACGTCTCGCCCTGCTCCGGTGACGAGGCCTGCCAAGGTTCCAGTCGCCAAGCCGGTGGTCCAGGGAGAGGAACAGCTCCAGCGCCGCAAGAGGCGGAGGTCAGAGGAGTCCCCGTCGATTTCTGAGGCGGATGTATCCATCCTTGAGCCTCCGGTTGCTGCGGCACCTATCTCTGCCATCCCTATGGCGGAGCGATCAGGCCCTAGGCCTTCGGTCCCCGGCTCTCGGTCATCTGGCGGCTCGATGAAGAAGGTGGCGATCGCCGAGGCGGAAACTTCTCGGGGCAAGCCTTATTTCGGACGCGATCCCGAGCTGGTCAACAGGTAAGAAAGGATCCAAAATTTCTGAGTTAGGCATTCTGGGTAGGGTATAGGCTAACTCTTTGGTTTCTTTGGTTTGCGCTGCAGGGTTCGTCTTGCCGATCCGGACGCCGCCTATGGTGCCGGACTTTTTCGAGCAAGGCTCCGCAATCCCTCGAAGTCCTCGCTACGTCCGCCAAAGCTATCACCTCTCGCCCAAGGCTTGGACGACCGATCTTGATGCGATCGCTCGTCGGCGATCCGAGACGCCATGCGGTGACCGTTGCCCGGCTCTCCGTGACGGCGACGATGGCCGTCAAGCCGCTGTGATTTTGAAGGGCGACCTCCATCGCCGTCTCCATAGCGACCTCGAGGCCGCCCGGAACAAAAATATCGAGTTTGCCAACCGGATTCAGTCTATGGAGAAGGAGTATGAGGAGACGGCCAAAAGGGCTAAGCAGGACGTGGATCGATTGAAGCAGGAGCTGAGCCGCTCTAAGGAGGCTGCCGACCGGTCCCATGATAAGGAAAAGGAAACCCGCCAGAAGTTCGCGGCTTCGCAGGAGGAGGCGGCCGGGCTGAAGGTGATGGTGGATCGGCTCAGCGGTGAGCTGGAAGCGGCGAGGAAGGAGCTAGAGAAGGCCAGGGGCGAGAATGCCGCCAAGGTGGTCGAGCTGGCGGAGGCCTAGAAGACGGCCGCGGATTTGAAGAGGCAGCTGAAGGCGATCGAGGTTGATCCCTACCTTAACGTTGAGCTCGTCGGTGAGTTCGCTTATTACGTGGCCTATGCTGACGGTGTTCGAGCCGCTAAAAAGGCAGGGATCGAGATCGGTCCCCTGATGGAGAGCTTCAAATCCTATGCCCTCGAGCATCCTCTGCATCCAGAGTTCTCCTTGCCGATCCTTGACTTTGTCGACTTTGGGATCGACTTGAGTTGGTATACCGGTAAACTCATTCATCCCGAGGCCGATGGGGGAGCCCAATCCGATCCGCAACCCGAGGGCGATGGCCAGCCGGCGGGGCCTTGAGAGGCATTTTTGTTTTCCTCTCTAACTTGTACTTTTTTCTTTTGTAATGCCTTCGGGCCCCGTAATGTATGAAACTTGCGTTATGAATAAAATGTTCCTCTTTTCATACTGTCTCTTTACATACGATCGCCTTTGAATGTTCGCGTGCAAAATTTTTTACAAGTACGTGTATGATTGCTTTCGACGTTTTGTTCATCCGACCGATCGTCTGAGTGTTGAAAGCATTGATATGTTTTGCATCGGAATTCTTACTTGTAATTTTCGTCGAAGGACTTCGATCGTCCTGCGCGTGTTTGAGCGAAGCCGATCGTGCGTGGTTTATTTTTGTTCGATCGTATTTGGGATTAGCTCGACCCATCTCTTCCCCCTTGTTTTTGTTTACATATTGTAAGTAAGGAAACAAAAACTAGTTTGTCTGGCGAGCTATCTTCAGTTTTGCCGATTCTGAAGAATCATGTACGGTTGGGGTGTTCGATGGACCGACCTCCCCATTCGTGTCTTTGTGTGCGAGGGATATTGTGTATCCCGCGACTCACTTTTATGAGGGTCCTCCGTTAGGCTACGCCTGCCTTGTGTTAAAACGAAAGGCGGGCGATCTTGGTCCGGAGGAGTCCTTGCGCGGAGTGTCGTCGGCTCATTCGACTCCACGTCCGCAGCTTGTCAGCTCTGCTTCCACCTCGCCCCGCCATGAAGACGGCGACCCTCGACGGTGTACGTTGAGACGGGGGTAGTGGCACGTCGCATTGTCCGGGTTCACCATTTTAGATGATGTACCTTGAGGACGTGCGATCGTGTCTACTGATTATTTTGGAGGGTCCTTCGGCTACGCCAGCCTCGTATTTAAACGAAGGGCGGGCGATCTCAGACCAAAGGAACCTTGCATGGGCGAAGCTGTCGGTTCCATCGACATCCAGGACCATGGCTGCATTGATTTTACCTAGGATCGTCATGTTCAGCGATCGTCGGCGGTATGCGATATGCCTGATGGGGCGATCGCCAGAATAGATGGGATAGGAAAATATCTCATTATATTCCTTGTACATCATTGAAATTGAATACAAAATTATCACTGGTAGTATTTTTTCAGATGCACGGCGCCTGTGGGTATTGATCCGAGTACCGTCAGAATTTCCAGTAGGCTCCTTTAGTTAGCCATCTGGATACTCCGAAAGGTCCCTCCCGATTCGGACCGAAACGCCCGTGTGGGTTTGGATCTTCTTGAGGACGAGATCGCCCACTTGAAACCTTCTTTCTTTGACCTTTGAATTGAAGAACTTCGGCTCTCCTTTTGTGGATTGTGTTCTTCATTTCGAGGTCACCGCCGTTCTTCGAGAATGTCTAGGTCTATTCGTCGGCCACATCGTTGTCGGTCGTCATCTCCTGTTCGGTTCGATGGCCGAGGACGGCGATCTCTCGAAGGAATCACCGCTTCGCTCGAAGGCAAGGGCGAATGGGGTTTCACGGCCAATTGCGTGGTCGCCGTCGGTAGGACCACAAAACGTCTGGGAGCTCGCTCACCCATCGTCCTTGCCTGGATTCGAGTCGTGCTTTGATCGTGTGTTTGAGGATCTTATTCACTGCCTCTACCTGCCCGTTCGTCTGAGGGTGATAGGGTGCTGAGAATAACCTTTTGATTCCCCACTTTTCACAGAATTGCATGACTTCTAAGTCGTCGAACTGTTTTCCGTTGTCGGAAATGATGGCCTGGGGCAGACCGAATCGGCATACGACGTTTTTTCATATAAACTTGATCACTTGCTCTTGGCCGATCTTGTTGAGCGGTTCGGCCTCCGCCCATTTGGTGAAATAGTCGACCCCTACGATGGCGAACTTACAGCCCCCCAGAGCCGTCGGTAAGGGACCTATAAGGTCGATGCCCCATTGCACAAATGGCCAAGGGCTATACATGGAGGTGAGCTGTTCGGTAGATAGTTTAATGTTGGGGCCCATTATTTGACACCTATGACACGATCTGGCATAGGAGATCGCATCTTTCCGAAGTGATGGCCAGAAAAACCCTTGTCTGGTTGTCTTATGGATGAGGGCTCGCCCGCCCGCATGGTTTCCACAAATCCCGTCATGAATCTCAGCTAAAACGAGTCGACCTTCCTCCGGTGTAATACACTTGAGGAGGGGAAGGCTGAAGGCTCGCTTGTAAAGCCGGTCGTCCAATAGGGTATATCTGGTCGCACGAAGCTGGAGTTGGCGAGCTTTAACACGGTCGTCAGGGACCGTTCCGTCCTTTAAGTATTTGATGAACGGAGTCATCCAGTTCTCCTCGGCGATGGCGACCGTGGTAACCAGGCTTCAATCGATCGCCGGCCTAGCTGACTTTGTGATTTGGATATTGGAGAAGTCGGCTGCCCCATCCGATGATGCTAGCTTGGAAAGAGCATCGGCCTGGGAGTTGTGCTCTCTCGGGACTTGTTCGATTAGTACTTCTTCAAATTTTGTGCACATTTCGGCGACCAGATCTTGGTATTTGACCATCTGTTCGCTGCGTGCCTCATATTCTCCCTTGACTTGGTTTACGACCAAAAGGGAGTCCATGAAGATATGGAGGCGACGAACATCTAGGGCGAGAGCTAGATCGAGCCCGCCTACCAAAGCTTCGTATTCAGCTTCATTGTTGGTCGCACAAAAACCGAAACGCACAGCATTTGTGAAACTCTAACCGTCGGGGATGATGAGGACAATCCCTGCCCCTGCTCTCGAATTGGTCGCTGAGCCATCCACATATAACTTCCAGGCAGGTCGGCCGATCTGGGTTGGACTGTGAGGGAAAGTTAATTCCACCACGAAGTCCGCCAGAGCTTGGCCCTTGATCGTCGTGCGAGGAGCATAAGTGATACCGAATTGGGCGATCTCCAGCGACCACTTGAGGAGTCGCCCGTTGGTATCCGGTCGGTGTAGGACTTGTCTTAGGGGTAGAGTTGTTAGGACTTCCACTTGGTGATCGAAGAAGTAAGCCCTCAGCTTACGAACACTCATGACAAGGGCGTAGGCGATCTTCTCCAATGGTGTATAACGTGTCTCAGCGTCGTGGAGCGCCTGGCTAACATAGTAGATCGGCAAGTGGGCTTGCCCCTCTGCTCGCACCAGAACGGCACTCAGCGCGACCTCCGAGGCCGCTAAGTAAAGGAATAATTTTTCACCGGAAATCGGCTTTGCCAGGATCTGGGGGTTAGATAGATATTCCTTTATCTTGGCGAACGCTATCTGGCTTTCCTTCGTCCATGCGAACTTCTTGTTCTTGATGGTTGCGAAGAAAGGCTTGCTTTTATCGCCGAGCCGTGATATGAAACGGTTGAGGGCGGCTAGACAACCTGTGAGGCGTTGCACCTGCTTGATGTTTCGCGGTTCTTGCATGTCAAGGATCGCCCGCACCTTGGTGGGGTTCGCCTCGATCCCTCTTTGGCTCACTATGTGCCCCAGGAACTTCCCGGAGCCCACCCCGAAGTTACATTTCTTGGGGTTCAGCTTCATGTTAAACTTCTCAAGGATGGCGAACGTCTCGGCGAGATCGTTGAGGTGATCTTCCTTCTTGAGGCTTTTGACTACGATATCGTCAATGTAGACCTCCATGGTCTTGCCGATCTGATCGGCGAACATTCTGTTGACTAATCGCTGGTAGGTCGCCCCCGCGTTTTTCAAGCCGAACGGCATTCTGACCCAAAAGTATATGTCTTTTTCTGTGTGGAAAGATGTGTGTTTTATGTCTTCCTCCGCCATTGGGATTTGATGATACCCGGCGAAGGCATCCATAAATGACATCATTTCGCAACCTGCCGTACTATCGACCAAGTGATCAATATGAGGCATCGGGAAGTGATCTTTTGGACATGCCGCATTGAGGTCGGTGAAGTTAATGCATAATCTCCAGGAGCCAGTTGGCTTTTTGACGAGCACCGCGTTGGCGACCCACTGTGGTTCGTCTGTGGCTACTACGATCAATTTGTTGTTGAGTAACTTATGGACTTCTATGTCGAGCGCCGCGTATTTCTCGGGGCCGAACTTCCTACGCTTCTGGTGAACAGGCTTCATTGCCCGGTCGATCTTCAGATAATGGCAAGCGTGTTCGGGACTTATGCCGACCATATCTTGATGCGACCAGGCAAAGACTCTGATGTTCCTACGTAGCAAGTTGATTAGATCTCCCTTTAATTCGTGGTCGATGCTTGCGCCAATCTGTACTTCCCGTTCTGGATGAACTGGATCCATCGTAATGCTTTCCAACTCTTCGACAGGGATGGTCGCCTCTCGTTTGGTGCGATCTCCGGACTCGGTCCTTGGATCGATGTCGAGACTTGGCTCGAAACCGATCCTTGGCTCGATGTCGTCCGTCAATTGATGAGAGATGGCGTCCCCTGAGTCGGGTTAGTACGATGTGCACGGCTCGTCGATCTCCATGGGTTGATCGTCGATTGCTTCAATGTTGCATATAGTATGGGAAGCATTGAAAGAAGTAACAACATAAGAGTAATTCAAACATCTTTTTGCCATTAGCTGATCTCCTTTTACAGTACCGACCGTCCCATCGGCAGTGGGGAATTTGATACAGTAAAAGAAAGATGAGGCGACCACCTCAAAGGTTTCTAAAAGGAGAGACCTAGGCTTGGACTGTGTTTTTGCCGAACCCTTGGAGCACGGTGTCGAAAGGCTTGATGAATTTGATTAAGTTGCCGAGTTGGTCTAGGGCGGATTTGAATATGATGTTGTAGAAACTCCCATTGTCGACCAGCACGCGATCGACCGTCTTCCCAAGGATACAAGCGGAGATCACTAGTGCATCCTCTTTGGGACATTGCACTCCCTCCCTGTCCTTGTTGGATAAGGTGATGAGCGCGTCTTTAGAGATGGTCGGCTCCGGAGGTACTACAACATGGACTTCGGCGAAAGCCCTCAGCTCGGCTTTTCGCTTTCTGTTTGACAGGGTGGAAACCGGGGAAAGGCCCCCGAGGCTCCCACCTCCTGCTTGAAGCATGTTGATCCGACCGCCAGGGTTGATCGGAGGGATCGACTCATCAGAGTACTCTGGCTCATGCTCGATTCTGGTAATCGGATTGGGAGGAATTCTTTCGCTTGGTCGGCGCTCGCGCCCTCCGGCTCTTTCCGTCCTGGGTTCTGGCTTGGTGATCAAATTGTCCAGTTTGCCTTCCTCAAACAGTCGCCAGAGCTGTCTGAGGAGGTCGCGGCATTGGCTAGTGTTGTGGACGGGACTCTTATGATAGGCACAGAATTTGCTACGGTCTAGGTGACCGTGGTCCCTTATTGGCTTTGGCTTGGAAAGCCACTCGCGACCCTTGATCGCGTTGAAGATGTGGGCCGGAAATAAGTTGAGGTTGTGAAGAAGGTGGACCTCTACATCCTCGAAGGCTTTGAACTCGCCAGGCGGCTTGGCGACCGCCTTTCTGGGCTTGGCGACCGCCTTATTCTGGACATGGGAAGGTGCTTTTCCTTCTTCGGACGGTCCCTCGTCTAAGCAGAGTGAGAGCATCCTCTGCCTGGCCAGAAAATCGGCGGCTCTGATGCGGAAGGCCGTATAGGTCGGGGAAAATCTTTTGTGAGGTGCCTGAACATGGGCGAGCGTCCGTGGAATCCGTTCAGGACTGCGTGGAGAGCGATCTCGTCGCTGATGGGCTCACCGGTGAGGACTATCTCGTCTACCCGGTCGATGTAATCCTCATCCGATTCGTCCTTCCCCTGCCTGATTTTCATCATGCGGTGGGGACCTTCCGGGCGAGCGACTTTGGCGGCGAAGTACGACGTGAAGTCGTTCGCCAGCTTCTCAAAGCAATTGATTGAGCGAGATGGTAGTGAGATGTACCACCTGTGGGCGAGATCGCCCAGAGTTAACGGGAACATACGACATTTCGTCGCATCTGAAGCTCCGCATCCGGTCATGTAGATCCGGAATTTGCTCAAGTGGGTTTCCGGATCCGATCTCCCCTCATATAGAGGTGTTTGTGGGGGATTGATCGTTGGTTGGACTGGGGCGAGCTCGATCTGAGTCGTGAGTGGTTCGCTTGATCCAATGATCGATCTCCTGGCGCCTGCCCCATTTTCCAGGAGCGCCTTCATCTCGTCGAGCTGGCGTTGCATGGCGGCCATCGCCGTCGCCTGACTGCTCGCCGAGTGGCTCTCAGAGCGTGAACCAAGGCGATCGTGTACTGATCCCCTAGCTCCGTGGTGAATGACGAGCTCCCTGCTAGTGGGTTCCTTTCTTGGGCGAGCAGGGGCTCGTTGACCGGCCTGTCTCCTGGGAGTCGGATATGCCGAACTCCTGGTAAAGGATTCGGATACCGATGTCTCCCGGCTGGGGCCTGAGTGCCCGGGTCGCCATGAGGGATCGCTCCCCAGGCGGCTGAAGACGGAATCGTCCCGCCTCACGACAGCCTTATCCTGCGGCTCGGGGCTTTCTGTCGATTTTTCAACATAGATCCCCTTAAGCTTCCACTTGCCTGCCCGGCGGATGGTCGATGGAGTGATGGTGGGCGGGTCGTAGGCCTTCTGTCGCTCCCTGAGGATGGCTATAGCCTCCTCAATCTGTTCCGCGGTCTGGAACTGATCGAGTGAGAGGCTAGAACCGTCCCTCGGGGGCGGGAGTGAGAGCCTAGCGTTGCCACGGTCGCCTTCCGCCGTGGGCTGGGATTCGGTCCTCGCCGGAATGAGATTTCCGGCAGATCTCAGGGTGGCTCTCTTGGAGGTCGTTGAAGATGTCATTTTCTGAAGGTTTTTCTATTGTAGAACAGTAAGTGTTTTTTCAAGTATATGTCCGGAGAACAGTGAGTGTTCTTCGAGACGGTAGGAATAAAAATGAAGGTTTAGATCCCCTTCTTCTAGCGCCAATTGTTGTTACCCAAAATATTATCCGGAGATAGTATTGCTGGAATGATCGAGTAACAAACAAATGCGAGAACACTTCCGTGAGAAAATAGATAACACAAGATTTGTCGGGGTTGTTAATCCCGGGCTTGAATGCTCTCGCGAGATGTTATTAATAAATATATTGTCGAGTACAAATATTAATGTTAGAATCTATTACAAGGAGTGTAAAGACTTCTAGTTATCTAGGCTTTAGAGCGCGTAGATTGCCGGAAGAACTAGATAGATAAATCTGTGAGTTCTTGCTTGGGAAATATGATGAATGTGTAAGAATATCACTATGAATGTATTAGTGGTTGCCAAAAGAGCCTTTGATTCTTTCTTTGGTGTGTGTTTTGCACTGAATTCGTAGTAAAATTCGCGTCCCCTTTGCCATGGCAGTGAGTTCTCTATTTATAGGGGACAAGGTAGCTGGGATTCCTCAGGCGATCGTGGGCGACCGCCGTTTTCTATATTAAAATAAGACGGCCGATCGTCCCGTCACGTGGGCCTGTTCCCTTGAGGTCCGAGGTTGCTGCTGGAGGCCAGCTGGGCGAACCAATGGGAAGCCAGCACGCGTCTCGAGTCGCTGTCCGGGGAGGACCCACTTTGTACCTTTCGGCGGCCTTGTCGGTAGGTGTGGTAGGTGACAGGCTGGGGTCAATGGCCCTATCTGTCGGTATCCTTTGAAGATCCGCATGTGGGCCACCGTCCAAGATTCGGTCTTCGACGGCTTTGACGGATGTTGGATCCATACGTGGCACGAGATGATCACCTCTGGTTCGCTCATTAAAGACGATCGTCAGATATCAAAAGATGATCGCTGGGTACCAAAAGACGGTCGCCGTATTTTGCCGAACTCCAGGCGTTTGTCCAGAGTATGTCTTCCATGGTTGGCTTCTCTTATTGTGATGCCGATCGCCTATCGAGGCGTATTAATCGCCGCACAACATATATGAAGATAAATTATACAACACTGAATGAAAATGAGTATCCAACGGAAATCTGCAGCGGAAATAAAATGAAGAAAAACGTGAATGACTGAAAGGACTGGGGCCCCCTACTAGTATCACTGGGACTCCTCGCCGTCAACGTTCTCTTCCCGTGCTTCAGCCTTGCCATGACCTGAAAACAACATCCCCCAAGGGGGTCAGTTACACAGAACAACAATCCTCAAGAGTTGAATAAACACAATCATGATATATTTTAATTATGAAATTAAGCTGAAGAGGAGCATCATAGTATGCCCATAATGGTATGTGCAAGTGCACAAGACGAGTGTCCGGACACACCCGTCCTTATACCTAATTATCACGGAGGTACGTTACCGTGTGCACAGTCCATTGTGTCGGTGAACCCGAACACATGACCATCATGTGCCCGACTAAAAATTCCACATATCCCCACACGGCCACGCAATATGAACCCAGAAGGTCATATGAACAAGAATGACCATGAATAATATTAATGAATAATAATCCGACAAAGTCAAGAATGACTCACCGAGATGAAATAATAGTGAAGTGAATGATAGCTCAATGAAATGATTGGAACCGTCGTTCCTCATGAATGAAGTGATTATTCGACAATTACAAGTCTCAATATGGTTAATACATTATGAATGAGTTATGATTATGAATGACAACAACGAAAGGAATGAATATCCTTTAACCGAGTAAGAATCAACTTACTTAATACCGGTGAAGAAAGTCCTTCCTCGAACAACGTCCTAAAAAGAGATGTCGGTCGCTCGAACAACCTTGAATAACACAATTACCAATAATCTGCTTAATAAACGATTCAAACATGATCACAACCCACTTCAAAAGTCGAGACAACAATATGCAAACTCATTGGGGCATTAAGACAAACACTTAGCAAACATTCATCCTTTGATTATAATCAACCCCAACTATATCGTAACCAAACTTCAAAACGAGTAGTTCAATCCAACAAAACACCTCCGATGATATCAATAATCCAATAGGAATCCACAAATTGAGTTAACGACAACATCTAATCGAAAACCCCCAAATACCAAAGTCAACTCTAAAGTGTTCTCGATTAATTCTCCAAATATTCATCAAATCTGAAAAACACATCAATAAATCCATAGGAATACATTTATCCAAGGTAGATAATCCATAACTAACACATTAGAACATAATAGCAAGCTTACACGAAGAGATCGGAAGGAAAATACTCAAAATCTGAAATTCTAGACCCAAGAGATCATTACCTTGATTTGATGTGTGGGAGAGGATGAAATGATGATTAATCTGAATGATAAGCTTGAAGATGATGATAGATGGATTCAGCTCAAAGAAATCTCTCCAAAACGTCCGAAATCACCCAAAACCGTCGAAGGAATGAAGAGAGAATGACAAATGATGAATCTGGACTGCACTGTCCAATATATACTGGTCCCAGCTTAGCGCACGCTATGACCTGATATGTAGCGTGCGCTAACGGGTTAACCGGACAGTCCAGTAAGATCTGACTACCTCGTTAGCGTACGCTACGAACTTGGTAGCATGCGCTAACGTCCTCCCGATAGCGTGCGCTAACTGATATCTGATGCCCAGTGACTGAAGTCCAGAACCTCCTGTTCTATGATCTGCTCGCGATAGCGTACGCTACACCCAAAATTCAGCGTGCGCTACTACACCATTAGCGTACGCTAATATCCACTCATAGCGTACGCTATGAATTATTCCAAATCAGTCCAGTACCCACTGGACTCTGCCTGATCGACCTTAGCGCGTGCTACACTGCTAGCATAGCGTGCGCTATCCAAACTCACTAGCGCGCGTTACTTACCATTCGTAGCGTGCGCTACTACAACTCAACTGCAATCCAGTGCCTTCTGGACTGTCTGCCTGAACCACGCTAGCGTGCGCTAATGTTGAGAGGTAGCGTGCTCTACCCGTACTCAATTAGTGCGCACTAAAGAGAGTACGTAGCATGCGCTACTCCTCACACACAGACCACTACGAAAAAGACAATGATGATAAACACGGCTCGATCCTCCAACCATGTAGAAAGACGAATAATAACGGATACACGATACAAATTACTCTGAACGGTGAATACAATGATTGAATATGAATGTTGAATGATTATTAATGAGTGAAAATTACTGAGTGACAATTACTGAATGATAATGACTGAATTACAACCGGGTATTACATACACCCCCCTTAAAAGAGTTTCGTCCCCGAAACTAAGGGTCAAACAACTCGAGATAACTCTCCCGCATACTATCCTCGGTTTCCCAAGTAGCCTCTTCGACTCCGTGTCTAGGCCACTGAATTTTAACCAAAGGAATCGTCTTGTTCCTCAACTATTTGATTCGCCGCTCTAATACTCATATAGGACGCTCCTCATACGAATGATCATCCGCGATCTCGATTTCGTCGAACTGAAGTATGTGACTGGGGTCGGCAACATACTTCCGCAACTGAGAGACGTGAAACACATTATGAATTCGGCTCAATGCCGGAGGTAAGGCTAATCGATAAGCCCGATTGCCTACTCGATCCAAAATCTCAAATGGTCCAATGAATCTTGGACTCAACTTCCCCCGTTTCCTGAAACGGAAGATACCTCAACCCGGGGATACCTTGACCAAAACGTGGTTACCCGCCTTGAACTCTAATGGCCGACGACGGTTATCTGCATATGATTTATGTCAACTCTGAGTGGTCAACAAACGACTCCTGATCAAAGCTACCTTATCACGGGCGGCTATAACCATATCGGGCTCGGTGCCGATTGATTCTGATAAGTCATCCCAACACAAAAGAGATCGACAACGACGACCGTACAAAGCCTCGTAAGGTTCCATCTTAATTGAAGCATGCCAACTGTTATTGTACGTGAACTCGATCAACGGTAGTTGGGCTTTCCAATCATCTTTCCAATCGAGGACGCATGCCCTCAACATGTCCTCCAATGTCTGAATAGTCCTCTCTGATTGTCCATCGGACTGAGGATGAAAAGCTGTGCTGAGATTAAGCTGAGTTCCCATAGCACGATGAACTGATTTCGAAAAATGCGACACGAATCGCCCGTCACGATCAGAAACGATACTCTTATGAGTACCTTGCAGTCTCACTATCTCTTTGATGAACAACTGGGCAAGTCTCTCAGGACCCCACGTATCCTTAATCTCGAGGAAATGAGTTGACTTAGTTAGACAATCCACAATTACCCAAATTGTATTCATGCCACGATGACTCGTCGTCAAACTCGTGATGAAGCCCATAGAAATATCTTCCCACTTCCACTCTGGTATAGGGAGAGGTTTCAGCATACCCTCCGGTCGCTAATCTTATATCTTGACTTGCTGACAGGTTAAACATCTTGAAACAAATTCTGCGACTTCTCGCTTCATATTACTCCACCAGTAATTCTGTTTCAAGTCCTTGTACATCTTGCTAGACCTCGGATGAATGGAATAAGGGGTAGCATGAGCTTCTCTCAAAATCGAGTTTTTCAACTCGTCATTCGCCGGAACGCATAACCGGTTCGGAAATTGCAAAAGTCCATCCTCGTGGACCACAAATCCAGGGGCTTTCCCCTGAGTCACATCATCTCGAATGCGCAACAAAGATGGGTCTGAACCCTGATTCACCCTGATCGCCTCCTTAAGTGGCGATGAAATATCTAACATATAAAGTTGCCCTTGTACTCATTGTAACCAAACCTCGACCTCGGATCTTAGGTATTCCTATTTAAGTTCCTTATAAACAGTCAAACGAGCAAGCATTTGCTCCTGAACGGACTTAAGACTCAAGGCGTCAGCGACAACATTCGCCTTGCCCGGGTGGTATAGTATCTCAATATCATAATCTTTGATTAGTTCCAACCACCACCTCTGTCGCATATTTAACTCCTTCTAAGCAAATATATACTTTAAACTCTTATGATCGGTGAATATCTGACAGGTGACGCCATAAAGATAATGACGCCAAATCTTCAATGCGAAAACCACGGCTGCTAGGTCCAGGTCGTGGGTCGGATAATTAACCTTGTAAGGTCTTAGTTTCCGTGAAGCATAAGCAATAACTTTCCTGTTCTCCATTAATACACATCTAAGACCGTGTCCGGATGCGTCACTATAAACCACAAATCCTTCCGTCCCTTGTTGCAAGGAAAGGACAAGTGCTGAAATTAACCGGCTCTTGAGTTCCTCAAAATTCCGCTGACACGCATCAGACCACGTGTATTTCTTATCCTTATGCAAAAGGTTCGTCATGGGTTGAGCGATTTTAGAAAATCCTTCCACAAATCGCCGATAATAACCAGCTAATCCGAGAAAACTTCGGATTTCCTTAACATTCTTCGGAGGTTGCCAATCTCGGATTGCCTCCATCTTCTGAGGGTCACTCCGTCTAATGAAATTACATGTCCGAGAAACGTCAGCCCGTACATCCAGAACTCACATTTGGAAAACTATCCATAAAGTTTCTCTCGTCTCAACACGTCGAGAACCTGATGAAGGTGAAATTCGTGCTCCTCACGGTCACGAGAATAAATCAAAATGTCATCAATGAAGACAACCATGAACTGATCCAAATAGTTGATGAAAACCCGATTCATTAATTCCATGAATACTGTAGGTGCATTAGTTAACCCAAACGGCATTACCACGAACTCATAATGACCATAGCGTGTTTGAAACGCCGTCCTTGCGATATCCGACTCTCGAATTCGCAACTGATGATATCCAGATCTTAAGTCGATCTTGGAAAATACTGAAGCTCCCTGAAGTTGATCCAAAAGATCATCAATACGGGGTAGAGGATATTTATTCTTGATCGTAACTCTGTTCAACTCCCGATAATCAATACACAAACGAAATGACTGTTCTTCTTCTTGACAAATAACACTGGTGCTTTCCACGGAGACGTACCAGGCTCCAACTCAATCGTGAATTCCACATCTCTTTGTGGAGGCAAACCAGGTAACTCGTCTGGAAATACATCGGCATATTCTCTCACTATTGGAATATCCTCCAACATTATTGATGATTTCTCGGTTTTGGTCATATAGCACCAATAACCAACACACCCCTGACTGAGTAATTTCACCGCTTTCCTCAAGTTGATGACTCTCCTAGAACAACTGGGATTACCTCCCTGAAATACACATTTGACCCCATCGTCTGAAATGATAGTGACCATACGCTTACGGACACTAATGATGGCATCGTGACGATCCATCCAATCAATACCCAAGATGACGTCGTCTCTCGGTAAATCTACCACGATTAGGTCTACTAACCAATCATGGCCATGAAGCTGAATCGGACAATCCTTAATCTCACGATCTCCGAAAATTCTTCTACCATCAGGTAGACCAATGACATAAGGCTCACAACTAGTAGCACTACCAGATGTAGTCTACTCAAACATGACTCGGAAATGAATGAATGGGATGCACTAGTATCAAAAAGGGTACACATAGGTTGAGATAGAATATCGAGTGTACCTGAGATCATCCGAGCCTCCGGATAGTCGGTCCTCTTCATCTCATAAATTCGGGGCTTGCTAGTCCCCGCACCGGACGCTCCTATCTGATGACTATGGGCTCCACCTTTATTTTCTCCTATCGTCTTAAACGACGCAGACTGAGTGGCCTGATTATGAATAGATGATTGCTTCGGTGCCTGAGATGACGCCGGAGTAGGTTTGGAGTCCCTTCGGCAAAAACGGGCCTTATGCCCAGCAATCCCACAGTTATTGCACGTGATAGTCTACCTCGGACACTTGGTGCTGAAATGACCAAGTTCTCCACAGTTGAAACAGATGATGGCCGAACTGGACGCTCGTGAATGAGATTCTGCAGATCTGGGCGCCACAGGAGGTCGCTTAGAGAAAGTAGAGCCCGCACGAGGCTTCTTGAAAGTTGCCTGACTACCTTCAGACTGATTATGATTCTTAGACTTCTTGCTAGCAGATGAAGGTTGCTGCTTAGCAATCTCCTTAGCAGTAAGCTCATAAGTAAGAGCTTTCTCGATGAATTCGGCCAGAGTGGTGCAATTGTGATTAAGCAACTGCATATGCATACGAGGCTTCAACCTCTTGCTGAAATACTTGATCTTGTCCGACTCTGAGTGAATAATAGATTAGGCGAAAGGAAGTAGCTCCTGATATTTATCGGCGATGGCGAGAACATCATCTTCCGCCGAGGGGTCGGGAGTGAGTAATTCTGATAACTTGGCCTCTCTGAGTGGGGCTGGATAATACCTCTCCATCATGAGAGTCTTGAATTGATCCCAAGTACAAGATCCGTCAGTGGGTTTCAACGATAACCACCATGAATGAGCGCTCTTACCCAGATAGTAAGCCGAAACTGAAACTTTGTGTCCTTCTGGACACTCCACCATAGCGAACAACTTCTCCAAATGCTCAATCTAGTGAATATCCGCCGGCTCGGATGATCCCTCAAAAGTAGGTGGTCTCTGGCGAGAGATGTCTCCAATGATACTGCTCACGCCCCTCTCCTGCCCCTGAGGTGGCGGTGGAGGAGCTTGCTGATTCCGAGCGGTTGAGTTCTGCATCGTCTCCATGAGGCGTGCCATCTGAGTCATCTGGGCCATCATGCCCTGCATAAAAGTGAGTGGATCAACCCGAACACCTTCTGATTGAGCTGTGTCCTGGGTACGACTCCCTGACAGTGAATGATCATTTCTGGGTAAATGAGTGGCGGTGTCGCTGCTCGATGAATTAGCATTATTCCTCGCGTTCGCGCGCGTATTCACACGAGATGTTGTGTTTCGGCCCGCACTGCAGCCTCTTCCCCCGCGTCCTCTGCCTGCTCTCTCCATACTGAAGTAGGAAAGTCTCATGATAGTTGTAGATCTCGCATGAATACCACATTATGATTACGTCATGAAATGATGAAAACGAGCATACACGCTCTAACACAATGATTACATGAATGATCCACTGAGGTGACATGATTATCTGATGAAATTCTTGAAATGATTATCTTGGACAAGTTAACAAGATTAATGATATGATCCTTAAGATCAACAACTAAGTAATGAAATGAACTGGGTGATTAATGAGTTAACATGATCGACATGATCAAAATGAAAATGATGATTGAGGATTGTTAACTGTAGAATGATGAATGGGTGATTCTTATTGCCAGAAATTATACCATGGCGTCAAAAATCTTACTGTTCTTTGGTCTGAGGGGCTCGACTCTTGCACAGGTCACACGTGATGTGAAAGTCCAATGATACTAGTCTGATGAACGATGATTTCAATGAGACATGACTCGGAAGGTAGTATTCAAAACCATGCTCTGATGCCAACTCTGTAACACCCCAAACTAGGCGACTATTATAGTGCCGTGGACCCCCAACTAGGACCCACCATGCGAATGAAAATTAATGACTTAAATAATATAATTGTAGTACCGAACCACATTATATCATCAATTACTCCGATGAGGAGTTTCAAGTACAACACACCCAAGATAATACAGAATACATGTATATTTTATATGAAGATAAAATATACAACACTGAATGAAAATGAGTATCCAACGGAAATCTGCAGCGGAAATAAAATGAAGAAAAACGTGAATGACTGAAAGGACTGGGGCCCCCTACTAGTATCACTGGGACTCCTCGCCGTCAACATTCTCTTCCCGTGCTTTAGCCTTGCCATGACCTGAAAACAACATCCCCCAACGGGGTCAGTTACACAGAACAACAATCCTCAAGAGTTGAATAAACACAATCATGATATATTTTAATTAAGTTGAAGAGGAGCATTATAGTACGCCCGTAATGGTATGTGCAAGTTCGCAAGATGGGTGTCCGTACACACCCGTCCTTGTACCTAATTAGTCTCACGGAGGTACGTTACCATGTGCATAGTCCATTGTGTCGATGAACCCGAACACATGACCATCATGTGCCCGACTAAAAATTTCACACATCCCCACCCGGCCACGCAATATGAACCCAGAAGGTCATATGAACAACAATGACCATGAAGAATATTAATGAATAACAATCCGACAAAGTCAAGAATGATTCACCGAGATGAAATAATACTGAAGTGAATGATAGCTCAATGAAATGATTGGAACCATCGTTCCTCGTAAATGAAGTGATTATTCGACAATTACAAGTCTCAATACAGTTAATACATTATGAATGAGTTATGATTATGAATGAACAACAACGAAAGGAATGAATATCCTTTTAACCGAGTAAGAATTAACTTACTCAATACCGGATCTGACTGCCTCGTTAGCGTACGCTACGGACTTGGTAGCATGCGCTAACGTCCTCCCGAGAGCGTGCGCTAACTGATATCTGATGCCCAGTGACTGAAGTCCAGAACCTCCTGTTCTCTGATCTGCTCGCGATAGCGTACGCTACACCCAAAACTCAGTGTGCGCTACTACACCATTAGCGTACGCTAATATCCACTCATAGCGTACGCTATGAATTATTCCAAATCAGTCCAGTACCTACTGGACTCTGCCTGATCGACCTTAGCGCGCGCTACACTGCTAGCTAGGGGTGAAAACTGGGCGGATATTTCCCGCCCGATCCGGAGCCGTATCCGATCGGGATCGAATTTGGGATAAAAAATAGGTATCCGGTCGGATTCGGATACGGATCCGGATAGTTGAATTCGGATACGGGTTCGAATTCGGATAATGCAATATCCGCCCGTATCCGAGTTTTCCCATATTTTATCGGATATTATCCGGATACCAATCCGGATAATAAATTCGGATACCAATCTGGATAATAAATCTGGATATCCATATTTTTAAATTTTAAATATACTTTATTTTATATATATATATATATATAAATATATATATAATACTTTTGGACTTCAGTGTAATAAATTTTCAAACTTTCAAGAAAAAAATATTTTTTTCAAAAAAAAGTATTTTCTGGAAAAATATATTATTTTTCGAAAAAAAAATTTTCTAGGAAAAAAAATTATCTTTTCAAAAAACATT
The DNA here is from genome assembly GCA_033398695.1 of Orobanche coerulescens. Lineage (NCBI taxonomy): Eukaryota > Viridiplantae > Streptophyta > Magnoliopsida > Lamiales > Orobanchaceae > Orobanche > Orobanche coerulescens. The sequence goes on from CM065801.1 coordinate 68,394,193, forward strand.
ATTTATGGAAATTTTTATTTCTTGAAAAAAATTAAAAAAATATTTTCTGGAGAAAATTATTTTTTGGCAAAAAATTATTTTCTGGAAAAAATAAAATTAGTTTCTGGAAAAAATAAAATTAGTTTCTGGATTTTTTATATTTTTTGAAAAAATAAAAAATACTTTTTGCGAAAAATAAAAAAAATTATTTTCTGGAAAAAAATTATATTTCGAAAAAAAATTATTTTCTGGAAAATTTTTTTAAAAGAAATGTATTAGCCAAACACTTTAATACTAACTTATAAGCTATTTGTTTCATATGAAATGTATTTTAAAAGAAATGTTCTATTTAAGTAAATAGAGGGGCAATTATATATATTATAATAATTGTTAAAAACAATTAAATTACCACTTTTTAGTCTTTGCTAAGTATGGAGCTTATGTTTTTTATGGGAGAGACTGAATAAGTAAAAATGAGGGAACCTTATTATGAAACAATTTTTAAAAAAATTACTATAGTTTGCATTAGAACTTTTATGAAATATTGTGTAGGTAGTTTTTATATCTTTAATCACTTCCAAACGATTTTTGTATGACACGTATTATCCGATTATATTTATTCGAATCCGGCCGAATCCGTCTGTGATCCGTGTCCGTATCCCGAAGAATCCGAATTCGTATCCGTATCCGGCCTTCCCGTATCCGACTCCGAATCCGAGGGAAAAATATGGGTTAGGATACAGGAAGAGCACTATCCGCCCGTATCCGATCCGTTTTCACCCCTACTGCTAGCATAGCGTGCGCTATCCAAACTCACTAGCGCGCGTTACTTACCATTCGTAGCGTGCGATACTACAACTCAACTGCAGTCCAGTGCCTTCTGGACTGTCTGCCTGAACCACGCTAGCGTGCCCTAACTGATATCTGATGCCCAGTGACTGAAGTCCAGAACCTCCTGTTCTCTAATCTGCTCGCGATAGCGTACGCTACACCCAAAAATCAGCGTGCGCTACTACACCATTAGCATACGCTACTATCTACTCATAGCGTACGCTATGAATTATTCCAAATCAGTCCAGTACCCACTGGACTCTGCCTGATCGACCTTAGCACGCGCTACACTGCTAGCATAGCGTGCGCTATCTGAACTCACTAGCGCACTCTACTTACCATTCTTAGCGTGTGCTACTACAACTCAACTATAGTCCAGTGCCTTCTGGACTGTCTGCCTGAACCACGCTAGCGTGCGCTAATGTTGAGAGGTAGTGTGCGCTACCCGTACTCAATTAGCGTGCGCTAAAGAGAGTACGTAGCGTGCGCTACTCCTCACACACAGCACACTATGAAAAAGACAATGATGATAAACATGGCTCGATCCTCCAACCAGGTAGAAAGACGAATAATCACGGATACACGATACAAATTACTCTGAACGGTGAATACAATGATTGAATATGAATGATGAATGATTATTAATGAGTGAAAATTACTGGGTGACAATTACTGAATGGTAATTACTGAATGATAATGACTGAATTGTAACCGGGTATTACATCTTTGGCCAAAGTATTGGACCTAGTTGTATTAGATACACGAGAGCTCGATAATCTCGATTTGCATTAATGCTTGCATAGCATCAAGTACAAATACGGTTTGACTGACTGTGACCCTATAACTTGATCGGGACATATGAAAGAAGGGTATATACATATACTGGTATTCACGATAGAATGGTTCTTGAATGATCCCATCATTCGTTCTCAATTGGGGTACAGTGTAGGCCGCCAGGCTGGCGAGGTGGTGCTACTACTCTTTGGTTCCTCCCATTGCTGACTGAGACGGACCTACCGAGTCGCGCAATAGGATTGACGACTGAATGAATCAAGCTAATTCTCTCATTATGAATATTAGATATTGGATATTTAAATTTAGGACATTGGATGTTTAAATTGATTTATTGGATAAATTAATTTATGACCTAATGAATTAAATAAATTACTGGGTGATTAATTTAATTCATGGATATAATTATTTCTTGGAGAAATTAATTATGTTATTATGTATTTGATATTATTAATTAACTGGATTAATTAATCGATATAAATACATCGGAACGGAATCGGAGTTTATCTATTTGGACTCATGGGAGTCCGAAACGAACCAAACTCGTCCGTTTTTTCATGATGGCCACCCCCTTTGCTTCCACCCACCTTCCCATTGTCTTTTCCTTCCATTTATTAAAGCATGATAATGACTTTTGTGGGGTTAGAGATCATGTGGTATGATTTGTATCATGTGGGTGGGAGTTGAATAAGGGATGGAAGACTTCTCATTACAACTCACTTTTTGATCCTTGGAGAGTTCATACGTGAGAGAGAGTTATAAAGAGAGAGAATCCATTTCTCATGTTCTTTTTCTCCTTCTTCAACTTAGTTCTTGATTGTTCTTAGAGAAAAATCAAGAAATCAAAGAGAGGGAGTGATTTATACACTTAGAGTGTTGTAATCACAAATCAAAGCTTCATCATTATAGCTCTAGCCGTATCCTTGGAGGATAGCAAGGTGATCGTCGTTCCGTTCGTTTTTTCGGCACGTGGCAAGTAGAGACGCGGTTCTTTCGGCGTTGGATCATCCAAGAGCTTGGAGCGAATTGGAATCGTGGAAAGCAATCTAAAGCTTGGGGAATAGCTCGAGAAGGACACCACCTAAATCAACGGACTACAAGGGTATATTTTCTTGTATCTCTTGTGTTTCGTTTCTATATTCGTATTTACGTAGCTCGATCGATCCTCGTAGGGATTTGGATCGAATTAAATTTCATTTTACGGCTTTCGCTGGGCCTTCATGTTAGGTACCGAATCCCAACAGTGGTATCGGAGAGTAGGTCTTGCGATCGTATATATGATATTGGCATCTGGAATGCTTGATTAGATGGTGAATGATTTGGAGTCATTTATAGTCATAATTGTGGTATATGTTTTTCGTTCGTAATAGTTGTATTTTTCGTAAGTTTGTCTAAATATAAATCTTTAATTTCTGGGAAATATTATTTATATTGAAGATATGAAAGTCGGAAAATATTTATATTGGATATCCGGTCGAAAATCGAGCTCCGAATCGTCGTCGGATGACTTTTCGGACAACGGGCAGGAAGCTGCCGGGCTGACCCGATCGTGTCAGGTGACACGGGCCGTGCCAGTCGGCCAGTCTCGGCAGACTGTCGGGATGACCCGACTGTGTCAGGCGATGTAATACCCGTAATTTTGATTTCCGGTAATTTCTATTTTTTCGGCAGAAGTCTATTTTGACGACTTGATCATGACCGTTTCGTCATTCTGGGAATGATTAATTCTACACTTTTTGACATCCGAGTTTGTTTCGGTGTCGTTTTGTTGAGTTTCGTGCTTTTTAGCGACTTTTCCGCACTTGAGTTCGATTCTTGCGAATCTCGTTCGAAACTGCTGTTTCGAGTTTCCCGTAAGTTCGTTTAACTTTGTTAGACGTGTTGTGAACTTCAGTTTGGTTATTCGATCACGTATCGTGATTTTCGGGCGTTTTGGGCCATTTTGTAATTTACCCAAAGTTATGGGTATCCGTATCTGTAATTGTTGTCTCGACCCGTTTCTTGATCGCGTATGATTAATTATTGTATTATGTTTTCATTTCGGGTCGTTGATGTTGTCCGCGAACTTTTCGTTGTGTTCGTTCCGTATGTTTTCGGAAATCGAGTCGTGAGGTCATGGCGGCTGAACAGCTGGCCGGACGGTGGCGGGTCCTGGCCGGACGATTGCGGGCACTGGCCGGGCTGACGCGGCAGGAACCAGCGTAGCGCGCGCTACTGCCGGAAGGCTGCGTGCGCTAACCGGCAGGAGTAGCGCACGTTATGCGTCCGGCCGACGCGCCTTGCTCAGTGCAGGCGGTGGAGTCACGAGGTTACGGAATCGGGTAGGCTCGGCAGTAGCGCACGCCATCGCCGGACACTACGTGCGCTACGGCCGGCAGTAGCGCATGCTACGGCCGGAAGGCTGCGCACGCTACTGGCGGCGATCTAGTCCAGAGGTCATCGATTGCGGCACAGGCCGATAGCGGCGCTAGCTCAGCGGCTAGCGCAGGTAGTCCGCCCAAGATAAATGTGGCGAGCGACCTCATTTTCACTCATTTTCATTTCCTTTCTTTTCGATCCATGGTGGAGCTTCGGAGGTGAAGCCATGTTGTTTAACAACAAATCCACAAAGTTCTTGAGTTCATAACATCAATCAATCATCCGTTATCATCCTTTGATCCAGCGAATCAAGGTAGTCTTCCTTAGAACCCTAATTTCGTGAATTTGGGGGTTTTTGCATTTTTGTCCTATTCGTTCCGTGTTGTTGATTAATTCATGATGGGTATGATTAATCTTGGTAGTAGTCTTGCGTTTAACATCATTTAATCCATTGTTCTTCGTCGAATCGAAGTATATTTCTTGATTTCCTTCGAATTGACTTTTTGGGGGATTTGTTCTCGATCTCGTTTTCCATCCGTTTTTGTTGGATAGATTGTGGTTAAATGATGTTGTTAAACATATTCTATGGATTGTATATCCATATTTCGACTTGGAATTCCGTTTTCGTGTTTTGTCGGGACGAATCGTGTTCTTGGCCGTTTTGGGGAAAACACTTGAACTTTCGTCATTCGTTCTTTGAATTCAACGGCTTTGAGTCATGTTATGAAATTCATTTCATTGTTATTCTTGTCCTTCGTAGTTTATGACCGCGAGTTGGCGATCGGTGGAGACGGCGGGTTCATAGTCGGTTCGTGTCAACCTATTTCGGTCGATTCTCCGCGTTGTTCTTATTTGAGGCAAGTACCTTGCCCATACTATTCTTGTTTTGTGGATATGATAATTGGTGATCGTCTAAATGTGTTTGTTTGGTCGTTTGAAAATTATTTTCAAAAGATTCGATTAGCCTTGTTAAAGGCTCTCTTTCAAAACGCGTGTGTTTTGTAAGTGTGTGGGTTGTAAGTGACTACGTGTATCCTTTGGATATGTTTGGAGTTGATGTGGTGTTTGATAATGCGTGTGTATGTATATGGCTTCATTGCAGTGTATTGCGGTTTTGACATGATGTGATGTTAGTTGTTACTCCTTTGAAAGGAGGTTGCGATGCTTAATGTTGTTTCGTTTCATAATCGATTATTGTTGTGTGCTTGTTATACGTGATGTGCCTCCGGGTAGGATTGTTGAATCTCCGGGATCCATACTTGCTAGTATGGGTCGGGCGAGACCGTAGGGTTATCCAATCCGGGTATGTCTTGCGGGGACTCCGAGGTTCGTGGCTTGTTAGCCCGATGCCGGGATAACTAGTGGGGTTATCATCGGGTATGTCATGCGGGGACTCCGAGGTTCGTGGCTTGTTAGCCCGATGCCGGGATAACTTATGGTTGTGATTTGTGTGTGACTTGTTTCGCTAGCCAGCTCGGGAGGGTCCTTCGAGGCCTCGAGTGGGATTTGTGGCTTCGTCCCGGTCCTAGGCGATGCGCGTGCGCGATTATGTTTTGTTGATTTTTATGTCCGTCGAGGACACGTGATGTTGGGCTCTGGCCCTGTGAATTGTTGTCGGTTTTCTATTTGCGAAAACAAAACATTTGGGTTGTGACCCCTGTTGATTTTTGGAAAGAGAAGGATTCGGAAATCCTAAATTGTTTTCTATTAAAACTCTCGATGGCATTTAAAACTGTTTTATAAATTGTTTCCTTTGATTTGTGATCTTTCGGTTTTGGAATGTTTTACAAAACTCATGCCTCGGGAAGTGCTTTTCGTTACGTTTGGAACTTTGAGGATTCCTGGTTATTGTTATTCGTGGAATTTGAATTGTATGGCTCGTATTTGCACTTTGTTCTTGCACTAGCAAAAGAGTGGAGTTTTGCTAACCCCCGAGTATTCGGGGGGTGGATGTCTATTTTTGCATTCAGGTTTTGGAGCAAAGCACAGGGTCGGCACGAAGGTTGATGAAAAATGAACGATACTAATCACACGAGGATCCGTTGATGTCGTATTGGTCTAGTTGTATTTTTTTCCCGCTGTAGTATCTTTTCCCCGTTGTACGGGAGTTTATTGTATTTTGACCCCTACGTGGGTATGTGTTTGAAATTGAGTTGTATGTTATTATTGAAAGACCAAATCGGTCTACTGAGTCATTTTAGCCTTAAAGGCGATGTTTAGATGTTTGATTTTAGTTATCAGCCTGGTAGATCCTCGAGGAGAGGGTCTACGGCGTGTAATATCCCAGAGTGGATTGGGGGTGTTACATAAATGGTATCGGAGCTTAGGTTGTGGAAACCTAGGCTGTCGGGTCAGTGGTGTCTGTTGAGTTGTGTTTCGTCGGATTTTATCTGACTGAGTCGTGTCGCGATGCGTCGTCTGAGTTTGTTGGTCGTGATTAGTATCGTGGGGCGATCATCATCTTCGTGCGACATGTGGATGTAAGTCTCCCTTCTTTGTGTTGTGCCTCGTGTGACACGAGCTATTTTTATGATTAATTGTTAAGTGACGGAATCCTCTTTTGGATTTTGATTTCTTGATATGCGGTTATTTGACCCTCATATTTCGTTCATATGAGGAGTAGTGTTGCTGGATTGTGCATGTTTGACTTTATTTCTTTTATCCGCTGCGTGAGTTCTTTTGTAATGGCTTTCGGTATTTTACCGACTGAGTTCTATCTCAAAAACCGATTCCCTTAACCGAGTTTGTGGCATTATGGCCTTGATCGTTTTGGCAAAATTCTTATGACGGTATTTAGTATTTTGTAAATGGATTTTGTAAGTTCTTGAAATATTACCGTCATCGGCCTTTTTGACGTTGTAAATGGTTTTTAGCCTGGTGAGTTCCGGCGCGGAACCCACGGCGCTATAATGTTTTGTGTAATTACCTGAAGTTTTTGGGCATTCTAGCCCATTGAATTATCTTTGAAAACCTTGAGTATCTTAGAAAATAAATTTCGAGACGTACTTTTAAAATGAATTATTTTCTCGTGGTACATCCAAGGTGCCACAACATGTTTCAAAATTCTTCTACCTCGAGGACCAAAATGTTTTGAGATATTTTCGATGTTTAGAAACACTTATACTTAGACCCGAGGGTCGAATATTTCTGAAAGTCTTTCACTAAAAGATAATGTCCTCATTTTACCAAACGCATGATGGTTTTCAAAGTCTCGGTAACGATGTTTCACGTTTGTACTTTTTGGAAAGGTGATACTCAAGATCAACCGGTGTTCTTCTAAATTATTTTCAAAATGAGGTTTTTGTTTTTAAAACCTATCCATTCCCGTTTAAGGGCTGGGTATGTATGTATGATGTTCACGTTCTTATTATGATGTTTGCTCCCGAGTATGATCGAATTGGCGGTGTGAGCGTTGAGTCGCTTTCCACACATTTGTCGTGTTAGCCCTCTGTGCGAGGTGGGATGTTGGTGTTGAATATTGTCGCCCCGTAGTGATTTCTGCGTTATTGCTCTTGTGCGAACTATTAGAGCTTGTTTGGTACGACTGTGTGCATCGGTGATTATTCCATTATGTGTCGGTTGTTTAATGTATTGTTACCTTGCTTCTGTTTTTGTGAATTTCGTGGACGAGGTCGAAGGTAATACCCGTACTATTTTGACTTTTGTAATTTCTCTTTCTCCATTCTTTCAACTCGCTCGTGTTCGTTGATACTTTCTGAACTTGTTCTGTATTTTGGTTTCATCGTCCGAACGAGATGTGATCTTATTGTGGGTCGATCTGGTTATCGCTGTGATTTTTTCGAGTTCGGTTCGATTCTTGTGAACCTTGTTCGGAAGTGACATCATTTGGTTCTATTAGTTCTTTTATTCGAAATGGATCGGATTTGGAACTCCTGTGTTTTCGACTCTATCGACTCGTTTATGCTCGTTAACATTTTCTGAACTTTCCCTATCCCTTGCTTTTGTTGATCGAACGAGTGTGGTATTGTTTCGGAATAACTCGTTTGTCGTTGTGACTTTTCAATTTCTATTCACTTTCCTGTGGATCTCATGTGAATGCACATGTTGTTGTTTTCACCGGATCATATATTGTCTTGAGTCGAGATGCGAACTTTGGAATTGTTGTTTGAACATTATTGTTCTTCGTGATTCGAACATGATTGTTCGATCTTTGTTGTCTCGATCATTGTGGTTCGATCGTTTGATTGTTCGGTTTTTGTTGATCTCGTTCCGTGATTGGTGAACGTTCAGGCTCCTTTGTAATTCCCTTCAGTTCGGGAAATTAGTCTCGTTTTCGATCTTCCAACCCTTAGGCGGTGGAATTCCGTATCTGTTCAGCGTTTGGCTTGCGTTTTGATTAATGAACCGTTGGGTTGGTCAATCGTATTGATTTTCGTTCGTGTGTTTTGTGACTGTTCGGATAATCGACTTGATTGTACTATCTGTTTGATGACGCTTGTCACTTGTTGGTTTTATTATGTTTCTACCGGTGGCGTTGTGTTGGTCGTCGTGGAGCGTGTTTTCACGCCGTATGTCTCTTTGCGTTTCTCGCAGCGTTTCGCCGTCGGGCGCGAGTTTTCGGTTTTTGCGTATCTCGTCGAGTTTTCCTGGCAGGGAATATTGCTTCTCCCTACTTGTTTTAAGTTTCGGGACGAAACTTCTTTTAAGGAGGGTAGAATGTAATACCCGTAATTTCGATTTCCGGTAATTTCTTTTTTTCGGCGGAAGTCCGTTTTGACGACTCGCTCATGACCGTTTCGTCATTCTGGGAATGATTAATTCTATACTTTTTGACATCCGAGTTCGTTTCGGTGTCGTTTTGTTGAGTTCCGTGCTTTTTAGCGACTTTTCCGCACTTGAGTTCGATTCTTGCGAATCTCGTTCGAAACTGCTGTTTCAAGTTTCCCGTAAGTCCGTTTAACTTTGTTAGAAGTGTTGTGAACTTCGGTTTGGTTATTCGATCACGTATCGTGATTTTCGGGCGTTTTGGGCCATTTTGTAATTTACCCAAAGTTATGGGTATCCGTATCTGTAATTGTTGTCTCGACCCGTTTCTTGGTTGCGTATGATTAATTATTGCATTATGTTTTCATTTCGGGTCATTGATGTTGTCCGCGAACTTTTCATCGTGTTCGTTCCGTAAGGGACGATAGCGCGCGCTAGCTCGGCAGCCTAGCGCACGCTAGTCCGGCCCAGTATAAATGTGGCACAACAGCCTCATTTTCACTCATTTTTCATTTCCTTTCTTTTCGATCCGCAGCTGGAGCTTCGGAGGTGACGAAGCCATATTGTTTAACAACAAATCCACGAAGTTCTTGAGTTCATAACATCAATCAATCATCCGTTATCATCCTTTGATCCAGCGAATCAAGGTAGTCTTCCTTAGAACCCTAATTTCCTGAATTTGGGGGTTTTTGCATTTTTGTCCGATTCGTTCCGTGTTGTTGATTAATTCATGATGGGTATGATTAATCTTGGTAGTATTCTTGTGTTTAACATCATTTAATCCATTGTTCTTCGTCGAATCGAAGTATATTTCTTGATTTCCTTCGAATCGACTTTTTGGGGGATTTGTCCTCGATCTCGTTTTCCATCCATTTTTGTTGGATAGATTGTGGTTAAATAATGTTATTAAACATATTCTATGGATTGTATATTCATATTTCGACTTGGAATTCTGTTTTCGTGTTTTGTCGGGACGAATCGTGTTCTTGGCCGTTTTGGGGAAAACACTTGAACTTTCGTCATTCGTTCTTTGAATTCAACGGCTTTGAGTCGTGTTATGGAATTCATTTCATTGTTGTTCTTGTCCTTCGTAGTTTATGACCGCGAGTTGGCGATCGGTGGAGACGGCGGGTTCATAGTCGGTTCGTGTCAACCTATTTCGGTCGATTCTCCGCGTTGTTCTTATTCGAGGCAAGTACCTTGCCCATACTATTCTTGTTTTGTGTATATGATAATTGGTGATCGTCTAAATGTGTTTGTTTGGTCGTTCGAAAATTATTTTCAAAAGATTCAATTAGCCTTGTTAAAGGCTCTCTTTCAAAACGCGTGTGTTTTGTAAGTGTGTGGGTTGTAAGTGACTACATGTATTCTTTGGGTATGTTTGGAGTTGATGTGGTGTTTGATAATGCGTGTGTACGTATATGGCTTCATTGCAGTGTATTGCGGTTTTGACATGATGTGATGTTAGTTGTTACTCCTTTGAAAGGAGGTTGCGATGCTTAATGTTGTTTCGTTTCATAATCGATTATTGTTGTGTGCTTGTTATACGTGATGTGCCTCCGGGTAGGATTGTTGAATCTCCGGGATCCATACTTGCTAGTATCGGTCGGGCGAGACCGTAGGGTTATCCAATCCGGGTATGTCTTGCGGGGACTCCGAGGTTCGTGGCTTGTTATCTCGATGCCGGGATAACTAGTGGGGTTATCATCGGGTATGTCTTGCGGGGACTCCGAGGTTCGTGGCTTGTTAGCCCGATGCCGGGATAACTTATGGTTGTGATTTGTATGTGACTTGTTTCGCTAGCCAGCTCGGGAGGGTCCTTCGAAGCCTCGAGTGGGATTTGTGGCTTCGTCCCGGTCCTAGGCGATGTGCGTGCGCGATTATGTTTTGTTGATTTTTATGTCCGTCGAGGACACGTGATGTTGGGCTCTGGCCCTATGAATTGTTGTCGGTTTTCTATTTGCGAAAACAAAACCTTTGGGCTGTGACCCCTGTTGATTTTTGGAAAGAGAAGGATTCGGAAATCCTAAATTGTTTTCTATTAAAACTCTCGATGGCATTTTAAACTGTTTTATAAATTGTTTCCCTTGATTTGTGATCTTTCGGTTTTGGAATGTTTTACCAAACTCATGCCTCGGGAAGTGCTTTTCGTTACATTTGGAACTTTGAGGATTCATAGTTATTGTTATTCGTGGAATGTGAATTGTATGGCTTGTGTTTGCACTTTGTTCTTGCACTAGCAAAACAGTGGAGTTTTGCTAACCCCCGAGTATTCGGGGGGTGGATGTCTATTTTTGCATTCAGGTTTTGGAGCAAAGCACAGGGTCGGCACGAAGGATGATGAAAGATGAACGATACTAATCACACGAGGATCCGTTGATGTCGTGTTGGTCTAGTTGTATTTTCTTTTCCGCTGCAGTATCTTTTCCCTGTTGTACGGGAGTTTATTGTATTTTGACCCCTGCGTGGGTATGTGTTTGGAATTGAGTTGTATGTTATTATTGAAAGACCAAATCGGTCTACTGAGTCATTTTAGCCTTAAAGGCGATGTTTAGATGTTTGATTTTAGTTATCAGCCTGGTAGATCCTCGAGGAGAGGGTCTACGGCGTGTAATATCCCTGAGTGGATTGGGGGTGTTACAGGCGACACGGGCCGTGTCTGGCCGGCAGGCTGTCGGGACGACCCGACCGTGTCATTTGACACGGTCGATTCTGGCAGGATAGTTTAAGACACTGTCGGCACGACCCGACCGTGTCAGGCAACACGGGTCGTGTCTGGTCGTCAGACTGCCGGCAGTGTCTCGGTCGTGGCAGGCTAGTTTCGCCCCGGCTCGATTTTTTCGTGTATTCTTAAAAATTAATCTCCCGCATGTTAAATTAGATTTAATATGATTAAAATGATTTATGGTATTTCATTCTGTAAGGGAAATTTGATTAATTGGAATATTTGAGGTGACCGAATTATTTGAACGTTTTTCATATTACCGGTTGTGTGAATCGATTGGATCGATTCAAATTGTTGATTGGATCAATGTATCTCTACACTTTCCATTTATATAGTATTTATTGGATGAATGCTTTTGAATGGGGATGTGGTTCGTGGACTTAGTTTTGAATCGTTCGTTTTATTCGATTGGGTTGTAAAGGCCGTTTGAGCCTATTTATTTTGCTAAAAATATTTGTATCTAGGATGCAATTTTCAATGTAAAATTTATATGTAATGACGAAGACCGGAGGAAGATCCGTTTCGAGAAGACGAAGATTCAAGACGAAGACTTGTAATTAGATTATGGAGTTTTTGTTTTCTAGGAACGGTCCATGAACCACATGTTGGTAGCAACTAGGTTGTGAATGGTTGTTTCATATTGTATGAATGTAACAAACTCGCTTAAATGAATTACTGTGCAAAGTGTAACATTAATCGCGAAAATTCTCCCACAACAAATTATTAAGTTTATAAGGTTTCGAGGTTTTCCTTCCCTCCATCGAGCTTTCGGGAAATTGAAATCCAAACCGGATGTGCTATGCTTCCGAGTTATCGGGGTAGTCATTCGGGGAGGACGGATAAATTACTGGGAGTGCATTGGATGCCTTCGGTTGGAGCAAATTTTATCCCTAGAAACCTGATAGGTTGCCGGATAAGATTCAATTGTGAAACTGATTTGCGTCGATGGTATAAACTTAACTTGTACACGAACCATAGAAATCTTATAGGTTGAGGGTAGTGAACAAGGGGAAAAATAAGATCGAATCATCCGTTAGATGGGTTGGTGTTGGAACCACTTTATGAAAATTAATAGACTAGAAACCTGCTCGGTTGCCCTCTATTAATATTTATAACGAACTCGATCACCACTATCAAGTAGAGCGACGATACTTTCGGATTTCACATGGGAGTGTGTTATTCCGATAAAAATAGGGGGAGCTGGGTAACAAGAATAGAAAAGACCTTAATTCTATACTCAGATCATAATATAACAAGTCACTAATTAATCTGTTATACTTAATGCAGACATAACTCTCAATATGACAATGAATCCACTCGGCATGTGTAACACCCCCAATCCGCTCAGCGATATTACATGCCGTAGAACCTTTCCTCAAGGATCTACCAGGCTGGTAACAACTAACGAACAACTCGACGATGCCTTTAAGGCTACAATAACTCAGTAGACCGATTTGGTCTTTCAATAAATACATACAACTCAAACACATTACATGCCCACGCAGGGGTCGAATACAAAAAAACTCCCGTACAACGGGGAAAAATATACTGCAGCGGCAATAAAATACAACTGAACCAATACAACAACGTACAATTCCTCATGTGATTAGTATCGATCATCTCTCATCATCCTTCGCGCCGACCCTGTGTTATGCTCCCAAAACCTGAATGCAAAAACAGACATCCACCCCCCGAATACTCGGGGGTTAGCAAAACTCCACTGTTTTGCTAGTGCAAATACAAGGTGCAAATACGAGCCATATAATTCAAGTTCCAAGAATAACAATAACTAGGAATCCTCAAAGATTCAAATACAACGAAACGAATACTTCCCGAGGCAAGAGTTTGAGTAAAACTTTCTAAATCCGAAAGATCACAAATAACGAGAATGGTTTGCAAAATGGTTTAAAATACCCTCGGGAGTTTTAATAGAAAACAATTTAGGATTATCAAATCCTTCTCTTTCCAAAATCAACAGGGTCACAGCCCAAAGGTTTTGTTTTCACACATAGAAAACCGACAACAATTTACAAGGCCAAAACCCAAGTCACGTGTCCTCGACGGACATAAAATCAACACAAATTAATCACGCACACGCATCGCCTAAAACCGGGACGAAGCCACAAATCCCACTCGAGGCCTCTAAGGACCCTCCCGAGCTGGCTAGCGAAACAAATCACACACCTGCATCGCCTAGGACCGGAACGAAGCCACGAATCCCACTCGAGGCCTCTAAGGACCCTCCCGAGCTGGCTAGCGAAACAAATCACACACCCACATTGCCTAGGACCGGTACGAAGCCACGAATCCCACTCGAGGCCTCTAAGGACCCTCCCGAGCTGGCTAGTGAAACAAATCACACACAAACCACAACCATAGGTTATCCCGGCATCGGGCTAACAAGCCACGAACCTCGGAGTCCCCACAAGACATACCCGATGATAACCCCACCAGTTATCCCGGCATCGGCTAACAAGCCACGAACCTCGGAGTCCCCGCAAGACATACTCAGATTAGATAACCCTACGGTCTCGCCCGACCCATACTAGCAAGTATGGATCCCGGATATTCAACAATCCTACCCGGAGGCACATCACGTATAACAAGCACACAACAATAATCGATTATGAAGCCAAACAACATTAAGCATCGCAACCTCCTTTCAAAGGAGTAACAACTAACATCACATCATGTCAAAACCGCAATACACTGAAATGAAGCCATATACGTACACATGCATTATCAAACACCACATAAACTCCAAACATATCCAAAGGATCCACGTAGTCACTTACAACCCACACAATTACAAAACACACGCGTTTTGAAAGAGAGCCTTTAACAAGGCTAATCGAATCTTTTGAAAATAATTTTCAAACGACCAAACAAACACATTTAGACGATCACCAATTATCATATCCACAAAACAAGAATTATATGGACAAGGTACTTGCCTCAAAATCAGCACGCAAATATCCCGACGGACACGGCTCGACCGAAAAGCTTTGAAATGCCCGATGCTTTCGAAAAGGAAAATGACAACGAACGGAAGGGTTCAACTTGGTTTCTTCGCAAGAAACTCGACCCTAACAACATATAATTAATAAATCAATGATCATACGAGGAGGAATAATCGTAGAACATCCGAAAATCCCTCTAAGACATTCTACCGGACACCTTCAAGGCATCGATCAAGAACTCGACCAAAACAACGAATCGATACGATCCAACCATGGAATAATAAAGGAAATGATATAATACATATAAATAATCATCAATCCATCATAATCCTGAGTTAAATCGGATTAAACGGATGAAAACAACCAAAACACCCAAATTCCCCAAAACTAGATTTCTAGGAAATCTGACCTGATTTGGTAGATCGGAGGATGTTATAGGATGGATGATTGATGATATGAACTCCAAGACTTCATGGATTTATTGTCCAACAACATCTTTCCATGATTCCCACACCTCCAGCCGTGGAAGAAAAGGAAGAGAATGAGAAAATGGGTGAAAAACCCGACTGCAGGGCCTTAAATAGGCTGCCTGCCGGCCGCCTTACGTACGTAACCGGCCATGGCTTACGTACGTAACCGGTCATGGCCGACTCACTACCTAGAAATGCCGGAAATGTTACGTACGTTATCGGACAGGGCCTTACGTACATAACCGGACTTACGTACGTAACTGCCGAGCACTACCGGCCGTAACTCGGCCAAAGGCTTACTGGGCCTGCATCGCCTGGCCATGACTCCAGGCCAACTCCGACGGCCCGAACGGCCCCGAAACCCGAACCTGAATATGAATCGAAGATACGGTTACGAAGTACTCGCAAAGACGAATTCGAGCACTAAGAGAACACACGATTCCGACCACCCGAAGGCTCGAAATTCGACAACGGAAAGTAATTACCTCAAACTTTGGGAAATTACGAAAATGGCCCAAAACGTCCGAAATACATGATACACGATCGAAACACCAATCCGAAGCTCAAAAAACGTCTAACAAAGTTAAACGGACTTATGGGAAACTCGAAACAGCAGTTTTGAACGACATTCGCAAGAATCGAACTCAAGTGCGGAAAAGTCGCTAAAAAGCACGGAACTCAACAAAACGGCACCGAAACGAACTCGGATGTCAAAAAGTGTAGAATTAATCATTCTCAGAATGACGAAACGGTCATGAGCAAGTCGTCGAAACGGACCTCCGCCGAAAAATGAAAATTACCAGAAATCCGAAATTGCGGATATTACATTCTACCCTCCTTAAAAGAAGTTTCATCCCGAAACTTAAAACAAGTAGGGAGGAGCAATATCCCGCCAAAAAAACTCAACGAGATACACAAGAAACGCGTAACTTACGCCCAACGTCGAAACGTTACAAGCAGCGCAAAGGAATATACGGCGTGAAAACACGCTCCACGACGACCAACACAACGCCACCGGTAGAGACATAATAACACCAACAAGTGACAAGCGTCATCAAACAGATAATACAATCAAGTAGATTATCCGAACAATCACAAAACACAACGAACGAAAATCAACACGATTGACCACCCCAACGGTACATCAATCAAAACGCGAGCCAATCGCTGAAAAATACAGAATTCCACTGCCCAAGGGTTGGAAGATCGAAAACGAGACTAATTTCCCGAACTTAAGGGAATTACGAACGATCCTGAACGTTCAACAATCACGAAACGAGATCAACAAAAGCCGAACAATCAAACGATCGAGACAACAAAATTTGAACAATCATGTTCGAATCACGAAGAACAATAAAATTCAAACAACAACTCCCAGGTTCACGTCTGGACTCGAGACAATATATGATCCGGTGAAAGCAACAAGATGTGCATTCACACGAGATCTACAGGAAAGGGAATAGCAATTGAAAAGTCACAACGTCAAATGAGTTATTATGAAACAATACCACACTTGTTCGATCAACAAAAACAAGGGACAGGACAAGCTCATAAAATGTCAACGAACATAAACGAGTCGACAGAGTCGAAAATACAGATGTTCAAAATTCGATCCACTTCGAATAAAAGAACTAGTTGAACCAAAAGATGTTACTTCCGGACAAGGTTCACAAGAATCGAACCGAACTCGGAAAAGTCACAGCGATAACCAGATCGACCCAAAACAAGATCACAGCTCGTTCGAACAATGAAACCAAAATACAGAACAAGTTCAGAAAGTATCAACAAACACGAGCGAGTCGATAGACTTGAGAAAGAGGAAATGCAGAAGTTCAAAAACAATACGGGTATTACATTCGGCCTCTTATAAAAGAAGATCATCCCCGCTACTCACAATAACGGAAACAAGGCAACAACACAAAATCAGCTGACGGAAACATTTCCCATGGGCCTCTTAGAGCCGATCCTGATATCTGTACTGAAGTTCACGCCCCGAAAGACTCGGAACCCAACTCGCGAAACTAGATCATGTGTCTCTCGGGTCCACAATTGAAATGCATTACTGACGAGAAGGACAATTGGTACGTGCATGCCCCCGGCACACCACGGTTGAAACACCTTGGCTCGGCATACCGAATATACAAATGCTAGATATAATGGGGCATAACGTCGCAAAGCAACATAGCGGAGATGCCAACTCAGCACAACAAGGAATCATAACACATATCATATACAACGATTACCATCGTAAAGTAATATACACACAAACACTACAGCAACGACGGTATCGTTCGGCGACTTCAACGGCCCGAACGATAACCAGTACATAATTACAACCATCATGAAACAATCACACATATACATGAACGCACCAACCCAAGCTTCAACAGCTCACACTCGTGCGACAACACGCAAATCACCACGATGCGACAAACAGTAAATACCAATTCACACCTCTCACAGAGGGCTAGTACTACAAATATGTGGCAACGCCTCAACGTTCATGCCACCAATTCGATCATATTCGGAAGCTAACATCATAACGACAATGCGAACATCATACATACATTCCCAGACCGCAAACGGGAATTGATAGGTTTTAAAGAAAACGAAAACCACATTTTGAAAAATAATTTGGAAAACACCAGTTGATCTTGAGTATCACATTTTCAAAAAGTTGTACAAACACCATTATCGAGACTTTGAAAACCATCTTGCATTTGATAAAATGAGGACACTCTCCTTTAAATTGAAACTTTCAGAAATATTCGACACTTGGGTCTAAGCAACTGCATTTCTAAAAATAATTGAAAATATCTCAAAATATTTTGGTCCTAAATTGGAATAATTTTGAAACATATTGCGGCACTAGAAGGCACCTTGAAAGTACCGCGAGAAAATAATTCATTTTAAAGGTACGTCTCGAAATTTATTTTCTAAGATACTCAAGGTTTTCAAAAATCTATTAGGCTAGAATGCCTAAAAACTCACATGATCATTTATCAAACCGTTATAAAATATTCAAGGCCAAAATGCCAAAACTCGACTAAGGGAGTCGGTTTTTATGAAGTAAAAATTAGTTTGCAAAATACTGAAAGTCATTTTGAAAGGACTCACGCAGCGGATAAAATACAGTGTGAAAATACATTAGCAGCGACACCGCTCCTCATATAGACGAAATATGAGAGTCACATAAATGCAATCATGAGATTAAAAATCTGCATAAAGATTCCGTCACTTAACACATAATCATACCAGTAATTCGCATCAAACGAGGCACAAACACAAAGAAAGGAGACTTACATCCACAGGTCGCACGAAGATGATGATCGCCCCACGATACTAATCACGACAAACCAACTCAGACGACGCGTCGCGACACGACTTACTCAGACAAAATCTGACAAGACAAAACTCAACAGACACCACTGACCCGACAGCCTAGGTTTCCACAACCTAAGCTCCGATACCATTTATGTAACACCCCCAATCCGCTCAGGGATATTACACGCCGTAGAACCTTTCCTCAAGGATCTACCAGGCTAGTAACAACTAACGAACAACTCGACGATCCCTTTAAGGCTACAATAACTCAGTAGACCGACTTGGTCTTTCAATAAATACATACAACTCAAACACATTACATGCCCACGCAGGGGTCGAATACAAAAAAACTCCCGTACAACGGGGAAAAATATACTGCAACGGAAATAAAATACAACTGAATCAATACAACAACGTACAGTTCCTCATGTGATTAGTATCGATCATCTCTCATCATCCTTCGTGCCGACCCTGTGTTATGCTCCCAAAACCTAAATGCAAAAACAGACATCCACCCCCCGAATACTCGGGGGTTAGCAAAACTCCACTATTTTGCTAGTGCAAATACTAGGTGCAAATACGAGTCATATAATTCAAGTTCCAAGAATAACAATAACTAGGAATCCTCAAAGATTCAAATACAACGAAATGAATACTTCCCGAGGCAAGAGTTTGAGTAAAACTTTCCAAATCCGAAAGATCACAAATAACGAGAATGGTTTGCAAAATGGTTTAAAATACCCTCGGGAGTTTTAATAGAAAACAATTTAGGATTATCAAATCCTTCTCTTTCCAAAATCAACAGGGTCACAGCCCAAAGGTTTTGTTTTCACACATAGAAAACCGACAACAATTTACAGGGCCAAAACCCAAGTCACGTGTCCTCGACGGACATAAAATCAACATAACTTAATCATGCACACGCATCGCCTAGGACCGGGATGAAGCCACAAATCCCACTCGAGGCCTCTAAGGACCCTCCCGAGCTGGATAGCGAAACAAATCACACACCCGCATCGCCTAGGACTGGGACGAAACCACGAATCCCACTCGAGGCCTCTAAGGACCCTCCCGAGCTGGCTAGCGAAACAAATCACACACCCGCATCGCCTAGGACTGGGACGAAGCCACGAATCCCACTCGAGGCCTCTAAGGACCCTCCCGAGCTGGCTAGCGAAACAAATCACACACAAACCACAACCATAGGTTATCCCGGCATCGGGCTAACAAGCCACGAACCTCGGAGTCTCCGCAAGACATACCCGATGATAACCCCACCATTTATCCCGGCATCGGCTAACAAGCCACGATCCTCAGAGTCCCCGCAAGACATACCCGGATTGGATAACCCTACGGTCTCGCCCGACCCATACTAGCAAGTATGGATCCCGGAGATTCAACAATCCTACCCGGAGGCACATCACGTATAACAAGCACACAACAAAAATCGATTATGAAGCCAAACAACATTAAGCATCGCAACCTCCTTTCAAAGGAGTAACAACTAACATCACATCATGTCAAAACCGCAATACACTGAAATGAAGCCATATACGTACACACACATTATCAAACACCACATAAACTCCAAACATATCCAAAGGATCCACGTAGTCACTTACAACCCACACAATTACAAAACACACGCGTTTTGAAAGAGAGCCTTTAACAAGGCTAATCGAATCTTTTGAAAATAATTTTCAAACAACCAAATAAACACATTTAGACGATCACCAATTATCATATCCACAAAACAAGAATTATATGGACAAGGTACTTGCCTCAAAATCGGCACGCAAGTATCCCGACGGACACGGCTCAACCGAAAAGCTTCGAAACGCCCGATGCTTTCGAAAAGGAAAACGACAACGAACGGAAGGGTTCAACTTGGTTTCTTCGCAAGAAACTCGACCCTAACAAAATGAATCAATGATCATACAAGGAAAAATAATCGTAGAACGTCCGAAAACCCCTCTAAGACATTCTATCGGACACCTTCAAGGCGTCGATCAAGAACTCGACCAAAACAACGAATCGATACGATCCAACCATGGAATAATAAAGGAAATGATATAATACATATAAATAATCATCAATCCATCATAATCCTGAGTTAAATCAGATTAAACGGATGAAAACAACCAAAACACCCAAATTCCCCAAAACTAGATTTCTAGGAAATCTGACCTGATTTGGTAGATCGGAGGATGTTATAGGATGGATGATTGATGATATGAACTACAAAACTTCATGGATTGATTGTCCAACAACATCTTTCCATGATTCCCACACCTCCAGCCGCGTAAGAGAAGGAAGAGAATGAGAAAATGGGTGAAAACCCGATCAGGCCTTAAATAAAGCGCTGCCGCCGCCTTACGACGTAATGCCACGGCTTACGTGCGAATCGCCATGGCCGACTTCACCGCCTAGAAATGCCGAAACGTTAAACGCACGGCCGTGGCCTTACGTATGTAACCGGCCTTACGACGAATCGCTGAGCACTACCGGCCGTAACTCGGCCGGCTGGGCCTGCATCGCCGCCTGCCATGACTCGGCCGGGGCCAACTCCGACGGCCCGAACGGCCCCGAAACCCGAACTTGAATACGAATCGAATATACGGTTACGAAGTACTCGCAAAGACGAATTCGAGCACTAAGAGAACACACGATTCCGACCACCCGAAGGCTCGAAATTCGACAACGGAAAGTAATTACCCCAAACTTTGGGAAATTACGAAAATGGACCAAAATGTCCGAAATACATGATACACGATCGAAACACCAATCCGAAGCTCACAACACGTCTAAAAAAGTTAAACGGACTTACGGGAAACTCGAAACAGCAGTTTTGAACGAGATTCGCAAGAATCGAACTCAAGTGCGGAAAAGTCGCTAAAAAGCACGAAACTCAACAAAACAGCACCGAAACGAACTCGGATGTCAAAAAGTGTAGAATTAATCATTCTCAGAATGACGAAACGGTCATGAGCGAGTCGTCGAAATGGACCTCCGCCGAAAAATGAAAATTACCAGAAATCCAAAATTGCGGATATTACAGCAGGATAGGTCAACGCGGGCCCCGGCCGAACATTCTGACCATGACCGCCCGTTAGTGCACGCTAGCCCGGCATCCTAGCGCACGTTAGGCTGCACCAGTATAAATATGACCGAGCAGTCCTGTTTGCACTCATTTTTTAATTCCTCTCTTCCCTGTCTGCGGCTTGAGCCTTGGTGAGCATGAAGATATGTTGTTATACTATGAATCCACGAAGTTTGGGAGCTCATATCATCGATTAATCACTCCATAACATCCTTCAATCCAGCGAATCAAGGTTAGTTTTCCTAAAATCCTAGTTTTGGGAAAATTGGGGATTTTGTTTGATTTCGTCCGTTTAATTCATTATAACTTAGAATAGTGATGGATTGATGATTATTAAATTGTATTATATCGAATCCCTTGTTTTTCCATGGTTGGATTGCTGAGGATTCGTCATTTTATTGAGTTTCTAATCGACACCTTGAAGGTGTTCGATAAAATGTCACAAAGGGCATTCGGGTGTTCTACGATTATCCTTCCTCGTACGATCGTCAATTTATTCAAGGTATGATGTTAGAGTCAGGTTCCTTGCGAAGAACTAGAGTCGGAACCCTTCCGTTCGCCGTTTCCCGATCGGTTGTGTTACCGTCATTTCCGCCGGAGAGTTGTGGGCGTTCGAGATTTCCCGGTTGAGCCATGTTTGTCGGAGTATCCGGTATCGATTATTGAGGCAAGTATCTTGCCCATACATTACGTGTTTTGTGGATATAATGGTTGGTAATCGACGATATTTGCTAAATGAATGTTTACAACTATTTTTTAAAAGAATCGATATATTTACAATCATGGTTTTCTTTTAAAGATGATTCTCGTGTTCGGGAATTAATGTGCTTGATTGACTATGTGTGTTATCGTCGAGTATAGGATCGCCCTACTTCGGGTGATGCCATTATGTGTGAATATGTTGTCGGTAAATTTAAAGTTCAACCCTTTCATTAAGATTGTGCTTGGAGTCATACGGATGTGTGTGAATATGTGAGTTGTGTGATATTGGTTGTGTCATTCGGTGTTGTTGAGATAAGTGTGCTTCTCTGTGGATAGTATTAATTTTGGGTCGTGAGTATATGTTAGATAATTTGGCCATTTTAGCAAAATACCTCAACTATATATATTGTGATTGACTCTTGAGGATTGTGGTTTTGGAAATGAGAATTGATGAGAGTTGCAAGGTTCTCGGGTACTCTCACTCGGGGATTGACTCGACGGGGTCACACGTGGACCTGATGGCTTAGCGGCTGGACCGGGTCGCGAGGGTTACTTCGAGTGGGCATTCTCACCTGGGGATTGCTCGATGGGGCACACAGGGACTTGGTGGCTTGAGGGCCGGACCGGGTCGCGAGAATTGCCAGAATGTTTATACTGATGATTAATTGTGATATGTCCGGAGTATCACAATGCTTGGTGCTCGGGGTCGAGAGACATTATATATCGAGTCTTGGTGTTTGGCTAGAATGGCATAAGAATAATGTATTATGTGTAATATGTCTTTGGAAGTGAATTGAAGTTGATGATCGGGTCGTGGACCCTATGGTTTGTGACCGGAATGGTTGGGTCGTGGACCCTGTGCTTTGTGACCGGAATGGTTGGGTCGTGAACCCTGTGTTTTGTGACCGGAATGGGTGGGTCATGGACCCCGTATTGTGTTAGCAGATTTGCATTTTGGAAAATGAACTTTGGGGCTGTGACCCTAAGTGGCTTTCGAGGAATTAAGAACTTTTCAATCACAAATGTTTTCAAAACTCCCGAGATTTGAAAGTGTTTTCAATGTGCTTTCTTATTTCGTTTCTACTTTCAAGACTTGAACTATTTTTAATTAACAAAATATCTCGGAAGTCTTTTGTTGTATTTTCGGAATGTGTTATGTATGGCTCGTATTTGCACTTTATACTTTACTAGCAAAACAGTGGAGTTTTGCTAACCCTCGAGTGTTCGGGGGGTGGATGTCCGTTTTTGCATCCAGGTACATGCAGGTTTGGGAGCAAAATAGAGGATCGGTGCGAAGGATGATGGAAGGCCAATGATACTAATCACATGAAGGCCAGTTTTGGATGCAGTTAGTCGGAGTTCGTGTATGGTCTTTTCCGCTGTCGTACTTTTCGTTTATGAGTGTATTTTACCCTTGCATGGGTATGAGTCGAGATAGAAATGTGTATTTTTTACTTGTATGTTAGTGACGAAAGACCAAGTTGGTCTACGGATTTGGTATTTTATCATGTCGGTATGTAATTTATTGTGTGGTTTCGATGTCTAGCCTGGTGGATCCTCACGGAGAGAGTCTGCGGCGTGTAATATTCCCGGTTTGATTCTGGGGGTGTTACACGTATGTGGTGCTTTGGAAGCAGCACGTGATGGATATCAATATTTCATTACGTTTACAAATGATCATACTAGGTATGGTTATGTATACTTAATGAAACATAAATCCGAGGCCTTTGAGAAATTTCAGGAATTTAAGGCCCTAGTCGAGAAACAAACTGGTAATCATATCAAAGCACTTCGGTCGGACCGAGGTGGCGAGTATATGAGTACGGAGTTTGACGAGTTCCTTAAGGAACATGGAATAATTTCACAACTAACACCTCCAGGTACTCCTCAGTTAAATGGTGTGTCAGAAAGAAGGAACCGGACCTTGTTGAACATGGTCCGTTCCATGCTGGGCTATACTGACTTACCAATTTACCTGTGGGGGTATGCACTCCTGACTGCCGCTTACATCTTGAACAGATGTCCTTTCAAATCCGTTCCTAAAACTCCACATGAGATGTGGGAGGGCAGGAAACCAAGTCTTAATCATATTAGGATTTGGGGATGTCTCGCCTATGTCAAGAAGACTAAGGTGGAAAAGTTGGAAGTTAGGTCCGTAATGGGATGTTTCATTGGATTCCCGTCTGGGACAATGTGGTATCTATTCTACATGCCCGAAGATCGAAAGATTGTTGTTGCTTTACAAGCACACTTCCTGAAAGATGAGTTCATTCAGGAAGGCGGAGCAGGTAGAAGTATTTCTTTAGAAGAATACAATGTAACTCCTCGGGAGTCACCTGCGCAAGAAACTGGAACCGAACCTTCTGAAACACAAGTACAACCACCTCGTAGATCTAGTAGGGTGTCTCAGTTACCTGAAAGGTATGGACTTGTGCACTTGGAGGAGCTGGGTCTCCATGAGGTTCCAAGTGATAGCCAAGAGACCGACCCAACAACCTATGACCAAGCGATGGTGAATGTAGACTCCGCGAAATGGCGTGAAGCTATGGAAGCTGAGATAGACTCGATGCATGTCAATCAGGTCTGGACTCTAGTAGACCGCCCCGAGGGCATAGTGCCTATTGGGAACAAGTGGATCTACAAGAGAAAGACTGATGGAGATGGCAACATTGACATCTATAAGGCTAGGCTTGGATCTATAAGACTTATTCCTTTGGTGTTTTTTTTTTTATTCCTTTGGTGTTCTTATCCCACATAGGTTAGTGAAAGTTAAGTGGAGGCAACCAACGTTATTTTTGCTTATTACTTTTTTGGTGTTTTATCCCACAGATTAGCGGAAGTTAGGCTGATGCAAATGGTAGATATAAATGAGATATAGGATAGAGAAAGATAATGAGATATCTATCCCACAGTATTACTTCAGTGTTGTTTCTACATAGGACAGAGAAAGATAATGAGATATCTATCCCACGTAAGCTTGATAAAATTAAGTGGAGACAAGGAGTAAATATAGAAAGAGATGGAACACCCGTCCCAATCATGTGGTCAAAAGGTAAACTAAAAAAACAAAAACAGAGAATAGACATCTGGCCACCATGTCACGGCACAGCGCACTTGCAAAGCGATCCATTTGAGTGACCCCGACCAGCAGACCAGGTTTGGTCCCAGGTGACATGTTCGCCCGGTTATCAGGTCCTAAAACACTGGTTTTTGACATTAAGTTAATCGCATCAAACTGGCCAATGAATCCATCAAATTGGCTCGTTTGTCCTGGCTTTAGAAATAAAATGCAACCAAAATTCAGTGGAACAAATCAGTTAGTTTAAAGATTAGTCCTTTTATATCACATGCCTTTTTATCAGTCTTCCTACTGGTTGCTTCAGATATGAATTTGTTGAATTAGAGGAGTTGCCAAATTTAAACTGTAGAATTCTCTTTCTTGATTTCTCCTTGATCTACTACGCAGCAATAATCCGACATAATTCTCAAATTACAACTGCCAACAGTCAATTGATAAAAAAAATAGGCCAACACCAACACTTTTGGTGACCTCATAAAAATCAGGGTCTTCTCACTTAAGAGTAGAGTAGACCTGATTGTCTTTACATGCATTTGGTTGTGCGGTCCGAATTTATACCACCTATGATTTAAGGCTTGTGATACTAAATCATAAACGGGCTGGTCCCTCATTAATTCTTTAAAAACATAAACATGTGATAAATGACCCGAGCTATTCAGTTACCAACAGTGCTAGCAATCAAAGAAGAAACCATCTCCTTACTGTACTTGGAACCTATTTTAACAAAACCAAACAATTTTTCCTACATATCTTTCTCTGCAGGCCGCCAATGATCAGTTCTGCTAAGTGGCGTATTGAAACGGATCTACCCAACACTTGTCTTCTCTCACGGCCTTTTCCCATCTATTCTTGAAGTTGCTTAACTCCATGAAGGACTCTTTTCTAACCTGCAAAAATTACAAAGGTTTAAAATCAAAGTTAACCAAATCATAACTTTTGCTAAAATTTCTGCGCCCTATTCTGGATTCCGTAAATGCAAAATCACAGAAAACCGATATAACCAACATGTCGACAGCAAGTGTGCATGCGTTTTCGCTTGAGGAAAAATCATTATCCGAAACATATATTAACAAAATGCAAAATGCAATACAAACATTATACAAAAAAATACTAAAAAGTAAAAGCAGCACGGAACTTACAGCATTTCTGTCAGCAGATTGCACCAATGTGGATGTCACCTGCACGTTTACCACAGCATATATGACTATGCATTTGCTAATTCTTTTCTTAAAGAATGTAATAATAGGATCAATTCTATCTGGCAAGTACAATTTTCCCTGTATTGGAGAACTTTGAATATTTCTTTTCAACAAAATTATTAGTGAACCAAACAATCAGGTTGTTACACTGTCGCGACATTTTAATCCATATTTTCATTTAATAATGTTAACCTCCTATATATTGTTGTGAAGTTGTTAGGGATGTTTTTTCCTATTGTCCCCAGACAAAATGAAAAAATCTTTTTGAGTGTATCAGAGATGCGAAAGAAGAAACCAAAGGCCGCTGACAAGCTCCTAGAACTTAGAAAGTTGAATCCATTTACCTTAGTGCCTGCCGAACCTCCAAGCGTAGGAAGACCCAAGTGAATTACGTACTCAGAGTCGACAATTCCGATATTTACAGTCCTATTTCCCTGCCACAAAAGTTCGTCACAAACATTAACACACTCTCGGAGAATAGAACCAACCAGTGCCTTGTAGAAATGAAAAAAAAAAACCTGTGCACAGTATCCAAGCTGAAAATCCAAACCCCATGCGTGGACAAGATCATTCTGTTTTTAACAACAGTGAATGAAAACACAATAACAACACCATCTAAACTTTAATCCTAAAATGATTTGATGTCGGCCAACATCAATCATCCTTTGAAACCGTCAACGACCAAGAAAGTTCATTAATTGCAAAAAAAAAAATAATAAATAAATAAATAAAAGTACGAATGGTAAGTAAAAATCAACCTGACTCGAGAGAGAAAGAAGAAAAAATATTCAAGATTGAGAATGATAGTAAGAGTGAAAAAGTTTGAAAGTGAAAAAAAAAATCCAAAAAAACAAAATAATAAAATAATAATATTAATAAAAAGAAAATCAAACTCCATCATTCACCCGTATATTATCCCTCCACAATGTCCTCTCAACCACCATATTTTGTTCAATCCCAAGACCTGCGTATCGTTTTCAATCACATTTATCCATATTTTTTTGGGTCTTCTTCTATCCTTTTACAATCTTATTTGTTCCCAGAT
This sequence comes from Orobanche coerulescens, assembly GCA_033398695.1. NCBI lineage: Eukaryota > Viridiplantae > Streptophyta > Magnoliopsida > Lamiales > Orobanchaceae > Orobanche > Orobanche coerulescens. The sequence continues at coordinate 68,421,482 of CM065801.1, forward strand.
CTTCAAGCCTCCTCACTGGGCATCAACAAGTCGCCGTCTCACATGGTGAAACCATCTCAACCGAGTCTCCATAATCTCATCTTTTGTAGATGCAACTCTTACCTTCTCCCTAATCACTTCATTTCTGAGCCGATCAATTTCAGTATGGCCACACATCTGTCGTAGCATACGCATTTCCGCCACATTCATCTTTTGAACGTGATATTTTTTTACCGTCCAACACTCGGTGTGGCCTAATTGTTGTGTGATAGAATTTACCCTTTAATTTACGAGGCATATGCCGGGATCACATAGAAATCTTGTGACACTCTTCCACTTCAACCAACCTACCTTAATTTTATGAGTCACATCACCATCTAACTTTCCATCATTTTGGATAATAGACCTGAGATAACGAAAATAGTCGGATCCATGAATAACTTCCCCATCAAAAATGATCATCCCCGCCTCTCTATACATACACTCCAAATATTCAGTCTTACCTCTGCTCAGCCTAGAGCCTAGAGCTTCCAAAGTATCTCTCTAATGTTCCAACTTCCTTTGAACTTCAATCTTCGTCTAATCAATCAACACAATACATCTGCCGAACGTCTACGTAGCACGGATACTTCAATTTTTTTCAGACGGGTATGGCAAAATCAGTATCATTGACTTTTTATAGCTTTGACTATTTACATATGTCTAAGATACAACTTGGACACGTTTTTGGACACGGCTGGAGTAAAAAAATTGAAAATAATATGAAATAAAAATAATTACAACAACAACAACATCTAAGACTTAGTCCCAAAATGATTTGAGGTCGGCTAACATGAATCAAACTTTGAAACCGTCAATAATCGTTACATAAATAACATAAAAGGAAAAAAGAGGGAAAAAGTAGAGAAAAAAAAGCAAATAAAAAAGAGAATGAATGTAAAAAAAAAAAAAAAAGATAACATGAAATAAAAGAAAATAGGAATTAAAAAAAAAAAAAAAGAAAAAAAAAAAAGAATCAGACTCCATCCACCATCCGTATTCTTTCCCGCCACATTTGCCTCTCCATCGCCATACTTTCTCCAATTCCAAGAAACCGCATATCATTTTCAATCATCTTTATCCAAGTTTTCTTGGGTCTTCCTCTACCTTTCACAACATTACTTGTTCCCCAACTTTCTAGCCTCCTCACTGGGGCATCAATAGGCCTTCTTCTCACATGACCAAACCATCGTAATCGATTCTCCATCATCTTGTCTTCTATAGACGCAACTCTTACCTTCTCTCTGATCACCTCATTTCTGAGCCGATCCTTTTTTGTATGACCACACATCCATCGTAGCATACGCATCTCTGCCACATTCATCTTTTGAACGTGACAATCGCTTTTACTGACCCAACACTCGGTGCCATATAACAATAAGCAGCCTAATTGCCGTGCGGTAAAATTTACCCTTTAATCTATGAGGCATGCCAGGATCACATAAAACCCCTGTGGCACTCTTTCACTTCAACCACTCTGCCTTTATTCTGTGAGCCACATCGTCATCTAGCTCTCCATCCTTTTGGATAATAGATCCAAGATACCGAAAGAAAGTGGATCCATGAACAACTTTCCCATCAAATATGATCATCCCCGCCTCTCTATCACTGTTTTCGCTAAACCTACACTCCATATATTCAGTCTTACTCCTGCTCAGCCTAAAGCCTCGAGCTTCCAAAGTATCCCTCCAAAGTTCCAATTTTTGTTGCACTCCAACCTTTGTTTCATCAATCAACACAATATCATCTGCGAACATCATACACCACGGAACGTCATTTTGAATTTCTCTTGTCAATTCGTCCATGACTATGGCAAAGAGAAAAGGACTAAGAGCAGATCCTTGATGCACCCCAATCGTAATAGGGAATTCTTCTGTCCTCCCAACATTAGTATGTACACTTGTACTAACTCCCTCATACATGTCCTTTATAATGTCAATATATTTCCGCGATACACCCTTCTTTGCTAAGGCCCACCAAAGTACTTCTCTTGGTACTTTATCATATGCCTTCTCTAAATCAATAAAAACCATATGCAGATCTTTCTTTTTATCTCGATAATGTTCCATCAATCACGGATGAGATAAATTGCTTACATGGTCGATCTTCCAGGCATAAATCCAAACTGATTTTCTGTTATCTTCACACATTTCCTGATCCTTTGTTCAATCACTCGTTCCCACAACTTCATGGTATGACTCATTAGTTTAATTCCGCAATAATTAGAACAATCTTGAACATCACCTTTGTTCTTATACAAAGGGACGAGAATACTTTTCCTCCATGCTGATGGCATCTTATTGCTTCTCCAAATCTTATTGAAAAGCATAGTTACCCATTCGATCCCTCTCTCCCCCAAACACCTCCAAACTTCAATAGGTATACCATCTGGTCCTTCTGCTTTCTTTGACCCCATCTTCTTCAATGCAATTGTCACTTCACCCTTTTGGATTCGTCTCTTAAACTCTCGGTTAACCATACTTGAGGGGATGTTTAAATTCTCAATATCTTGTTCTTGATGGCCATTGAATATGGTATCAAAGTATGACCTCCATCTCTCTTTTATCTCTTTATCTTGAACCAAAACTTTTTGGTCAGTATCTTTTACACATTTAACTTTTCCAATATCTCGCGTCTTCTTCTCTCTCATTCGAGCAAGTTTATAGATATCCTTTTCCCCTTCTTTAGTATCTAATCTTGCATATAATTCTTGATTGAACTTTGATCGGGCATTTCGCACTGTCTTTTTAGCTTCTGTTCGAGCTTTCTTGTACTTCTCATTATTCTCATCGCTCGAGCATTTACCCAGTACCTTATAACATTCACGTTTGGTCTTTATCGCTTGCTTAACTTCATCATTCCACCAAGATGTGTCCTTACTTGATGGTCTGTTTCCTTTAGATTCTCCTAGGACTTCTTTTGCAACTTCCTTTATGTTATGCTCCAACAAGTTCCACATCGAATCTATATCCATCTCCGTGCAATCAGACCAAATACCACTATCAGCAATCTTAGCCACAAAAGTATGTCGACTCTCCCCTTGGAGCTTCCACCACTTAATTCGAGGGTCAACTTGTGGTCTTCTCTTTCTTAAGTGCCTCTTACCTAGAGAGTCAAGCACCACAAGCCTATCTTTGTGTTGCGGACTCTCACCGGTATTACCTTGCAATTAGTAAAACTTTTCCTCCAAACATTCCTTACTAAAAAGAAATCAATCTGACTTGCATTACCTCCGTTTCTATATGTCACCAAATGAGAGTCCCTTTTCTCGAACCAAGTGTTCATAATACCCAAGTCATGAGCTAATGCGAAATCCAATATATCATTTCCTGCTTCATTCCTGTCCCCAAAACCAAAGCCACCATGATGCTCTCAAAGCCATCTCTGCTAACACCGACATGCCCATTGAGGTCACCACCAATGATCAATTTCTCACCCATAGGAATTCGTTCGACAACCTCTTCCAAATCTTCCCAAAATTCTTGTTTGATCGATGCATCCAATCCTACTTGTGGTGCATAAGCACTTATGATAGTTAGAAACTCATCCCCTATTTAATTAAAAATAATTAAATAGGAAAAATATCAAAATAATAATTTAAAAATTGAGGAAAATTATGCATAATATTTTTGTGCACAAGATATTATATAGTTGTTAATATTAATAATTATGTAACTATTTAACAATTTAAATATATCAAAAATAGAAAAGAAATATGAAAAAAATATCAAATTGCATTTATAATTTCGCAGGCCAATTACGAAAAAATACGTAAAGTTATCTAAAAATTCAAAAACATATCTGAAATATGAAAAAGAAATATAAAGAATGCATTTAAAATTGCGAAAAATTAGGAAAATATATTTCTAAGTGTTAGCAAATTAGGAACATTAGTAAGTGTTTGACTATCTGTCATTTTACATAGTATTATATCTTAATAGTTATTATTTCTCATACAATTTATATAACTATATATAAAATATATTTTGTGTTTCAATAATTGTCGTGTCCTAGCTATATTATGTCCTATATTTTCAAAATTTATTGTATCGCCTTATCCATGCGTGTCGAATATGAAACCCGTATCCATATTCGTGCAACATACGCAAACATCATACACCAAGGAGTGTCGTCTTGAATTAACCTTGTCAATTCGTCCATAATTATGGTAAAGAGAAAAGGATTAAGAGCATATCCTTGATGCACCCCAATCTTAATGGGAAACTATTTTGTCCTACCAATATTAGTTCGTAAACTTGTACGAGTTCCTTCATACATGTCCTTCACGATGTCGATATATTTACGAAATATTCTTTGCCAAGTCTCACCATCTCATGGTACTTTTATCATATGTCTTCTCTAGATCAATAAAAATCATGTCGATCATTTTTTATCTCGATATTATTTCATCATTTGTCCTATAAGATAAATTACTTTCATGGTCGATCTCCCAGGCATATATCTAAATTGATTTTTCGATACCTTCACATACACGTTCCCATAGTTTTAAAGTATTGCTCATTAGTTTAATTCCTGAATAACTAGAACACTCTTGACCATCACCTTTGTTCTTACACAAAGGTACGAGACAAGAGTACTTTTCCTCCATGCTGATGGTATTTTGTTGCTTCTCCAAATCTTGTTGAAAAGCATAGTTACCATTCGAACCTCTCTCCCCCAAACACCTCCAAACTTCAATAAATATACCATCTAGTGATTTTGCTTTCTTGACCCGATCTTCTTCGATGTCATTTTTGCTTCGCTCTTTTGAATTTTACCCAATAAATTCTCAATTAACCATACTTTGATGGGTGTTTAAATCCTCAATATCGTGTTCCTGGTGGTTATTGAATATGGTATCAAAGTATGTGCTTCATCTGTCATTTATCTCTTTATCTCGAAGACCTTTTGATCAATATCCTTCACACATTTATCTCTCCCCAATATAACGTGTCTTCTGGTCTCTCATACGAGCAATTTTATAATATATCTTTCTCCCCTTCCTTCGCATCCAATCTCGCATATAATTCTTGATTTACCTTTTCTCTAGCATCTCGCACCGTCTTTAGATTCTCTTCTAGTCTCCTAGTACTTCTCATAGTTATCATTACCCCTACATTTCCTTAATACCTTATAACATTCACATTTGCTCTTTATCGCTTGTTTAACTTCATTGTTCCACCAAAACGTGTCCTTACTCGATGGCATGTTTCTTAGATTATCCTAGAACTTCTTTCGCAACTTCCTTTATGTTATGCTCTAAAATTTTCCAAATCGAATCTATATACATCGTCGTGCAATCAGACCAAATACCGTTAATGGAAATCTTGGCCACAAAAGTATGTTGACTCTCCCCTTGAAACTTCCACCACTTGATTCGAGGGTTAACTTGTATACTTCTCATTCTTAAGTGCCTCTTTTATCCAAAATCAAGCACCACCACTCTATGTTGCGTTGCAGCACTCTCACCGAGTATCACCTTGCAATCAGTGTAACTTTTCCTCCACATTCCTTACTAAAAAGAAGTTGATCCAACTTACATTGCCTCCACTTCCATATGTCACCAAGTGAGTGTCCCTTTTCTCGAACCAAGTGTTCATTATACCAAGTCATATGGTAACGTGAACTCCAATATACCTACTTAGTTCCTACCTGAAAGCAAAAGCCACCATGAACAATGATATTGTTGAATGAGTTCCTACCCGAAACCAAAGCCACCACAAATGCTCTCAAAGCTATCTCGGCTAGCACCCACATGACCGTTGAGGTCACCACTAACGATCAATTTCTCACCGATAGGAACTTGTTCAACAACCTCCTCCGAAAAAATCTTCCAAAAATTCTCATCCAATAGATGCACCCAATCCTACTTATGGTGCATATGCACTTATGATAGTCAATATTTTAAAAAACGTAAGAGGCGTATGCCTCGAGGCGCGCCTCAAGGCGAGGCGAGGCAGAAACGCCTCGGGGCGTTGTAATTCAACAAAAATCTGAGGCGAAAAGAAAATCTTTGCAGAAAAGAAAATCTCACTTACCTAATAACTCTCAGTGACGAAAAGAAAATCAACCCAGTAACTCTCAGCGACGAAAAGAAATTCGACTACCGGGGAATTTCCGACCGCGTACATAATCTGCAGAATTTAGGAAGCGGCGACTCAGGGTATCTTTCTTTATTACTTAGATTTAGTTTTTTTATTAGTTTATCTTTATTTTTCTTTTTGAAAAACCAGTTCGACTCACGGAATATTAGGATTTTTCATTTTTTCTTTTCTTTTTTTTTTTGCCTCAAAACCAGTTTTGACTGTTTTTTAGATTTGTAGTGATTTGTGTTTCACTGTCCAGTTTGTCAATTTTTTTCTGTACCAAGAGAAGTACTTTGGTGGGCCTTAGCAAAGAAGGGTGTATCGCGGAAATATATTGACATTATAAAGGACATGTATGAGAGAGCTAGTACAAGTGTACGTACTAATGTTGAGAGGACAGAAGAATTCCCTATTACGATTGGGGTGCATCAAGGATCTGCTCTTAGTCCTTCTCTTTGCCATAGTCATGGACGAATTGACAAGAGAAATTCAAAATGACGTTCCGTGGTGTATGATGTTCGCAGATGATATTGTGTTGATTGATGAAACGAAGGTTGGAGTGCAACAGAAATTGGAACTTTGGAGGGATACTCTGGAAGCTCGAGGCTTTAGGCTGAGCAGAAGTAAGACTGAATATATGAAGTGTAGGTTTAGCGAAAACAGTGATAGAGAGGGCGGGATGATCACATTTGATGGGAAAGTTGTTCATGGATCCACTTTCTTTCGGTATCTTGGATCTATTATCCAAAAGGATGGAGAGCTAGATGGCGATGTGGCTCACAGAATAAAGGCCGGGTGGTTGAAGTGAAAGAGTGCCACAGGGGTTTTATGTGATCCTGACATGCCTCATAGATTAAAGGGTAAATTTTACCGCACGGCAATTAGGCCTGCGCTGTTAAATGGCACCGAGTGTTGGGCTGTAAAACAGTGTCACTTTCAAAAGATGAATGTGGCGGAGATGCGTATGCTACGATGGATGTGTTGTCATGCAAAAAAGGATCGGCTTAGAAATGAGGTGATTAGAGAGAAGTTAAGAGTTGCGGCTATAGAAGACAAGATGATGGAGAATCGATTATGATGGTTTGGTCATGTGAGAAGAAGGCCTGTTGATGCCCCAGTGAGGAGGCTAGAAAGTTGGGGAACAAGTAATGTTGTGAAAGGTAGAGGAAGACCCAAGAAAACTTGGATAAAGATGATTGAAAATGATATGCAGTTTCTTGGAATTGGAGAAAGTATGGCGATAGAGAGGCAAATGTGGCGGGAAAGAATACGGATGGCGGATGGAATCTGATTCTTTTTTTTTTAATCGGTATTCTAATTCCTATTTTCTTTTATTACATGTTATCTTTTAATTTATTTTTCAGGATTTTTCATTTTTTTTCTTTTTTTTTTCTTTTTTCTTTTAACATTCATTCTCTTTTTTTATTTGCTTTTTTCTCAATTTTTTCCCTCTTCTTTTATGTTATTTATGTAACGACGGTTTCAAAGTTTGATTCATGTTAACCGACCCCAAATCATTTTGGGACTAAGGCTTAGATGTTGTTGTTGTTGGTATTTTTATTCCATGTTATCTTTTAATTTATTTTTCAGGATTTTTTTTTAACATTCATTCTCTTTTTTATTTGCTTTTTTCTTTACTTTTTTTCCTCATTTTCTCATTTTATGTTATTTATGTAACGATCATTGACGGTTTCAAAGTTTGATTCATGTTAGCCGACCCCAAATCATTTTGGGAGTAAGGCTTAGATGTTGTTGTTGCATCTTTTTTTTAAATTAGGCTTAATTGCATATAAATTCCCCACCTTTTACAAAATTCGTGTTTATATCCCCACCTTTTTAATTTAGTTGAAAATTCCCAACCTTTTCATTTGTTGCAATTGGATACCTCCGGTAGGTATCCGGCGAAGTAAATGCTTACTTGTCCCGATTGATGCTGACCTGTTATATTAAATGCTGACCTGTATTAATGTTAAGTGTAAGATTAAAATGGGTCTTTTATAGTAATAAGGCAAAAAAGCCATGAAGGAAAAAAAATAAAATAAAAATATAAATTGAAATAAAAAAGATAAGAAGAAAAATAGAAAAAAAATAAAAAAAATCCCAAATCCCAAAATCCCAAGTCGCGACCTCTCATTCACACACAGAAGAGCATTTCTAACAAAAAATCATAAATCCAGCATTTTGTTGTTGCGTTCTTCTTCGGTAGGTTCCCAATTTGTTGCGTTCTTCTTCTTCGGTCCCAAAGTTGTGTGAAATAGTTGCAAGAGCTATGGGAGACAGGTAGGTTCCCAATTTGTTTTCTCTATGTATTATTGCTCCACTTATTGCTGCAAATTGTGATTTTTTATTCGTAATGTGAATTTTTTGAAAGCAACAGTTAGGGCACGTTTCTTATGTATTATTGATGCTGTTATTGATGAAATATTTTATTTTTATGCGAAGAATCCAATTTCTTGAAAGCAACAGTTAGGGCTTTTGCAATAGTTAAGGTTTTTTGTTGATTCATGTTCATTTAAAATGTTTCAGTGATGAATTCAGTGAAGATTCAGATTTTGAACCTTCTCATGAGCCTGTTGAAGAGAGTGAATTTGATGATGATTTAGAGGACGAAGAATTAGCATCTGATGATGAAGAATACATAGAAGCTAGGAAGAAGGAGAGGACTGGGATGAATATATTTGATTTGATTGATCTAGGTGGGCAGAATGGATTTGGCTTTAATCCAGTGAAATTTGCAAGACATGCTGAGTCTAATTATGAATCTTCAGATGGTGATGTCTGTTCTGACGCCACTGATGAAGAGTTAAAGGGTAAGAGAAGTAGGAAGTTCAGGAGTGTTTATGATCCAAGGTCTAATCCAGCAACACTTGAGATAAAGCTTGGAATGAGATTTGATGATGGCTTTCAGTTGAGGAAAATGCTGAGATAATGCCATTGCAAATGGAATGTTTATCAAGTTTAGCAAGGTTGGTAAAAATAAATGTCAGGCTAAATGCAAACCACTTTGTGAGTGGAGAGTTTATGGTTCTCTTGTGCAGAAAGAAGACATATTTTGCATCAAGAGATATCATCCTAAACAAACATGTACCAGAAAATCCAATAATAAGCTTGTAAGCGCAAACTGGATAGCTGAGAAGTACTTGAATGCTTTGAGAGTCAATCCTAACATGCCTATTTCAATTTTAGCAGAAGATATTAGGACAAGGTTTCTCACTGTTGTTCCTAGAGACAGGCTGTACAGAGCAAGATCTCTTGCACAAGATATGATTAGAGGTTCAATTGAAGAGCACTATGGTCTGCTGAGGAGATATGTTGCTGAGTTGATTAGAGTTGACAGAGATGGCAAATACAAGTTACTATTGGGTGAAGAGGCTGTGTTCAAGGGGCACTACATAGGCTTTAGTGCAATGAGAGATGGATTTAAGAAGAGTTGTAGGCCAGTAATAGGCCTTGATGGCTGTTTCCTCAAGACTTATCTTGGTGGAATGTTGTTGTGTGCTGTTGCAAAAGATGGCAATAACCAGATGTACCCTATCTCTTGGGCTGTGGTTGAAGCGGAAAATGAGGAGTGCTCGACTTGGTTCTTGGAAATTCTTCTGGAGGATCTTGCTATCAGTGATGGAAATGGCTTGAATTTTATAAGTGACCAACAAAAGGTAACTTATAAAATAGATTTCTAATTTCTGATTGTTTTTATCTTATTTCTGATTGCTTTTATCTTGTTGATCTCTTGCAGGGACTAATGAATGCTGTAAGCAAACTAGCACCAATGGCTGAGCATAGGAACTGTGCGAGGCATGTGTATATGAACTGGAAAAAGCAACATAAGGGATCAACACTCAAGAACATCTTTTGGAGGACTGTGAGAAGCACATACATGGCTCTGTACAAGCAGAATCTGTTGGAGATGAAAGAAGAGAATGCAGCTGCACATGATGATTTTGTTGCAAGAGATGTTCAGAAATTCTGCAAGGTATTTCTTCCTTTTGGTAAGTTCAGTGATATGATATCAAATAATATTGCTGAAACCTTCAATGGATATATACTACATGCAAGAGGCATGCATATAATTCACATGATGGAGCATATTAGGATAGACTTGATGGTTAGGCAGGTTAAAAACCTTAAGAAGATGGCCATGGTTTCTCATGATGTCTGTCCAAAAATTATCAAGAAATTGGAAAAGTACAGAGAACAAAGTGTTGCAGCTCCAGCAAAGGGCTCTTTCATTGCTTTTGTTTAATTTCATTTAACATTTCACTAATATGGTTACCTTGTGAATCAGGGAAAGAGAGGTCGCCCAAGAAAAAACCCAGAACAGCCACCAAGGCCACAGAAGAACAAGGAAAATGCCACCTCAACATCTCAGAAAACTTTAGGGGTAAGTTTACTTTGCACACAAACTCATAAATCTTGAATTTGGGTAAGTTTCTCACTGTTTTCATGTTATTGTAGATGTTAAAGCAAAGAAGAGTGAGAAGAACTGCCTCCTCAACTTCTACAGTCACCAGAGATCCACCAACAAATGAAGACCCTTCTACTCAAGAGAGTAGAAATCCAACAACTTGGAATTAGAACTTGATGAAGATCTTAGGATTTAAGGAGAAGGCCTGTTTTTTGTACAAGTTGATACATGTTGTTCAAACTTGTTTTTTTGTTAATCATTCACAAGTTGAAGATGAGGTAGGAGGCCTGCAAACTTGAATTTGTTTTGTTAATCTGATACATGTTTGTCATTGCAACCAAAGTGGATTTTCTTTGTTGCAACTAATCAATGAAACATGCAGCTTCTTTTGGATCAAACATGTGCACTTTGTCTAGTTAATCTTGATTTCTTAATTTGTGTTTATATCCCCACCTTTTTAATTTAGCTTCTTTTGGATCAAACATGTGCACTTTGGATCAAACATTTTGTAAATTATTATTTCTTAATTTTTTTCTTAATTATTGATTTTTTTTCAGTTTTTTTTTTAATTTATTTTATTTTTTCCTTATATTATAAGCGTTTGTGTATGGTTTAAACGACGTCGTATTGGCATTTGAAAACTACGTCGTTTAATAAGTCGCCTGGATTTCTCAACTACCCATGTCACCATTTCCAACTTCCACCTAAGCATAAATTTGGGGTGAAAGCGACCGGAGGTATTCAATTGCAACAAATGAAAAAGTTGAGTCTCACCTAAATTAAAAAGGTGGGGATATAAACACGAATTTAAAAAAAGGTGGGGAATTTATATGCATGGTTTAAACGTCATATTGGATTTGCGATGTCACCATTCCGGCTTCCACCTCGGCATAAATTTGGGGTGAAAACGACCGGAGATATTCAATTGCAACAAATGAAAAGGTTGGAAATTTTCAATTAAATTAAAAAGGTGGGGATATAAACACGAATTTGGTAAAAGGTGGGGAAACCCTTTAAATTATCATAAATATTTACTGAATTGAATGTTGTTTTTAGTCGTAGTGAGTTTGTTTTGGTGAGTTTTTTTTTGGTTTCGCAGTAAATTTCATGGATAATATGATATTTTAGTGAGATTTATATGTATTTTTTTTAATTGAGGCTTACGCCTCAATGTGCTTCGAGGTTTACGCCTTGTCCAACCAAAACGCTTCAAACTCGCCTCGCATTTTTTAAAACATTGATGATAGTAGTTAGAACCCCATCCCCTCTCAACAGCTTAATACTCATTATCATGTCACTCTTTCTTGATACTTCCACCTCGTCAATGAATTCTTTATCGATGACTCTACCCACTCCATTTCTACCTCTATCATTTCCCGAATACCAAAGCTTGTAACCCCAAGCAGCTAACACAATTGCTTTTTTTCCAACCCACTTAGTCTCTTATAGACACATTATGTGAATAATCCTTTTTCATAACTTCCCCCATTTTGATGATCTACCCGTCAAAGAGCCAATGTTTCAAGTTCCAAACCGCATCCTACTACCCACTAGTAGCGTGAACTAACTTGTTTGCATGCCTCGTCCGTGCTGCGAGAATCCGTGCACATTTGACAACACCCATACTTCGGGGCGGCCCACCGCTTCGCGTCGACCTAGCAGCCCTTGCATATTTTCCACTACGCGAGGGCCTATAAAGTGTAGCACAACCCTGCCCATATTAGACCACCTTCAGGAGTAGAGGTGGCGCGCTGCTTCTGGGCGACGATCTAGCAACCCTAACAAACTTTTCACTACACTTGTACCTATGAAGTGCATCGGATCGCTTCTGAGGAGACGCTCCAATGATTTTAAATTTTGATTTATGTCCATAAAATGTGATGAATTTTACACTAGCTGCCACAAACCTCCACAATCTTCCTCCTTATCGGGGCTTGGGACCGACAATGAAAGTCATAGACATTTACAGGCGGAGTTAGGACAGATAATGAAATGGATATGAAAAACAAACAGCGATGTCATGAGGATTACATTCTTCTATACAGCATGAATATCAAGAATAAATATTAAAAAATCCCAAACCTGAATCATGTACCACGCACAACGCCAGGATGCCCTTGAGAAAACAGGAGCCATCATCTCCACAAACCTATGTTATGAACACAACTTAATATAAATGTCAGTAAAAATAAATGAAAAGTACCTAATCCATTTTTGTTCATCTTGAATTTGTATGTAAACTAACCCGGTGCATGGAGGTTCCATACTATTTTCATAACACCTCCTTCCTGGACCACGGAAATTAATAGCCCTTCTGCAAGCACATAAAAACTCAGAATTAGAGTAAAAACCACTGAAGAATATTTAGTTCTAAACTCCATCATTCAGATTGATGTTGAACATACAAAGTATGTTTACGAGTTCAATGGTAGATTTACCTGTGTACTTTAGAACTTATTTCTCGTGTTGTGAGTATATAATGCACCTCTGATTTGTTGGCATCAATTGCTGGCTGTGATATCTCAAGTCCCTCTTCTTGAATAACTGATAGATATCTGCATTATTGCCAACATGAGAATACTGATATAAAAGTTTCTCCAACCTCATTAAAACGTCCTTGTGGGTTCAAGCAAAAACTTATACGACCTCTGTTTTCAAATGGATGTCATTTTCGCTTTTCTAGACAAAACTTTGACAGTAAATTACTTTCTAATTATATCATGAAAAATTACCAGAGAATTATATTTTAAAAAAATGTCAAAAACGAATATAATTATATAATTTTTATATTTATCAGTATAAATGGTCAAAGTTCAATACTGAGAAAGTCAAGTGATATCCATTAAAAAACGGAGGTATTATAAGATAGTATCTCCGAATAAATGAGATAACCGAAGAATCTTTGTATAAGATAGTATCTCCAATTAATGACATGCACAAAGAATCTTTGTATAAGATAGTATCTCCAATGAGAAACACAATGAATCTTCCCGCTGTTTTCAGGATTAGGAATCAAATAAAACTTTTGCAATAAGAATATATGAATGTGGTTTTTATAAGTATCCGCACATACCACCACACCACAGAAGGTGAAAGAAGTGTTTTCATAGGTAATGTGGATTTTCGTGAGCTTTCTATGTAGCTTCTTATCTGTTGAGGTATAAATGTCTCCACCCGTATAGTGATTCTATTTGATTTTTAAAATCTGAAGCACAGGTTTAATATATCTAACAATTTCAGACAAGGGTCCACAGGAAGAAAAAAAAATGTAAATGATGTTACAAAATATTATGGCTAGTGGTGTCCGGCAGAGTATGACAACAATTTTGTGCAAATTCAAAGGGAAATTCTATAGGATTGCACCCAACAATCAAAACTTAAAGGCTGTCAACAAACACCATCCAGACGAGTAACGTTAGCTGAAATTAGGAATTTAGGCTTAATTAGCAGGAGATGTAAAATAAAAATAGTTTAAAATGAGGTAACATCCTTAGAACAGAAACAAATGAGACAATGCTATTAAGATAATTTAGATGTAAGCTACATGATGTCACATTCATAAAATGTGGTATGGTTAGTTTGAACAATAAACCTTGACAGATGAGGAGGCAGCCTAAATTGGTATGGAATGAGAAAGTACAAAGGAATAAAGCATTTGTACTTGGAGTGTGTAGAATAAAAAGGCGGACTATAAGTATGAACTGAGAGATGACACTAGTAACTAATAATGGACTAATGAATCTTTGTAGTATGCTTAAGAGCTAGGAATGCTCAAACAATAGTCCCACACTAGATACTGACAATTTATTTAAAAAAAAATAGAAGAACCAAACACATGCATAATACATCAGAAGATAATGTTTATTTATCGCAAAACTGTTAACTAGGGAAGCAGAGCAGCCAACAAGACTAAGGGGCTGTTTACTTTTTTTTTTATTAATCTCTGAATGGATTAAGTTGTCTGAGTGGATTAATCTGTCTGATTGGGAAAAATATCCCACTGTTTCTTTTTTTCTGAGTGAACTATCTGAATGACAGAAATGACTCTTCGGGCTGCATGTAATAGGCTCCAAACTACGCCAACCAGGTTATAATTATTGTTGGTATTATTATTATTGGTATTATATTTTTTTATTATTATTATTATTGCTAGTACTATTATTATTATTATTATTGGTATTATTATTACTATTACTATTATTATTATTGCTTGCATTATTATTATTATTGATGGTCTTATTATTATTATTGTTGGTATTAATATTATTATTATTATTATTATTATTATTTTATTATTACTATTTTTATTATTATCATTATTATTGTTGTTGGTAATATTAATTTTATTTATTATTATTGTTGGTATTATTATAATTATTTTTGGTATTATTATTATATTATAATATTATTATTGTTGATGGTCTTATTATTATTATTGTTGGTATTATTATTATTATTTTATTATTACTATTATTATTATTATTATTGTTGGTAATATTAATTTCGTTTATTATTAATGCTGGTATTATTATAATTATTGTTGGTATTATTATTATATTATAATATTATTATTGTTGATGGTCTTATTATTATTATTGTTGGTATTATTATTATTATTTTATTATTACTATTATTAGTATTGTTGGTAATATTAATTTCGTTTATTATTAATGCTGGTATTATTATAATTATTGTTGGTATTATTATTATATTATAATATTATTATTGTTGATGGTCTTATTATTATTATTGTTGGTATTATTATTATTATTATTTTATTATTACTATTATTATTATTATTATTATCATTATTTTGTTGGTAATATTATTAATATTACTATTATTATTGCTGGTATTATTATTAGTATTTTTGGTATTATTATTATTATTTAGTTTGCTTAAAATCTAGCTTAGTGGGAACAAGAGCTAAAATCTAGCTTAATGGATATGTCTTCGCTCAGCCCATTAAGACGATTAAGTTGGAAGTAAACACTTTAATACAGACGAACGATTAAGATGGTTAAGCCATTAAGCCTATTAAGTTAAAAGTAAACAGGTCCTAAGGCTAGTGTACTCCAATAATTACAATCTTTTGTTAACCTGATGCATGAATAAAAGAGAGCACAATTTGCTTTGCTTGGTAGATGGAGTTCAGGAATGAAACCTCCATATAATTCTGCTACTCATTTAATCGAACTCAGATAGATATATATTAGGTATATGTACCTTCCGGCATGAAAATTTTCTACTCCAAGATCTTCATCCCAAAGGAAAATATAGGCATACTGTGCTACAACATCTGGATGTAAGAACCGCTTGGCAAACCACCTATGTGAAGAACCAGAATGCATCATCAAGTCAAAAATATGGCATATGGCGTCTAATATATATGTTTGAAAAAAAAGTCTAAACTATCTGACAGACCAATACCACTTAGTTTGGTTAATGGCAGAAACATGTATCACATTATTGCTCCATTCTAAATCTCTCCAGCCATCAACATTGCCATCATAATGAAAAAGTATGACGGCAAAATCAGTCAGTGGAAACTGAAAATCAAACAAAATAAATAATGAAAGCCCAACGAAATACGTTTAATAAATACTCTTCAAACCTTAAAAAATAGATTTTTGAGCCAAAGTTGTTTCAATTTTCTTACCTTTTTAACAATTTCATTTACATTTTGCTTTTGCTTTACTCCAACTGCAATAGCCAATAAGTTCATTGGTGACTTCAACTTCTAAAGCGAAAGAAGAAACAGAAAATAAAGCATGGATCAGATGAATCAAATGAAGAGCCTATTTAATTAAATAATGATATATAATGTAAATTTCCAGAAAACGACAAGGTTTAATACATTCAGCATGTCACTGTAGGCGATAATGTAGGGTCCGAATTACTATTGTTAATTTTGCATTCTGAAAACATGGATCCATTGGGCTAGGCTAACATCAATCATCCTTTTAAACCGTCAACGACTCAAAAAATCAATTAATAGCAAAAAAAAAAAATGAAAATATGAAGTGTAAAAAAAAAATCAAATCGACTCGAGAAAAAAATTAAAATAAATAATAAAGATACAAAAAAAAAATAAGAATTAAAATTGTATAAAAATAATGAGAAGCTAAAAACTGCCACAAAAGATTGGGATCTATACATCTGGGAGCACAAAAAGAAATGACGTATATCTTCATCACAACTTATTAAAGATAATCTTTAGGAACACCACATCGACAGAATAAATGCTCTTCAAAACTTAAAAAATAGATTCGAAAAAAATTAAAATAAATAATAAAAATACAAAAAAAAAGGGAGAATGGCAAGTTTGGTCCAAAATTATGGTAGGAGTGAGACGTTGAGTCCCGCGTTTGTTCCAAGTGTGATTTTTAGTCCACAACTTTCAAAAATTGGCAAAGATGGTCCGAAATTGCAATTTGTGGATTAAATCTGCTTAGCTGGCAGATTTTTGCTTAGGTGGCCAAAATTCAGATTTTGTGAACTTATTTATTTTTATTTAAAAAATCTGCAAAATTAAATAAAAAATTTTGGACTACATTAATATTAAAAAATATTAAAAATCAGTAATTTTATTTTTAATCCTGGAATATTAATATTGAAAAATAAAAAAAAAAGTTATTTTAAATTCGAAAATTAGAAAATCTAAAAATTCTGAACTATTTAAAAAATTCGGAAATTAGTAAATTTATTAAAAAATATTAAAAAATTCCGAATATTAATATTAATATTAATATTGGAAAATATTAAGAAATTGGTAATTTTATTTTTAATTCTGGAATATTAATTTAAAATATAAAAAAAATTATTTTAAATTTGGAAATTAGAAAATCTAAAAAATTCTGAACGATTTAAAAAATTATTAATATTCGGATAGCATGTGACCGTTAAAAATTTCCAAGTTAAAAATAATTTATTTTATTTTTTAATATTAATATTCCAGAATTAAAAATAAAACTACCGATTTTTTATATTTTTTAATATTAATATTAATAATTTTTAATAAATTTACTAATTTCTGAATTTTTTAAATAGTTCAGAATTTTTTAGATTTTCTAATTTCTGAATTTAAAATATTTTTTATTTTTCAATATTAATATTCCAGAATTAAAAATAAAATTATCAATTTTTTAATATTTTTTAATATTAATATTAATATTAATATTCGGAAATTTTAATATTTTTTAATAAATTTACCAATTTCTGAATTTTTTAAATAGTTCAGAATTTTTTAGATTTTTTAATTTCCGAATTTAAATTTCATTATTAATATTCCAGAATTAAAAATAAAATTACCGATTTTAATATTTTTTAATATTAATATAGTTCAGAATTTTTTTGTTTTTTTTTAATTTTGCAGATTTTTTTAAATAAAGATAAATAACTTAACAAAATCTGAATTTTGGCCACCTGCAAAAATCACAATTTAAGCAGATTTAGTCCATAAAATTATAATTTCGGACCATCTTTGCCAATTTTTGAAAGTTGTGGACTAAAAATCACATGTGAAACAAACGCGGGACTCAACGTCTCACTCCTGCTATAATTTTGAACCAAACTTGCCATTCTCCCCAAAAAAAAATAAGAATTAAAATTGTATAAAAATAATGAGAAGCTAAAAACTGCCACAAAAGATTGGGATCTATACATCTGGGAGCACAAAAAGAAATGACGTATATCTTCATCACAACTTATTAAAGATAATCTTTAGGAACACCACATCGACAGATTAAATGCTCTTCAAAACTTAAAAAATAGATTCTTATTACAGTGGCTTAAAAAACCACCACCAGATATAATAAGATAATACTAGATGTCCTCCCATGCGATGCACAGCGTAAAATATTAAATATTTTATTATATTAGTAATTTGTGATAGAATTTCAATAATATTATAAAATTATTATAAAATATACATGAGTCAGTATATACATACATATACATATACTATTATTTGATTTAGTTTCATTTATAAATTCTTATCATGTGATCTAAAGGCACATGATAGAAAAACCGTAAATTAATTAAGCACCGGCATTTATTTTTTCATATAGAACAATATGAGTCTTATATCTAATTTTATAAATAAGAAATTAAATTATGTTTATTATTATCAACTTTCATTATAGCCGACCATAAAGTATTTTGGGACTAAGGCTCTGATGATGATGATGTTGGTGTTGTATTATCAACTTTCATTAAAAATATACAACTGATATTCTTACCAATATAATTTTTTATATGATTTGACATTAATGTAATATATTTTACTATCTTATAATAAGAACAAAATAACTCTTAAAAATCAAATAATTGTTAAAAAACTATGAAAATAAACTAAAAATATATCTTTCTTCAATAATCTTATATTTTTATATTAAAATATTTTAATCATCTAAATATATTATAATTATATTTATATTACTTTATATATACTATATGGATGTCAAATTAAAGAGCATGAAGTAAGAATTAATTTGATATATATTTTTCAAAAATAAAATTGATCCGTAAAAGTTATAATTGTTTAAACTATTAGGTTAAAAATAAAATGAATAAAATGAGAGGAAATTTTTAATTGGTAGATAGTATATAATGGAATAATCATCCAACCCCCTCTCAAATTAAACGTCCGTTTTTTAAGATTTTTAAAAAGAGGATTAACGTGGAGATGGCACATGTTTCCTTAGATTTTCTTGCGACGCTCTTTTAATATTAAGTATAGATGTGTAAAAGTTCGATAAAAAATATATAAACATGATAGGATTCTATATGATCATTGTATATTTATAATATTTATATTAATATACTAATATAATTACATATCAGTATACAGGTGAAAGAACGTTACATACTTTTGATAAATATTTAGATTAAAGTCACACATTTTATATTTAATAATATACCATGAGATCCACAATGATATTAATTCATTAGGCATATGGTGATAAAGTATATTATTGTGACGTAGTTAAATAAAAATATAATCAACTTATTATATTTGTTTATATAATTTTTCTTTTCATAAAAAGAAGAATCAATCAAATATCATTTTAACGAATAATATATATTTCTACTGGGAATTGCAAGTCTAACATGTCTCTAATTCTTTTCCCAGATATTTTTAAAATGAAATAACTCAATAATCTAAAATTATTATAAGAAGGTAAAAACTGAAGTAAAAATATTGATCTCGTAAAAAGATAGATTTACTTCAATGAAATTATTTGAAAATTATCTGATTTTTGTATTTTATATACAAATAATTTAAAATCAAGATATAATACATTAATTATTCAAAAACAACTTATATTCAAAAAGAAATATTTTAATTATATTTATGCCGTAAAAGAAGATTAATCTAAAATATTAATAATAAAAAATAGAGTTGAGACGATAAAACTATTAACTTCTAAACATTGAGAGAAAAATAAAAAGAAAAAAAATTTGATTCCCATTAACTCTCATTCAAATGGTAGGAGTTAGTGTATTTTAAAAAAAAAGATAATTAATTCAAAAAAATCTATATAAAGACACGTGTCTTGTGCAACCCTCTTTTAATAGTAAAGTAGATAAGTACCTTATTCTTAGGAGGGCCCCAGAGTGGCCGCATCTCCAAATCAGTAGTTTTAGAAACAATACCTCTAGGCAATGTTGCAGTTCCATCAGGCCTGCACTCATTCTAAAGTACAACAGTGTAAACAATAAAGCACAATCCGCATCATATACATTCTCAAAAGCAGGCATCATAAACTCCCATATAGAACATAACATAAAACCACCATTTCTAGCTATACAAACATAGTTTCAGAACTTTTGTACGAACCTCACAAATCTTGGGGTTTGTAGCCTTGAAAGGAAAAAGATTGCATCCCAAGACCCTCTGCAACAAAAATCGTCCCAAAATGATTTTACTCAACTTAAAACCATTATGCCTACAGATGATAATAAAGAAAAAGATTGTTTGATCCATAACTGTACCCTCACATAACAATCATGTTCTATAAAACACACAGCACTAAAAGTCGACCAACAAATTGTAACCAGATCCTCAATTTCAGTAGTAAATATGCACTTCTTAAGTCCCACCGACAAACCTAGCAATTTAAAGCCGTAAAGATCAAATATAAGTACAATACCTCTTTATAATCAGTGACTAAGAAGGAACTCCCTATAAAGAAAACAGCTGAAATGAGAATTACTATCGGAAGGCAACTGCAGATGAAAGATCTCTTCTTTTTGGGTTGAATCATTACGTCAGTAACCATCTGAAAGAACAGCAATTTCATCGAACACACAATTACTCAATTCAGTTATTCCAGTAATCATCAACTAAAAAATAACAATAAAAATGGGATTACTTAAAATCATTAAATGGAACACATAAAAATTGACATCAAATAGTTTCAACTACAGCATGACCCCCAACCTAACGTTCAGAGTTTCAAGAGCTACTGATGCTATATCACAGTCAAAAACAGCATATTAATAATTTAAAGTACTACTGATCGGTGCGAAACCACTTACATTGAGTTAGCAATGTTCGGCAGAGACCAAGGGATCACAGGGTTGAAATGAAAACTTAGAAAGATATCCAGCAGAATCAATTGTATATATAATTTCAAGTGGATCTAAAAACCAAACATTGTATATGAATGCATATACGTGTGTGCGGGAGTGTATAATATAGAGGTCAATGGAGTGAAATAGTGGAAAATCTTGCTTGGAAACTTGAAAAGTTTGAGGAGACGTAAAATCGAAGAAAATGTTTGAACTCTTTTTTTTTTTTTTTTTTTTTTTTTGAAGCTAAGAAAATGTTTGAACTCTATACAAGCACCATTAGGCCATCTCCAATGGGTGTTTCTATCCCGTTGGATTTCTACGATAGAAACAAAAAATAGAAAAAATAAACTTCAATGCAGTTTTCTAAGTTTGTTTTTATCCCATATGTTAGCTGAGTCACATTGGAAATTTTTATAGGTGTTTCTACATGTAGAAACACTTATAGAAATTTTAATTTAATTTGTAATTATCGGATTGGATAATTACATTATCTATCTTCCTAAAAATACGTAAATATATAGAGTAGAAACACCGCATTGGAGATAAAAAAATTCACACGTTTCTATACTTACCAAAATTAAACACGTCATATAGAAAATTTAAAAAACTTACTCAACCATGTAGGATAGAAACATAAAATTAAGGTTTACCATTGGAGATGGCCTTAGCCATTAGGAGACTGGTGATGGAGGGTAAACAGCCCACTCGCGTGTACGGCACGTCCTACAATCTTGGAGCAAGTGGTAGAATCCCTTTAGGCATGACAACTAGAGGTGGACTCGGTTCCATTCGGTTCGGTTTTTGATCGAAATCGAGAATCGAACCAAATATTCGATTTCGGTTTGGTTCGGTTCTTTTTAAAGTTCGGTTCGGTTAAGTTCGGTTTTATAAATATTCGGTTCGATTTCGATTTGGTTTGATATTTTTTCGGTTCTTCACAATATAAATTCAAATATTATATGCAATAGAATAAGTTATATATAACAACAAGCCAACAAGAGTTATATATATGTTCAAGATAAAAGCTAGAGTTGCATAGCAATTTATAAATATCTCAAAACATATAACAATCGTAAATCACAGTAGTTCATTCTCTCAATCTAAATTAATTGAATCACAAATTACATGAGCATATTATCGGTCCTCTTTGGACCCATGAGGGTCTTACAAAAGGAAAACAAATTATACTAAAATTTAAAACACACCAAAATCACAAAAACAAGGTCATTTTATTATGTTGAAATTTGACTTCGGTCCATTTCGGTCCGGTTTAGTTCCGCCCGACCCCGAACCGAGAACCGAACCAAATTAGTTCGGTTCGGTTCTTTTTTTTGTTTTTCGGTTCGTTCTTCTTCGGTTTCGATTTTTCGGTTCTTTTTTCAAGTTTTTTCGGTTCGGTTTTCAATTTTTGGTTCCGAAATGCCACCCCTAATGGCAACCCCAACGCCACCTATCCCCACCCAAACACCGCCAAGAAAATTAGAAATAGATGACATGAAGCTGGTCCCTTATGCTTCGGCATTGGGAAGCCTCATGTATGCTATGCTTTGCACTAGGCCTGATATCTGTCATGTTGTAGGCATGGTGGCGAGATATCAATCGAACCTAGGACCAGGACATTGGATTGCTGTCAAGCATATACTCAAGTACCTGAGAAGGACTAGGACCATATGCTTGTATATCAATCGGATACACTTTGTCGTTTGGGTTATACTGACTCAGATTTCAGTGCGGACAAAGAAAAGTCGAAAATAACTTCCGGATATGTTTTCATTTTGGGAGGTGGAGCCATCAGTTGGAGGAGTGTGAAGCAGAAATGCATAGCAAACTCTAACATGGAAGTCGAATATGTAGAAGCCTCAGAGGCAGCTAAAGAGGCGGTATGACTCAAGTTTTCCTAAAGGATTGGGGTGTGCCTTCCTAATTTGCCTATGAGTATTACACTTTATTGTGATAATACCGGTGCTGTTGCAAATTCGAAGGAACCACGGGCCCAAAAAGCAAGCAAACATATCAAGCGCAAATATTTTCTCATTCGAGATTTTGTGAAGAGAGGAAAGATTATTGTCTCCAAGATAGCATGTGAAGACAACCTAACTGATCTTTTCACGAAAGGGTTGCCCTCAAAGTCATTTGAAGGGCATGTGGAAGGAATGAGGTTGAGATGTATGGCAGCATTGCTTTGAGTATAAGTAGGAGATAGATAGACATAGTCTAGATAGTATACTTCAAAAGCATGCTTTGAGTATAAGTGTGAGATTGTTAGGGTTGTATACATCAAAGCATATTTTATGCTTGTATTACCTAATTTCCCGGTCTTTATCTATGAGAATATTTAATTCATTTTATCACATATTTTGCACATTTATTCACGCCATGGTTATGCAAATGTTGTCTAAATTACTTTATATTGTAGATAATGTGGTGTGTCGAGTCACACAGAATATTTTAGGCAATATTATTATTTATATGATAATTAATATTATAGCTAGAAATCGTATCCCGACCAGTCGGGTTGATCACGTTCCTTGAGGCACTCAAAAGGATTATTATATTAACTGCAGGTGGAATTAATTTTCCGATATAATAATAAAGCTCGAGTGGTATACTCATGTATAACATATTAATTAATTAAAAGCTGTCAGTAGCTTAAATTAATTAATGGACATGTGATATCTTAAACACGGGAAATAATTAATTCAAAAAGGAGCCCAATTTCGTAATTTGGGATTTTGGTAGGAAGTGCAATATCAACCTTTTAGTGGACTATAATAGATTCATTATATTAGGAAGAGTCCTAATATTGGTAAAATAAAATCTATTGGGAGTCCTTATCTTATCCTCCTTAAGGTCCCTAGAGTAGGCCAAAACACCTATAAATAAGACTTGATGGGGAGCCGTTTTTTACACACTTTTTGGCACAAAAATTTTCGATTTGTTTCTCTAATTTTGTGTTTAATTGTGGATCTTGACTTGTGTATTGGATTCCACAATTTAGCTAACACAATATTTTTCTAAATACATAAATATTCAAGAAAAGTAGAGAGAAAATTTGTAAGGTAATTTTTGGAAGAAAAAGTGGTTCGGCCGATTCATATTACAGTCCAAGCAGTTCGGTAGATTGTTGCCCACACGACATCCGGACATAGGCGGGATATACTCTAGAAGATCCTTAGGTAGAAATACAAGAAGATCAAAGGGGAGTACAAGGAGGAGTTCGATCGACCAAAATGTAATACCCGGTTGTAATTCAGTCATTATCATTCAGTAATTTCATTCGGTGATTGTCACTCAGTGGATTTTCGCTCATTTATAATCATTCATCAATCATGTTCATTCACCCGTGTTCACCGTTCGTAAAAACTTCGAGTTGTGTATCGTTATTGTTCATTGTTTCAACTTTCCTCATATGAGTTCGACTTTGTTAGATCACCATTAATTTTTGGTAATTCCAAAAATTCTAAATCTTTGTAATATTATAGAGCATCGAGTTAGCTTTCCAATGGTTCAAACGGTGAGTCAATCGGAGTCCGGACGAGAAAGTTATGGTCGTTTTAGCTCAACCGCTCATTTTCAGTTATTGGCGATCAACGCCGAACGAACTCGGCCGTGTCGTCCGACACGGCCCGTGCGTACTCGTCCGGAAAATGCCGAAGTGTACGCCTCGGGACCCGGCCGTGTAAATGCAGCGCGGCCGAGTCGAACTCTTCCGGATAAGCGAGCGGATCGCCCGGACGCCCGACCGTGTCGTGCAGCGCGGTCGAGTCATGCCGAGTCATTTGTCGGACGGAGTCAGCGTCGGAAGGCCCTCCGCGCGCGACCGTGTCAGCGGGACACGGTCGAGTCCCTGTCGGCCGGTGTCGGCCGGTATGCGACGACCGTGCCGATCGGCACGCGGCCGTGTCCGGCACGATCAACTCCCTTAAATTCGTTTTTTTTCAGCATTTCAGCCATTTCTCCCCCTTTTCTTCACCTTCAACCGAGAGAGTAAGCTTGAGGGAGGGTTTTTCCTTCACAAATCATTTGGGTGTTTGATTTTCTTCATCTCCTTTCGATCGTGAAGCCCGGATAATCAATCTAACGCGTGTTCTTCGGATTAAAGTACTTGAATCTTCAAAGGTAATATTCTTCAACACCTTGGATTTCGATTTTTGTGTTGAGATACGATGTTTTGGACGTTATAATCATGATATATGAAGGGATATGTATATGATTATGAGTTTGTATAAGGATTCATTGGATTATTGAGGAATTATTCAAGAACACCTTGAAAATCGAGTTGGAATTGGGGATTTTCGACTAATTGTTGTTATAATCACATTTTGGATATTCATAACGGATTATTGATCGTATTGGAGATGTTTTATTGGTTTGAAACACTTCTTGGGGATTTTGATATTGGTATATCGAGGTTTGATTGTAAACAATCGGAGTTTGGATACAACGTATTCGATATAATGTCCCAATGAACTTAGTTAATCGTATCGACGTTTTGAGTTCGTTATATTCGTGTTTGATTCGTATATTGAGCGGATTGTTGGTAATTGTATTATTTAAGGTTGTTCGAGCGACCGATATCTCAATTAGGGCGTTGTTCGTGGAAGAATAATTGTCGCGGTGTTGGGTAAGTTAATTCTAACTCGGTAAAAAGGATAAACATAACTTATGTTGTTGAACATTCATAATCATACTCAATCATCATTGTATAAATCATATTAAAACTTGTTATTGTCAATTAATCACTTGATCATAAGAGCAGCGGTTCCAATCTTTTCGTTGAGCTATCATTCATTTCATTATTATTCTCATCTCGGTGAGTCTTTCTTGACCTTGTCAGATTATTATTTATTCATTGATATTCATTACGGTCATTCTCGTTCATATGACCTTCTGGGTTCATATTGCGTGTCCGGGTGCGGATGTGTGGAATTTTTAGTCGGGCACGTTATGGCCATGTATTGGGAGTGATACATTGGACTGTGCACACGGTAACAGATTACCTCCGTGAGACTAATTAGGTACAAGGACGGGTGTGTCCGGTCATTCGTCTTGTACACTTGCACGAGAACACACTACGGGCGTACTATGATACCCCTCTTGGCGTAATTCATAACTAAGGATATTTCATAACTTGATTAAATCATGATTGTGTATTTTTCAACCCTTGAGGATTGTTGTTCTTTGTAATCGACCCGTTTGGGGATTTTGTTTTTCGTGTCATGGCAAGGCAAACGCACGGAATAGCATGTTGATGTCGAGGAGTCCCAGTGATACTATTAGGGGGCCCCGATCTTTCAGTTATTCATGTTATTGTCCTTTATTTTCCGCTGCAGACTTTCATTTGAATACTCCGTTTCATTCAGTGTTGTGTATTTTATCTTCATATAAAATACACTAGTATTCGGTATTGTCCTGGTGTGTTGTAACTAAACTCCTCATCGGAGTAATTATTGTTGTAATGTAGTTCGGTACTACATTTATCTTGTGTAATTCATTCATTTTCATTTGCATGGTGGGTCCCAGTTGGGGATCTACGGCACTGTAATATCCGCCTAGTTTGGGGTGTTACAGAGTTGGTATCGGAGCGTGGTTTTGAATACTACCTTCCGAGTCATGTCTCATTTGAAATCATCGTCATCAGACTAGTATCATTGGACTTTCGCGTCACGTGTGACCTGTGCAAATGCCGAGCCAATCAGACCGGAAGAACTGTAAGATTTCTAACGCCATGGTACAATTTCTGGCAATAGTCATTCATTCATCATTCATCATTTAAAAATCCTCAAACATCATCATTCATTATGATCAGGACGATCATATTAACTCATTAATCACTTAATTCATTTCAATACTCAGTTAATGATCAGAACGATCATATTAACTCATTAATCACTTAATTCATTTCAATACTCAGTTAATGATCAGGACGATCATGTTAACTCATTAATTACTCAATTCATTTCATTACTCAGTTGTCAATCTGGATGATCATATTATCAATCTTGTTAAGTTATTCAAGATAATCATTTTAAGAATTTCATCAGATAATCATGTAACTTGAAATCATTCATATAATCACTAAGTTAGAGCATGTATACTCATTTTTATCATCTCATGACATAATCATAATGTGCTAATCATGCGGGAGATATAATCATTATGCGACCTTCCTACTTCCGTATGGAGAGAGCTGTCAGGGGATGCACGAGAAGAAGCCGCGGTGCGGACGAAACCGAGAATAATCACTCATTGCCGGAAATCGTGCGGGACTCGGCTCGATCGAGAAGATGTTCGGGTTGATCCACTCACTTTTATGCGAGGCCATGATGACCCATGTGCGGTTGCTCAATCATCATTGCGCCACTCGGCCGGATTAATCGAGAGAACTCTCCGTCTGAGCCACCGCTAAGGAAATTGTTGAGCGGAACTGCATATGTCAACAGGAAATCAACGGCGTAATCTATCCGAAGGCGGTCGGTCAACTGCAAGAAGGCCTCGTGTGAGTCCTATCGTTTCTAAGCGACCTCTACGGCGCATAATCGTGCGGGATCTCATTCCGGCGGCGATTCGGCCATCACTGTTTTAATTGTGGAGCAACGGTCATTTCAGACCGAGTGTCTCAAACCGTCTATCACGTGCTAGTTGTGGGAATTTTGGGCATAAGGCCCGTTTTTGCGAAAGGACTCCAAGTCGGCTCAGCGTCATCTCGGGCCCGAAGCAACCAGGCGTTTGAGAATCGGGCGCTTTGTCATCGTCGTTTAAGACAATGGAAGCAAATAGAGTTGGAGCTCGTATTTATCAGACGGAGCGTCCGGTTCGAGGACCGGCAAGTCCTGCATTCATATGATGAGGAGGATCGATGATCCGGTGGCCCGAATGATTTCAGGTATACTCGTAATTTTATTTCAACTTGTGTGTACCTTTTGATGCTGGTACACCGCATTCATTCATTTTCGAATCATGCTTGAATAGACTTATTTCGGGATAGTCCTATTGCTTGTGGACCTCATACCATCGGTCTACCTGACGATGGAAGAATTTTCGGAATCATACCTAAGTAAGCTTAGTAACCGCGATTGGTTGGTGGACCTAATCGTGGTGAATTTATCTTAGGACGATGTAATTTTCGGTATTAATTGGTTTGATCGTCTCGATATTATCCTCAGTGTTTGTTAGCGTTTGGTCGCTATCTTTCCGTCGTTAGTTGTCGAATGTGTGCTTCAGGGAAGTAATCCCCGTTGTTCCAGTAAAATTTCTATTATGGCGGAAGCAGAGAAATTACGCAATCGAACTATTCAATCATTCATTGTATCATTTCCATCGATTGGCTTTTCTAAGACAATCGAGTCATTCAATCATTCATTGTATCATTTTCATCGATTGGCCTTTCTAAGGCAATCGAGTTATTCAATCATTCATTGTATTATTTTCATCGATTGTCCTTTCAAAGGCAATCGAGTTATTCAAACATTTATTGTATCATCTTCATCGATTGGCCTTTCTAAGGCAATCGAGTTGTTCAATCATTATTGGTATTTCTTTTTATCGATTGACCATTCTAGGGCAATCGAAATGTTCAATCATTCGTGGTATCATTGTCATCGATTGACGATGTATTTCCAGACGAGTTATCTAGTTGCCTTCACATAGAGTAGGGGAATTCAGGAATGAGTTGGAGCCGGTACGTCCCCTTTATCGAAGGCACCGTATCGGATGACCCCGACCAGAATGAAGGAGTTAAAGATTCAACTTGAGGAATAGTTCGAGAAAGGTTATCTCCGACCGATTGCGTCCCCGTGAGGAGCACCAGTGTGATCTGTCAAGGAGAAGGATGGCTCGTCTCGTGTGTGTATTAATTACCAGGAGTTGATCAGGGTGATGATCAAGAGTAGTATCCCTTACCCCGTATTGATGATCTTTTAGATCAACTTCAGGGAGCTTCAGTAGTTTCCAAGATCGACTTAAGATCTGGATATCACCAGTTGCGTATTCGAGAGTCGGATATCGCGAGGACAGCGTTTCATACACGCTATGGTCATTATGAGCTCGTAGTTATGCCGTTCGGGCTAACTATTGCACTTGTGGTATTCATGGGGGTTAATGAATCGGGTTTTCATCGACTTTTTGGATCAGTTTGTTGTTTTCTTCATCGACGACATTTTGATTTATTCTCGTAGCTGAGAGGAATACGAGGTTCATCTTCTTCAGGTTCTCGACGTGTCGAGACGCGAGCAATTTTATGGAAGTTTTCTTAATGTGAGTTCTGGATGTCCGAAGTGACTTTTCTCGGGCATGTAATTTCATTTGCCAGAGTTCGTGTCGACCCTCAGAAGACGGAGGCTATCCGAGATATGCAACCTCCGAAAGATATTAAGTAAATCCGATGTTTCCTCGGATTAGCTGGTTAATTATCTAACCCACGGCCGGAGCTAGCAACTGTGGTTTTCGCGTTGGAAATTTGGCGTCGTTACCTTTATGGCATCACCTGTCAGATCTTCACCAATCACAAGAGTTGAAGTATATATTTGCTCACAAGGAGTTAAATATGCGACAGAGGCGGTGGTTGGAACTAATCAAAGATTTTGATATCGAGATCCTTCTCCACCCGGGCAAGGCGAACGTTGTCGCCGACGCCTTGAGTCGTAAGTCCGTGCAGGGGCAGATGCTTGCTCGTTTATCAGTTCAGAAGAAGCTTCAGCAGGAATTCCTTAGACCCGAGATCGAGGTCTGGCTTCAGCGAATTCAGGGACAGCTTTGTATGTTAGAGATTTCATCATCTCTTGAGGATGCAATTAGGGAGAATCAGGGTTCAGACCCAGAATTGTTGCGCATTCGTGAAGATGTGGCTCAGAGGAAAGCCCCTGGATTCGTGGTCCACGAGGATGGACTTTTGAGGTTTAAGAACCGGTTGTGCGTACCGGCGAATGACGAGTTGAAAAACTCTATTTTTGAGAGAAGCTCATGCTACCCCTTATTCTGTTCATCCGGGGTCCAGCAAGATGTACCAGGACTTGAAACAAAATTACTAGTGGAGTAATATGAAGCGAGAAGTCGCAGAATTTGTTTCGAGATGCTTAACCTGTCAACAAGTTAAGATGGAACATCAGCAACTGGCGAATATGCTGATACCGCTCCCTATTCCAGAATGGAAGTGGGAAGACATTTCTATGGAATTCATCACGAATTGCCGACGAGTCGTCGTGGCATGAATACGATCTGAGTGATCGCGGACTGCTTTACTAATTTAGTTCATTTCCTTGAAATCAAGGATATGTGGAGTCCCGAGAGACTGGCCCAGTTATTCATCAAGGAGATAGTAAGACTGCACGGTACTCCTAAGAGTATCGTTTCCGATCGTGACGGACGATTTGTGTCTCATTTTTGGAAATCAGTTCATCGTGCTATGGAAACTCAGCTTAATCTCAGTACTGCCTTTCATCCTCAGTCCGATGGACAATCAAATAGGACTATTCAGACATTAGAGGACATGTTGAGAGCTTGCGTCCTCGACTGGAAGGACGATTGGGAAGCCCAACTACCACTGATCGAGTTCACGTATAATAATAGTTGGCATGCCTCCATTAAGATGGCACCTTACGAGGCCTTGTACGGTCGTCGTTGTCGATCTCCTTTGTGTTGGGATGACTTTTCAGAATCAATCGGCACCGAGCCCGATATGCTTATAGCCGCCTGGGAGAAGGTAGCTCTGATCAAGAGTCGTATGTTGACAGCTCATAGTCGACAGAAATCATATGCAGATAATTGTCGTCGACCACTAGAGTTCGAGACGGGTGACCACGTTTTGGTCAAGGTATCCCCGAGTCGAGGTATTTTCCGTTTCGGAAAACGGGGGAAGTTGAGTCCGAGATCCATTGGACCATTTGAAATTTTGGATCGAGTAGGCGAGTTAGCTTATCGATTGGCTTTACCTCCGGCTTTGAGCCGAATTCATAATGTGTTTCATGTCTCTCAGTTGCGAAAGTATGTTGCCGACCCGAGTCACATACTTCAGTTCGACGAAATCGAGATCGCGGATGATCATTCGTACAAGGAGCGTCCTGTACGAGTGTTGGAGCGGCGAATCAAACAGTTGAGGAATAAGTCGATTCCTTTGGTCAAGATTCAGTGGTCTAGACACGGAGTCGAAAAGGCTACTTGGGAACCGAGGATAGTATGCGAGAGAGTTATCCCGAGTCGTTTGACCCTTAGTTTCGGGGACGAAACTCTTTTAAGGGGGGGTGTATGTAATACCCGGTTGTAATTCAGTCATTATCATTCAGTAATTTCATTCGGTGATTGTCACTCAGTGGATTTTCACTCATTTATAATCATTCATCAATCATGTTCATTCACCCGTGTTCACCGTTCGTAAAAACTTCGAGTTGTGTATCGTTATTGTTCATTGTTTCAACTTTCCTCATATGAGTTCGACTTTGTTAGATCACCATTAATTTTTGGTAATTCCAAAAATTCTAAATCTTTGCAATATTATAGAGCATCGAGTTAGCTTTCCAATGGTTCAAACGGTGAGTCAATCGGAGTCCGGACGAGAAAGTTATGGTCGTTTTAGCTCAACCGCTCATTTTCAGTTATTGGCCGATCACTGCCGAACGAACTCGGCCGTGTCGTCCGACACGGCCCGTGCCGTACTCGTCCGGAAAATGCCGAAGTGTCTGCCTCAGGACCCGACCGTGTCGTGCAGCGCGGCAGTCGAACTCTTCCGGATAAGCGAACCGACGCCCGGCCGCCCGGCCGTGTCGTGCAGCGCGATCGAGTCATGCCGAGTCGCTGTCGGACGGGTCACTGTCGGAAGGCCCTCCGCGCCGCGACCGTGTCAAGCAGGACACGGTCGAGTCCCTGTCGGCCAGCTTTGCGACACGACCGTGCCGATCGGCACGGGCCGTGTCCGGCAGGCAGTCAACTCCCTTAAATTCGTTTTTTTTCAGCATTTCAGCCATTTCTCCCCCTTTTCTTCACTTTCAACCGAGAGAGTAAGCTTGAGGGAGGGTTTTTCCTTCACAAATCATTTGGGTGTTTGATTTTCTTCATCTCCTTTCGATCGTGAAGCCCGGATAATCAATCTAACGCGTGTTCTTCGGATTAAAGTACTTGAATCTTCAAAGGTAATATTCTTCAACACCTTGGATTTCGATTTTTGTGTTGAGATACGATGTTTTGGACGTTATAATCATGATATATGAAGGGATATGTATATGATTATGAGTTTGTATAAGGATTCATTGGATTATTGAGGAATTATTCAAGAACACCTTGAAAATCGAGTTGGAATTGGGGATTTTCGACTAATTGTTGTTATAATCACATTTTTGGATATTCATAACGGATTATTGATCGTATTGGAGATGTTTTATTGGTTTGAAACACTTCTTGGGGATTTTGATATTGGTATATCGAGGTTTGATTGTAAACAATCGGAGTTTGGATACAACGTATTCGATATAATGTCCCAATGAACTTAGTTAATCGTATCGACGTTTTGAGTTCGTTATATTCGTGTTTGATTCGTATATTGAACGGATTGTTGGTAATTGTATTATTTAAGGTTGTTCGAGCGACCGATATCTCAATTAGGACGTTGTTCGTGGAAGAATAATTGTCGCCGGTGTTGGGTAAGTTAATTCTTACTCGGTTAAAAGGATATTCATACCTTTTGTTGTTGATCATTCATAATCATACTCATTCATCATTGTATTAATCATATTAAAACTTGTTATTGTCAATTAATCACTTCAGTCATAAGGAACGACGGTTCCAATCTTTTCGTTGAGCTATCATTCATTTCATTATTATTCTCATCTCGGTGAGTCTTTCTTGACCTTGTCAGATTATTATTTATTCATTGATATTCATTACGGTCATTCTCGTTCATATGACCTTCTGGGTTCATATTGCGTGGCCGGGTGCGGATGTGTGGAATTTTTAGTCGGGCACGTTATGGCCATGTATTGGGAGTGATACATTGGACTGTGCACACGGTAACAGATTACCTCCGTGAGACTAATTAGGTACAAGGACGGGTGTGTCCGGTCATTCGTCTTGTACACTTGCACAGAACACTACGGGCGTACTATGATACCCCTCTTCAGCGTAATTCATAACTAAGGATATTTCATAACTTCAGTTAAATCATGATTGTGTATTTTTCAACCCTTGAGGATTGTTGTTCTTTGTAACTGACCCCGTTTGGGGATTTTGTTTTTCAGGTCATGGCAAGGCAAACGCACGGGAATAGCATGTTGACGTCGAGGAGTCCTAGTGATACTAGTAGGGGCCCCCGATCTTTCAGTTATTCATGTTATTGTCCTTTATTTTCCGCTGCAGACTTTCATTTGAATACTCCGTTTCATTCAGTGTTGTGTATTTTATCTTCATATAAAATACACTAGTATTCGGTATTGTCCTGGTGTGTTGTAACTAAACTCCTCATCGGAGTAATTATTGTTGTAATGTAGTTCGGTACTACATTTATCTTGTGTAATTCATTCATTTTCATTTGCCTGGTAGGTCCCAGTTGGGGATCTACGGCACTGTAATATCCGCCTAGTTTGGGGTGTTACACAAAAAGGGATTGTTCTACCACTTCGCTTCAAAGGTATGGATTACCAATTCTTACTGCATAAATACGTATGTTTAAATTGTTAAATTAGTCTGTTTAATTAATTAATTGACAAGCCTAAATAGATCCGCAATTTTATTGGTTAGTTTAGAAAAATTTAAATTTTTTAATTCAAAATACAATCTAGCTATATATATTATAAAGGTTCGGATTTTTTCTTGCACCAGAATAATTTGTCGTACGTGTTATTGTGTAGATGTTTGGTCAACTTTTACTTTGTTAATTACTCACCTGTATTATTTATCTTATTATTAATAAATACTTCAATGCCTTAATTATATATTAGGATTCTCACATGTTTTTATCTTTTCCTTAATTATTTTGCTGAATTTATGGGTCAAATATTTTCGATTTAACTTTCCTTGAATTATTTTGCTGAATCTATGAAGCATATATTTATGAAAATTCTACGCAAGTTATAATTGCTAAAATTTTGGATCATTTTAATTATATGTTTAGCTTTTCACATATTAATAGATGCCTTAATCCTTAATTATGTGTTTAGCTTCTCATATATTTTTAGTTTTTCTTTTATTATTTTGCTAAAATTTCGATATTTAATATCATCTAAGTAATATTTTTCGTCAAGATTTTTTGGGCAATCTTTACTTACTGTCATATCATATTTATTATTTTTGAGAATATGATATGACATTAAGTAAAAGCAAAAGATTGCCCAAAAAAATCTTTTGTATCTATATATATATATATATATATTATATGTCATATCATATGTATCTATCTGTCATATCATATGTATCTATCTATCTATCTATCTATCTATCTATATATATATATATATATATATATATATATATATATATATATATATATATATATATATTACAAGTACGCAATTTTTTTTGCGCAATCTCATGGCTTTTGCCTCGTGTAATCTTTTGGTTTTTTTATGTTAATTTTGTGATTTTTAAAAACAAAATTAATTAAGTATATAATTAAAACTAAAATAGGTGAGTTGTATGGATGTTTAATTTTGATTGTCCAGTAATGACGATTGTTCTCGTATTCTGTTAGTATTTCCATGATTTAGCTAAATTCTTGATTGTAATATTGCGTGTAAGTTTATAGAAGTTTATAGTCAATAGCTTAGTTACGAGTAATATTACAATTTAAATTCATTCATATATTAATTGTGATTGGCGAAATCTGAATTTTTAATTTTTTTGTTCTCTTTTGATCATATACTGTGAGAATAGTCAATTTTATTGTTTTTCATTCAGTATCCTTATATATTGAATTTTTTTGAACTTTGTCATTGATTTAACTTATACCATGTTATTAGAATCTTTTTTATATTTTCTATATTTTTTTTAGTTGACTTAGTAATTAATTAATCTTTCCATAATCGATCTCTTTTGATCATATACTGTGAGAATAGTCAATTTTATTGTTTTTCATTCAGTATCCTTATATATTGAATTTTTTTGAACTTTGTCATTGATTTAACTTATACCATGTTATTAGAATCTTTTTTATATTTTCTATATTTTTTTTAGTTGACTTAGTAATTAATTAATCTTTCCATAATCGATATATTCATAAAACTATCTATATATCTATTTTAAATCCTACATTAAAAATGAGTTTTTTAGCTTCCTCGTTGATTTAACTTTATGTTTTGTTTTGTTTTGTTTTTGTTTTATTTTTTAATTGTTTCTACTATTTACTTATTAATAATTAATCTCTCTCTCTCTCTCTATATATATATATATATATATATGTGTGTGTGTGTATAATATATCAAAATTGAATTACTTTCCATTTCCTCATTGATTTGCCTTATATGTCATTTTGTAGTTCAAATCTTTTAACAAAAGAATTTTTGAATTCTTTCTAATATTTGCTTATTAATTAATTCATCTGTATCTGATTGGCCTAAAGGCATGTCCATCTTATAATAAAAGTTTGTATTCATAATAAAATAAATAACAAAAAATTTATTTAACACTCTTTAACTATATTTATAACAAGTACCTTTTATAAATTTATTTGGTTTTTCTCATGTGCAAAAATAGAATAGATTTAGTGAAAAAATTTGTTATTAGTTGTTGTTTCCTACGTGTAGTTTTCTGAGTTTTTTTTTGCGCTTTTGAGATGTTTGAAAATATAATTAATTGAACCTATAACTAAAACTAACATATGATTAATATGAATGTTTAATTTTGATTGCTCAATAATGACAGTTGTTCCCATATTTTATTAGCATTTTAATGATTTACAGAAATTTTGATTGTATGCCCCGCGTAAGTTTTTGTCAATATTTCAAGTAATATTAATATTATATTTTTAATGCTTTTATATATTATTTGTGATAGACGATGAATATGGTTTTTTGATTTTTTTGTTCCCTTTTAGTTATATTCCGTGAGAATTGTCATTTTTATTGCTTTATTATTTTTATAATTTCCTAAAATTGAATTTTTTTGGAACTTCTAATGAAATTGATTTATATATTTAATTGTGGTTTTTTTATATTCTTTGAACTTTTTTATATGACATTTTTTGATTCTTTCTACATATATATATATTGTAATTTAATTATAAAATAGGTTTTTTTAGCTTTTTTATTGAGTTGGCTAATGTTTTAATCCTTTTTTAATTTTTTCGTGGCTTATTGATTTATCAATCTATTTATACATAATATTAAAATTAAATTATTTTTAGCTTTTGCATTGATTTAACGTATATTTCATTTGTGGGATGTTTTGATAAAACTTTTCTTTATTGACTCATCAATTTATTCCTCTATATCTAGTGGGGGGGTGTCACATCCATTTATAATAAAAGATTTTCATTCATAATGCAAATAATTAACAATAAACTTATTTGTTACTTCTTAACTATATTTATAATAAATAAATGCCATTTGAAATTTATTCGTGATTTCTATCAATTGCAAAAAAATATAATTAAATTAGTGAAATTTTATTGCTAATTGAGAACTTTATAATTCCTAATTGATTAATTAAATAAAGTTATATAAAATCGACTTAAAACGTATATTTTTTTTATTACTCACATCAAATTATGATAATCTCTAATTATATTTATGTAAATCTAAGATATTTGTAACACCCCAACATATTCAGGGAATATTACAGCGCCATGGACCCCTACATGGGACCCACCAGGCTAATTAAGAAATACCACTCGTCTAACTATCTTAGTTAGCGAGAAAACACACATCACCAGAACGAAAAATAAATGAAATGCCCGGTATAATCGGCAAAACGGACATCACTGTCAATCATAAATAACAATTAATAATACAAACCATAATCCCAGTACCTAAGTACTCGCGAGTACTTTTTATAAGTTCACAAGTTTAAAGAAAAGAATCCGCATTAAAAAGGACAATGGAAATAAAGAGACTCAGTTGCACACGTCATCAACCCTGGCCAGCATCCTCGTACTGCCCCAGTGCCCGATCATCCGGCTGAACATGACCTGAAATTCATAACAAGAATTTCTCCAAAACGGGTCCCCAAAGGGGTTAGCAATTACACTAGTACAAGTAACCAAATGAACGACTTACAACTTACACATATAGTCAAAGCATGCAATTGAGAAAACATCGTTTGAAACACACATTTCCGGAAACGCCATAACCCAAAACGCATTTATAAAATACACCACAATTAACCGTCGATTCACATCTCTGTGGACCCCTACCGAGACCCCGTCGGATCTAACCCGTAGTGGTTAAAAGCAAAGCTCGTCGATCCATGCCTCTGTGGACCCCTATCGAGACCCGTCGGATCTAACCCGTAGTGAGCATACACATACACGTTACTCATGCAATACTACCATGCTAAGAGTGTAAGTTCATAAGAGTACTTGCCTCGATTATCACGACGAAAGGACAAAATGAAACAATTGTGGTTGCGAGAAATTGGACACACCGAACCTAAACGACTCGTCAAACACCATTACAACCAATTCGACAAGAATAACGATAACGGAAGACACACGAAATCCCACCTACGATTCATGTAAGTTCATACAAAACAACGACGAGGGCGGATCGCAACCGAACCCTCTCGATTTCACAAATACCACGAAACTTACCATGAACTCGTAGGGAAAACGTGAATACCACCAAGATTAATCATATACATCATGGATTAATCAACAACACGAAACGAATCGGACAAAAACTCAAAAACCCCCAAATATCCCAAAATTGGGTTCTAGGAGATTACCTTGGATTAAGGATGAAGAAAAAGTGTTGGTGTTATTAATCTATACCAAGAACTCAAAAAAGATGTTAGCTAGGAGTTGCAGGACTTCGAATCGCCGGAGATCGCCCAAGAATCGCCCAAGAACCGGAGAGAGAGAAAGGAATGAAAAAGTGACAACTCTGGGTCAACTCTCTGGTTTATATAGCCAGAGAGTTTTAGCATGCGCTAGCGATTAGAGTTAGCATGCGCTACCCAGCTAAAAACTAGTCCAGAACCTACGGTTCTGACACGTTAGCGTGCGCTACCAGAGGATAGCGTGCGCGAACAGACCCTCGATAGTGCGCGCTCACAGCGTGCGCTACCTAGACACCAGGCCGAGTCCAGAAACATTCTGCCCAGTTCTGGACAGCCGGATTAGCGCGCGCTACCAGACATCCAGCGTGCGCTAAATCCAAACGTAGCGTGCGCTAATATATAAATGTAGCGTGCGCTAAGCTGCTCGTCCAGAGAGCAGAGAGCAGAAATAACCCACTGTCACTGCTGTGCTCGAGTCATTAGCGCACGCTACTAAACGACCGTATCGTGCGCTACAAAACAACGACAACATGCTCTACACAACAACAGTAGCGTGCGCTAACGGGTGCAGACAGCAGAACAGACAACACTCAATGATGGAAAACAACGAATTCCATCTCGGATGAAAACAACGCGCATCTGACACCAAACAACGGACCTAAGGAGACACACGAACAACAAGATTGAGTCAGAACCAAAGCGCCGACTACCCGAGGGTACGAAAAACTACAACGTTAGTAATCACCCCAAAACTTTGGGAAATTACAAAACAACCCAAAACATCTGAAACACACGATACATAATCGAAACAACATACGAAAGCTCACAACATGCATAATAACATGAGACTGATCTGCGGCAACCCCGAAACAGTGGTTCCGAACAATGGTTACGATAATCGAACGAAATAGCGACGGAAATGACATTAAACACGGAATTGAGTAAAACAAGTCCGAAACATGCTCGGATGACAAAAAGTCCAGTATTAAATATTCTCGAAATATCAATACAGTTACAAGCGAGTCCCTAAAAACGAAAAATACACCAAACATAAAAATGCCGGGAAAAAAAATGCGGATATTACATTCTACCCCTCTGAAAATAAGTTTCGTCCCGAAACCTAAGAAACAAACAACTCAGGGTACCTAGCACACATGTTATCCTCTATTTCCCAAGTTGCCTCCTCGACACCATGCCTCGACCACTGCACCTTGACCAAAGGGATGGTCTTATGCCTCAGTCGCTTCTCACGGTGCTCCAAAATCTTCAAGGGACACTCTTCGAAGGTAATATCCTTAGTGATATCGATCTCACCATAGTCGATGACGTGACTAGGGTCCGGAACATATTTTCTCAGCTGGAAAACATAGAAAATGCTATGAACGTGACTCAAGTCCGGAGGCAACGCCAAACGGTATGCCAACTCACCGATTCTCTCGAGAATCTCAAAGGGCCTAATAAATCTCGGACTCAACTTTCCCTTCTTCCCGAAGCGTAAAACTCCCCTCATCGGAGACACCTTTAGCCAAACGTGGTCTCCCACCTAGAATTCCAAAGGTCGACGACGAACGTCAGCGTATGACTTCTGTCGACTCTAAGCAGTCAATATCCTCTCCCGAATCAATTCCAGCTTCCGCCTCATCTCCATAGCGATATCCGGTTTGGTCCCAACCAAATCGGACGCCTTGTTCCAGCAAATCGGCGATCGGCATCGCCGCCCATAAAGCACCTCATACGGTGCCATTTGAATCGATGCGTGCCAACTATTGTTGTATGTGAACTCGATCAGTGGAAAATGCTCCTCCCAATCACTGCTCCAATCGAGAGTACAAGCACGCAACATATCCTCAAATGTCTGGATAGTGCGCTCCGACTGCCCATCCGTCTGAGGATGAAAAGAAGTACTCAGATGCAACCGAGTACCCAATGCCTTATGTACCGCCTGCCAAAAATGCGATATAAAACGGCCATCACGATCCGAAATAATAGACTTCGAAGTACCATGAAGTCTCACAATCTGCGCAATAAACACCCGAGCCAGCTTTTCCGGACCCCAAGTATCCTTGATGCCCAGAAAATGTGCCGACTTGGTCAGACGATCCACAATCACCCAAACCATGTTCATGCCCGATCTCGATCT
Organism: Orobanche coerulescens; assembly: GCA_033398695.1. Taxonomy (NCBI): domain Eukaryota; kingdom Viridiplantae; phylum Streptophyta; class Magnoliopsida; order Lamiales; family Orobanchaceae; genus Orobanche; species Orobanche coerulescens. The sequence continues at coordinate 68,461,623 of CM065801.1, forward strand.
CGGCAAACTCGTGATGAAGTCCATCGAAATATCTTCCCATTTCCATTCCGGGATGGGAAGCGACTGCAATCACCCAGTCGGTCACTGATGCTCGATTTTGACCTGCTGACAAGTCAAACATCTCGCTACAAACCGTGCGACCTCCTCCGTCATTTTGTTCCACCAAAAGTTCCTCCTTAGGTCCTTGTACATCTTACTCGAACCAGGATGAACTGAGTAAGGCGTAACATGGGCCTCACGCAAAATACTATACCTCAATTCCAAGTCGTTCGCTACACAAAGCCGACTCTGGAATCACAACACACCATCCTCGTGAATCACAACCCCAGGAGACTTTCTCATAAGAACATTCTCTCGGATTTGAGCAATCATCGGATCTTCCAACCACTTTAGTTTAATTTCATCGATCAGCGACGACGAAATCTCCAAAGCGCAAAGCTGCTCGACAGCTCCTGACAACAAAATCTCAACACTCAACTCAATCAAATCCCGCGGAAACTCAGATCGAGACGTAAGGATATCAAGCGTCCGCAATGCAACCAGTTTCTAACTCAAGGCGTTGGCCACGACGTTCGCCTTGCCTGGATGATAAAAGATCTCGAGGTCATAATCCTTAATCAACTCTAACCACCTCCTCTGCCTCATATTCAACTCCCGCTGAATAAATATGTACTTCAGACTTTTATGATCAGTAAAAATCTGACATGCAGAGCCAAAAACATAGTGACACCAAATCTTGAGCGTGAAAACAATTGTCGCTAACTCTGAAGCGTGAGTAGGGTAGTTGAGCTCATACGGCCTCAACTGTCTCGACGGATACACAATAGTCTTGCCATGCTGCATCAGCACGCACACAAGACCCCGACCCGAAGCATCGCAATAAACAGCAAAACCCTCGTTGCCAGATGGCAACGCTAGAATTGGGGCTGAAGTCAAACGCCTCTTCAGCTCCTCAAAACTTGACTGTCTTTCATCATTCCAGACGAACTTCTCAGATTTATGAAGCAACTGTGTAAGTGGTCGAGCCAATTTCGAGAACCCCTCGACGAACCTATGATAGTAGCCAGCAAAACCCAAGAAACTACGGACCTCCTTCACATTCTTAGGCGGTGCCCAATCCAACACTGCCTCAATATTCTGTGGATCCACATGGACCCCCTCGGATGAAACCACGTGACCCAGAAATATCACCTCCTTCATCCATAACACACATTTCGAGAACTTCGCATAGAGTTGCTCGGGCCTCAAAATGTCTAACACCACACGCGGATGATGCGCATGCTCCTCTTCATTCCTCGAATAGATAAAGACATCGTCAATGAAGACGACGACACACTTATCCAAATACTCTATAAAAACTTTGTTCATCAACTACATGAACACTGCCGGTGCATTGGTTAGCCCAAAGGGCATAACCACAAACTCATAATGTCTGTATCTCATCCGAAAAGCTGTTTTCGGAATATCGGACTCCATCACTTGAAGCTGATAGTACCCTGATCTCAAGTCGAACTTCGAGAATACCGCAGCTCCCTGCAACTGATCAAACAAGTCATCAATCCTCGACAAGGGATACTTGTTCTTGATAGTCACCTTGTTTAGCTTGCGGTAGTCGATACATAAATGCAGTGAACCATCCTTCTTCTGCACAAATAGAACCGGTGCGCCCCAAGGTGAAGCGCTCGGTCGAATATACCCTGACTCAAGAAGCTCACTCAACTGCTTCTTCAACTCAGCCATCTCTGAAGGTGACATGCGATACGGCGCCTTTAAAATCGGAGACGCACCCGGCTTTAACTCAATAGCGAACTCAACCTCACGGTCCGGTGGTAACCTCAGTAACTCATCAGGAAATACATCAGGGAACTCACTGACGACTGGGATAGATGAAAACTCGACCCCACCATCTTCCGCCTTCAAGGCGTAGCACCAGTAACCAGTACATGTAACACCCCCAAGACGATCAGGGCATATTACTGCGCCGTGGACCCTATACTTTGGAGTCCACCAGGCTAAAACGACATACGACAAAAGACATACATCATCGACAACAGACAATTTCTCAATCCATGACATTTAAATCCAAAGACTGAAATTTGACAATACAATTTGACATAAAATCCATTCCCAAAATGGGTACACAAAATTAATAAATTCAAGAAATAAGTACTCGAGTACTTAAGCAAATGACATAATAAGGAAATCCCAAAACAAGACACCAATAGACAACCATTGAACAGAATCACGCCTGCCCATCATCCTCGTACAGCTCGCATGCTCGTTTGCTTCCATGACCTGTACCTGAAATACAAAAGTATTTCCCCCATTTAAGGGGTAAGCAACAACTGCTAGTGCAAGTACAATCCATTTGAACTACCATTCTAATCAGATGAAAATATGCGTCAAAAATCATTTTAGAAATCATTTATATTTCGGAATATTTATGGTGCACAAGCACAAAACACATTTCTCCAACAAAACAATTCAAAGTTAACCGTTGGTACGAGACTCACGGCCACCGTACCCCGCAGAGCCCCATCGGACATCCCTGGGTGGTTAACCATAGTTCGTGATACGCACACTCAGGGCAATACGTATCCCTAGAGCCCCATCGGACCGTCCCTAGGTGAACATACACATATCCATCCATACAACCACGAAAATCCATAATTCAAATACTAGAACGCGTAAACAAATGTAAAGTACTTGCCTTTGAGACATCTTCGAAGAATCGGGAATGAATAACGACTACGAACGATCCGGATGGAAAACGACGGTTCCTAAACGAAGGATTAACATAACTCAGTCCTAACGGACAACAATAATTGAATAGAATACGCCTATAACCCCGATTACAAGCTATGACAATATACGTTCAATCGATACGGGCGAGGGTTTATGCAAAATCTCCTCGAATCGATAATTCACGGATTACACTCGATGAAATCGGATTGGGAATCACCCGATAACAACAATTGGTAAGGAATAATACAACATACTTAAACAATTTGAGATTAATCAAGCAAAACCCGAAAAAACCCCAACATTGACAAAGTTAGGATTCTAAGCCAATTACCTCGGATTCGGACGGTGGAAGATGATTACGTAGAAGATGATATGCTCCTACGATCTCACGGTGATGAAGGATGAAGAATACACGGGTTTGAAGTGATGAAAATTGCCCTCGAGGTTCTTGTGTCGCCCGATGAAGAAAAACGAGAGAAGGGATGAGAAATGATGTTCTGACTTCTACCCACTGTTCTTAAAACAGCAGGCTGTTACGGCCATAATAAGGGCTGCATTACGGTCGTAACAAGGCCAACATTACGGCCGTAATGAATGGGGTGTTACGGCCGTAACACTCTACTGGACAACAGTCTAAGAAGCTGCTGTCCGAACTATCCTGGACAACTCCGAAACTCGAACCTGCTATCGAACCAAAAATATGGTTACGAAGTATATTCGATGACAAAGAAGATGAAATTTCCTAAACTTATATGAACTTACAAAAATGGCCCAAGTGTCCGAAAATCACGATACGACGTCAGATTGACAAACCGAAACTCACAACACGAACAACTCAACTATACAAACTTATGTAAATAAAGAAACAACGAAAACGAACAAGTTTTACAAGAATCGAACGTACATACGACAAAACACAACATAGAATGGATTTATGTAAAAACATCTCCGAAACTCGTCCAAAGGGAAAAACTCTAAGAATAAAATAGATTCAAAATGTCGAAAACTGCTAAAAATGGAAAGGTACGGATATTACATTCTCCCCCTCTAAAAAGAAGTTTCGTCCCGAAACTTAAGAATCAAAAAGCTTGGGGTGCCTCGAACGCATATCCTCCTCCAACACCCATGTTGCTTCCTCTACTCCGTGCTTCGACCATTGCACTTTAACCAAAGGAATAGTTTTGTGCCTTAATTGTTTGTCTCCACGCTCTAAAATCCTGATGGGCCTCTCCTCAAACGTAAAGTCCTTCTCGATGTCCACGTCCCCGAAATAAATAATATGGGATGGGTCCGGTGTTAGGGATATGCCCTCGAATGCCACTCAGAAGATGAGAGAGTGAGAGCATTTGTATTGTAATTATGAATATTAAATAAGGCAATAATTATTTCTATATTATTGTATATCACTGGCATTGTGATTTGATATATAGAATAATTATCCTCGCATTTGAGAGCAAACATTCTACTCCTTATAGAGATAAGGAGATAGGCACTGGAAGTGTTTAGAGCTCGAATGCTTAACTCGTTCGCAAGTCGATAAGACTTAACTGGGCAATAAGTTTTGACAAGACTTGTATAACGTGTACTTTGACATGTAGAGTGCCGGTCTTCACTAAGGGTTAGTGGGAGCACACGTTATAAGTATGCTAATAAGATTAGTATAGTCGAACACGACTCACCTCAATTCGGTCACATGGATATCACTCGGAGTTTGTCAATGACTGGATCGAAAGGTTGTGATAGGTATACATAGACCTTTGACTTGAGGTTTCAGTAGGAGATGTGCTTGTCACATTAAGTTAGTCATTAGAGTATGTTGTACGGCGATTTATACGCCTAGATGGCGATCGGCATAATGATCTGAGAGCCAACCATAGAAGACATACTCTGGGCAAACACCCAGCAGTCGGCACCCACGACGATCGTCTTTTGGTATCCGGCGATCGTCTTTTGGTATCCGGCGATCGTATTTTGGTATCTGGCGATCGTCTATGATGTCCAACCAGAGACGATCGTCTCGTGCCACGTATAAATCCAACATCCGTCAAAGTCGTCGAAGACCGAATCTTGGACGGTGACCCATGCAGATCCGCAAAAGGCTCCGACAGATAAGACCTTTGACCCCAACCTGTCACCTACCTCACCTACCGACAGGGCCGCCGAAAGGTACAAAGTGGGTCCTCCCCGGACAGCGACTCAGGACGCGTGCAAGCTTCCCATTGGCTTGCACAACTGGCCGCCAGTGGCAGTCTCAGACTTTAAGGGAACAGCCCCACGTGACGGGACAATCGGCCATCTTATTATAATATAGAAAACGACGGTCGTCCGCGATCGCCGGAGAGGTCCCAGCAACCTTGTCTCCTATAAATAGGAGGCTCACAAACAGTGGTTGAGGCATCATTAAATCAGCATCAAAATAATCATCATGAATACAGTGCAAAACATACCGAGAGAGATACATTCTCATACACTGAACATCAAAAGCAAGAACTCACAGATCTCCCTATCTGGTTCTTCCCGCAATCTACACGCTTTACAACTTCGATAACTAGAAGTCTTTACACTCATTGTAATAGATTCTAACATTAATATTTGTACTCCACAATATATTTATTAATAACATCTCGCGAGAGCATTCAAGCCCGGGACTAACAACCCCGGTAAATCTTATGTTATTTATTTTCTCACGGAAGTGTTCTCGCATTTGTTTGTTACTCGATCATTCCAGCAATACTATCTCCGGATAATATTTTGGGTAACAACAATTGGCGCTAGAGGAAGGGGATCTAAACCTTCATTTTTATTCCTACCGTCTCGAAGAACACTCTCTGTTCTCCAGACATATACTTGAAGAAACACTCACTGTTCTTCAATGAAAAGCCTTCAGAAACATGAAATTTGCCACGACTTCCAAAAGAGCCACCCCGCGATCTGCCGGAAATCTCATTCCGGCCCCGACCGAATCCCAGCCCACGGCGAAAGGTGACCGCGGCGACGCTAGGCTCTCACTCCCGACCCCGAGGGACGGTCCTAGCCTCTCACTCGATCAGTTCCAGACCGCGGAACAGATTGAGGAGGCTATAGCCATCCTCAGGGAGCGACGGAGGGCATGCGACTCGCCCACCATCACTCCATCAACCATCCGCCGAGCAGGCAAGCGGAAGCTCAAGGGGATATATGTTGAGAAATCGACAAAAAGCCCCGAGACGCAGGAGAAAGCTCTCGTAAGGCGGGATGATTCCGTCTTCAGCCGCCTAGGGAGCGATCCCTCATGGCGACCCGGGCACTCGGGCCCCATCCAGAAGACATCGGAGTCCGAATCCGTTACCAGGAGTTCGGCATATCTGACTCCCATAAGACACGCCGGTCAACGGGCCCCCACTCGCCCAAGAAATGAGCCCGCTGGCAGAGAACTCATCATACACCATGGGGCCAGGGGATCAGTGCATGATCGCCTTGGCTCGTGCTCCGGGAGCCAATCAGCGAGCAGTCAGGCTACAACGATGGCCGCCATGCAGCGCCAGCTCGATGAAATGAAGGCGCTCCTAGAAACTGGGGCAGGCGCCACGAGATCAATCTCTGGACCGAGTGAACCACTCGCGGTCCAGATCGAGCTCGCCCCAGTTCAACCAACGATCGCTCCCCCTGAAACACCTCTATATGAGGGGAGATCAAATCCAGAGACCCATTTGAGCAAATTCTGGATTTACATGACCGGATGCGGAGCATCGGACGCGACGAAATGTCGAATGTTCCCACTGACATTGGGCAATCTCGCCCACAGGTGGTACATCTCACTACCACCTCGCTCAATCAATTGCTTTGAGAAGCTGGCGAACGACTTGACGTCGCATTTTGCTGCCAAAGTCGCTCGGCCAGAAGGCCCCCACCACATGATGAAGATCAGGCAGGGGAAGGACGAGCCCGACGAAGACTACATCGATTGGGTGGATGAAATAGTCCTCACCGGCGAGCCCATTAGCGACGAGCTCGCTCTCTTCTCGGCCCTAGGGAGATTCCATGGCCACTCACCCATGTTCAGGCATCTTACGAAGGACATCCCCCCGACCTACCCGATCTTTCGTGTGAGGGCCGCCGATTTCCTGGCTAGGAAGAGGATGCTCACCCTCGGCTTAGGCGAGGGATCTGTCGGAGAAGGGAAGGCACCGTCCCACATCCAGAAGAAGGCGGTCGCCAAGCCCAGAAAGGCGGTCGCAAAGCCGCCTGGTGAGTTCAAAGCCTTCGAGGATGTGGAAGTTCACCTCCTCCGCAACCTAAATCTATCTCCGGCCCACATCTTTAATGCCATCAAGGGACGCTAATGGCTCAACAAACTAAAACCGATAAGGGACAACGGTCATCTTGGCCGCAGCAAATTCTGTGCCTACCATAAAAGTCCCGGCCACAACACCAGCCAATGCCGCGACCTCCTCAGACAACTCTGGAGATTGTTTGAGGAAGGCAAATTGGATAACTTGGTCACCAGGCCAGAGCCCCGATCAGAGAGGGCCGGAGGGCGCGAGCGCCGACAAAGCAATGGGATCCCTCCCAATCCAGTCGCAAGGATCGAGCATAACGATCCAGAGTACTCTGATGAATCGATCCCTCCGATCAACCCTGGCGGCCGGATCAATATGCTTCAAGCGGGAGGTGGAAACCTCGGTGGCCTCTCCCCGGTTTCCACTTTATCGAACAGAAAGAGGAAGGCCGAACTAAGGGCGTTCTCTGGGGTCCATGTCGTGGTACCCCCAGAGCCGACCATCTCCAAAGACGCGCTCATCACTTTCTCCAACAAGGATAGGGACGGAGTGCAGTGCCCCAAAGAGGATGCATTGGTGATCTCTGCATCTATCCTTGGGAAAATGGTCGATCGCGTGCTGGTTGACAACGGGAGATTCTGAAATATCATATTTAAACCCACTCTTGACCAGCTCGGCAGCCTGACGAAGTTCATCAAGCCATTCGACACCGTGCTCCAAGGGTTCGACGACAGCATAGTCCAAGCCTATGGAAGGATCAAGCTCTCTGTCGAGCTAATATGCTACTACGATCCCAAGGTTAGGATTACTAGGAACCTAAATTTTGTAATCATAGATAGGCCCAACATCTATAATGGGTTCCTAGGTCGTCCATTTCTAGAAACCTTTGAGGCGGTCGCCTCTTCTTTCTTTTACTGTATCAAATTCCCCACTGCCGATGGGACGGTCGGTACTGTAAAAGGAGATCAGCTAATGGTAAAGAAATGTTTGAATTACTCCTATGTCGTAACTTCTTTCAATACTTCCCATGCAATTTGTAACGTCGAGACGATCGACAATCAATCGATGGAGATCGACGAGCCAAGCACATCGTACCTACCCGACTCAGAGGACGCCATCTCACAACGATTGACAGACGACATCGAGCTAAGGATCGGATTCGAGCCAAGCCTCGACATCGATCCCAGGATCGAGTCCGGAAATCATTCCAAATGAGAGGCGACCGTCCCCATCGAAGAGTTGGAAAGTGTAACGTTAGATCCGGCTCGCCCGGAGCGGGAAGTACAGATTGGCACAAGCGTCGACCTCGAATTAAAGGAGGATCTGATCAATTTACTACGTAAGAACATCGGAGTCTTTGCGTGGTCGCATCAATATATGGTCGGCATAAGTCCTGAACATGCTTGCCACTATCTAAAGATCGACCCGACGAGGAAACCTGTTCACCAGAAACGTAGGAAATTCGGTCCTGAGAAGTATGCAGCACTCGACATAGAAGTCAAAAAGCTATTCGATAACAAACTAATCGGGGTAGCTACAGACGAACCGCAGTGGGTCGCCAATGCCGTGCTTGTCAAAAAGCCGAACAGCTCCTGGAGGTTATGCATCGACTTCACCAACCTCAACGCGGCATGTCCAAAAGATCACTTTCCAATGCCTTATATTGATCACTTGGTCGATAGTACGGCAGGTTGTGAAATGATGACGTTCATGGATGCCTTCGCCGAATACCATCAAATCCTAATGGCGGAGAAAGACATAAAGCACACATCTTTCCACACAGAGAAAGACATATACTTTTGGGTGCGAATGCCGTTCAGTTTGAAGAACGCAGGGGTAACCTACCAGCGACTAGTCAACGGAATGTTCGCCAATCAGATCGGCAAGACCATGGAGGTCTACATTGACGATATCGTGGTCAAAAGCCTCAAGAAGGAAGACCACCTCAATGATCTTGCCGAGACGTTCGCCATCCTCGAGAAGTTCAGCATGAAACTGAACCCCAAGAAATGCAACTTCGGGGTGGGCTCCGGAAAATTCCTGGGGCACATTGTGAGCCAAAGGGGGATCGAGGCGAATCCCACCAAGATTCAGGCGATCATCGACATGCAGGAGCCACAGAATGTCAAGCAAGTGCAACGCCTCACAGGTTGTTTGGATGCCCTCAACCGTTTCATATCTCGGCTCGGGGATAAAAGCAAGCCTTTCTTCGTGACCATAAAGAACAAGAAGTTCGCATGGACGAAGGAGAGTCAAATGGCGTTCGCCAAAATCAAGGAGTATCTATCTAACCCCCAGATCTCGGCAAAGCCGATCCCCGGCGAAAAGCTATTCCTCTACCTGGCAGCCTCGAAGGTCGCGCTGAGTGCTGTTTTAGTACGAGCCGAGGGGCAGACCCACTTGCCGATCTACTACGTTCAAGCGATCCATGACGCGGAAACACGTTATACACCATTGGAGAAGATCGCCTACGCTCTAGTCATGAGTGTTCGCAAGCTAAGGGCTTACTTCTTCGAACATCAAGTGGTGGTTCTGACGACTCTACCTCTAAGGCAAGTTCTACACCGGCCAAACACCAACGGATGACTCCTAAAGTGGTCATTGGAGATCGCCCAATATGGTATAACATACGCTCCTCGCACAGCGATCAAAGGCCAGGCTCTGGCGGACTTTGTGGTGGAATTAACATTCCCTCACAGTCAGGCCGGATCGGTGCCACTGCTGGAAGTCATGCGTGGACGGCTCGGCGACCAACTCGCGAGCAGGGGCAGGGATTGTCCTCATTATCCCCGACGGACAAAGTTTCACAAATGCAGTGCCTTTCGGGTTTCGTGCGACCAACAATGAAGCCGAGTACGAAGCCTTGGTAGGCGGGCTCGATCTAGCCCTCGCCCTAGATGTTCGTCGCCTCCATATCTTCATGGAGTCCCTCTTGGTCGTGAACCAAGTCAAGGGAGAATATGAGGCGCGCGGTGAACAGATGGTCAAATACCAAGAGTTGGTCGCCGAAATGTGCATGAAATTTGAGGAAGTGCTAATCGAGCAAGTCCCGAGAGAGCACAACTCCCAGGCCGATGCCCTATCCAAGCTAGCATCGTCGGATGGGGCAGCCGATTTCTCTAATATCCAAATCACAAAATCAGCAAGGCCGGCGATTGACAGAAACCTGGTTACCACAGTCGTCATTGCTGAGGAGGACTGGATGACTCCGTTCATCAAATACTTAAAGGACGGAACAGTCCCTGACGACCGTATCAAAGCTCGCCAACTCCAGCTCCGTGCGACCAGATACACCCTATTGGACGACCGACTTTACAAACGAGCTTTCAGCCTTCCCCTCCTCAAGTGTATTACACCGGAGGAAGGTCGGCTCGTTTTAGCCGAGATCCATGACGGGATCTACGGAAACCATGCTGGCGGGCGAGCTCTCATCCATAAGACAACCAAGCAAGGTTTTTTCTGGCCTTCACTTCAGAAGGATGCGATCGCCTACGCCAGATCGTGTCACAGGTGTCAAGTAATGGGCCCAAACATCAAGCTCTCCCCCGAGCAGCTCACTTCAATGTACAACCCATGGCCTTTCGCCCAATGGGGGTTCGACCTTATAGGTCCCTTGCCGACGGCGCCAGGGGGCTGTAAGTTTGCCATCGTAGGGGTCGATTATTTCAATAAATGGGCTGAGGCCGAACTGCTCAGCAAGATCGGCCAAGAGCAAGTAATCAAGTTCATCTGGAAAAACATCATATGCCGATTCGGTCTACCCCAGGCCATCATCTCCGACAACGGAAAGCAGTTCGATGGCTTAGAAGTCATGCAATTCTGCGAGAAGTGGGGAATCAAAAAGTTGTTCTCGGCCCCCTACCACCCTCAGACGAACGGGCAAGTAGAATCCGTAAACAAAATCCTCAAACACACGATTAAAGCACGACTCAAATCCAGGCAAGGATGATGGGCGAGCGAGCTCCCAAACGTTTTGTGGTCTTATCGAACGACGACCCGAAATTCAACCGGCGAAACCCCATTCTCCTTCGCCTTCAGAATAGAAGCGGTGATCCCCTCAGAGATCGTCGTCCTCATCCATCGAACCGAACAAGAGATGACGACAGACAACGATGTGGCTCGGCGGATCGACCTTGACATGCTCGAACTGTAATATCCGGAATTTCTACTACTGTTGTTTGATATTATTTTATCAGAGTTATATTTTACAACATGGAATCTGTACAGTAGGGATAAAATAAATAAAGGACTGAGATGTCAGTATCGGTATAATTGTCGTATCTGGTCGACAGTTGCATTTGAGGATATCGTGTATCAGGTTATCGTACTTTCGATATAGAGTCTATCATATAAGAATATTATTGGATTCAGTGTTTGTGTTCAGTGTGTCTCATGTTCGTTTTTGGTACGTCAAGATGTTGGACAGAAATTGCGGAAAATGGCTAAGTGTTCATTAGCGCACGCTACTGGGTACAGGTAGCGCACGCTACGAAGTATTGATAGCGTGCATGGTTGAGAAGAACATGTAGCATGTTAATTCATTTTGAGATATATGAACTGCTTTTGATCATTTGAAAATGATACCTTTCAAAATGAATGTTTTACAGATGTTTTACGGAAAATGATTTTTGGGCCGAGACCCAATCGATTTTGAAATAGTTTTGTAACTCAGGACTTGGAGTCCGAAAAGAGTTTTCTACTTTTTAAACTTCTTGTAATGCGGAACAAGACACGGGCTGAGACCCTAAATGTTTCAAAAGAAAGCTTTCCTGTTTTCTAAAACTCCGGAGATTTGTAAAACTCTTTATCAATCGTTTATGTATTTTGTTCCTACCTTTTGAGGTTTTTGGTTTACTTGTTCAAATGGAACTTCTCGGGAAGTCTTTCGTTGTGTTTGATTTGTTGATTTGTTTCAATGTTTTGTCATATCATATTTGAGGTGATCCAGGATGGATTAAGGATTTACGTTGCGAGTACTATGTGGAGAGGAGTTTTTATCAGAGTCTATATATTTGAGATTTTGGAACTCTATTGTGTGGTTTTATGATGGAATATCAGTGGATATTAGTGACGAGCCGAAGTGGTATACAGGAGTATGGATATGCACAAGCATTTGCATAAATTCCATTTTATTTAATCGTGTGTATTCGAAAAGAATTTTTATCGAGAACTTGGCACCAGCGAGCCGATTTAATTTTTAAAATTGATTTCGTGGTCTTACGAAAATTTATGTTTTGAGTTTTCAAACTCTTGAAAGAACTTTCGAAAATTGTGTTCGTGACAAGAATATATGATTTCAAACTGGTTTTGAAAATGTGATTGATATACATACGCATTTAGTGCATCGGGCATATCATATCGATGGTACAAGGAAAAGAGATTCGAAGTTTAGTATGGTAGATTGGTTATGCAAGGATGATCGGTTGATTGATCAGATAATAGAAATATACTGCGTGTTGTAGATTCATGTGCAGGATGTAATTTTAGAACTTTGGACTTTTTAAAACCGGGACGTATGTGCTATGTGAGTCCATTGGTGCGGTAGTAGCGCAATCTTACCATAGTGATCTTTGAATGATTTCTTTGTAAGTGTAAATTTGGGGATGGTGACCCCATGCTGGTTGTCTTGGATATTGAGTGGTCGTTCCCACTCCTTGTATGAATTGGTATGTTCGTCGATTTGCGATTCGTTGTTCGTATGCCAAGGGAAATGTTCGCCAGTTGGGTATGTTTATTGAGATCTACTGTATGTGATTGATTTGTCGTTCTGAGAATGTTATTCTTTCGTATATCTGTTTCTGTGGTTCTGTGTTGATCGTGTTGGAGTTTACCATGTGAAGGTATTCTCGATTTTCGTTGATCGTTCGTTGGTAATATTGGATTTTATCACGTTGATGATATTCTCGATTGTGTTTTGACCTCGGGTTGGTCATATTGGAATTTATCATGTCGATGATAAATTCGGTTGATTGTTGATCATTGTTGGTGATCATCTGAGCATTCGGATTTTGTGTTGATGTTTCGGGATTCGTGTCGTTGTTTTGGGCAGTTGTTTTGCAGATGTATTGTGTATTATTCGTCTTATCGGAATTGGGACTTGATTATGGAATCAGGCAGACAGGATTTGATTCGGGCACATTGTTTCATCCGAAGATGATATATTTTGTTGAGACTCAGAGAATTGTGATCGTAAGCGTATTGAGACTATACAGTGAGATCGCTTGCTAGTATCTCAGGAGATCGTCGACCTGCGTATTTGTAAGTATGCTCGTTTGGTTATTCGGTGATGACGATAATTGATCGTTGTCGTGATGGTTTTGGGATATTTTGGGTTGAAAGGTATGTTTGTTTGTTGTATGACGGATTGCAAGTTTCGAGGACGAAACTTATTTTAAGTGGTGTAGAATGTAATATCCTAATTTCTACTCATTGTTTGATATTATTTTATCCGAGTTATATTGTGCAGCGTGGAATGCATGCAGTAGGGATAAAATAAATAAAGAGGCGAGATGTCGATATCGGTATAATTGTCGTATCAGTCGTGATTACATTTGAGGATATCGTGTATCAGGTTATCGTACTTTCGATATAGAGTCTATCGTATAAGAATATTATTAGATTCAGTGTTTGTGTTCAGTGTGTCTCATGTTCGTTTTTGGTACGTCAAGATGTTGGACAGAAATTGCGGAAAATGGCTAAGTGTTCATTAGCGCACGCTCTTCGGGTGCAGTAGCGCACGCTACGAAGTATTGATAGCGTCGCTAAGAGGTTCGATTACGTCGCTAAGGAGGACCCCTAACGTGCGTAGCGACTTGCTGGGTTAGTTCGGAAGGTGACCGATAGGTAGGCCTGTGTTGATTTTTATATTCGATTAGCGCACGCTAACGTATGTTGGTTAGCGCACGCTAACATCAGATCGTCAATAATGGAATCTTAGCTTTCGGCGGGTGGACCCGGCCACTTGCGACGCGTGTCCAGATAAGGTCAGCAGGTGTTTGTCATGTAGGGCTAGCGCACGCTAAACCGTATGGCTAGCGAACGCTAATTCCAGATCGGTCAAAGGAATCCCGATAATCGCGGATGCTTTCGGCATGTGGGGGCACGAGTGGTAGGTGTGTACTGTAGCAAGTCAACTTCGGATAGCGCACGCTAAGGTAAATGACTTGCGTACGCTAAGCAGGATGTTTTACGTACGTTAATGCATGGGCATTACGTACGTAAGCTAATTCTGAAGCGGCGGTAGCCTGCAGGCTTCGATAGCGCACGCTAACAAAGTCAGTTAGCGCACGCTAAGGCGGTAGCGCACGCTAAACATGAGATGTTAGCGCACACTAATAATGAATATTATAAAAGGGGACAGAAGGGTGCTGAGAAGCATTTCGTCATTTTTTCTTCTTGCAGTCGAGAGAGAGAGAATTGGGATATATTTGACGTTCCCTAACACTGTATAATGATAATCTTTAACAACATTAGATTAAGAGCTTGGATTCAAGCCTTGTCCTTCAAGTTGTTCATGATTCTTTGGATGGAGTTCTAGTGTTCTTCTTTTTGGTTCATCTAAACCAGGTAATCTTCGTATTCCTTCATTAGTGGTTCGTTTTTCTTGGATGATTTCATGCAAGGAGCATGTTGGATAATCATATGATGATGTTATATGAGATTCAATGGAATTTTGATAAGAGTTTCGGATGTTAGTTAAGATTCTTCATACCATAAGGATGTTGATTCATTTAACCCGATCTAAGAAGGATTTCTGAATCTTGGTAATTATATTGGTCGATTTAGATGAGATGAATCATGATACTAGGTTGAATTCCAGATTTAGCATGATACAATCTTTGTTATCGAGTCGGTTTTATTGTTGATGTTGTTATTGATATATGGACATTGACATGATCATTGTGATAATTATGGGGTCGTTTATCTTCAAGAGATATGGAGATTTGTCTCCCTTCATTCGGATTCGTAGTCACAATATGTGAGTCGATGTTTGGAATGCATGCCACTGTACAGCATTAGCGCACGCTAAGCTTACTAGCTAGCGCACGCTAACGGGACAACTTAGCGCATGCTACGTTATGCGTTTAACATGCGCTAAGTAGGCAGACAGTGCAGTATTTTTTGTGTTTTGATTATGAATTCATGATGGTCTGACTTGGTTGGTTCTGACTGTGTTTATTCGAGGTTGTGTTGAACCGTTGAGTTCGATTGGTTAGTTTTGTCGGTTGTTGATTGTTATCGGATATGTGTTATTTGATTTCTTCGATAGGTTGAGATTATTGATCGGTGATTATAACCGGATATTGCGGTCGTGTTCGAGTATGTCCATTGTATTGCTTTTGATCGGGGCTGAGGAGCTCGTAGACAAAGGCAATGTGTTCGGCAATGACTTCGTGGTATCGGTATCGAGGCAAGTTATTACTTGCTCAGTTATAATATTTAATGAATGGTTTCAGTTTCATTTCGTTTATAATGCATATAGCGATGATTATTATTGTGAACTCTGGGTATTCGGATCGCATATCGTTCTTTCGATTCTGGGAGGTAAATCATAATGTATATGCTTTAGCTCAGTTATTGGTATGTTCGAGTATCGAGGTTACATTATGGTAAAGACGAGGATATGAGTATCTATAGTTCATTGTACGTTTGGATCGCCGAGCATTGAGGATAATCGTCGGTGATGATTGCACATCGAGGTTGCTCCCGAAGGACTCGGGGCAAGTATTCCATATTGATTATGGTTTAATGTTATTTATTTTGGTCTCGTACATTTTCTTTCATGTTGTCGAACATGAAGTCGTCCTAGTAAATTGTCATGTTGTCATGCATGTTATGTTGTTCATGTTGATGAACGTGTTGATTTGCATATGTGTATGCATATTGTGTTGTTTATGTTGTGTAAATAATCCGATGGGATTATGAGGATCTATCTTGGGCGCTGGATCGAATGTCCATCATGCGTTGGTTCGACGGGATCATCATGAGGATCTATCTTTGAGAAATTTGGATCGTTGGACGGAGTTTTCCACCATGCGTTGGTTCGACGGGATCATCATGGGGATCTATCTTTGAGGCGCTGGATCGTTGGATTACCAGTATTGTGTTGATGGAATCTTGTGAATTCGCATCATTGATTTTATCATGTGTTGTTGTTCATATGTGTATTGTTGGTTATCCACCTTATGCTGATCTGATAGGATCAACAAAGGGACCTATGCTGAGGGCGCTGGATCGTCGGATTTCCATTGAGTATACATCATTGTTATTGTTGTGAGCATATTGACGTGGTCATATGAGTATGCATTTGTAGGTCTTGTGTTAGGACCGTGTTCGTATTGAATTGATCTGATCTCGGATTAGACTGATATGATGTCCTGGCACATCATATCTCGAGGTATGTTCCGTATTTCCTTGGTATTTGTCTTTGATGGACAATCGGTTATCGTTTTGGGATTTGATGATGTTATTCGACGGATCGTATTGGTCAGTAATGGTATATTTCCATATCGTGAGTTGGTGATGATAGTTTGAGAATCTTGAGTATTGTTTGAGGTACAATACAAATATTATGTTCGAGTTTATTGGTTAATCGAGTACGAGATGTGAAATGTGATAATGGTTATTCTGATGAGAATTACTTGAGTAAGCAAAGTTATGGCGGTAAGATTACGCTGGTCGTATTCTTATGTTGTATTCTCATTGGTATGTTATTATTAATGTGATGTGACGGTTATCATTGTTGGATATTATGGTTGACCCCGTCGTGGGATTTCTTTTTAGGTTCTCGGAGTATCGAGCTTGTAGCGGTCGTGAAGAGATGAGCTTCCCGGAGGATACTGGCTAGGACATGTTGTGTGCATTGAGTTTCTTGATTGGTTCTTGTATTCCGCTGCTAGAGTTTATGGTTGGTCTTTTTCCGCTGCGTGAGTATGTTGAAATGCTCTTTTGGTATCTAGTAACTGAGGTTACTTTGGAAATCGTTTTCTAAACTTTTAAGTGTCGGCTGTTTGGCCTTGCGATTTCAAATGAGTTTTTACGACGGTTTTTGATAAATGGATTTTATAAGTCTTTGTGATTTTTTAAAGATAGTACCGTCGTTGTCCTCTTGGGCATTTGTAAATGTTTGCGAAAATTTCTTTTAGCCTTGTGGGTTCCATCTCGGGGCCCACGGCGCTGTAATATTTCCGGTTAAATCTGGGGGTGTTACACGAAGAACGACGACTGACCTCAGAAATGAGGAACACAATCCATAAAAGGAGATCCGAGAAGTTCTTCAATTCGAAGGTCAAAGAAAGAAGGTTCCAGGTGGGCGATCTCGTCCTCAAAAAGATCCAGACCCACACAGGTGTCTTTGGTCCGAACTGGGAAGGCCCCTTCAGGATATCTAAGTGGCTAACTAAGGGAGCCTACGAACTTGAACACCCTGACGGCACTCCGGATCAATATCCCTGGAACGCCGTACATTTGAAGAAGTACTACCAGTGAAAACTTTGTATTCAGTTTCAACTACCCAATGTACAAAGAATATAATGAGATTTCTTCCTATCCCATCTATTCTAGCGATCGCCCCACCAGGCATATCGTATACCGTCGAGGATCGTCGTTCAAACATGGCGATCCGAGGTAGAAACAATGCAGCCATGGTCCTGGAGGTCAATGGAACCGACAACTTCGCCCATGCAAGGTTTCTTTGGGCTGAGATCGCCCGCCCTTCGTTTAAATGCGAGGCCGGCATAGCCGAAAGACCCTCCAAACTAATCTGCGGACACATTCACACGCCCTCAAGGTACATCATCTAATATGATGTACCCGGACAAGGCGGCGCGTCCCTACCCCTTCACAACGTATACCGTCGAGGGTCGCCATCTAACATACCCGAGGTAGAAAAGTGCTAACAAAGCCGCAGACGTAGAGTCGAATATACCGACGACGCCTCATGCAAGGACTCCTCCAAACCAAGACCGCCCGCCTTTCGTTTAAATACAAGGCGGGCGTAGCCTAACGGAGGACCCTCACAATAAAGTGAGTCGCGGTAATATCCCTCGCACACAAAGACAAGGTTGTGGAGGTCGGTCCATCGAACTCCGCGACCGTGCACGGTTCCTCAAAATTGGCAAAACTGAAGATAGCTCACCAGACATACTATTTTTGTTCCCTTACTTACAATAAGTAAACAAAAACAAGGGGGCAAAGGAGGGGAGCTAATCCTAAATGCGATCGGAAAGAAGGAACCGTACCCGATCGGCTTCGTTCAAACACACGCAGGATGATCGGAATTGTTCAACAATATTTACATGTAAGAATTTCCAAACATGTCAATACATTCAACATTCAAACAATCGGTCGGGCGAACAAGACATCGGAAGCAATCATACACACACTTGTAAAAATTCGCATGCAAACATTCAAAGGCGATCGTACATAAAAAGAAACAGGTGCGAAAAAAAGGAGTGTTTTATTCATTATCAAGGAGTTCATACAATACAAAGCCCGAAGGCAATACAAAGAAAAAGCAAAAAGTTACAAGCAAAGGAAGACAAAGAAATCTCTCAGGGTCCCTCCGACTGGTCTTCGCCCCCAGGTGGCGGATCGGCACGCGCTCCCCCATCGGCCTCAGGATAAATGAGTTTATCCGGAAAAGGATACCAACTCAAGTCGATCCCCAAGTTGACGAGGTCAAGGATCGGCAGGGAAAACTCCGGATGCAAAGGGTGCTCGAGTGCATAGGCCTTGAAGCTCTCCATCATAGGACCGATCTCGATCCCTACCTTTTTGGCGGCTCGGACAGCGTCGGCGTAGGACACATAATAGGCGAACTCGCCGACGAGTGCCACATTGAGGTAGGGATCGGTCTCGATCGCCTTTAGCTGCCCTCTCAACTCCGTGGTCATCTTCTCAGCTTCCGCTAGCTCGACCACCTTGGCGGCCATTTCTCCCTTAGCCTTCTCAAGCTCTCCCTTTGCCTTCTCCAGCTCGCTGTTGAGCCGATCCACCGTCGCCTTCAGCTCGGTCCCCTCCTCCTGCGAGGCCACATGCATCCGGCGATCTTCCTTCTCCTTGTCGCGGAACCGATCGGCCACTTCCTTGGAACGGCTAAGCTCCTGCTTCATTCGATCGATGTCCTGCTTGGCTCGTTTGGCCGTCTCTAAGTACTCCTTCTCCATAGCCTGGATCCGGTTGGCGAAATCAACGTTTTGGTTCCGAGCTGCCTCGAGATCTTGATGGAGGCGAGCATTAGAGGGCCGCTCCTCGTAATCCTTGGCGGATTGGACGGCCATCGTCGCCGCCTGGAGAGTCAGGGCGATGGTCGCCTGCATGGCATCTCCAGATCGCCGATGAGCGATCGCGTCAAGATCGGTCGTCCAAGCCTTAGGAAGAGAGGCGATGGCCTTGGAGACATAGGAAGGGACATCAAGGGACTTCTGCGGAGACTTGCTCGCCAGGAAGTCCAGCACCATCGGCGAGACGTCTGGATCAGCAAGACGGACCCTGCAGCACAAACAAAAAGAAAACAAAGGAGTAAGTATATACCTTACTCAAATTGCCTAACTCGGAAAAATCAATCCGGTCTTACCTGTTGACCAACTCGGGGTCGCGGCCAAAATAGGGCTTGCTCCGAGAAGTTTCAGCTTCGGCGATCCCCGCATTTTTCAAGAAGCCGGCCGAGGACCTGGAGCCAGACGCCGAGGGCCTAGGACCAGACCCCTCCACCATCGGAACGGCAGAGATGGGGGGAGCGGCGACCGGCGGCTCCAAGATAGTTAAGTCTGCCTCAGCTGTCGGCAGGGACCCCTCCGGCCTCCGCCTCTTGCGGTTGCGCTGGAGTTGTTCCTCCTCCTGAATTTCCGGCTCGGCGACTGGCACCACAGGGACGGGGTGAGACGTCGTCGCAGCAACACGACCCGTCTTCTTTCCCTGGTGAAGACGACCGATGAGACTAGGGTTAGACATGGCGATCTCTTGCGGTGGCTCGGCGAAGCGGGGAAAATGAATCTCTATCAAAGAAGAAATTCAGACCAAGTTAAGCATCTATCTCAATCAGGCGATCGCCATGCAGGAAGAAGAAGTAAAATTTATACCTGGAACTTTCAGATGACGTGGGAAGCGAAACAATCGAGCCCCCAACTGATGAAGTTCGTGACCGAGTGAGCGAACGTCTATGTAGGAATCCGGCAAGGCACGAATTCGCTCCCAAACAATCAAGAAATCAAAGGGGAGATCGCCGATCGCTGGAACAAGGGATCATGCAAAAAGGAAACAAAATTAGATCAGTCCAAGACGTATCCGATCAAAGGGAGAGTTAAAACCCTTACTCGGATTCCTCTCCTGAAAATTGGTGGGGATCTCCAACTCTGCCTCCGGCCTATCACTCGACGCCGATCGCCACGCTCCGCCGACCTAGCACAATTTTGCCAGGTCGCCCCGGGTCTTGTTCGGCACACCGAGGACCACTCTTCCCATTCGACCTTGAATGTGATTACCGCCGACCGACCCTTTCTACGCAGCCAGTTTGAAGAGATAGTTCATTTCCATCGCAGAAAGGAGACGGAACAATCGGTGACCGCCGAAAAGTGTCAGAGTACAGATGATCTATAGCCAGGCGTTCGACGTCAGTTGGAGCGGCGCTAAATTTCAGGCAATCAGTATATGGGATATGGCGAATGATAAGGGGAACCGCAGGCCGGCCTCCATAATCATCTCATTAACGGCGACCAGACCCTCGGGAGATTGATCGGCACGTTCGTTTTCCGAGGGCACATGCATTGAAACATCAGAAGGAATGTGATATTTCGCCCTCCAGCGTCTCAAGTCTTTCCGGGTCGCCGAACTCCGGATCTGACCAAGAGTCCACTGAGACGGGTCACGGCCCGGAACGCCGTCCGCTTCACATGTTCGTAGGGATGAGCGGCAGAATACGCTTCGAAATCAAATTCTGGACAGGGTCCGGTGATCCTATCCATGAGCCTAGCAAAATCCATATAGGCGGGGCCGACTACGCTATCCTTTTCCCAAGACAACCGCACTAGTTCATCTTCGTCCACCGGCGAACCCCCTTGCTACGCCGTCGCCGCAGATCTCGCCACTTTGGCCTTGTTGAAGAGCTCCTCAAGTTCTGCGGGTGCAATCCCTGCACGAATAGCCTCAACGGCCGTTTCCATATGGAGTCCCACAGGAATTTCCTCCCGGTCCGGCGAAGCCACGGCGGTGGAGGTGCTTCTGGCCTCGAAGGTTTTAGATCCTCCAGACATGTTCTAAAAAAGTAAAGGGGAAGAGAAGATTTATGTTCTTACCTAAAAGGAAGGGCAGTCGGCACAAGGGTCGTCGGAAAAATTTTGCAGAGTCTCGGCTAGAAAGCAAGGAAGCGTGAAGAGTAGAAATGAAGAAGCCATAGCCCCTTTTATAGACAGGAGCATGGGTCTCTTTGCAAATAGGCAAAATCCCGAGGGTTGGAGTGCAACCGTCGGGGGGGGGGGGGGGGGGGGGACACATTAAATGCAGCCCTCGAAACTCGCGTACGTGTCTTTTCGAGGGCACGCCAGGCGACAGGACTGACAAACCGTCGGACTCCCCCAATGGTAGCACGACGCGTGTCCTTGCAACGTTTCGAGAGCCCGCCTTCATTTCCCGCTGCTCCCAGCGCAAAAGGAGATCGTCCAAATTTGAAATCAGATCGTCCTGACGATCGTCCTTGCCATAAACAAACAAGCTAATCGTCTAAGCACTGGCGATCGCCAACAGTGCCACCTCACCCCGTGTTTTCAACATCGAAGCGAGTTGGGGGGCAATTGTTGTACGGCGATTTATACGCCTCGATGGCGATCGGCATAATGATCTGAGAGCCAACCATAGAAGACATACTCTGGGCAAACACCCAGCAGTCGGCACCCACGGCGATCGTCTTTTGGTATCTGGCGATCGTCTATGATGTCCAACCAGAGACGATCGTCTCGTGCCACGTATAAATCCAACATCCGTCAAAGTCGTCGAAGACCGAATCTTGGACGGTGACCCACGTGCAGATCCGCAAAAGGCTCCGACAGATAAGACCTTTGACCCCATCCTGTCACCTACCTCACCTACCGACAGGGCCGCCGAAAGGTACAAAGTGGGTCCTCCCCGGACAGCGACTCAGGACGCGTGCAGGCTTCCCATTGGCTCGCACATCTGGCCGCCAGTGGCAGCCTCAGACTTTAAGGGAACAGCCCCACGTGACGGGATGATCGGCCATCTTATTATAATATAGAAACGGCGGTCGCCCGCGATCGCCGGAGAGGTCCCAACAACCTTGTCTCCTATAAATAGGAGGCTCACAAACAGTGGTTGAGGCATCATTAAATCAGCATCAAAATAATCATCGTGAATACAGTGCAAAACATACCAAGAGAGATACATTCTCATACACTGAACATCAAAACCAAGAACTCACAGATCTCCCTATCTGGTTCTTCCGGCAATCTACACGCTTTACAGCTTAGATAACTAGAAGTCTTTACACTCATTGTAATAGATTCTAACATTAATATTTGTACTCCACAGTATATTTATTAATAACATCTCGCGAGAGCATTCAAGCCCAGGACTAACAACCCCGACAAATCTTGTGTTATTTATTTTCTCACGGAAGTGTTCTCGTATTTGTTTGTTACTCGATAATTCCAGCAATACTATCTCCGGATAATATTTTGGGTAACAACAGAGTAGTTCGATCCAATCGCCGGTGCATGGGGTCAACCTCAAAATGCAACTTAGTGGGCAAGTAGCAGTCTCTACTGAATACCAAGAGAGAATTCTTTCTCCTGTAAGTGAGCAGGTAAATTTCCTATGCGATTAATGGCAAATGAGATTATAAGTCTTTGGCCAAAGCATTTACAGCTAGTTGTATTTGATACACGAGAGCTCGATGATCTCAGTTTGCATTAACAGAAAGCATAGAGTCAAGTTACAGTAGGGTTTGACTTTACCATGACTCTAATACTTGACCGGGACATATGATTGAAGGGTTTATACGTATACGGTATTCACGACATAATGGATTTGGAATGATCCGATCATTCGTTCTTAGTTGGGTTACGGTACGAAGCACCAGACTGGCTAAGTGTTACTCGTGGCTAAGACAGACCTACGGAGTTGCGCACAAGGATATTTGATGGATAAATATGTATTTATTATCTCTTCATTAATATTGGATATTAGATATCTAATATTATTTATTTGATAAATCATGCGGTCTAGTGAATTGAAATTAATTACCGGGTAATTAATTTAATTTATAAATAATGATTTCTTGGAAATATATTATTATAATTTTACATTTGATAAAATTAATTAATTAGATTAATTAATTAAGTATAAATACATTTGGGATAAAACGAAGTGTATTTAACGGACTAGACACGCGAATGTCCGGTACACGAACCGAGTGGCTCAGCTCATTTTCTCACCTAAACTCAAGTGGGCCGCCCTCTCTCATGCTTGGAAATTCACCATGTGTTGTGTGGGGTGTGTTAGTCATATTTTACAGAGTTGAGGACAAAATGCATGAGATTTGGAATCTCATCATTTTGATATCACTTTGTATTATATATTGAGATGTCTTTCACACCTCAAACAAGAGTTGAAAAAATACACACCCACCAATACTTGATCAGCCGTGAGTTCACAAGGTAGGAGGAGAAAAATTTATTTTCTTTTTCTTGTACATCTTTGAGAGAAAGAAAGGAAAGAAGAGAAGAGAAGAAAAATACCATATCAATTCGTAGCCGTGTTCTTTGAGAACGAATTGATATTTTATTTTTCCGATCAATATCCGACGCGTGATAACGTAGAAACATTCGGCATTTTCGATGTTGGATCATTCAACAACCTACAACGAATTGGATTCGTGTTCGTGTCGGTAATCGGGAAAAGGCTTGCTTGGGTTTTTCCTTCGAAGATTATATTATCAAAAGACTATGAGGGTAAGTATTCTTTGATTATCTTTCTCATTATTTATATTCGTTTATATGATGATTGATCGGTCCATTTTTTGGGGTTTGGTTTTATCCGGTTGGACCGGTTTATTTTCCGTTGCGTATTTTGTTTTTAATCACCGAATCCCAACATCCGGAACATACTTCCTCAGCTGAGAGACGTGAAATACACTATGCACATGACTCAACGATGGAGGTAATGCCAAACGGTACGCCAATTCGCCAACTCTCTCTAATATCTCGAAAGGTCCAATATACCTCGGACTGAGCTTCCCTTTTTTCCCAAAACGGAAAACTTCCTTCGACGGAGACACTCTCAACAAAACATGATCTCCCAGTTCAAACTCCAAAGGTCGACGCCTAACATCCGCATAAGACTTTTGTCGACTCTAAGCCGCCAACATCCTCTCTCTAATCAATTCAACTTTCTCCCTCGTCTCTAACATAAGATCCGGCTCGGTGCCAACTAGATCGGACGGATCATCCCAACATATCGGTGATCGGCAACGTCAGCCATAAAGTGCCTCATACGGTGCCATCTTAATCGACGCGTGCCAGCTATTATTATACGTAAACTCTATTAAGGCCAGATGATCCTCCCAGTCACTACTCCAGTCTAACGCACATACGCGTAACATATCCTCGAACGTCTGAATGGTACGCTCGGATTGCCCGTCGGTCTGAGGATGGAAAGATGTACTCAAACGCAACCGTGTCCCCAATGCTTATGTACCGTCTGCCAGAAATGCAATACAAACCAGCCATCTCTATCCGAAATAATAGTTTTCGGCATACCATGAAGTCTCACTATCTGCGCGATGAAAACACGAGCCAATTTTTCTGGACCCCAAGTATTCTTGATGCCCAGAAAATGTGCCGACTTAGTCAGTCGGTCCGCGATCACCCACACCATATTCATTCTGGTCTTCGTCCTCGGCAAGTTCGTGACAAAATCCATGGAGATATCTTCCCACTTCTATTTTAGGACGGGAAGTGGTTTCAACAATCCGGCTGGCTACTGATGCTCGATTTTGACTTGTTGACAAGTCAAACACTTAGACACAAACTCAACTACCTCATTCTTCATGTCATTCCACCAGAAATTCTTCCTCAAATCTTTATACATTTTACTCGAGCCCGGATGGACTGGGTGAGGTGACGCATGAGCCTCCCGCATAATACTCTGCCTCAATTCCAAGTCGTTAGGAACACACAGCCGACCTCGGAATCTCAAAACAACATCCTCATGTATCACGAATCCCAGGGCTTTCCCCTTCCATACATTCTCTCGAAGTTGAATAAACATCTGGTCTTCCAACTGTCCCGATTTAATGTCGTCGACTAGAGATGAATAAATCTCAAGAGTACACAACTACCCGAAACTCTCTGGTAGTACAATCTAAACGCTCAACCTCATCCACTCTCACTGGAGTCCTGGCTGGGCCGTAAGTAACTCAAGCGCCCGAAGCGATACCGATTTCCGGCTCAAGGCATCTGCCACCACATTTGCCTTGCCCAGATGGTAAAGGATCATGAGGTCGTAATCCTTAATCAACTCCAACCATCTCTGCTGTCTCATGTTTAGCTCTTTCTGCGTGAAAATGTACTTCAGGCTCTTGTGATCGGTGAAAATCTGACACGACGAGCCATACAAGTAATGACACCAGATCTTCAACGCAAACACAATTGCGGCCAACTCAAGATTGTGGGTAGGGTAATTCAACTCGTACGGTTTCAACTGACGGGAAGCATAGGCAATTGCCTTCCCGTGCTGCATGAGTACATATCCGAGCCCTTGGCCCGAAGCATCACTAAAAACTGAGAAACCCTCATTACCACTCGGTAAAGCCAAAACTGGAGTGGTCGTCAACCGTTTCTTCAATTCCTCGAAACTCTTCTTTCTCTCATCGGTCCACACAAACTTCTCTGACTTCTGTAAAAACTGAGTCAGCGGTCGAGCGAGCTTAGAGAACCCCTCGACAAATCTACGATAATACCCGGCCAAACCCAGAAAACTATGGACCTCCTTCATGTTTTTGGGCGGCGCCCAATCCAACACTGCCTCTATGTGGGTCCACACGAACACCCTCGTCCGAGATCACGTGGCCGAGAAACATAACCTCCCGCAACCAAAACTCACACTTTGAGAACTTCGCAAAAAGATGCTGAGTTCGCAAGATTCCTAGCACGATATGCAAATGATGTGCATGCTCCTCCTCGCTCCTCGAGTAAATCAGGATATTGTCGATAAAAAAGACTACACACTTATCGAGGTATTCGATAAAGACTTTGTTCATAAGCTGCATGAACACGGCTGGGGCGTTGGTTAGCCCGAAAGGCATAACCACAAACTCGTAGTGGCTGTATCTCGTTCGAAAGGCCGTCTTCGGAATGTCGGAGTCCTTCACTCGGAGCTAATAATACCCCGATCTCAAATCAATCTTCGAAAATACAGTTGCCCCTTGCAATTGGTCAAACAAGTCATCAATCCTTGGGAGCGGATACTTGTTTTTGATAGTCACCTTGTTCAACTCTCGATAGTCGATACACAGACGAAGTGACCCATCCTTCTTCTTTACAAATAGGACCGGTGCGCCCCAAGGCGAAGCGCTCGGTCGAATATACCCCATGTCTAGCAACTCTCCCAACTGTTTCTTCAACTCAAGCATCTCGGTAGGCGTCATACAGTATGGCGTCATAGAGATCGGTGCGGCACCCGGCTCTAATCTCACGATCCCCCATGATGCTATCCCCACTGGGCAGTTTAACAACAAATGATTCACACGCAACTAGGCAATCAACATGCAGACGACGCACACAATCCATAGATATGAAAGAATGCATAGCACCAGAATCGAATAACACGGAAACAGGATGGTCAAGGATGTGAACGGTACTTGTAGCCACCGTCGCGTCGGGATCTCCAGCTCATCTCATCTCATACACACGGGGTGGAACAGACCCCGCACTAGAAGCTCCCCCTCTAGAAGGCTGCCCACGTCCTCGGCTTTTACCAAAACTCTGATGTGGCTGAGAAACTGCTGGTGCCTGATTCACGCTCGATTCTCCCGCAGCTGGGGATGATATCTGAGTAACTGGTGCTCGAACTGCATCCGTAGAATACTTAGCACGATGTCCCATCCGACCGCAAGCAATACACTGAATCGGGGGCCTGTCACACTCACTCATCATGTGGCCGGGACGACCACAGTTAAAGCAGCTAGGACCACGAACGGAACCAGTAGGAGCAGACTTAGAACCATTTCCTCGCCCAAATAACGGGGACTGATTCCCGAAGACTCGCAAACCAGACTGACCTTCGGATACCCGCCAGACTTGCCTCCCGAAAACTGACCGGAGGTCTTCTGTTTCTTTCCTTCGGTTGCCGTCTCTATCGCAGAAAACGACATCTCATAAGCCATTGCCTTGTTTTGATAATCTTTCAGAGTTGTACATCCGAGACCAGACATGTAGTGACGAACCCTCGGCTTCATCCGCATGTCAAAGTGGCGGATCTTGTCTAACTCGTCTTGGACCTAGTTTCTCACATAATAAAGATGTTGGTTGTATTCCTTGATTGCTTGCGAAATCGGAACATCATGGGGTTAGCCTCAAAGAAGGCTCGGGTCCTCCCCTTTTTAACTGGCCACGGATAAAATTCGTCCTCCATCAGCTCTCGGAACTCTGCCCATGTGGCTGCCCGGTTACACGGTTTCACCGCTTGCCACCATGTTGCCGCCTCCTTGGCGAGGAAATATTGAGTGATGGGTACCTTCCTCTCCTAAGAGCAGTTAGCCGCCTCGAACACTTTCTCCATCTCAAATAATCAATTCTCCCAACCGGAAGGGTCGGAAGCACCATCAAACTGCGGAGGACGCATACAAATCACGTCCTGAAGTAGCTTATCATTGCCGGATCCAGCAGGCGTGTTGGGAAAACAAGAACCCTGTATCGAAACAGCCGGGATATTCAATCCCTGTATTGAATTATGTTGATAAAAGGTTTTGACATATATGCCAATCCTCAATACAGTAAAGGAAACTGTATCGAAGAGTTGAAGTGTCAACCTGTATCGAAGAACTGTCTCGAATCCAGCATATAGTGGAACCCTTCAGTACAGCAAAGCAGTGTTATAAAGACCAAGTATAGAAACTGTCTCGAATCACTAATACAGTTATCTTCCATACAGCTCTCAGCAGGACAAGAAGGAATCTTCAGAAGTCAAGTCTCGTTGAATAAAGAAGTATTTAAATACTCAAGGATAAAGCATTTAAATACCGTCAGTCAACAGATCTTCAAATCCCGCTAAATCCGAATCGTGCTTTTAATCCCGTTGGAACGGAATCTTGCTCAACGGATACATCTCAACGGATATATTTCAGAGACTATATATATCTCATGAAGGCATTGAAGATCAGTTACCGAAACCGAAATCAATCAAAGCTATCAAAGTTATCATCAGAGCAAAATATATCTCCAAGCTTACTGCAACTCAGATAAAAGAGATATACAGTGCTCATCATCTTGAACAACACTTCATCAGCTAGAAGCTCATAAAGTCAAAGCTGTTATTCATACTCTGTTCTATACTTTGAACAAACCCAGATCAGCCCTGTGTGGACTGAGGAAGACGAAGCTTCAGAACTCTGTGTGAAGAAGTCAGTCAAGCTTTAGCTCAAACCAATCTGTGTGAACGGTTGAAGCTAAGATCTTTATATCAATCTGTGTGAACGATATATTTATTGTATACTGTTATAATTATGTAGTTGTGTATGTAGTAATTATAATAAACATTTGACTCCTGTGTGGAGGACCAGTGGACGTAGAGGGGTTTACTTCGAACCACTTTAAATACTGTGTTATTTACCTTTAGTTTTTACTGTTTTATTTATTGTGATTATTTAAGTATACACTGCACACCAAGTTGCTGTATCCACAGCAACTTACTGTATCTAAGACTTCCGCTACGCACTCAGATTTAAAATCAGTACAGCTTGTTGTTTAAACTACTTCCCAAGATGTATCCAGTATACTTAGTGGCCAACAAGTGGTAGCAGAGCGGTTGATTCTAAAAAGAATCAGTCGTATTTTTAACCGAATCAGATCCAAAATCACTTATTCTTTAAAACAGTCTCTTTCATTTCTTTACTCTCACATGGATACATCAATGATCAACAAAGTGCCTATGTTCTCTATTAACGAATTTGATGATTGGAGAATTAGGATGGAGGCTCATCTTGCAGCAATGCACAAAGAGATGATTTTTGTGATACAGGATGGCCCTATCAAGATCATGAAGGTAAACACGGCCGCAAGGATTGAAGGCCAAGCCCATGCTGAGATGCTCGAGAAGGATCGCGAGCAATGGACCACAGATGAAAGAAAGCGAGCCAACCTTGCCAATATGGCTAAGAACGCGTTATTTTCCACCCTTGACAAAGGCACGTTCTCGAAGGTAAAGATCTCCAAAACAGCCAAGGAAATCTGGGATAAACTCAAGTTGATTTGTGAGGGAACTGAGCTCTCAAAAGAAAACAAGATTTCAAAACTGACTCAGCAATTTGAATCTTTCGAAATGAAACCAACTGAGATACTTGAGGAACTTGACCTCAGATTCACTGGTATTGTTGGTGAACTTGAAGCGTTGGGCAAAATTTATACCCAAAAGGAGAAAAATTTAAAAATTTTCAGATCTCTCCCAGCCCGATGGGACATTAAGACCACAGCTATGCGTGTGTCTTGCAATCTTAATGAAATAACTACTTTTGATCTCTTCTCTGACCTCAAAGCTTTTGAGTATGATATTGTGAAGAGAGAAAGTCAAGAATCTCCTTCAAAGGTCACAAGACTAACCGTATCAAGTCGTCGACACGGCATGCCTAGCTCGTGAAGCCTAGTCACAAGAATCTTGTGATGACAACGACATCTGTCTCAAGATGAAATGGCGCTTCTCATGCACAAATTCAAAAAGTTCATCAAGCGAGACTCCTACAGCCCAAACCATCCCAAAAGGTAAGTACCAAAACTTCATCCGGTAATTTTAACCTGTGTTATAATTGCAGGAAACCAGGGCATTATGCAAATAAATATCCTCATCCCAAAGTTCAAAGGTTGCCGGAGGCCGAGCAACAAGAGAGAGATGAAATAAGACGTGCTTGGAAAAACAAGCTCAAGGCCCTGATTGGAGAATCAGAAGCCTCCCCCACACCATCCAAATCTGAAGAATGTCTTCAGGTGGTCACTGAAAGTGATTCATCTGATGATGAGTTCGATGATAAAGCATATATGTGCTTTATGGCCAAAGACATTCCGGAAGGTGAAGATAGCGATGATGAGGTAAGTTCAACCTCAGCTATTCCATCAAATGCATCTCATACTTTTGAAAACATGATGAATGAATTTAAAAATATTCAAAAGGCCCATGAGACATTGAAAAACGAGAATATACAGCTCCAACTGTCTAACCTAGAGCTGAAAGATGAAAATGACTTGCTGAAGATAAATTATGAAAATATGTCCCTTGACTGTGAAACCAGCAAAGTCGATTTTGAAAAACTCATGGAGAGCAATCATCAACTTGCTCATGAACTAAGTGAGGTTAAAACTCACGACGAGAGCAAGACAAATGATTTGGTTCTACTTCAAGCCAAAGTCACAACTCTCGAAAAATGAGAAATTGAACTTGAGACCACTCTGAAATCGTTCGAGAAATCGTCCAAAAGAATGGAAGAAATTCTGAGCACTGGGCAACATGCTCATGATAAAAGTGGCTTAGGATACAGCTCATGTTCGAACAAAGGGCAAACTAGTACAGTGTTCGTCAAGAGTGTGGAACACATTCCAGTATCGAAAGATACCCCTAGTCCCGTGAAGGAACCTGCTGCACCGTGAAAACCGAAGGCTGCCATTCCGCCCCCACAATCCTATTCCAGACAGCGGAATCATAAGCCGTTCCAACCTGTGAAGCGCACTCAACAGCATGCTCCCCGAGCATATCAACAGCGTCAAGAACCGTTCAGAAGGAAGGCTGTATCCAACTACCAAAGGCCCGCACGGCAGTACTATCACTACAGCACGCCTAGGTATTGGATACAGGAGCCCCGTTATCCCTCGAGACAGCAAGTGCCCGCTCAGTATCATCAACAGCGTTGGGAATCCAACTGGAGACCCAGAAGGCAAGCTGTTAGGCCAAAGAAAATGGCTCCACCTCCAAGACGGCACTCGTACTGGATTAATAATAATAACCCTGAATTTTTCATGCATAATAATTATCATGGTTACAGCGACTACGGATATGCCCCTCGTAGATATCGCAACACTGTACCGAGTATGACCTATAGTAAACCAATTGCTGCCAGGAAAACTTGGGTACCTAGAGGAACTAACAATCATGGACCCAAAAATCAAAGGGGACCTAAATCTACTTAATTTCTTTGTTACAGGACATTCTAGAGGAGGATACCTGGTACTTTGATAGTGTATGCTCTCGGCACATGACCGGAGATAGAAGTAAGCTATCAGATTTTGTAGAAGGTCGCGGTCCAAAAGTTCGTTTCGGTGATAAATCGAAAGGAAGAACAAGAGGGAAAGGAAACCTACTTGTCGGTAAATTCAAAGTCACCGATGTTGCATATGTTGAAGGCTTACAGTACAATCTACTTA
The DNA here is from genome assembly GCA_033398695.1 of Orobanche coerulescens. Classification (NCBI taxonomy): domain Eukaryota; kingdom Viridiplantae; phylum Streptophyta; class Magnoliopsida; order Lamiales; family Orobanchaceae; genus Orobanche; species Orobanche coerulescens. The sequence continues at coordinate 68,493,262 of CM065801.1, forward strand.
GTATCAGCCAGTTCTGTGATAAACAGTTCTCGGTGAAATTCTATATAGATCGATGTAGAGTCGAGAACATCCAGACCAAAGAAGTTGTGCTTACAGGAAGCAGATCAGGTAACATGTATATTGCTGACTGGAAGCCTATGAGCTCCTCAATTCCATGATTTGTTGCCAAAGGCACTGCAGATCTTAGCTGGTTATGGCACAAGAGGATGTCTCACGTCAACTTCAAGATGATCAACAAGCTTTCAAGACAGGGAATGGTTAGAGGATTGCCAAATGTGTCATTCAAGAAGGACAACGTCTGCGGACCATGTCAGAAAGGCAAGCAAATCAAGTCAACTCTGAAGAGCAAATCCTACCTTTCAACCCAAACAGTGTTGGAAATGCTACATATGGATCTCTACGGCCCTGTAGACCCAGTAAGTTTGGGAGGTAAGAAATACTGCATGGTTGTTGTTGATGATTATTCCAGGTATGCTTGGACAATTTTCCTTAGAAAGAAGAAGGAAACAACATCAAAGCTGCCCAAGCTCCTGAGAAAGTTGCAAAATGAAAAGGCATTGAGTATCGTGTCCATTCGTTCCGATAGAGGTACAAAATTTAGTAACCGCTTTATAGATCAATACTGTTCAGAAAATGGGATACAACACGAATACTCAGCTGCTCGTACACCTCAACAAAATGGTGTTGCCGAGCGAAAGAATAGGACGTTGAAAGAAGCAACAAGGACAATGATCGCCGCAAGCAAGTTGCCACAGCGTTTCTGGGGTGAAGCAACCAATACAGCATGCTACACTCAAAACCGCTGTATCATTAACAAACACCACAACAAAACAGCATATGAGGTATGGAACAAGAAAAATCTGTTAGTTTCATATTTTCACATTTTTGGATGCAGGTGTTATGTGTTGAATAATGGGAAGGACCAACTTAGAACCTTTGATGAGAAATCAGATGAAGGAATATTTGTAAGATACTCCTCCGTCAGCAAAGCTTACAAGATCTTTAATAAAAGGAAGCTGACGATCGAGGAATTAGTTCATGTAGTGTTCGACGAACCTCACCATGAACCTACAGGAGTAGATGATGTTACCCAAAACATCCAACAACTCTCTATCTTGGATCCTCCAACTCCCATAGAACCTGTCGTTGATTTAGAAATCAACCCCGCAGCTGTAAGAATCGACGTGGATGAAGCCGATGCTATACAAGCTGAAGCTGTATCCACAGAAACTCTCGATACAGTACGGGACCCTGAATTAGAACCCGACCGAAGATGGTTGAGAGATCACCCGTAAGAGCTGATCATTGGAAACATAAATGATGGTGTATCTACTCGTAGAAGAATATAGAGTACACAAGGAAATGTACTTTGTGCACAAGAAGAACCAGATACTGAGATATCACAGTTTCCTGAATGGAAATCTCAATCCGAGCTTAGAAGACTCAATATGTGCACCATCGCTGTATTCTTAGCTCAGTCCGAACCTGTTTCGACCATAGACGCTCTTAATAATTCTCATTGGATAACATCTATGGAAGAAGAGCTTAATGGTTTCGAAAGAAACAATGTATGGTATCTTGTACCCAGATTATACATCAATCGGTTATAGGAACCAAATGGGTATTTCGAAACAAAAAGGATCGAAATGGACTTATTATAAGGAATAAATCCAGACTAGTCGCACAAGGCTATAGTTAGGAAGAAGGCATAGACTATGATGAAACCTTCGCCCCTGTAGCCAGACTAGAAGCCATTAGGATATTTTTAGCCTTTGCCGCCCATAAGAGCTTTATTGTATACCAAATGGATGTCAAGAGTGCATTCTTGAATGGAGACATTGCCGAAGAAGTTTATGTTGAACAACCACCAGGGTTTGCCAACACAGACGGTATCGACCTAGTATACAGGCTAAGGAAAGAACTGTATGGACTTAAACAAGCCCCTAGAGCCTGGTACGAAACCTTGTCCCAGTATCTAACTGTTAATGGATTTGAGAAAGGTGCTGTGGACAAGACCTTGTTCAAAATACAGGAAGGTGATGACCTTCTTATGGTGCAAATATATGTAGATGATATAATTTTTGGTTCAACTAACCTTGCTTTATGTCAAAGGTTCTCTCATCTAATGCAAAGTAAATTTGAAATGAGTATGATGGGGGAACTTAGTTATTTCCTAGGTTTGCAGGTAAATCAGTTGCCTACAGGTATTTTCATCAACCAGGAAAAATACAGCAAGGAGCTTCTCAACAAATTTGGAATGAACACTTCCAAACCATCGTCAACCACCATGAGCACTTCCGTGCAAATTAGTGCTAATGAAACCGGAAAGCCATTTGACCAATCACTCTACAGGAAGCTGGATTGGTTCGCTCCTGTATCTAATGGCTAGCAGGCCCGATATCCAGTTTGCTGTTGGAGTGTCTGCGAGGTATCAAGTAGCACCTAAGGAATCACACTTCAATACAGCTAAACGAATCCTGAAATATATTAAAGGAACAGTCGATGTAGGACTATGGTATCCTAAAGAAGGCGGATTCGATTTAGTTGGATACAGCGACTCGGATCTCGGAGGTTGCAAGCTAGATAGGAAGAGTACAAGTGGGACTTGTCACTTTCTTGGACCTAGACTCGTTTCTTGGTTCACTAAGAAGCAATTGGCTAACTCTCTTTCCACGGCTGAATCATAATACTATGCTGCTGGTAGTTACTGTATGCAGATCCTTTGGATGCAGCAACAGTTGTCAGATTATGGAATTGAAGCCAGAGAGACTCCAATCATGTGTGATAGCACGAGTGCAATTGCAATAACGCACAATCCTGTCCTGCACTCGCGCACTAAGCATATCAACATGAAGCATCATTTTATAAGGAATCATGTCGAGAACAAAGATGTTCGCCTTGAAAAAGTTCATACAGACATTCAGTTGGCCGTCATCTTCACCAATCCGCTCGACACAGCCAGATTCAACATGCTTAGACAAGATTTGGGAATGCTACAGCCCGACTCCCTGTAAGTAATTTACTGTTTTTACTCAACAATTGAGGGGGAATGCTGTAAGACCCAAGAATACAGTATCCAACGTTAATTATCTGTACACTCAGAACCGTCTATACAGCACTGTAGTGAACAAATACCTATGATTCCTACAGCTGACGTGTGCAATAATTAAGGGGGAATACTGTAGGACCCATGAATACAGCATTAATCCAAAAGTTGCTGTATGGAATTTAAAACCTATATGTACCTTTTTAAGGGGGAACGCTGTATGGACGAGGATACAGCACATACTATAGGATTTCGATTCAGTATATATATATATATATAATATTATATTGTTTCATTTTAAAATGATTTTTGTCCACCTGCCCTGTTTTTATGTCAAACGTCATTTACATTAAATGCCTTACACGACATCTGGACAACTGAATCTCAAAAGCCGCGATGTTTTAAATTGTTTAATATTTTAAAACCGCCGTTTCAGGCATTTAGGGTGACACAAATGTCAGAAGTGGGACCCGCTTACTTTTTAATGGATTAGTGTACCAGTTACACTCAGTCCATCTTAACTGTTGATTTCAAAAACCGGTTCCCATACCTTCAAATCTGACCATTCGTACTCTGTGAAACCCTATTTCACCGCCCACTATAAAAGGACTGATACTGCCATTAGAGACTGTTTACGCTTTCTGCAAAAATTAAGAGTTCTCAAGCAAAAACAGCCTACATAGCTTTCTGCATTTTACTGCAAATTTCGTGCATTCTTCTTCACATTTTCTTGAAAAATCATCAATGGCTGGACAAACATCTTCTCCCGCACTCAAGAAAACCGCAAACATCATCGATGGATGGATCTTCTCAAGATCTATTGTCATTGAATGCCTTCTCGCTGAAACCAATGATGTCGAACCCATGGAGTACATTATCACTCGACTTCGTCAACAAGGCCTCTATCGCCTTGGAAGTCAAACTGCTGACAAGTATGATGTTCATCTGGTTGAGGAATTTTACCTCAACGCCGCCGTATGCTTTCTGTCGCTGGCCCAAGGAGGTCACATTGCTGACATAACCATTACCATTCAAGGAGTTGAGATCTGTGTTGATAGCGATCTGCTCCAGAATATCTACAGGCTACCTGCTGATGGCCTGACAATGGATCAACTTGAGACGTTTGGGTCTCAAGAGCTGATAACTAAGTTTTATGGGCTGTTCAGCGGCTCAACTGTTGTTGACATGGTTCAAACCACCTGTCACAAAAAGAATTTTTGTCTGCCTTATGTGTATTTACATGACTTTTGCTGCAGGATTATCGAGAATCGAACTGGTGCGTTCGAAATGTGTACTAATCTGAGATTCAGGATGATGGTCGCAATTCTGACCTATGAAAAGGTCAACTGGTGCCAGATAATCCTGAAGCGATTGCAAGAGGAAGTATGCAAGCCTGCCACCCAGAAGAAGTCATTTGGTTTAATATTAAACCATATTTTGACGAAATGCGGACTGTCGCAATCCGCCGATGCAAAGAAGAATAGCTCCAGGATATACCTAGGAGGTGTCAAGCCTACAACGTATAACCAGAGCACTATGGTCTGCAACCACCCGAAAACCAAGAGTATGCCAATTTTTGCAGACCCAAGGGATGTATCTTTGAAGTTCCAGGACTTGAAGTCTTCAAAGAAGAGGAAAAGATCTCACAGCAAGAAACCCATTGCTGGTGAGAAGCCAAAGAAGAAACTAAGGAGGCTTTCTAAATCCACCAAGCCCTCCGAAGAAGTTTCCACAGTGGCGCAACCCACTGAAGAACAACCCTAGGGCCCAACCCCTGTGCAAGAGGTGTACACTACTGTATCGACAGTAGATCCTGAGCCTTTGGCGGCTAGGACGGATGATGGGACATCTGCCAACGAAAAAGACTCTAACGAGTCGGCTGCCCCTTCGGAGCCAAACGCTACCTCTCCTATGCGGGATTCCACACCCGTACAGGATCAATCTTCCTTCGAGGCACCATCCCCTATAAGGAATCCCACTTACCTACAGGATCCCACACCTGTAGAGGAATCCCTCGCTACAGCGGATCCAAACGCTGTACGCAGTCCCTCCCCTGACACCATTATTCACAAAACCCTTCTCTTTGTTCAGATCGACCATGCTTACGAAAGATTTCTGAAATGGAAAGGCTACAGGCTAGCTCCGTATGACACATTATACAATTGGAGCGAATGGAGCCAAGAAGAAAGATTTGTATCAGAAGTGACGGATTCAACAGAAATTGAGGCCCTGATCTGATGGGACAATCCCTTCTGCAAAGAACTGATTGAAAGCCATCTTCTGCAGAAATCTGACGCAAGGAGGAAAAGTAAAGATAAGTCAGAGGACTCTCCCCCAAATACAAAAGACGACAATGAAAACGACTCAGACGACGATGACGATGCTTTACAAGCTGGTCTGAGAATGAGTTGTGAAGAGGCTCAAGATAGAGACGCCTCTCCACCAAAGGATGACGAAGGGCCGTCAACTCGGAGTGAGCCCCCTTCGCCACAGCAAGAAAACATTCCCGACGATGAGGAATCATTCCCTCAAGTCGAGGAAGAAGGAACAGTTTTGGAACAGGCACCAGAGCCTGCCGCCGCTCAAGAAGAAGAAGTTGTCACTGAGAGACAACAGGAGGAATCAGTCCCTCCTGTATCCATGTCTACCGACGAACCTTCGCAAAAGGAGGACACTACACCCCCTGCCGCCGAACCAGAACATGCTGCTCCCGCCCCTTCAACCGTGGAATCCGAGGACGGTCATATACCTAAGGATGACCAACTCACTTCACGCCCAACCGTGAATCTGAGGAGGTTGAACAGATCCGAGGATTTTGCCCAACCGGATTCTCCAAGCACAGCCGCTAGAAAAGAGCGCCTGTGTGCTCTTGGTCTTCAAACTATATTCATCCAGGATGCAGTGAATGCTCTGTCTTCAGTTGAAAAAGCCTTGAATTGGATGCATACTTCTGCCGTGGAAGAGATGGCCACCTTACAACATGAAGTTTCTCGAGTAGTCGAGGCCTTCGTTATATTGGCAGAAGTATTCAAACAAGCACTGAAGATCATGGAAGATAAGCAAGAGCAACTCCTGAAAGAAGAAAAAACCAAAACACGCATTGCTGAAGCCAAGACCGCATGTGCTATGATCGAAAACAGTTCTCAATTGCGAGCCCACGAAAAATGCATCAAGGACATGTCACAGGCACTTTTGCTCCCTTGTAGAAAGAATGACTAACATCGAGACGAAACAGGATGCTGCATTAGATTTCCTAGGACGTCTTGATGACACCAAAAAGGGGGAAGAAGCAAGAGAAGCTGCAAGGAGAATTAGGCTACAGTATGAAAGGGAATTTGAGGCCGCTCAAGATAGCATTACTGCTGAGTTAAACAAGCTAGCCCCTCCCTCTCAGAGTTTTAAGATTTCAGGCTCCCGACCTGAATTTCTTGATCCAAATGTCCCGTGGCAAAGCTTAATCCAGAGACCTTCTGAAATTCGTCTGCCGACCAACCGCCATCCAACTGCCGATGAGGTGAAGCAATGGAGGAAGAACGAACTGATGAGATACTTTGTTAAACTCATCAGGGAATCCGCCATCTTCAAGAGCTACAAGACTTTAGCGGAGGCCGCAGATAAATTCACGAAGATGCTAGAAGAAGGAAAACTCCCTCTCCAGCTAGATATGAAAAGCAAGCACAGAAGAGGAGATCGGCTCACCCATCCAGAAGACTGGATTCTTGCCTTTGACAAATCCTATGAAGGAAGAGCTATATACCAGGATCGAGGCAACGATTCCCTACAGAACTGGTGGCGTGGAACCGAGAATGATCCAGGGAGAAAGCCATGGAGACATGCGGACTATAGATAGGAGCTGAAATCCTTGTATATTATTTTTGTTTGTAATTTTTTCTTCGAAACAGCAAACCATGTACTCAATTTGTTTTGAATATCACTAAAAGTGTTTGTTTGTCTTGAAAGATTACAACTCGTAATCTACTGTGTTGATGTATGATTACATGACTTAAATTGTTTGATAACAATCTCAAGTATAGAAACTTGATTGAAAATTAAGCTGTACGAACTTGTCTACGAACAGTTCATAATTTCAGTTGTATGCTTAGAATACATTGTAAGATTATGCCTGCGCGCCAATCATAAGCTTAAGTTGTAAAAATTCTTAGCTGTATCGAACTCGCCTGCGAGCAGTTCATTAATTAGACTAAGTTGCTGAAAGACAGACCTTTTGACAAAAGACCAAGAAATCTGCCAGAAGTCATCAAGGAAGATTATTTCATGAAGAAGGTTTTGGCATCATCAAGAAGACTTAAATGTTAGAAAGTTAAGTCTTGGCAAATTGTCAAAAAGGGGGAAATTGTTGGGAAAACAAGAACCCTGTATCGAAACAGCCGAGATATTCAATCCCTGTATCGAATTGTGTTGATAAAAGGTTTTGACATATATGCCAATCCTCAATACAGTAAAGGAAACTGTATCGAAGAGTTGAAGTGTCAACCTGTATCGAAGAACTGTCTCGAATCCAGCATATAGTGGAACCCTTTAGTACAGCAAAGTAGTCGTATAAAGACCAAGTATGGAAACTGTCTCGAATCACCAATACAGTTATCTTCCATACAGCTCTCAACAGGACAAGAAGGAATCTTCAGAAGTCAAGTCCCGTTGAATAAAGAAGTATTTAAATACTCAAGGATAAAGCATTTAAATATCGTCAGTCAACAGATCTTCAAATCCCGCTAAATCCGGATCGTGCTTTTAATCCCGTTGGAACGGAATCTTGCTCAACAGATACATCTCAACGGATATATATTTAAGAGACTATATATATCTCATGAAGGCATTGAAGATCAGTTACCGAAACCGAAATCAATCAAAGCTATCAAAGTTATCATCAGAGCAAAATATATCTCCAAGCTTACTGCAACTCAGATAGAAGAGATAAACAGTGCTCATCATCTTGAACAACACTTCATCAGCTAGAAGCTCATAAAGTCAAAGCTGTTGTTCATACTCTGTTCTATACTTTGAACAAACCCAGATCAGCCCTGTGTGGACTGAGGAAGACGAAGCTTCAGAACTCTGTGTGAAGAAGTCAGTCAAGCTTTAGCTCAAACCAATCTGTGTGAACGGTTGAAGCTAAGATCCTTATATCAATCTGTGTGAACGATATATTGATTGTATACTGTTATAATTATGTAGTTGTGTACGTAGTAATTATAATACTCCTGTGTGGAGGACCAGTGGACGTAGAGGGGTTTACCTCGAACCACTTTAAATACTGTGTTATTTCCCTTTAGTTTTTACTGTTTTATTTACTGTGATTATTTAAGTATACACTGCACACCAAGTTGCTGTATCCACATCAACTTACTGTATCTAAGACTTCCGCTACGCACTCAGATTTAAAATTAGTATAGCTTGTTGTTTAAACTACTTCCCAAGCTGTATCCAGTATACTTAGTGGCCAACAAGGCGGAACCGGGTTGGCATTTGCTTGGCCGACCAAGACGGCCTGAGTCAGTAGCGTCATCTGGTTCGCTACTTGCTGTAAAATATTTGCCACCCCGATATTCTCATGAGCATTGACGGAGCTAGCAGACTGATCCTGGTGGCCTCCAGAACTGGGTGGAACATTGTTCGACAAGGATGGCATTGCCGAATCAGTTCCTGAGTTATCGGGCATGGCCGCCCCACCGGCTGCGCCACTTCCCCTACCGCGTCCGCATCCTCTACCAGCAGGCATTCTGAAAAAGTAACGAATAAGTACAGTTCAAACGCAAAACGCAACAAGATACCAAGAAAGGAATAGAACTGAACAACGTAACGAGTCAGGTTAGGAAAAACTTACGAGCACCGGCGTACTGAGATGATGGCGTAGCAGTGATACTGTTCAAAAATGACACTCAACTAGACCCAAATAACCGACAGCCTAGGTATCCATAAACCTAAGCTCTGATACCATATTCTGTAACACCCCCAAGACGATCAGGGCATATTACAGCGCCGTGGACCATACACTTTGGAGTCCACCAGGCTAACGCACCAAAACGACATACGACAAACGACATACATCATCGACAACAGACAATTTCTCAATCCACGACATTTAAATCCAAAGATTGAAATTTGACAATGCAATTTGACATCAAATCCATTCCCAAAATGGGTACACAAAATTAATAAATTCAAGAAAGAAGTACTCGAGTACTTAAGCAAATGACATAATAAGGAAATCCCAAAACAAGACACTAATATACAACCATTGAATAGAATCACGCCTGCCCATCATCCTCGTACGACTCGATGCTCGTTTGCTTCCATGACCTGTACCTGAAATACAAAATTATTTCCCCATTTAAGGAGTTAGCGACAACTGCTAGTGCAAGTACAATCCATTTGAACTACCATTCTAATCACATGAAAATATGTGCCAAAAATAATTTTAGAAATCATTTATATTCTGGAATATTTACGGTGCACAAGCACAAAACACATTTCTCCAAGAAAACAATTCAAAGTTAACCGTTGGTACGAGACTCACGACCACTGTACCTCGCAGAGCCCCGTCGGACATCCCTGGGTGGTTAACCATAGTTCGTGATACGCACACTCACGGCAATACGTATCCCTAGAGGCCCCGTCGGACCTTCCCTAGGTGAACATACACATATCCATCCATACAACCACGAAAAGCAATAATTCAAATACGAGAACGCGTAAACAAATGTAAAGCACTCGCCTTTGAGACATCTTCGAAGAATCAGGAATGAATAACGACGACGAATGATCCAGATGGAAAATGACAGTTCCTAAACGAAGGATTAACATAACTCAGTCCTAACGAACAACAATAATTGAATGGAATACGCCCATAACCCCGATTACAAGCTATGACAATATACGTTCAGTCGATACGGGCGAGGGTTTACACAAAATCTCTCCGAATCTATAATTCATGGATTAAACTCGATGAAATAGGATTATGAATCACCCAATAACAACAATTGGTAAGGAATAATACAACATACTTGAATAATTCGAGATTAATCAAGCAAAACCCGAAAACCCCCAAAATTAACAAAGTTAGGGTTCTAATCCAATTACCTCGGATTCGGATGGTGGAAGATGATTACTTAGAAGATTATATGCTCCTACGATCTCACGGTGATGAAGGATGAAGAATACACGGGTTTGAAGTGATGGAAATCGCCCTGGAGGTTCTGGTGTCGCCCGACGAAGAAAAACGAGAGAAGGGATGAGAAATGATGTTCTGACTTCTGCCCGCCGTTCTTAAAACAGCAGACTGTTACGGCCGTAACAAGGGCTGCATTACGTCCGTAACAAGTCCAATATTACAACCATAATGAATGGGGTGTTACGGCCGTAACACTCTACTGGACAGCAGTCTAAGAAGCTGCTGTCCGAACTATCCTGGACGACTCTGAAACCCGGACCTGCTATCGAACCAAAAATGTGGCTACGAAGTATATTCGATGACGAACCTAACCGTTACAAGAAAATACAATTCCGACTACCGGGGAATCCGAAATACGACAAAGAAGATGAAATTCCCTAAACTTATAGGAATTTACAAAAATGGCCCAAGTGTCCAAAAATCACGATACGACGTCAGATTGACAAACTGAAACTCACAACACGAACAACTCAACCATACGAACTTATGTAAACAAAGAAACAACGAAAATGAACGAGTTTTACGAGAATCGAACGTACATACGACAAAACACAACATAGAATAGATTTATGTTAAAACATCTCTGAAACTCGTTCAAAGGGAAAAACTCCAAGAATAAACTAGATTCGAAATGTCGAAATAGTTACAAGCTAGTCAATAAAAATAGACATACACCAAAAATGGAAATTGCTAAAAATAGAAAGGTGCGGATATTATAGTACACCCCTTCTGCAGGAGTCTCATCGCCGTCAAGGCATTAATCACGAACTTCTGGTTTCCCCTCTTTCGCCCCGTGAAAGAGTGCTCGGTGCCATCCTCGGCTAATATGGTGATGATTCTCGTGCGGTAGTTCATGATTGCACCATGCCGCTCGAGCTAATCATCCCCGAGAATCATACCCTCACCCTCAATACTCACAACAATAAGATTAGAGAGCTAATCTCTCTCACAAATAAACACAGAACGGTCTCGGACCTCCTGGTCACAAACGATCCTATCACCGCAAACGAGGGTGAGGATGTGATCCTCGGTGAAGACTTGCTTGACAGTCATCAAGCGATTATGAATTACCGCACTAAAGTTATCACTATGATAACTAAAAATGGTTCCAAGTACTCGTTCATGGGGCATAAATCGGGCCAACCTAAGTTGCTTATCAGCGCCATGAAGACCGTAAAACTCTTGAATAAAGGTTGCACGGGCTATTGGTATTATCCTTTGATGTCGTAAGGGGACGAAGTCGATTTCTCTTTGATTCCAGGTGTTCATGAGTATCCAGGCGTTTTTCCAGACGATCTTCCGGGATTACTGCCAGGTCAAGAGATAGAATTTTCTGTGGATTTAGAGCCTGACGCGGCTCTGATTTTTTCTAAGGCGCGTCATTGGATGGCACCTTCCGAGATGTAAGAATTGAAGAATCAATTGGGAGAACTATTGGAGAAAGGGTACATTAGACCGAGCATTTCACCCTGGGGCATTTCTACAATTGTGTAGATTGGTGAACTGATTTGATAGTTGTTGTTACGATTGACTGTGTGCTTGATGTTTGAAATAATGTGAATACTTTTTGTGAGAGATGTCGTATCCGGGAGCCTATGAGGGCGGGGCGTGTACTCCGGCCTGGTGTACGCTGCAATGAGCGGCTCCATATGGTTCATGAACACCGATGTTTAACCTGATGCATGTTCAAGGGGAGGCTCTTGCGGGATGAACGTCGGCGCGATGACATGTTCAAGGAGTGGCCAACATAGTGGAGTGAACGCCGGTGCATAGGTGTGCAGTGTAGGCGTCTAGCAGGATTATTGATAACGGATATTCGAGTGACGGCTAAGACCCCATTACCGAACAATTTTTGTAATTCAAAGTTCTTTCAACTCGTGTCACTCGGCGGAGACTGCGAAGCAAACGACCCTTGGTTCACATTCGGTTCCCTAGGCGCTGGGAAGGAAGCCTGGGCACCAAGAGTTCTCTCTCTCTCTCTCAGCACAGAAAGCAGCCTTGTGGCCCGGCTGGCCACACCGAGTACACGTCAGCAAAGGACTCAGACAAGTTCGACTGATGTGTCCCGGTCGGCCACAGTTAAAACACTTCACATCATGGGAAGGAGTAGTGGCAGCCCCGCGGAAACCACCAGCAGAATAAGCTGGACCACCACCAGCGGGAAAGTTAGCAGAGTGAGATTTCTGCTAACCTCCACCCTTGTGGCCCTAAAAATTTCCTACGGACTTCTGTTTCTTGCTCTCACGAGCCTCATCACTGGTCGTCAAAGACATATCGTATGCAAGTGCTCTACTCTGATAATTTTTCAAGGTGGTGTAGGCTAGCCCAGACATGTAGTCACGAATCTTCAGTTTCATCCGTCTGGAAAAGTGGAAAATCTTGTCGCTCTCCTCTCTAACTTGGGCCTTCACGAAGCCCAACTCCCGGTTGTAATCAGCAATAGCTTGGGAAACAGGAATATCCCGAGGCTGAGCATCATAGAAAGTATGGACTCTGTTAGGATTGTATACTGCAAAGCATACTTTATGCTTGTATTACCTAATTTCCCTGTTACTACCTATGAGAATATTAATTACATTTAATCACATGTTTTGCATATTAATTCACGTTATGGTTATGCAAATGAAATGTCTAATTATTTTATATTGTAGATAATGTGGTGTGTTAGTGTCACATGGAAGATCACATTATCAGTGCCTTATAAAATAATATAATAGTTCACAACTTATATAATTATTAGACAAATTATATAAAAGGTTGTAGTGTATGCTTGAGAATAGTTGATCTTGACTATTAGCATACATTAGCGTATTTGCATACGTTGAACTGGATCGAGGTGAGATACTGTCTTCTGTACTGACTGTAAGAAGAAAGTAAATCTCGGATAATTATCATTTCTTAATTCTAAGTATATAATATTTAATTGTGTATTTATAATACTTATTGCTTTGATTTACCATAGGTGAGAGTCAAATGATCGACTCAATAAGCCTCGTATCTTGGGCAATAATATTGTTTATATGACAATTATTATTATTACTAGAAATCGTGTCCCGACTCGTGCGGGTTGATGATGTCCCCTTGAGAAGCTCGATAATGATTATTATATTAAACCCTGCAGGTAGATTTAATTCCGATATAATAATAAGGTTCGAGTGGTACTACTCTTGGATAAGATATTAATTAATTAAGGCTGTCAGTAGCTTATAATTAATGGACATTCGATATCTTAAACACGGGAAATAATATATTTAATGGGGAGCCTAATTTTATAATTTGGGATTTTGGTAGGAAGTGCAATATCAACTTTTTAGTGGACTAAGTTGATATTAATAGATTCATTATATTAGGAAGAGTCCTAATAAGGTAAGATGAATTTATTGGGAGTCCTTTCATAATCCTCCTTAAGATCCCTACTAGTAGTCCAAGAGCCTATATATAGGACTTATGGGTGTTGGCCGATTTTATCATTATTCATACACAAGAAATTTCGATTTTTTCTTCTAAGTGTTTAATTGTGGATCTTGACTTGTGTCTTTGATTCCACAATTGAGAGAACACTTTAATTCTTGCTACATATCGAAATTACTTGAAGAAAAGAAAATCGAGAATTGTGAGGGATATTATTTCGGCCGATCCATAGAAGTCCAAACAAGATCCGGTAGCTCGTTGCCCACACAACGTCCGGTTCAAGGCGGATCATACTCTAGAAGATCTAAAGGTAGAAATACAAGGTGATCAAGATGGAAGTAACCAATACTCTTCAAAAGGTAATATCCTATGATCTTGTATCTAGATTAGGATATTTTATAATCAACATATTTAATTAATAAATAATAAATGATATTTAAATTGCTTATTAGTCTTAGTAATTAATTAATTAACATGCGTAAATAGATCTCATGCTCGTAGATGCGTAAAACGCGATTATCATCTTTCCCAAACTTCGCTTCCGCTATGTTTTACTTTCCAACAATTGGTATCGGAGCCGGATTTTTAGGTTTTTGCTATTTTAATTAATTTTGGTGATTAATTGATAGCAATTTAAATATTCATATATTTTGATGTTGGAATATTTTGCTAGATGTGTTCTTGCAGGTGATATGATCCAATTATCATGGTTTATATGAATGGTGTATTTATTTATTTATTTTTATTAATTATGCAATTGTTGGTTTGGCCCGTTTTGTTGAGGCATGTAATGGTTTTTCCCTTGAGAAAATTCACGGGTAGTTCTAGGTGGTTTTATTTTTCGTGTAATCTTGATGTAATTTCGATGTATTTTATTTCGTATAAAATTGTAATCGAATTCGGAAAAGACGGGATCACGAAGAAATAGAGCAGAACCGGATCGCCGGGATCATGGCGACGCGGCCGACAAGCGGCAAGCGGCTGCCAGCGGCACTGGCCCACTGCCGAAGCGGCTGTCGCGGCATTGCCAGTGCATGGCGGCTGGTCGGGCGATTCACTGGTTCGGGCCAGGTCGTCCAGTTTTGGTCCGGTCCGTTTTCGCCGCCGTTCGTTGCGTCCGCTGGAGAGTCGGAATTTAAAATTAATTTTTTTATGTAATTAATTTTACATAAAAGTGAAATTTTAATTTTGGAAATCCACGGACTGGCCGGGGAGGAGCGACGAGATGCTTGATTCAGTGGGAGAGATCGAGTCGAAGATTTTCTCGGATTCAACTCAAGGAAGAAGACCATGATAATTGGATAATTTAATTATCCATGCTTTATTTTTGTTTTTTATTGTTTTGATGTATGGCATGTATGGATGTATGCGTGATATATTTCCTTGCATGTTAGGATGAGAAAATTAAAAACCTTAAGGATAAAATAACTAAGTGATTAAATTGATTTATTTTTTAAAATAAAATCGAATTGGCCTCAATAATTAATTTAAATTGTGAAGTAATTAGCATGCGCGTTGACATTAGAGTCTTCCTCCATATCGGATGTGCTAATTATAGGTTCACTAGTTTTAAATTTCAAAATGATAACGTAAGGTAAATATTACTTTTTATGATAGGACCTCTCCATCTGTAGGACTATTATTTAAAAGATAATATTTTAAGGATGTTAAATTATGGTGTTCACTTAGGTGTATTAATTAATAAGCTCCCCATCGGAGTCTATGGTAATTAATACATGACCAAGAGGAACCAACTATTAATTTTACTTGTCATAACGTAATTTGACTAGATAGTAAAATTAAAGACGTAAAACTCTACTTGGAAAATGTGTGTGTAAACGTCCACACGATCGTGGCTTGCATGTGCGGATTTTTCGAGGTGTTGGTTGCTAGCATATATATTGTGTTTTGAGGTTTTTCGATATATTTTGCTATGCATTATGTGATGGATATTTTTAATTTTTATCTCAGATGTCTTTCAATCCACTAGCTGTTATTCTCAAAGAAAATAAACTTAATGACACTAACTTTGCCGATTGGAAAAGAAATCTTGACATTGTCCTGACTGCTGAGGGGCATAAATTTGTCTTAATCGAGGAGAGCCCTCTAGAACCAGAACCGGATGCCACTCCCGAAGAGTTGGATGAATTCCGAAAATGGAAAAAGTCTGATGAGATGGCTCGCTGTTACATTTTGGCTTCACTGACAAATGTATTGCAGCATCAGCATCAGACGATGGGCTCGGCCGCAGAAATGATGAAAAGTTTCATCGAGATGTTTGGTCATCAGAACCGGGCAGCTAGACAAAATGCAATGAGGGTATTGATGACAACCCAAATGTCTGAAGGGACTCCAATGAGGGATCATGTTCTAAAAATGATGTCCCATTTGAACGAACTGAGTATACTGGGGGCTACTATCGATGCGGAAATGCAGGTCGATATTATCTTAGGCAGCTTACCTGGAAGCTTTGAGCAGTTCCGCCTTAACTACAATATGAACCGTAGGACATATAGTTTGGCGGAACTTCTAACAGAGCTTTAGTCTGCTGAAGGTCTCTTCAAACAAGGTTATCATCAGATTCTTGTGGCAACCGGTGCTACTTCTTCTAAACCAAAATGGGGAAAGAAGAAGAAGCAGGTTGGCCAGAAGCAAGTGCCAACCCTTAAGGTGAAAAGCAAGGCTCCTCACCCCGAGGCGAACAAACAGCCAAAGGGAAAGTGCTACAAGTGCGGTCAGAAAGGACATTTTAAAGCGGACTGCCCTGTTCTTAAGAAAGGTATGTCTCATGCACTAGTAGTCAAAACATGTTTGGCAGCTTATTCTTCCACTTCGTGGATAGTTGATTCAGGCTCCACTGATCATGTTTGCTTTGACTCGCATGGTTTTCAGGTAACCAAGCAGCTTAGTGCGGGCGAGATTACCATCAACTGGGGTGATTATTCCAGGCTTATGGCTGTTGCAGTGGGAGTCGTGCAGTTGAAGATTAATGATAAATTATTAGTCCTAAATAATGTATTATTAGTACCGAATTTTAGAATGAATTTAATTTTGGTTTCTAAATTAAAAAGCTATGGTTATTCAGTTTCTTTTGATGATGATGCCATTATTAAGAAAAGAAGCAGTGAATATATTTGCAAAGTATTTTTAATGATGGACTATATTTCATTAATACTGCACAAACTCCTATGCATAAATCAGTTAACTCTTTGTCTAAACCTAAAAAGAGAAAAGAACCTTCAAGCATAAACCAAACATATATGTGGAATTTACGGTTAGGACATGTAAACCTTGGAAGGATTCAAAGATTGGTAGATGATGGCCCATTGGATGATCTCCAAGTTGAGTCATTTCCAATTTGTGAATCCTGTCTGGAAGGTAAAATGACCAAAAGGGTTTTTAAAATCAAGGGAAACCGTGCTCAGAATGTGTTAGAATTGGTTCATACGGATGTATGTGGTCCAATGAATATCCAGGCTAGGGGTGGTTTCGAATACTTCATCACGTTCATAGATGATTATTCGAGATATGGATACATCTATTTGATGTGACGTAAGTCTGAAGCCTTTGACAAGTTCAGAGACTTCAAGGCTGAAATGGAGAAGCGTTATGGGAAGAGTATCAAGTCACTACAATCTGATCGTGGTGGCGAATGCCTTAGTGGAGAGTTTTTGGATTTCTTGGCGAATGAGGGGATTTCGTCCCAGCTCACCGCGCCGGGAACTCCACAACAAAATGGTGTGGCTGAAAGAAGGAATATGACTCTTTTAGAAATGGTTAGATCAATGATGGGTTATTCAGATTTACCGATTTCGTTTTGGGGATACGCCTTAGAAACAGCGGCGTACATTCTAAACCTGGTGCCTTCGAAATCAGTTCCAAAAACACCCACAGAATACCCATAATTTTGATTTCTGGTAATTTCTTTTTTCGGCTGGAGTCCGTTTTGATGACTCGCTCGTGACCGTTTCGTCATTCTGAGAGTATTTAGTTCTGCACTTTTTGTCATCCGAGTTCGTTTCGGTGTCGTTTTGTTGAGTTCCGTGTTCTGAAGCGACTTTCCCGCGCTTGAGTTCGATTCTTGTGAATCTCGTTCGAAACTGTCGTTTCGGGTTTCTCGTAAGTTCATTTAACGTTGTTATACGTGTTGTGAGCTTCGGTTTGGTTATTCGCTGTCGTATCGTGATTTTTCGGACATCTGGGGCTGTTTTGTAATTTCCCAAAGTTGTGGGTATGTCGTCATACCCATTTCTGAGATGTTCTGTTGCTGTCTCTCTGAGTTGTTAGCGCACGCTATGCTTTGTGGCTAGCGCACGCTAAGTGTTGCTGTTAGCGCGCGCTAACGGGTGGTGCAGAAACAGTCCAGAGGCTACTGGACTGGGTTAGAACGTTGGTTAGCGCACGCTATTTGGTAACATAGCGCGCGCTAGGGTGCATTGGTAGCGCACGCTGGGGGGAGGATAGCGCGCGCTATCCGGTACTTCAGGGCAGTCTAGGAGCTACTGGACTGGGTCTGGGGGTCTCATTAGCGCACGCTAACATTTGTAACTAGCGCGCGTTAACTGTACATTTTGGCAGAACGCTTTGTTCTGATGCTTCGATAGCACACGCTAATCAGGTAGTATTAGCGCACGCTAAGTCAGCCCAAGATATAAACCGGATGCCATTACTCTTCATTTTTCTTCATTTATTCTTCTTCCTCCGCGGGTTGAGACGAGGGCGACTAGGGCTTGGGCTCCTGGCCGATTTCTACTCCATCCAAGGTGTTTTGGAGTATCCTAGGTGATTATAACATCATCTAATCCACTGTTCTTCACCGAATCAAGGTATTTTTCTTGAATCCCTAGAGTTGACTTTTTGGGAGTTTTGTTCTTGATTTCATTTTCTATCCATTTTTGACGAACCAATTGTTGTCAAATGATGTTGTTAAACATATCCTATGGATTTTATATCCATATTTCGGTTTGGAATTCCATTTTCATCTTTTGGTCGGTCGATTTGCGTTCTTGGCCGTTTGGGGGAAACCCTTGAACTTTCGTCATTTGTTATTTGAATTCAGCGACTTTGGGTCGTACTTTGGAATTCATTTTCATTGTTGTTATTGTTGTCCATAGCTTATTGTCGCGGGTTAGCATTCGGTGGAGTCGGCGGGTTCGTGGTCGGTTCGTGCCAACCTACTTCGGTCGATTCTTCGCGTTTGTGATTACTCGAGGCAAGTACCTTGCCCATACTTTTCTTGTTTTATGGATTCGATAATTAGTGATCGTCTCCTTGTGTTTATTTGATCGTTTGAATTTCACTTTCAAAGATTCGGTTTAGCCTTGTTAAAGGCTTGCTTTCAAAACGCGTGTGTTTTGTGAATGATGTGGTTTGAGAATGCCTATGTGAACTCTATGGATATGTTTGGTGTTGATGTTGCACTTGGTATTGCATGTGGGCGTATATTATTTCATTTCGATGCGTTGTGGTTTGACGTGGTGTTTTGCTAAGTGTTTGATGCCTCTGGGTGAATTGTTTGAATATATGTGTCGTATTGTGCTGTGTGTGAATGTATGGATGTGGGCGGGGCCTACGGTGGCACATGGCATGCGATCATGTGGCCAGGATGCAACAAGCGATTGGTCCAACCGTGAGAGCCTAATAAAAACTACGGTGGCACATGGCATGCGATCATGTGGCCAGGATGCAACAAGTGATTGATCCAACCGTGAGCGCCAAAGATGATCTACGGTGGCACATGGCATGCGATCATGTGGCCAGGATGCAACAAGCGATTGATCCAACCGTGAGATGTGTGTGATTTGTTTCGCTAGCCAGCTCGGGAGGGTCCTTCGAGGCCTCGAGTGGGATTTGTTGCTTCGTCCCGGTCCTAGGCGATGCGCGTGCGTGATTATGTTTTGTTGATTTTTATGTCCGTCGAGGACACATGATGTTGGGCTCTGGCCCTGTGAATTGTTGTCAGTTTTCTATTTGGGAAAACAAAACCTTTGGGCTGTGACCCATGTTGATTTTGGAAAGATAAGGATTCGGTAATCCTAAATTGTTTTTTATTAAAACTCTCGATGGCATTTTAAACTGTTTTACAAATTGTTTCCCTTTATTTGTGATCTTTCGGTTTTGGAATGTTTTACCCAAACTCTTGCCTCGGGAAGTACTTTTCGTTACGTTTGGATCTTTGAGGATTCCTGGTTATTGTTATTCGTGGAATGTGAATTGTATGGCTCGTATTTGCACTTCGTTCTTGCACTAGCAAAACAGTGGAGTTTTGCTAACCCCCGAGTATTCGGGGGGTGGATGTCTATTTTTGCATTCAGGTTTGGGATCATAACACAGGGTCGACACGAAGTATGATGGAAGATGAACAATACTAATCACACGAGGATCCGTATGAGGTCATTGGTTTAGTTGTAGTTTATTTTCCGCTGCAGTATTCTTTCCCGTTGTACGGGAGTATGTGGTATTCGACCCCTGCGTGGGCATGTAATGAGTTTGAGTTGTATGTATTTATTGAAAGACCAAATCGGTCTACCGAGTCATTTTAGACTTAAAGGCATTGTTGAGATGTTCTATGTTGTTACCATCCTGGTAGATCCTTGAGGAAAGGTTCTACGGTGTGTAATATCCCTGAGCGGATTGGGGATGTTACAGAACTGTGGAGTGGGCGTAAGCCCAGTCTAGGACATGTTCGGATTTGGGGTACCCCAGCACATGTGCTGAATAAGGAAGCTGATAAGTTGGCATCTCGTACAGAAGTACGAGTGTTTGTAGGATATGCTAAGGGAACGAAGGGTGGCTTGTTCTATAGTCCCCAAGATCAAAAGGTCATTGTTAGCACCAATGCCCGATTTCTGGAAGAGGATTATATGATTAGTCACAATCCCATGAGCGAGATAATTCTGGAAGAGCTGAGGGGCGAGACTCCGTCTATACCAATCGTGCAAGCGCCAACTAAAACTGCACCACGTATCGATTCTGATACTTTTACACCAACTCATGATTTGCCTCGTCGTAGTGGTAGGGTTGTTCATTAGCCCGAACGATTCATAGGCATGGGAAAGTCTTCAGACTCAATCCCAGGCGAAGATGAATCAGATCCCTAGACCTATAAGGCGGCAATCCAAGATAAAGATGCTGACTCCTGGCAAGTAGCAATGGAATCAGAAATGGGATCTATGGATTCCAATCAAGTGTGGGAGCTAGTAGAGCTACCTGATGGTGTACAAGCCATTGGGAGTAAATGGGTCTACAAGCGAAAGAAAGGACGTGACGGGAAGGTTGAAACCTTCAAAGCGAGGCTTGTTGCAAAAGGTTACACTCAGAAAGAGGGTATCGATTATGATGAAACCTTTTCGCCGGTAGCCATGCTTAAGTCAATCCGGATTCTTTTAGCTATAGCTGCACATTTGGATCTGGAGATTTGGCAAATGGATGTCAAGACTGCATTCTTGAATGGGAGTCTAGACAAGGAAATCTATATGCGCCAAGCATAGGGATTCATTGCTGAAGGAGAAGAGCACTAGGTGTGCAAACTTAAGAAATCCATTTATGGACTTAAACAAGCATCTAGATCTTGGAACACTCGTATTGACGAAGTTGTCCAATCATATGGATTCGTCCAATGTCCGAGTGAGAGTTGTGTGTATAAGAAATGCGATGGAAACGTGTTGGTGTTTCTTGTACTGTATGTAGATGATATCCTTCTGACTGGAAACAACGTGAAGGAATTGTCGGACGTACGGGTATGGCTATCTGAGCAGTTCGATATGAAGGATCTAGGAGAAGCAGGACACATCCTTGGAATCAGGATCTTTCGTGATCAGAAGAAAAGGATGTTGTGCTTATCCCAGGCATCTTATATCGATACAGTGCTGAAGCGGTTTAGCATGGAAAATTACAAGAAAGGTTTTCTACCTTACAGGCATGGAATTCAACTATCTAAGAACATGTGTCCTAAGACACAAAAGGAGATAGATGACATGAAAATGGTCCCTTATGCATCTGCTGTGGGAAGTCTCATGTATGCTATGCTTTGCACTAGACCAGATATCTGTCATGCCGTGGGTATGGCTGCTAGATATCAGTCAAACCCAGGACCAGAACACTGGATTGCTGTCAAGCACATACTCAAGTACCTGAATCGAATTTTTCATCGGACAAAGAAAAGTCCAAGTCTACTTCGGGTTATGTGTTTATCTTGGGAGGTGGAGCCATTAGTTGGAGGAGTGTGAAGCAGAAATGCATCTCGGACTCTAACATGGAAGCCGAGTACGTGGCAGCCTCTGAGGCAGCCAAGGAGGCAGTGTGGCTCAAGTACTTCCTGCAGGACTTAGATGTGATTCCTGATTTGCCAGAGGGTATTTCACTTTATTGTGATAATACTGGTGCAGTCGCAAATTCGAGGGAACCACGAGTCCATCAGGCAAGTAAACATATCAACCACAAGTACCACATCATACGACACTTCATAAAGGAAGGAGACATAGTTGAAGCCAGGGTTGCATCGGAAGATAATCTTGCTGACCTTTTCACGAAAGGCCTACCTTCAAAAGTTTTTGAAAGGCATGTGGAAGGAATGGGATTACGGTGTATGGCAGCATTGCTATGAGTATAAGTGGGAGAAATGAGAGACTATGTAATAGAGTAGTATACTTAAAAGCATGCTTTGAGTAAAAGTGGGAGATTGTTAGGATTGTATACTCCAAAGCATACTTTATGCTTGTATTACCTAATTTCCCTGTTACTACATATGAGAATATTAATTACATTTAATCATATGTTTTGCATATTAATTCACGTTATGGTTATGCAAAATGTCTAATTATTTTATATTATAGATAATGTGGTGTGTTGGTGTCACACGGAAGATCACATTATCGGTGCCTTATAAAATAATATAATAGTTCACAACCTATATAATTATTAGACAAATTATATAAAAGGTTGTAGTGTATGCTTGAGAATAGTTGGTCTTGACTATTAGCATACATTAGCGTATTTGCATACGTTGAACTGGATCGAGGTGAGATAGTGTCTTCTGTACTGACTGTAAGAAGAACGTAAATCTCGGATAATTATTATTTCTTAATTCTAAGTATATAATATTTAATTATATATTTATAATACTTATTGCTTTGATTTACCATAGGTGAGAGTCAAAATGATCGACTCAATAAGCCTCGTATCTTGGGCAATAATATTGTTTATATGACAATTATTATTATTACTAGAAATCATGTCCCGACTCGTGCGGGTTGATGATGTCCCCTTGAGGAGCTCGATAATAATTATTATATTAAACCCTGCATGTGGATTTAATTCCGATATAATAATAAGGTTCGAGTGGTACTACTCTTGGATAAGATATTAATTAATTAAAGCTGTCAATAGCTTATAATTAATTAATGGACATTTGATATCTTAAACACGGGAAATAATATATTTAATGAGGAGCCCAATTTCGTAATTTGGGATTTTGGTAGGAAGTGCAATATCAACTTTTTAGTGGACTAAGTTGATATTAATAGATTTATTATATTAGGAAGAGTCCTAATATGGTAAGATGAATTTATTGGGAGTCATTCCATAATCCTCCTTAAGATCCCTAGTAGTAGTCCAAGAGCCTATATATAGGACTTATGGGTGTTGGCCGATTTTATCATTATTCATACATAAGAAATTTCGATTTTTTCTTCTAAGTGTTTAATTGTGGATCTTGACTTGTGTCTTTGATTTCACAATTGAGAGAACACTTTAATTCTTGCTACATATCGGAATTACTTGAAGAAAAGAAAATCGAGAATTGTGAGGGATATTATTTCGGCCGATCCATAGAAGTCCAAACAAGATCCGGTAACTCGTTGCCCACACAACGTCCAGTTCAAGGCGGATCATACTCTAGAAGATCTAAAGGTAGAAACACAAGGTGATCAAGACGGAAGTAATCAATACTCTTCAAAAGATAATATCCTATGATCTTGTTGTAATATCCGCATTTTTCTTTCCCTTGTATTTTCATTTTCGGTGCATTTCTCGGTCGTAGTGACCCTCGTGTATCTTTCAGTGTATCTTTTCACTCACCTATTGATCTGATTCTCGTTATTGTTGCGCGGAACCACCGTTTCGGGGTTGCCTTGGATCTATTCTTCGTTATGATATGTTTTGAGATATTCCGTTTGATGTTTCGCTCATATTCCGGTGTTTTGGACCATTTATATTTCGTACCTAGCGCACGCTATCTTTTCTGCATAGCGCACTCTAGATGTCCCTTAGTAGCGCACGCTACGACTGCTTCGTAGCGCGCGCTAGAGAGCAGCCCTGGGAGTGGCTAGTGTGAATGTCCAGTACTGGACAGTTTGCCACTGGACTCGACTGATGCCCAGGTAGCGCACGCTATTGGTCGATAGCGCGCGCTACCAATACACTTTAGCGCACGCTACGTTTGGTCAATAGCGCGCGCTAACCGGATCAGGTGTGTACTGTCAGTTGCTTCTGGACTCGGCTGATGTCCAGGTAGCGCACGCTATTGGTCGATAGTGCGCGCTACCGAGAGGTTATTAGCGCGCGCTACGTTTGGATTAGCGCACGCTAACGGCCATAATTCTGGCTACTGGATTGGAGTTTGTTTCGTTAGCGCACGCTAACTTTGAGGATTAGCGCGCGCTAACACTCCCTGGCTATATAAACTAGGGAGTTGACCGAGATGAACATATTATTTTCATTTCTTCCTTCTCTTCGCGGCTAAGGCGATTTCGGGCGATTTATTGGCGATCTCTTCCTCCGATTATTTCAGGCATCCCCTACCTTGAGTTTTTGAAGTAGATTAACAACACCTACTTTTGTTCTTCATCCTCAATCCAAGGTAAATCTCTTAGAACCCTACTTTTGGGCGATTTGGGGGTTTTTGGATTCTCGTCCGATTCGTTCCGTTTTGTTGGTTAATTCATGATGAATATGATTAATCTTGGTAGTATCATTAGTTTTCCTACGGATTCATGGTATATTTTGTAGTTTTTACGGAATCGAGAGGGTTTGGTTGTGGTCCGCCCTCGTTGTTGTTTATATATGAATATACATGAATCGTAGGCGGGTTTTCGGGTGTATTTCATTTCCGTATTCGTCTAGAGTTGGTTGTGATTATGTTCTCCGAATCGTTAGGTTTGGTTCTGTTGGTTCATAGCGTTCGTCGGTGATTTTCCTTTCCGTTCGTTGCGTCGTCAATTATTCAAGGCAAGTATTTTTGGAAACCTTTATGCTTAACGTGAAATGGTAATGTATATTGTGTGTGATTGTGCTCACCCCAGGAGGGTCCGACGGGGCCTCGGGGAAATCTATGACTTCACTCTGGATTCATGAGTTTGTTTAGCTACCTAGCCCGGGAGGGTCCTTAAAGGCCTCGGGTGGGATTTGTGGCTTCGTCCCTATCCTAGGCGATGCATGTGCGTGATTTGTTTTGTGATATGGCCAGCCCGGGAGGGTCCTTAGAGGCCTCGGGTGGGATTTGTGGCTTCGTCCCGGTCCTAGGCAAATTTGATTGTGACTGTTTGTTTCCGGAAAAGACATGTCTGGTTTTGGTTTTTGAATGATATTGGTGCATGTACTATGAAATGTGTAAGCGATTGGTTTGCCTTGATTACTTGTACTAGCGTAATTGCTAACCCCTTTGGGGGACCAGTTGTGGGGAAATTCTTGTTCTGGATTTCAGGTTATGATCATCCGGACGAGCGAGAACTGGGACAGTACGAGGATGTTGGCCAGGGTCGTTGACATATGCATTTGGGTCATCTTATTTCTTTTGTCCACTTCGATATGGTTGTTTCCACATTTATAAACTTATAGTTTGTACTCGCGAGTACTTAGGCTTTTCATTTCGAACTCCGTTTGTATTACCTTATATTGCTACATTGTTAGTTGATGCTTAATTCGCCGGTTGCTCCGGGCGTATTCTTACTTGTTGTATCATTAAAATGTGTGTCCTCGCTAACCGAGATGGTTAGTCGAGTGGGGTTTTCTTGTTGTAGCCTGGTGGGTCCCATGTAGGGGTCCACGACACTGTAATATACTCTGAATATCTCGGGGGTGTTACAGAAAATGGTATCGGAGCACTAGGTTTATGGATACCTAGGTTTGTAGGTTATTTGGGTCTAGTTGTGTTTTGTTTTGCATATTGTCACACCGCTTCCAGCATCTCAGTACTTCCAGTGCTAGTAAGTTTTCTTATTCGTCCTTTGTTTTCTTACATTATAGTTCCACTTCTTAAATCGTAGTTGCTTTTTCCTCCCTTACTCATCATCGATATACCTCTGTTACTTCTTAACACCAGTATGGATGTCGGAGGAAACCGTGGTCGTGGTCGTGGACGTGGTCGTGGATGCGGCCGAGGACGTGGGGCAGCCGGTGGGGCGGCCATGTCGCATTCTTCGGGAGCCAGCAGTACTGGTGACCGTCACAGTCATGCTTCTTCTCAGGAGCACGCCGATCTTGGTATTGCGGCTGTTATGCAGCAAATGGTTAATCAGATGACGACGATATCTCAGGTGGTTCAGAATCCGGATCCGACCCATGCTAATCGGGGCAGAGCGGATCGCTAACTTCAGGATGTCATCAAGATGCATCCTCCTCAGTTCTCGGGAGCTTCAGACCCGATCGGCTGGGAGGGGTGGATCAAGGAGATATCTAAAGTCTTCGTTGCCACCAACTGTCCCGAGGATCGTAAGATCCCTATTGCCTAGTACTTTCTCATTAGGGATGCTACGGAATGGTGGGAGGCCGTTGGGCCCAAAAACCATGTTGCTTCGTGGGCCGAATTTCAGGAATTGATGGAGACCGAATATTGTCCGTGGCCGGTCAGACAGGCTCGAGTGCATGCTTTCTATGATGCTCAACCACGGGATATCCCCGTATCTCAAGCTATTGCCGATTTTAACAAAGAGTTAGGCAATGTAAAGACCCAAGTTGTCGAGGAAAGCGACAAAATTTTCCATTTTTCCAGGAGGATGAAACTGTCCATTCGGGACTATATGTCTGGGCTCGTCTGTACTACTTTGAAGGATTATCAGAGTCGAGCTCTTGCTTATTATATGTCAGTGACGTCTAGTGATGTGGCTCGTGAGAGCAAGAAGCAGAAGTCAGTCGGAAATTTTTCTGGTCCCAAGGGTGGAGGCTAGCAGAAATCTCAGGCTGCGAATGTTTCTACGGGAGGTTCGGCTCGTTTCTCTAGGAGTTTTCGAGGTGCCGCCGGAACCTCCGTTCGTGAACCCACATGCTTTAACTGTGGCTAGCAGGGCCATAGTAACCGGCAATGTTCTCGTCCAATTTTGACTTGTCATACTTGTGGTCAGTCGGGCCACAAGGCCCTCTTCTGTGAGCAGGTTAGACGGCTTCGTGAGTCCCGTGATTCTTTCCCAGCACTTAGAGAGCCGAGTGTGAACCAGGGCTCATTTGCTCCGCAACCTCCGCCGAGTGCCGGTCGAGGTAGAGGTCGGGGTCAGCCCGCTAGAGGAGGAGCTTCCAGTGTCGGCTCTGCCCAGCCGCGTATCTATGAGATGAGGAGGGCCGATGATCCAGCGGCCACTGTGGCGACAGGTACCGTTCATATCCATTATCATCCCGTCAGTGTGCTTTTTGATTCCGGTGCTACACATTCGTTCATTTCGTTGGGGTGTGTGTGCCATTTGAGTATCGATTGTTTGTCGCCCTACGAGTCTTTCATCGTTAAACTTCCTAGCGGTGGTAGGATCATTGGCGATCGAGAGGTCCGAGACTGCTCCGTGTTTATTTGTGAGAGAGCTTGGCTCTCTAATCTTATTGTTGTTGATATTGAGGGTGAGGATTTGATTCTCGGGGATGATTGGCTCGAGCGGCATGGTGCAATCATGAACTACCGCACGAGGATCATTACCATGCTAGCCGAGGACGGCACTGAACACTCTTTCGCGGGGCGAAAGAGAAACCAGAAGTTTGTTATTAACGCCTTCAAGGCGATGAGACTCCTGCGAAAGGGGTTTACTGGTTATTGGTGCTACGTCTTGAAGGTGGAGAATGGTGGAGTCGAGCTTTCTTCAATTCCAGTTGTTAGTGAGTTTCCTGATGTATTTGCTGACGAGTTACCGGAATTGCCACCGGATCGTGAGGTTGAGTTTGTTATAGAGTTAGAGCCGGGCGCAGCTCCGATTTCGAAGGCGCCGTATCGCATGGCACCTTCATAGATGGCCGAGTTGAAGAAGTAGTTGAGTGAGATTCTTGAGTCGGGGTATGTTCGGCCGAGCGCCTCGCCTTGGGGCGCACCAGTCCTGTTTGTGCGAAAGAAGGATGGTTCACTTCGTTTGTGTATCGACTATCTCGAACTAAACAAGGTGACCATCAAGAACAAGTATCCTTTGCCAAGGATTGATGACTTGTTTGATCAGTTGCAGGGAGCTGCAGTATTCTCGAAGATTGATTTGAAATCGGGGTACTATCAGCTCCGGGTGAGGGAGTCCGACGTGCCGAAAACAGCTTTTCGGACGAGATACGGACATTATGAGTTTGTAGTCATGCCTTTCGGGTTAACTAATGCGCCGGCGGTGTTCATGCAGCTGATGAACAAAGTCTTTATCGAGTATTTGGATAAGTGTGTCGTTGTCTTCATTGACGATATTCTTATTTATTCGAGGAATGAGGAAGAGCATGCCCGTCATTTGCGGACAGTGTTAGACATTTTGAGGACCGAGCGACTCTATGCGAAGTTCTCGAAATGTGAGTTATGGATGAAGGAAGTGATGTTTTTGGGTCACGTGATTTCGGCCGAGGGAGTTCGAGTGGATTGGCCGAGGGATTTCGGCCGCAGAAGATTGAGGCAGTGTTGGATTGGGCACCGCCCACGAATTTGAAGGAGGTTCGTAGTTTCTTGGGTTTGGCTGGCTACTACCGTAGGTTCGTCGAGGGTTTCTCAAAACTAGCTCGGCCACTTACACAGTTGCTCCAGAAGTCCGAGAAGTTCGTCTGGAATTACGAGAGAGAGTCGAGTTTTGAGGAGCTGAAGAGGCATTTGACTTCAGCCCCGGTTTTAGCATTGCCGTGTGGCAACAAGGGTTTTGCTGTTTACAATGATGCTTCGGGTCAGGGTCTTGGGTGCGTATTGATGCAGCATGGCAAGACCATTGCGTATGCGTCGAGACAGTTGAGGCCGTATGAGCTTAACTACCCTACTCACGATTTGGAGTTAGCAGCAGTTGTTTTTGCGCTCAAGATCTGGCGTCACTATCTTTTCGGCTCTGCATGTCAGATTTTTACCGATCATAAAAGTCTGAAATACATATTTACTCAACGGGAGTTGAATATGAGGCAGAGGAGGTGGTTAGAGTTAATTAAGGATTATGACCTCGAAATCCTTTATCATCCGGGCAAGGCGAACGTCGTGGCCGACGCCTTGAGTCGGAAACCGGTTGCGTTGCGAACGCTTGAGATCCTTACATCTTCGTCTGAGCTTCGGCGAGTTTTGATCGAGTTAGATATTGAGGTTTTTTTGCCTGGAATTGTTGGGCAACTTTGTACTTTAGAGATTTCGTCGTCTTTGATCGATGAAATTAAGCTGAAGCAGTTAGAGGATCCGATGATTACTCAAATCCGAGAGAACGTTCTTGAAGGAAAGTCTCCTGGGTTTGTGATTCACGAGGATGGCGTTTTGAGATTCCAGAGTCGACTTTGTGTACCGAACGACTCAGAGTTGAGACAGAGTATTTTGCGTGAGGCCCATGCTACACCTTACTCCGTTCATCCTGGTTCGAGTAAGATGTACAAGGACTTGAGGAGGAATTTCTGGTGGAATGATATGAAGGGAGAGGTCGTGAAGTTTGTAGCGAGATGTTTGACTTGTCAGCAGGTCAAAATCAAGCATCAGCGACCGGCTGGGTTATTACAGTCACTTCCCGTTCCGGAATGGAAATGGGAAGATATATCGATGGATTTCGTTACGAGTTTGCCGAGATCGAGGTCAGGCATGAATATGGTATGGGTGATTGTTGATCGTCTGACCAAGTCGGCACATTTTCTAGGCATCAAGGACACTTGGGGCCCGGAGAAGTTAGCCCATGTGTTTATCGCGCAGATTGTGAGGCTTCACGGTACTCCGAAGTCTATTGTTTCGGATCGTGATAGCCGTTTTGTATTGCACTTCTGGTAGGCGGTGCATAGGGCATTGGGTACTCGGCTGCGTTTGAGTACCTCTTTTCATCCTCAGTCTGATGGACAGTCGGAACGCACGATCTAGACATTTGAGGATATGTTGCGTGCTTGTGCTCTCGGCTGGAGTAGCGACTGGGAGGAGTATTTGCCATTGATCGAATTCACGTACAACAATTGTTGGCACGCGTTGATTCGGATGTCACCGTATGAGGCGCTTTATGGTCAGCGTTGTCGATCACCGATTTGTTGGAATGAGGCATCCGATTTGGTTGGGACCGAGCCGGATGTTGTTTTAGAGATGAGGCGGAAGATAGAATTAATTCGGGAATGGATGTTGACTGCCCAGAGTCGACAGAAGTCGTATGCCGATGTCCGTCGTCGACCTTTGTAATTCGAGGTGGGAGACCACATTTTACTAAAGGTGTCGCCGGCGAGAGGAGTTTTCCATTTCGGGAAAAAGGGGAAGTTGAGTCCGAGATTTATTGGACCCTTCAAGATTCTCAAGCGATTCGGTGGGTTGGCATACCGTTTGGAATTACCCCCGGTCCTGAGTCATGTTCATAGCATTTTTCATGTTTCCCAGCTGAGGAAATATGTCCCGGATCCTAGTCACATCATCGACTATGGGGAAATTGATGTCGCCGAGGATATTACTTTTGAAGAACGTCCCTTGAAGATTTTGGAGCATCGCGAGAAACGACTGAGGCATAAGACCATCACTTTGGTCGAAGTGCAGTGGTCGAGACATGGTGTCGAAGAGGCAACTTGGGAGACCGAGGATAACATGCGTAGTAGGTACCCTGAGTTGTTTGTTTCTTAAGTTTCGGGACGAAACTTATTTTTAGAGGGGTAGATTGTAATATCCGCATTTTTCTTTCCCTTGTATTTTCATTTTTGGTGCATTTCTCGGTCGTAGTGACCCTCGTGTATCTTTCAGTGTATCTTTTCACTCACCTATTGATCTTATTCTCGTTATTGTTGCGCGGAACCACCGTTTCGGGGTTGCCGTGGATCCATTCTATGTTATGATATGTTTTGAGATATTCCGTTTGATGTTTCGTTCATATTCCGGTGTTTTGGACCGTTTATATTTCGTACCTAGCGCACGCTATCTTTTATGCATAGCGCACGCTAGATGTCCCTTAGTAGCGCACGCTACGACTGCTTCGTAGCGTGCGCTAGAGAGCAGCCCTCCGAGTGGCAGTACTGATTCCAGCCCTCTGGACTGGAGGATTAGCGTACGCTACTTAGTCTAGCGCACGCTAATGTCGGGGGCTAGCGCACGCTGAGACGCCCGGTAGCGTGCGCTAGTATGAATGTCCAGTACTGGACAGTTTGCCACTGGACTCGACTGATGCCCAGGTAGCGCACGCTATTGGTCGATAGCGCGCGCTACCAATACACTTTAGCGCACGCTACGTTTGGTCAATAGCGAGCGCTAACCGGATCAGGTGTGTACTGTCAGTTGCTTCTGGACTCGGCTGATGTCCAGGTAGCACACGCTATTGGTCGATAGTGCGCGCTACCGAGAGTTTATTAGCGCGTGCTACGTTTGGAATAGCGCACGCTAACGGCCAGAATTCTGGCTACTGGACTGGAGTTTGTTTCGTTAGCGCACGCTAACTTTGAGGATTAGCGCACGCTAACACTCCCTGGCTATATAAACCAGGGAGTTGACCGAGATGAACGTATTATTTTCATTTCTTCCTTCTCTCCGCGGCTAAGGCGATTTCGGGCGATTTCTTGGCGATCTCTTCGTCCGATTATTTCAGGCATCCCCTACCTTGAGTTTTTGAAGTAGATTAACAACACCTACTTGTGTTCTTCATCCTCAATCCAAGGTAAATCTCTTAGAACCCTACTTTTGGGCGATTTGGGGGTTTTTGGATTCTCGTCCGATTCGTTCCGTTTTGTTTGTTAATTCATGATGAATATGATTAATCTTGTTAGTATCATTAGTTTTCCTACGGATTCATGGTATATTTTGTAGTTTTTACGGAATCGAGAGGGTTTGGTTGTGGTCCGCCCTCGTTGTTGTTTATATATTAATATACATGAATCGTAGGTGGGTTTTCGGGTGTATTTCATTTCCATATTTGTCTAGAGTTGGTTGTGATTATGTTCTCTTGGTTCCATTGGTTCATAGCGTTTGTCGGTGATTTTCCTTTCCGTTCGTTGCATCGTCAATTATTCAAGGCAAGTATTTTTGGAAACCTTTATGCTTAACGTGAAATGGTAATGTATATTGTGTGTGATTGTGCTCACCCCGGGAGGGTCCGACGGGGCCTCAGGGGAATCTATGACTTCAATCTGGATTCATGAGTTTGTTTAGCTAGCCAGCCCAGGAGGGTCCTTTGAGGCCTCGGGTGCGATTTGTGGCTTCTTCCCTATCCTAGGCGATGCATGTGCGTGATTTTTTTATGATATGGCCAGCCCGGGAGGGTCCTTAGAGGCCTCGGGTGGGATTTGTGGCTTCGTCCCGGTCCTAGGCAAATTTGATTGTGACTGTTTGTTTCCGGAAAAGACATGTCTGGTTTTGGTTTTTGAATGATATTGGTGCATGTACTATGAAATGTGTAAGCGATTGGTTTGCCTTGATTACTTGTACTAGCGTAATTGCTAACCCCTTTGGGGGACCCGTTGTGGGGAAATTCTTGTTATGGATTTCAGGTTATGATCATCCGGACGAGCGAGCACTGGGACAGTACGAGGATGTTGGCCAGGGTCGTTGACATATGCATTTGGGTCATCTTATTTCTTTTTCCCACTTCGATATGGTTGTTTCCACATTTATAAACTTATAGTTTGTACTCGCGAGTAGTTAGGCTTTTCATTTCGAACTCCGTTTGTATTACCTTATATTGCTACATTGTTGGTTGATGCTTAATTCGCCGGTTGCTCCGGGCGTATTCTTACTTGTTGTATTATTAAAATATGTGTCCTCGCTAACCGAGATGGTTAGTCGAGTGGGGTTTTCTTGTTTTAGCCTGGTGGGTCCCATGTAGGGGTCCACGACGCTGTAATATACTCTGAATATCTCGGGGGTGTTACACTTGTATCTAGATTAGGATATTTTATAATCAACATATTTAATTAATAAATAATAAATAATATTTAGATTGCTTATTAGTCTTAGTAATTAGTTAATTAGCATGCGTAAATAGATCTCATGCTCGTAGATGCGTAAAACGCGATTATCATCTTTCCCAAACTTCGCTTCCGCTGCGTTTTACTTTCCAACAGACTCGAGCTTGTTTAACAGACCACGGGCAATATTCGATCTCCAACAGGTCTTTGAACTCGACCCATGAAGCAGCATGGTCCTTATGCTCAACAGCCTCCCACCAGTCGGTGGCGTCCCCAGTGAAAAAGTACTGGGCAATAGGGACCTTGCGATTAGACCTGCCCAAACTGGACGGCCTGGTGGGTCCGAACCGAAACCGGCCCACCGGTCAATCGGTTTTAACGGGCCCGTCGGTCAACGGTTCAAAACCCGGACCGGAATCGTCTCACTAAGGGCCGGTTACGGTTTCTCCCAGCTACGAACCGGAACCGCCGGTTAACCGCCGGGCCAAACCACGGGCCGAACCGCCGATTTTAATAATTAATTAATTTATAATTATTAAATATACATAATGTAAAATTGGCGGTTCGAACAATAAAAACCACCGATTTTCATCAAAACGGCAATTCTAATACATAAAGTGGATTTATTTATTAATAGTACTATATAATCTTCAAAATTGAAAGAGTTTAAAGAAAATATTAAGATGTGAGGTAAACAAAGTACTTGAATATATTCTCATTTATAGGCCAACTCTCCCCCATTCTTTCTATAACTTTTCGATATGGGACATTTGGTTTGGAATAGAAGAAAAATGAAGGAATGAGACTAATTGTCCCACATTTAAAGAGAGTTCAAGAAAAGAAGGGTTCAACCTTATAAAAGGAGAGATAATATGTAGTGAATCTATCCATTTGTGGGCCTTTTCTATTAAGAATTAGCTAAGCTTTGGAGTATAGAATAAATTTATATAATTTTTTTTAATTTTATATATATAATATATATATATATATATATATATATATATATATATATATATATATATTACAAGTACTCAATTTTTTTTGTGCAATATCATGGTTTTTGCCTCGTGTAATCTTTTGGGTTTTTTTGTTAATTTTGAGATTTTTAAAAACAAAATTAATTAAGTATATAATTAAAACTAAAATAGGTGAGTTGTATGGATGTTTAATTTTGATTGTCCAGTAATGACGATTGTTCTCATATTCTGTTAGTATTTCCATGATTTAGCTAAATTCTTGATTGTAATATTGCGTGTAAGTTTATAGTCAATAGCTTAGTTACGAGTAATATTACAATTTAAATTCATTCATATATTAATTGTGATTGGCGAAATCTGAATTTTTAATTTTTTTGTTCTCTTTTAATCATATTCTGTGAGAATAGTCAATTTTATTGTTTTTCATTCAGTATCCTTATATATTGAATTTTTTTGAACTTTGTCATTGATTTAACTTATACCATGTTATTAGAATCTTTTTTATATTTTCTATATTTTTTTAGTTGACTTAGTAATTAATTAATCTTTCCATAATCGATATATTCATAAAACTATCTATATATTTATGTTAAATCCTACATTAAAAATGAGTGTTTTAGCTTCCTCGTTGATTTAACTTATGTTTTGTTTTGTTTTGTTTTTGTTTTATTTTTTAATTTTTTCTACTATTTACTTATTAATAATTAATCTATATATATATATATATTGTAATACCCAAAATTTCTGATATTGTATTTGAACCTTGTGATATTGTATTTGTTGCATTTTGATCTGAGTATTATTCTCCATATTTCTTGATCCGGTATTGTTGAGCGCATGATTTCATTAACGTGATCTAAATTGTGATTCTGCGCATGTAGCGTACGCTATCGACTAAGTGTAGCGTACGCTAATTTGGATCCGTAGCGCACGCTGTGCATGAACCTTAGCGCACGCTATACGTAGTCAGCATGATTAAGACAGGGTGGTAGGTGAGATCGGCTGAGGATCTCGGTCCAATCATGTCGGGATGAACCTGGACGGCTTTCGGGAAAAGCCAAGTCAATGCGGCAGCGCACGCTAATGATATGAGGATAGTGCACGCTAAATGCTGAGTACAGTGAAGTCAGTAAGCTTCGTATGACCGTTAGCGCACGCTATGAGTATGGACTAGCGCGCGCTAATAACCATTTTCTATAAATAGGACAACAATCTTTTTCATATTTTCAGCCTTTTCACTTCCCACATCCGAATTCTTGGACTTGGAGAGTCACTCTCTTCATCCTAAACCCTTAATATCATCATCCTAGCACGAGTTCGAAGATTGTAGATCATTGGAGATTGGTGTTCAAGCCCTCGGTGTTGGATTTCTTCAAGTTCCTTCGTGTTCTTCGCTACTTTGGGATTAATCACCAATATTAGTAGTATTCTGAAGGACGTTTTGATCATGTTTTGGGATTATCTAGTCAGTTAAATTCGTAAGTAGTCGAACATCATGTGTTAGAAGGATATTTTTGATGTTTCGGTACTTATTCATCCTATAAACCATTGAACCTTTTAGTGTTTGAACTCCTAGCATATTCATGAAGCTTCAAAACCGATTATGACCAGTAGATGGAGATTACCAAGTTCTTATGTCTTTACATAAAGGAATCATACATTTTGGGACATGGAATGGATTGAACTTAGGATATCTTCTTGAAGATCAAAGATAAATTATGGTGTTGTGATGATTACACGTATCCTTGTGTCTCGTAGTCGTTTAATCAGTCAAGATCTTTCACAAACTGTATGAGCATGATATTCACGGAGATGACATGTATTAGCACTGAAGATTTCATGAGTTTCTTCACCATTAGATTAAGCTTTCTGCCCAGTAGTAAACTCATGCACGAGTAGCGCACGCTAAGTTGTATATATTAACGTGCGCTATCGGGAATGAGTTAACGTACGCTACGTTTGGTACGTAACGTACGTTATGTCATCAGCCGAGTTAGTCGGCTGATCAGAGAGAACTGTCAGTACATAACTAGCGTACGCTAGACTTGGTCAGTTGCGTACGTTAACAGGCAGACTTAGCGCACGTTACGTAGAGTACGTAGCGTACGCTAAGTAGTTTAGGCAGATTACATATTTAGAGCTTTTGGCCGTAGACCGGATTGATAGGCATTTGCACGACTTGAGATGAATTCTATATCATTTTCTTTTGTTAAGGTTCGAGCTTGCTACATTGATCGAAGGAGGCAACCTTCGAGTGTGTTGAGATCATTGGAGTGTTTAGTTCTTGCCATCTTCGAGGCAAGTATCGTAATGTGTTAATATTGGCATTTTGAGCATGCATGTGGTTTATTCATGTTGTTGAACATGGAATTTATTTCGTTGAATTGTCATGATATTCGTTATCTAGTGTTTGTATGTTCATGTTGATGGACATAGCGATTTGGCATATATGTATGCATGAGTTGTGTTTGTGTATGTTGTACGATCTATGCTGAGGGCACTGGATCGGATGTCCACCTTGTGTTGGTCCGACGGGATCATCTTGGGATCTAGGCTGAGGGCGCTGGATCATTGGACGGGTTTTTCCACCTCGTGTTGGTCTGACGGGATCATTTTGGGATCTATGCTGAGGGTGCTGGATCATTGGAATACCCTTGCTGTGTTAATGGAATCTTATGGATTCGCATTGTCGGATTCCGATAGCGGAAGTCCGTGTGATGTATCTTGTTACGTATTGTTGATGCATATTCGATTTGTTTAATATGATACTTGTACTAGCATCGTTTTTCTAACCCCTTCGGGGGTGGACATTTGTTTTAATGTTCAGGTAGCCAAGGAGCGGGGAAACAGCTACAGTACTGACGTGATGACGAAGGGGTTCAGTGATGTTTGTTGTTATTGTGATTTGTCTTCTTGGTTCATTTTCAGTACTCGAGTACGCATGTCTTATTAATATCATTTCGATATCGTTGTATAAATTAACTCTAATGGATCAGTTGGAACCGGTTTTGTATGTTGAATTTCTGTGGTATTGTTGGATTATATTTACATTTTTT
This sequence comes from Orobanche coerulescens, assembly GCA_033398695.1. Taxonomy (NCBI): domain Eukaryota; kingdom Viridiplantae; phylum Streptophyta; class Magnoliopsida; order Lamiales; family Orobanchaceae; genus Orobanche; species Orobanche coerulescens. The sequence continues at coordinate 68,530,192 of CM065801.1, forward strand.
TTACTAGCCTTGTAAATCCTTACTTAAAGGGTTTACGACGCTGTAACTATTCCGAATATCTCGGGGTGTTACAGAATATGGTATCGGAGCTAAGATTCATGGATATCTTGGCAGTCGGGTTTTAGTTGGGTCTGTTTACGTTATTTGAGTTACGGGTCATTCGTAACATCACTGTTCAGCCAAAGTCGTCATGAGGACCGTGGTTGTTGTTAGGAATATATGCCCTCGAATGCCACTCAGAGGATGAGAGAGTGAGAGCAATTGTATTGTAATTATGAATATTATATTTAATAAGGCAACTATTATTTCTATATTATTGTATCACTGGCATTGTGATTTGGTATATAGAATAATAGTCCTTGCATTTGAGAGTGAACATTCTACTTCTTATGGAGATAAGGAGATAGGCACTAGAAGTGTTTAGAGCTCGAATGCTTAACTAGTTCGCAAGTCGATAAAACTTAACAGGACATTAAGTTTTAATAAGACTTGTATAACTGATGCTAGTACGTGTGCACGTCTTGATAGGATAGTTATAAGTATATTGGTGGGACCAGTATACTCGAACACGACTCATACTCGATTCAGTCACACGGTATTCACTCTCGGAGAGTCGATGACGAATCGAAAGGTTGTGATAGTATACGTGGACCTTTGACTTGAGGGTTCAGTAGAAGATGTGCTTGTGACGTTTAGTTTGTCATTAGAGAAGTTAGACTCATTTGCTTAATTTCTGAGTCGACCTCGAAGTGCGGACTATACGGGCAGGTAGCAGTCTTTACTATACGCCAAGAAAGGATTCAATCTCCTGTTAGTGAGCAGGCGAATGTCTTATACGGTTAATGGCGAATAAGATCATAAGTCTTTGGCCAAAGCATTCTGATATAGTCGTATTAGATACACTATTAATCAGTCGGTCTTGATTTGCATTAACACATGTATAGAGTCTAGTCAATAGTAGGGTTTGACTTTACCGTGACCCGAAGATTTGACCGGGACATCTGATGAAGGGTCTATACGTATATGGTATTCATGACATAATGGTTCTGGAATGATTCGTTCATTCGTTCTCAGTCGGGGTTTACAGTGCGGCCCCTAGGCTGGCTAAGTGCTGCCCGACTCATTGATTCCTCCCAATACCGGCTGAGACGAACCTTCGGAGTCGCGCAACAGGATCATGGACGGATAAATATGAATTAATAATCTCTCTTATAATATTAGATATTAGTGATTTATCGGATAAATCAAATAGCGGTCTTATGAATTGTAAGTAAGTTACTGGGTGATTACTTTAATTCATAAATTATATTTCTTAGAGAAATGTATATTTGTGTTTGATATAACTAATTAATTGGATTAATTAATTAGTATAAACACATTGGAAATAAAACGGATTCGTTTGACGGACCTCCAATTCACGAGGGATTCGTTTGACGAACATCCAATACACGAGCCAAATTAACTCGACCCGTTTCTTGGAAGATTCCCTATAAGGCCCCCCCTCCTCTCTACTTTGTCTCTCTCTCATTATATTATACACTTGTGGGATCATGTGAGGTGTAGAGATGCTTTTAAAAGCATCTACATGTGAGGCTTGTAATTATTGTAAAAAGAAAGTCTTTTCAATAATAAAAGTCTCATTCTTCCTTCCCCAAGTGAATATTTCGTTTTTTTAGAGAGCTTCAAGAGTGACAAAAATTTTGTACAGCATATACTTGATCTTAGAGACAAGTTATTAGTAGAAAAGATCGAGAGAAAAAATTCCTACAAGCTTCCCTAGCCGCATTCTTAGAGAAAGGAAGTTTGCTGATTTTTCCGTCAAGTTCCGGCATGTGAAGTAGAGGCACCGTGCTTTCGGTGTTTGGAACGAAGGGCTCTTCATCATCATCATCATCATCATCATACGAAAGTTTTTCAGAGACATCAAAGGTATGGGACTTTGATTCCTTGATCTTCGTATTTCTTTTCGTATATACGTTACTTGATCGATCCTCTTAGGGATTCCGTTTATTCTTCCACTGCGTTTATTTTCTGTGGAATCCCAACACTGGTATCGGAGCAAGGTTAAATATATCGTATATACGATCATCTTTGCATTTGGAATGTTATTTGATGATGTTTATGATTTAGAATCATAATAGATATAATCGAAGAAATTTAATCATTCGTAGTAAGTCAAGTTTCGACTATTTTATGTGAATTATAAATCTGAAAATTTTGATTTTTGTTGATTTATAAGTTCTTCATGAAGTTAAGAAACTTTTTCGTTTTGGAAGCGAGTCGAAAAAATGAGAAAAACGGGGTTAAACACGAATACCGCATGCGAAGCGCGTGGCGGCGGCTTCTTGGGCTGCTGCACTGGCGGCCAGTGACTCGGTAGGCTCTGTAGCAGCTCGGCCAGCTGCCGGGCGATGGCGAGAGTGACTCGATCGGCGGTTCTCGGGTTTTGGCCCGATTTTGAATCGGTGTGGGCGATCTTGGATTTTAGGGACTCCATTTTTGTGTTTATATTTCGTTGTAATAATTTCGAAATTTAAATTGGATTTAATTGGATTTAATAAAATATTTGGAATATTTTTATTAAGGGAAATTATTAGACGAGAATATTGTTTTGGCGGATTACTTTGAGCGGATTAAAATGATGATTATAAATATTAATTTGATTAATATTGTAGAAATTAAATAGATTAATTTTTATATTAATTGGATTAATATATTAGTTGATTATTTAATTTCATTTACCGTTACATGTTGTATGGAATGCCTTATGTGATGGTGATATAGCTCGTGGACTTAGTTGTTGATTTGTTCGATTCGATATGGTTGTAAAGGCCGTTTTGAGCCTATTTATTTTTACTAGAAAATATGTATAATAGGACGTATTGTTCAATGATGTAATTATTCATATGGCTATGACGAAGACCGAAGACGACCGACTAGAAGACGAAGAATCAATACTGTATTTTTCCTTTCTTTATTTGGCTTGGCCCAATACTTAGGAAAAAGTCCATGAGCTATATGTTGGTTGTAACTAGGTTGCTATTTATTGTTTTTCATTTTGAAAGATTGACAAACCACAAACTGCGCTTATAAACGGATTAATGTGCAAAGTGTAACATATAATCGCGTTAATACTCCCACTTACAAACACTAAGTTATAAAGGTTACGAGGTTTCCTACCCTCCGTCAAACTCATGGAAAATTGAAATCTAAACCGGAATATTATTCTTCCAAGTATGTCGGGGTAATATTTTTGGGGAAAGTTGATAAATTCCTAGAGTGCATTAGATGCCTTTGGTTGTGACAAATCAAACCCCTATAAATCGTATGGGTTGCCGGGTAAGATTCAATTGTCAGACTAATAGGAGTTGACGGTTTAAACTTAGATAGTTCAGCGAGCCATAGAAACCGAATGGGTTGAGGGCAAGTGAACTAGGGGTAAAAGAAGATCGAATCATCCATTAGATGGGTTGGTATTAGACACCACTTTATAAAGAATAATAGAATATAAACCGTATGGGTTGCCCTCTATTAAACTTTGTAAAGAAATCGATCACCACTATGAAGTCACCCAAGACTTCCGGATTTAACATGGGAGTGTATAAATGCCGATAAAATAGTGGGAGCCGAGTTATGAATAAAGAAAGTCCTTAAATTCCTTACTCGGATCATAATTAAACAAACACTAACGAATCTCAAATTATTCTCTGCAGTTAACAAAACTCTCAATATGACAATGAACCCACTCGCTATACTACTTGAAAAGAATGTCCTGACTGGTCCGAACTATGTAGACTGGCTTCGGAACTTGAGGATTGTCCTAACTATGGAAATGCTGGGATACGTCTTGGAGGCGGACATCCCAGCGGCTCCTGCAAGAACCCGAGCCAATCAGGAAGATGTCGATGCCCATGAGAAATGGGTAAAAGACGACATAAGAGTGCGAGGGTACATGTTAGGCTCAATGACCAATGAGCTTCAACGTGCCCATGAAAAGATGATGTCTTCACGAGCCATCTTAGCGCACCTGGCTGAGCTCTATGGAGAGCATAGCCGAACTGCTAGATATGAGATATCAAAGCAATTATTCGGCGCCAGGATGAAGGAAGGAGAGAGGGTTGGGGACCATGTCCTCAAGATGATCTCGATGATTGAGAGATTGGAAGCTCTTGATTTTTAGATGCATGCATCTCTCCAAACTGACCTTATCCTGTAGTCACTTCCTGACTCCTTTTCACAATTTGTCATGAACTTCAACTGCAATGAGATTGCAGGTAACTTAGCTGGGCTAATGAACAACCGACGCGCCAGTCTCAGATGAAGACAAAGGGAAAGGAAGCTGCACTTGTGATTTCTTTTGGGACTTGGAAGTCCAAGAATAAGAAGAAAAAGAACAAGAAGCAGTTAGGTCCAATAGCCAAGATCGACAAGGGAAAGGGCAAGACCCCAATGGTTCAAAAGAGCAAGGGGGCCAAGAAAACAGATGTATGCCTCAACTGCGGTGAGCTAGGCCACTGGAAGAGGTACTATCCAAAGGTTGACCGTAATGCGCCTTCAGGTACAGAACTACTGGTTTTAGAAACAAATTGTTCTGTAACTGTATATTCTACTTCTTGGATACTTGATTCCGGTGCGAGTTCTCACATTTGTACAATGAATCATGATCTGGAATGAAGTAGGAAGCTGGATTCAGGAGAGGTGATGGTCACCGTCGGAATTGGGCATAGTGTCGAGGCTTCTGATATCGGATCCCTTATGTTGGATTTAGAATCTGGTTTTATTCTTACTTTAGATGATGTACTTGTTTTGCCCAAGGGGCACAAGAATATTGTATCAATTCCAGTCATGGACCGAAAGGGATTTCACTTCTTTATTGGAGATGGGTCCTGTCGTATTTATTTCAGAAATAAACTGGTTGGTACTGCTACATTATTAAATGGTTTATACCATTTAAATTTAAAGAATAAAACAATTGTGAACACTATTACTAGGAAGCGTGGTAGGGATGAAACGAACCAAGCACTTAAGTGGCATCTTAGACTTGGTCATATCGGTCAGACCAAGGTTCATAAAATGGATAAAGATGGGCTTACAGGTCCATTGGGATCAGATCCCTATCCAACTTGTGAATCTTGCCTTCAAGGCAAAATGACTAAGTTACCCTTCGCAGGGACTTTTGAAAGAGCTGCTGAAAAACTTGGATTGATCCATACCGACATCTGTGGCCCTTTTGAAGTGGCACAAGACGGTTTTCAATATTTCATTACATTCACTGATGACCATACCAGGTATGGATTCATGTACTTAATGAAACATAAGTCTGAAGCTTTTGATAAATTCAAGGAATTTAAAGCCCTAGTTGAAAATCAAACAGGTAACCGTGTTAAGACTCTTCGGTCAGACCGGGGTGGTGAGTACATGAGTACTTAATTTGATGAGTTCTTAAAAGAACTAGGAATAATGTCACAACTCACTCCTCCAGCTACTCCACAATTAAATGGTGTTTCAGAAAGAAGGAACCGAACCTTGTTGGACATGGTTCGCTCCATGCTTAACTATACTGATCTACCGATTTATCTGTGGGGTTACGCACTCCTTACTGCTGTGCATATCTTGAACAGATATCCTTCCAAATCCGTTCCTAAGACTCCCCATGAGATATGGAGAGGTACGAAACCAAGTCTTAATCACATTAGGATTTGGGGATGCCCTGCTTATGTCAAGAAGACTAAGGTAGAGAAATTGGAAACTAGGTCTGTGAAAGGTCGTTTCATAGGATATCCAGGGGATTCCATGGGATATCTATTCTACATGTACGAAGATCATAGGATCATCGTTGCTATACAAGCACACTTCCTGGAAGATCAGTTTATTCAGGAAGGAGGGGCAGGTAGAAATATTTCTTTGGAAGAAATAAAAGAAACACCAAATGAGACACCTATGCAAGATATTAGAACCCGACCTTATGAAATACAAACACAACCTCGCAAGTCTAGTAGAATTTCTCAAATACCTGAGAGGTATGGCTATCTGCATCAAGAGGAACTGGGTGTCCATGAGATGACAGAAAGTAGTCAAGAGAATGATCCTTCTACATACGACCAAGCGATGGTAGACGTTGACTCCACCAAGTGGCAAGAAGCTATGGAAGCTGAGATAGACTCAATGCATGCTAATCAGGTCTGGACTTTAGTAGATCGTCCTAAAGGCATAGTGCCTATTGGAAACAAATGGATCTATAAGAGAAAGACTGATGGAGATGGCAAGGTTGATACCTATAAGGCCAGGCTTGTGGCAAAGGGTTATTCCCAAAGAGAAGGAATCGATTACTTCTAGACCTTCTCGCCTGTAGCTATGATTAAGTCTATTCGCATGATGCTTGCTATAGCAGCCCGCTTAGATTATGAAATATGGCAAATAGATGTGAAAATGGCATTCCTAAATGGATTCCTCAAGGAGGAGATTTACATGGAACAGCCTATGGGATTCATATCTCAAACCAATATTCATAAAGTATGCAAACTTCAACGTGCCATTTATGGACTGAAGCAAGCTTCACGGAGTTGGAATCTTCGTTTTAACGAGACAGTCAAAGAGTTTGATTTTATCCAAAACGAAGAAGAGCCCTGTATTTACAAGAAGGTTAGTGGGAGCAAAATTGCGTTCTTAATACTATATGTAGATGACATTCTACTTATAGGAAACGACGTAGGAATGCCCAGTTCTGTGAAAACTTGGCTTTCTAAAGAGTTCTCAATGAAAGACTTGGGAGAAGCTACCTATATTCTGGGCATTCGTCTCTACCGGGATAGAGCGAAAAGAATGTTAGGTCTTTCCCAAGCCCTCTACATAGAAAACATCCTGAAGCGATTTAGGATGGAAGATTCTAAAAGAGGGTTTCTACCTATGCAACATGGTGCAAAACTTTCCTTAGAGATGTGTCCTCAAGGTGAGAAACATAGAAAGGAAATGAGCAAGGTACCTTATGCTTCGGCAGTAGGTAGCCTTATGTATGCAATGATTTGCACTAGACCAGACATTGCCTATGCTGTGAGCGTAGTAAGTCGGTTTCAGTTAAATCTAGGGCAGGAACATTGGACTGCTGTAAAGAACATTCTTAAGTACCTAAGGAGGACTAAAGACTTGGTTCTTACATACGACGGTGGAGAACTAAGAGTGATAGGTTATACAGACTCAGATTTTTTGGGGGACATGGATGCTCAGATGTCCACATCAGGGTATATCTTTACGCTGAATGGTGGGGCAGTTTCTTGGAGAAGTGCCAAGCAAAGTTCGACTGCTATCTCTACATGTCAAGCCGAATATCAGGCAGCCACGGAGGCTGCTAAAGAAGCTTTTTGGATAAAGAAGTTCACTGAGGAACTTCAAGTGGTTCCTAATGCAGAGAAGCCCGTGACACTATTTTGTGACAACGACGGAGCTGTTGCACAGGCTAAGGAGCCTAGGGTGTAACACCCCGAAAATCGGCTATTACAGTGCCGTGAACCCCACACTGGGACCCACCAGGCGATATTCAAAACATATTAAACAAATATTATTTGTGATACCGAACCACAATGAATAGTCATTACTCCGATTAGGAGTTTATTAAAATATGGCCAACGGCCTTACAATACACAGGATCCAAAAACAAGTATAAACCATATGGAGATGAAAAATACTTCAAATGTCAAATACAACCAAATAGCAATTTAAATGAAACAGGAAATAACATAACACGGTTTAACATAACCGGACAACAAGAGATGTGGGGCCCCCGAACTAGTATCCTTCGAACCCTTCGCCGTCGACATGCTCTTCCCGTGCATTGCCTTTGCCTCGACTTAAAATACAACACAAGTATTTCGCCCAACACAGGATCAGATATACATGATAATCAATTCTTCTGACATATACAATTCACATATATAGATTTCAAAGAAATCATTCCGACTATCAATCATACCCCTCGGGCGTATGAAACGAACAGTCACAAGCATCCAATACTATGGACGATTTACACTATGGCTCAAAGATGGACATCACAGTACGCCCGATCCGGAAATGTGTCCGTGTACATGTCCGCCCCGTATACGGAATCCAGAAATATACGTGGGACGATGTACCTAATTAGCCTCACGAAACTACGTCCCGTGTGCACAGTCCAATGAGGAATAATATCCACGCATGACTATATATGTGTCTGGCTAAAAATCCTACACAATGACCAATCGGAACGCAGATATGATTCCGGATATGTCACGATACAACATGACAACGAATTCAACAAATCACATATCCGATTAAGGATCAAGAAAAACTCACCGAAGTGAAAATAAGGCCAACGAGATCAATGATTCAAAACGACGTACTTGGGAATACAACCCCATGAAGAAAACGGAATAACGTCAAGGACAATGTCAAATCACGACAAACATTTCATGAACAATTCATACATATGAAAAATATAACCATCAGAAGAATCTAATCATCATTATAACCAAGCAAGATAACTTGCCTCAAATCCGTAAGCGAAAGATAGTCCTTCTCCAAATGATCAAACGGACGGTATCCTCGGTTAAACACTCAATCGAACAAGCAACCTTGAATGAAACGTAATTCATTCAATAACATATTCACATAATATTAATATCAATTCGTAGGAAACGACGCCCGCAACCTACTCGAATAATTCATCCCCCCCTGATGAATACCTTAACGATTAATGAAAGGTTTCATTACAACTAATTCATCTTCCAAAATCGGATTACCATACCAAAAGTGTCCTGTAATTCTCTTGTTATTCCATGAACAAAAACATCTTCAATTTGCCAATAAAATTGGTTTAAATCAAATTCTCATGTTCTACAACATCTCCTATTATAAAAGGATAGTCATAATGAATTTGATACTCAATCTACCATGATAGTATCATTCATAAACAATATCATCTACTTAAGAACACTATCTATTTAGTATGATGATGAACCATATTCTAAGTTATCAACACAATAGATTAATGAAAAGTTATTGTTGTAATTATCAAGATCCTTATCATTCTTCAAAGACTTGTGAAACTGAACAAATATGATTTGTTAAAGCTCCTAAGATTTCTGAACTAGATCATCTAATCTTATCTTTAACATTATCAAGTTCTTCTCAAGGTAAATAAATACCTAAAATGGTGTTTAAACACTTTATGATATCAAGTTCTTGACTAAATCCGATTATGATGAAGCTAACCGATCCAACAATGTCTCTTGAGCTAAATTCGTCCAAAAGATGAGTAATGACAACTACAAACATGGTTACCAACAACAAACAACAACATCTAAGCCTTAGTCCCAAAATGATTTGGGGTCGGCTAACATGAATCAAACTTTGAAACCGTCAATAATCGTTACATAAATAACATAAAGGGAAAAAAGAGGGAAAAAGTAGAGAAAAAAGCAAATAAAAAAAGAGAATGAATGAAAGAAAAAAAAAAAAAGAAAAAAAAAAGAAAAAAAGATAACATGAAATAAAAGAAAATAGGAATTAAAAAAAAAAAAAAGAATCAGACTCCATCCACCATCCGTATTCTTTCCCGCCACATTTGCCTCTCCATCGCCATACTTTCTCCAATTCCAAGAAACCGCATATCATTTTCAATCATCTTTATCCAAGTTTTCTTGGGTCTTCCTCTACCTTTCACAACATTACTTGCTCCCCAACTTTCTAGCCTCCTCACTGGGGCATCAATAGGTCTTCTTCTCACATGACCAAACCATCGTAATCGATTCTCCATCATCTTGTCTTCTATAGACGCAACTCTTACCTTCTCTCTGATCACCTCATTTCGAGCCGATCCTTTTTGTATGACCACACATCCATCGTAGCATACGCATCTCGCCACATTCATCTTTTGAACGTGACACTGCTTTTCTGACCCAACACTCGGTGCCATATAACAGTAAGCAGCCTAATTGCCGTGCGGTAAAATTTACCCTTTAATCTATGAGGCATGCCGATCACATAAACCCCTGTGGCACTCTTCCACTTCAACCACCCATGCCTCTTCCACTTCACATACAAACATGGTTACCATTACTACAATATCAAGAACTCCTCTAATCTAAACCCTCATTTATCATCTTCATCAAGAAGTGTTTAAAGAGTTTAATTATAACCATGTTTTACTTGCTTAATCTAACTCTAGGTGAAGTCTAATTCGTCATTAATCATCAACATAAGAAAATAATGCAGAGAAGAAAGCACACCTACCTCCAGAAATGAAGAACAACTTCAATGCTATGAGAGAATATATTCCAAGCTTAAAAACAACTCTAAATCTCCAAGGAAATGAGCTCCACTCCGAGATTCAAGGCTTATAAACAAGTTGGTGAAGGTTGATATTGTTTTGGTAGTGCAGAGGTATGATATGTGAAGAGAGAAATTCGGTTTGGGGTTGTGAAGAAATGAAAAACAGGCTGGTCCTATAAATAGACTGTGCAGACTTAGCGCACGCTATCGGGACAGATTAGCGTACGCTAATGAACTTACGTACGCTATCCGGTCGATATTACGTACGTAAGCGGCTTACAGTGGCTACTGTCTTGAATTATCGCAAGCCGTTAGCGCACGCTAATGATAAATGGGTTACGCACGCTAATAAAAGTAGATTCTCACCGACACGACAGCTCAGACTTAGATCACATGCATGCTAACGGCTAAGGAGTTCACGTGTTGAAGTCAATCACGCGATTCCCTCTTAGCGTACGCTACCGAGGAAACCTTACGCACGCTAATGCACAAGATTAGCGTACGTTAATCTTACTGTGTAGCGTACGCTACATAAACAGAAAAATTCGAAAATGCAACATTCTAATTAACATCGAATCATCACATATGAAATGAAATAACAACGATATGATATTCAAATCTATAATACCACGACGTAATACTAAATGCAACGATTCATGATAATCAGATTATCCGAATAATACAATGACAGGTAAAAATGAAAAGTTACAGTCGGATATTACATACTCCCCCCCTTAAAAAGAGTTTTGTCCTCGAAACTAAGGGGTAAATAACTCGGGGTATCTCGCTCGCATACTATCCTCGGTCTCCCACGTAGCCTCCTCGACTCCGTGTCGTGACCACTGAACTTTCAGTAGGGGAATCGTCTTGTTCCGCAACTGCTTGATCCTCCTCTCGAGTATCCGTACAGGACGCTCCTCGTACGAATGATCCTCTGCTAATTCAATATCTTCGAATTGAAGTACGTGGCTCGGATTAGCAACATATTTCCTCAACTGGGAGACATGAAACACGTTGTGAATCTTACTCAAGGTCGGTGGCAAGGCTAGTCGATAGGCCAGATCACCTACACGCTCCAGAACCTCAAACGGCCCAATGTACCTTGGGCTCAGCTTGCCCCTTTTTCCGAAACGAAAAACACCTCGAGTAGGAGACACCTTCATTAACACATGGTCACCAACCTCGAACTCAAGTGGTCGCCGACGGTGGTCAGCATAAGACTTCTGTCGACTTTGAGCCGTTAACAACCGACTCTTAATTAAAGTGATCTTCTCACGGGCGGCTAACAACATATCGGGTTCCGTACCCAGAGATTCTGACAGTTCGTCCCAACACAAAGGGGACCTACAGCGACGGCCATACAATGCCTCATACGGTGCCATCTGAATCGAAGCGTGCCAACTATTATTATAAGTGAATTCCACCAAAGGTAGCTGGGCTTCCCAATCGTTCTTCCAATCAAGAGCACATGCTCTCAACATATCCTCTAGAGTCTGGATGGTTCTCTCCGACTGACCATCAGTCTGTGGATGAAAAGCCGTACTGAAATTCAACTGCGTGCCCATCGCACGATGAACTGCCTTCCAGAAGTGTGACACAAATCGCCCGTCACGGTCTGATACAATGCTCTTGGGGGTACCGTGTAGTCTCACAATTTCCTTAATAAACAGCTGGGCCAATCTCTCGGGGCCCCACGTGTCCTTAATCTCCAAGAAGTGGGCTGATTTGGTCAGACGGTCCACAATCACCCAAATCGTATTCATTCCTCGACGACTCGTCGGCAAGCTAGTAATAAAATCCATAGATATGTCCTACCATTTCCACTCAGGAATCGGGAGTGGTTTCAGCATTCCTGCGGGTCGCTGGTGCTCAATCTTAACCTGCTGACAGGTCAAACATCTCGAAACGAATTCGGCAACCTCACGTTTCATATTCCCCCACCAATAATTCTGCTTCAAATCCTTATACATCTTGCTAGAGCCCGGGTGAATTGAGTACGGGGTAGCATGGGCTTCTCTCATGATAGAGTTCCTCAACTCTTCGTCAGCGGGTACACAAACTCGATTTCTAAAACGTATCAATCCATCCTCGTGGATCACGAATCCAGGGGCTTTCCCCTGGTTTACTTCATCCCGAACTCGAGATAAGAATGGGTCCGTAACTTGCTTCGATTTGATCATATCATCAAGAGACGAAGAAATCTCAAGGGTGCAAAGTTGTCCCTGAACACGCTGTAACCAAACTTCAATTTCTGACCTCATGAGGTCCAACTGCAACTCTCTCTGTGCTGTCAAACGGCTCAGCATCTGCTCTTGCACGGTTTTACGGCTTAATGTGTCGGCAAGCACATTTGCTTTACCCGGATGATAAAGGATCTCGATATCATAGTCCTTGATTAATTCTAGCCACCTTCTCTGTCTCATGTTTAACTCTTTCTGAGTAAAAATGTATTTTAGGCTCTTGTGGTCTGTAAAGATCTGGCAGGAAATTCCATAAAGATAGTGACGCCAGATTTTTAAAGCAAACACCACGGCTGCTAACTCCAAGTCATGGGTCGGATAGTTAACTTCATAGGGTCGCAATTGTCTCGATGCATAGGCAATCACTTTCCCTTCCTGCATTAGTACACATCCCAGACCCTGTCTCGACGCGTCACTATACACCACAAATCCTTCCGTTCCTTTTGGTAAGACCAAAACAGGGGCCGAAATCAATCGACTCTTGAGCTCATCAAAACTCTTCTGACATGTTTCTGACCACAAATACTTCTTGTCCTTTCGCAGTAAGTTAGTCATTGGTTGCGCAATTTTAGAGAATCCTTCTACGAATCGTCGGTAGTAACCTGCTAGGCCGAGGAAACTACGAACTTCCTTCACGTTCTTCGGTGGTAGCCAATCTCGAATGGCTTCCGTCTTTTGTGGGTCCACTCTCACCCCTTCGGCTGATATCACATTCCCGAGAAAGACAACCTCAGGCATCCAGAATTCACACTTAGAAAATTTCCCATAAAGTTGTTCCCGCCTCAATGTATCGAGAACTTGGTGAAGGTGACGCTCGTGCTCTTCGTGATCGCGAGAGTAAATCAGAATGTCGTCAATGAAAACGACTACAAAGCGATCCAGATAGTTAATAAAAACTCGATTCATCAACTCCATGAATACCGCCGGTGCATTAGTCACCCAAATGGCATCACCACGAACTCATAATGTCCATAGCGAGTACGGAATCTTTGTCTTGAAATGTCGACTCTCGAATCCTCAATCGATGATAACCAGATCTCATTCGATCTTAGAAAACACGGCAGCTCCTCGAAGTTGGTCCAATAAATCATCAATACGAGGCAAGGGATACTTGTTCTTGATGGTTACCCTGCTCACTCACGGTAATCAATACATAAGCGTAGAGATCCATCTTTCTTCCGCATTTAATAACACCGGTGCTCCCTAAGGGGACGCACTAGGTCGAATATAGCCTTTGTCACCAACTCCTCAAGCTGGTTCTTCAATTCTTGCATCTCAGTCGGAGCCATACGGTACGGTGCTTTTGAGAGCGGGGACGTACCTGGTTCTAACTCAATAATAAACTCCACGTCACGATGAGGAGGTAAGCCTGGTAACTCGCCTGGAAATACATCGGGGTAATCTCGGACTACCGGAATGTCGGCCAATTCAACTGGTCGGTCTGCTGTTTTGGTCATGTAGCACCAATAACCAATACACCCTTGATTTAGCAGTTTCACTGCTTTCATAGCACTGATGACTCTCCCAGAACGACTGGGATTATCACCTCGAAAAATACACTCGAATCCATCATCAGAAGTGACGGTAACCATCCGCTTGCGGACACTGAGTATTGCATCATGAAGATCCATCCAATCTATACCCAAGATTATATCATCCTTAGGTAGATCGAGTACAATTAGATTTGACAACCACTCACGGTCGTTCAAACGAATCGGGCAGTCCTGGACTTCATGATTTCCAATAATTCTTCTACCATCAGGTAGACCAATCACGTAGGGCTCACAATTGATAACATGGTTTAGAGGCAAACGACTTAAACAAGAAGAAGATATAAAGGAGTGTGAAGCACCGGTATCAAAAAGAACACATACAGGCTGGGAGTGGATCTCGAGTATACCTGAAATCATGCTGGCCTCGGGATCGTCAGCTTTCTTCATCTCGTAAATCCTGGGTTTCAGCCCAGACCAGTGTACCACTTTGATTCCCACGGCCCATTCCCTATTCGCCCGGTGGTGATAGGAAGCGGACGGGGCGTCCGGCTCGACAGAGGATTGAACCGAGCATGAGACGCTACTGGATCATGTCCGGGCCCACTCCTGCAAAAACGAGCACGGTGACCATTCTTCCCACAAGTATGGCATGTGATGGCAGGCTTTGGGCAATTGAAGTTGATATGCCCCTGGCCCCCACAGTTATGGCACACCACGGAAGAGGGAACCGCTCGAGAGTGCGATCCGGCGGGCTTTGACGCCATGGGTGGTCGATCAGAAGGGTTTGGCAATGACTGGGGCTTCCTGAATGTCCCCCGATTACTCTCAGTCTGGTTCTGGTTCTTGGACCTTTTGTTGTTGGACTGTGGTTGTTTCTTGGAAATCTCCTTCGCGGTGAGCTCGTACTCCAGAGCCTTCTCGATGAACTCCGGTAAGGTAGTACAGTGGTGATTCAACAGCTGCATTCTCATTCGGGGTTTAAGCCTCTTGAGAAAGTATTTGATCTTATCGGCCTCTGATCGGATAATTGTCGTGGCAAAAGGAAGAAGTGCCTGGAATTTCTCAGCAACAGATAATACATCATCATCTTCAAACGGGTCGGGGTTCAATAGTTCCGACAGTTTGGCCTCGCGGAGTGGCCCTGGATAGTAACGGTCTAGCATGAGGTTTTTAAATTCCTCCCAAGTGCAAACACCATCAGCTGGCCTTACTGAAAGCCACCAGGTGTGAGCGCCTTTGCCAAGGTAATACGCGGCTACTGAAACGCGATTCTCTTCCGGGCAGTCCACCATCTGGAAAAGTTTCTCAAAATGCTCGATCCAATGCACAATGTCAGTAGGCTCATAGGAGCCTTCAAAAGTCGGTGGTCGCTGGCGAGAGATGTCGCTGATAATCCGACTCACGGGTCCGCCAATCACAGGAGGAGGATGAGCCCCCTGCTGCTGGCCAGTAGCGGCCCTCTGCATAGCTTCCATTAGTTGACCCATCTGGGTCATCTGTGTCATCATGCCCTGCATTACGACGTAAGGATCGACACGCGCATCCCCGCGCCCACTGTGGTGTGATTGTTCCCTAGAAGGTGAACCACTGTCTGCGGAACTCTGATCCGCATTCGCGCGTCTGTTGGCTCGAGGTATCGGGATTCGGCCCCTACCGCAGCCTCGTCCCCCTCTGCCACGACCCCTCAGATTTCTTTCCATGCTGAAAGAATCAATCATAATGATAACCATAAGTACAGTTCAAGATACTAAAATTCATGCTAAGTTAATAGCAACAAGGAATTACATATTCAAGGAAAACGGTTATCGATACCACAATTGTCGCACCGAATATCATATCGGTGTCAAGTCAAACAATTTTCAAGTGTACAATAAATTCAGCATTTACCTCGGATTATCAATCGGTTAAATCCTGTCACAATTCCTCTAGATAACATGATCAACAAGGAGACCCATACTGATATCAATATCATGCCAGTAATTAAATCATGGCTCATAAAGTACATACCGTATTTGGCTCGTAGGGTAAGGCGCTTGCACAGGTCACACGTGACACGAAGGTCTCTTGATACTAGTTCAATTCTCAATGACTCATAAAAAAAACACGCTCTGATACCATCTTCTGTAACACCCCGAAAAGCGGCTATTACAGTGCCGTGAATCCCACACTGGGACCCACCAGGTGATATTCAAAACAGATTAAACAAATATTATTTGTGATACCGAACCACAATGAATAGTCATTACTCCGATTAGGAGTTTATTAAAATATGGCCAACGGCCTTACAATACACAGGATCCAAAAACAAGTATAAACCATATGGAGATGGAAAATACTTCAAATGTCAAATATAACCAAATAGCAATTTAAATGAAACAGGAAATAACATAACACGGTTTAACATAACCGGACAACAAGAGATGTGGGGCCCCCGAACTAGTATCCTTCGAACCCTTCGCCGTCGACATGCTCTTCCCGTGCATTGCCTTTGCCTCGACTTAAAATACAACACAAGTATTTCGCCCAACACAGGGTCAGATATACATGATAATCAATTCTTCTGACATATACAATTCACATATATAGATTTCAAAGAAATCATTCCGACTATCAATCATACCCCTCGGGCGTATGAAACGAACAGTCACAAGCATCCAATACTATGGACGATTTACAGTATGGCTCAAAGATGGACATCACAGTACGCCCGATCCGGAAATGTGTCCGTGTACATGTCTGCCCCGTATAGGGAATCCAGAAATATACGTGGGACGATGTACCTAATTAGCCTCACGAAACTACGTCCCGTGTGCACAGTCCAATGAGGAATAATATCCACGCATGACTATATATGTGCCTGGCTAAAAATCCTACACAATGACCAATCGGAACGCAGATATGATTCCGGATATGTCACGATACAACATGACAACGAATTCAACAAATCACATATCCGATTAAGGATCAAGAAAAAGTCACCGAAGTGAAAATAAGGCCAACGAGATCAATGATTCAAAATGACGTACTTGGGAATACAACCCCATGAAGAAAATGGAATAACGTCAAGGACAATGTCAAATCACGACAAACATTTCATGAACAATTCATACATATGAAAAATATAACCATCAGAAGAATCTAATCATCATTATAACCAAGCAAGATAACTTGCCTCAAATCCGTAAGTGAAAGATAGTCCTTCTCCAAATGATCAAACGGACGGTATACTCGGTTAAACACTCAATCGAACAAGCAACCTTGAATGAAACGTAATTCATTCAATAACATATTCACATAATATTAATATCAATTCGTAGGAAACGACGCCCGCAACCTACTCGAATAATTCATCCCCCCCTGATGAATACCTTAACGATTAATGAAAGGTTTCATTACAACTAATTCATCTTCCAAAATCGGATTACCATACCAAAAGTGTCCTGTAATTCTCTTGTTATTCCATGAACAAAAACATCTTCAATTTGCCAATAAAATTGGTTTAAATCAAATTCTCATGTTCTACAACATCTCTATTATAAAAGGATAGTCATAATGAATTTGATACTCAATCTACCATGATAGTATCATTCATAAACATCATCTACTTAAGAACACTATCTATTTAGTATGATGATGAACCATATTCTAAGTTATCAACACAATAGATTAATGAAAAGTTATTGTTGTAATTATCAAGATCCTTATCATTCTTCAAAGACTTGTGAAACTGAACAAATATGATTTGTTAAAGCTCCTAAGATTTCTGAACTAGATCATCTAATCTTATCTTTAACATTATCAAGTTCTTCTCAAGGTAAATAAATACCTAAAATGGTGTTTAAACACTTTATGATATCAAGTTCTTGACTAAATCCAGTTATGATGAAGCTAACCGATCCAACAATGTCCTACTGAGCTAAATTCGTCCAAAAGATGAGTAATGACAACTACAAACATGGTTACCAACAACAAACAACAACATCTAAGCCTTAGTCCCAAAATGATTTGGGGTCGGCTAACATGAATCAAACTTTGAAACCGTCAATAATCGTTACATAAATAACATAAAGGGAAAAAAGAGGGAAAAAGTAGAGAAAAAAGCAAATAAAAAAAGAGAATGAATGAAAGAAAAAAAAAAAAGAAAAAAAAAAGAAAAAAAGATAACATGAAATAAAAGAAAATAGGAATTAAAAAAAAAAAAAAGAATCAGACTCCATCCACCATCCGTATTCTTTCCCGCCACATTTGCCTCTCCATCGCCATACTTTCTCCAATTCCAAGAAACCGCATATCATTTTCAATCATCTTTATCCAAGTTTTCTTGGGTCTTCCTCTACCTTTCACAACATTACTTGCTCCCCAACTTTCTAGCCTCCTCACTGGGGCATCAATAGGTCTTCTTCTCACATGACCAAACCATCGTAATCGATTCTCCATCATCTTGTCTTCTATAGACGCAACTCTTACCTTCTCTCTGATCACCTCATTTCTGAGCCGATCCTTTTTTGTATGACCACACATCCATCGTAGCATACGCATCTCTGCCACATTCATCTTTTGAACGTGACACTGTTTTACAGCCCAACACTCGGTGCCATATAACAGCGCAGGCCTAATTGCCGTGCGGTAAAATTTACCCTTTAATCTATGAGGCATGCCGGTATCACATAAAACCCCTGTGGCACTCTTCCACTTCAACCACCCATGCCTCTTCCACTTCACATACAAACATGGTTACCATTACTACAATATCAAGAACTCCTCTAATCTAAACCCTCATTTATCATCTTCATCAAGAAGTGTTTAAAGAGTTTAATTATAACCATGTTTTACTTGCTTAATCTAACTCTAGGTGAAGTCTAATTCGTCATTAATCATCAACATAAGAAAATAATGCAGAGAAGAAAGCACACCTACCTCCAGAAATGAAGAACAACTTCAATGCTATGAGAGAATATATTCCAAGCTTAAAAACAACTCTAAATCTCCAAGGAAATGAGCTCCACTCCGAGATTCAAGGCTTATAAACAAGTTGGTGAAGGTTGATATTGTTTTGGTAGTGCAGAGGTATGATATGTGAAGAGAGAAATTCGGTTTGGGGTTGTGAAGAAATGAAAAACAGGCTGGTCCTATAAATAGACTGTGCAGACTTAGCGCACGCTATCGGGACAGATTAGCGTACGCTAATGAACTTACGTACGCTATCCGGTCGATATTACGTACGTAAGCGGCTTACAGTGGCTACTGTCTTGAATTATCGCAAGCCGTTAGTGCACGCTAATGATAAATGGGTTACGCACGCTAATAAAAGTAGATTCTCACCGACACGACAGCTCAGACTTAGATCACATGCATGCTAACGGCTAAGGAGTTCACGTGTTGAAGTCAACTGCTGCCAGATTCCCTCTTAGCGTACGCAACCGAGGAAACCTTACGCACGCTAATGCACAAGATTAGCGTACGTTAATCTTACTGTGTAGCGTACGCTACATAAACAGAAAAATTCGAAAATGCAACATTCTAATTAACATCGAATCATCACATATGAAATGAAATAACAACGATATGATATTCAAATCTATAATACCACGACGTAATACTAAATGCAACGATTCATGATAATCAGATTATCCGAATAATACAATGACAGGTAAAAATGAAAAGTTACAGTCGGATATTACATACTCCCCCCCTTAAAAAGAGTTTTGTCCTCGAAACTAAGGGGTAAATAACTCGGGGTATCTCGCTCGCATACTATCCTCGGTCTCCCACGTAGCCTCCTCGACTCCGTGTCGTGACCACTGAACTTTCAGTAGGGGAATCGTCTTGTTCCGCAATTGCTTGATCCTCCTCTCGAGTATCCGTACAGACGCTCCTCGTACGAATGATCCTCTGCTAATTCAATATCTTCGAATTGAAGTACGTGGCTCGGATTAGCAACATATTTCCTCAACTGGGAGACATGAAACACGTTGTGAATCTTACTCAAGGTCGGTGGCAAGGCTAGTCGATAGGCCAGATCACCTACACGCTCCAGAACCTCAAACGGCCCAATGTACCTTGGGCTCAGTTTGCCCCTTTTTCCGAAACGAAAAACACCTCGAGTAGGAGACACCTTCATTAACACATGGTCACCAACCTCGAACTCAAGTGGTCGCCGACGGTGGTCAGCATAAGACTTCTGTCGACTTTGAGCCGTTAACAACCGACTCTTAATTAAAGTGATCTTCTCACGGGCGGCTAACAACATATCGGGTTCCGTACCCAGAGATTCTGACAGTTCGTCCCAACACAAAGGGGACCTACAGCGACGGCCATACAATGCCTCATACGGTGCCATCTGAATCGAAGCGTGCCAACTATTATTATAAGTGAATTCCACCAAAGGTAGCTGGGCTTCCCAATCGTTCTTCCAATCAAGAGCACATGCTCTCAACATATCCTCTAGAGTCTGGATGGTTCTCTCCGACTGACCATCGATCTGTGGATGAAAAGCCGTCTTGAAATTCAGCTGCGTGCCCATCGCACGATGAACCGCCTTCGGAAGTGTGACACAAATCGCCGTCACGATTACGTCTGATGCTCTTGGGGGTACCGTGTAGTCTCACAATTTCCTTAATAAACAGCTGGGCCAATCTCTCAGGGCCCCACGTGTCCTTAATCTCCAAGAAGTGGGCTGATTTGGTCAGACGGTCCACAATCACCCAAATCGTATTCATTCCTCGACGACTCGTCGGCAAGCTAGTGATAAAATCCATAGATATGTCCTACCATTTCCACTCAGGAATCGGGAGTGGTTTCAGCATTCCTGCGGGTCGCTGGTGCTCAATCTTAACCTGCTGACAGGTCAAACATCTCGAAACGAATTCAGCAACCTCACGTTTCATATTCCCCCACCAATAATTCTGCTTCAAATCCTTATACATCTTGCTAGAGCCCGGGTGAATTGAGTACGGGGTAGCATGGGCTTCTCTCATGATAGAGTTCCTCAACTCTTCGTCAGCGGGTACACAAACTCGATTTCTAAAACGTATCAATCCATCCTCGTGGATCACGAATCCAGGGGCTTTCCCCTGGTTTACTTCATCCCGAACTCGAGATAAGAATGGGTCCGTAACTTGCTTCGATTTGATCATATCATCAAGAGACGAAGAAATCTCAAGGGTGCAAAGTTGTCCCTGAACACGCCGTAACCAAACTTCAATTTCGACCTCATGAGGTCCAGCGCAACTCTCTCTGTCTTTGTCAACGGCTCAAGATCTGCTCTTGCGGTTTTACGGCTTAATGTGTCGGCAAGCACATTTGCTTTACCGGATGATAAAGGATCTCGATATCATAGTCCTTGATTAATTCTAGCCACCTTCTGTCTCATGTTTAACTCTTTACGAGTAAAAATGTATTTTAGGCTCTTGTGGTCTGTAAAGATCTCGGGAAATTCCATAAAGATAGTGGCCTTGATTTTAAAGCAAACACCACTACCGCTAACTCCAAGTCATGGGTCGGATAGTTAACTTCATAGGGTCGCAATTGTCTCGATGCATAGGCAATCACTTTCCCTTCTGCATTAGTACACATCCTGCACTGTCTCGACGCGTCACTATACACCACAAATCCTTCCGTTCCTTTTGGTAAGACCAAAACAGGGCGAAATCAATCGACTCTTGAGCTCATCAAAACTCTTCTGACATGTTTCTGACCACAAATACTTCTTGTCCTTTCGCAGTAAGTTAGTCATTGGTTGCGCAATTTTAGAGAATCCTTCTACGAATCGTCGGTAGTAACCTGCTAGGCCGAGGAAACTACGAACTTCCTTCACGTTCTTCGGTGGTAGCCAATCTCGAATGGCTTCCGTCTTTTGTGGGTCCACTCTCACCCCTTCGGCTGATATCACATTCCCGAGAAAGACAACCTCAGGCATCCAGAATTCACACTTAGAAAATTTCCCATAAAGTTGTTCCCGCCTCAATGTATCGAGAACTTGGTGAAGGTGACGCTCGTGCTCTTCGTGATCGCGAGAGTAAATCAGAATGTCGTCAATGAAAACGACTACAAAGCGATCCAGATAGTTAATAAAAACTCGATTCATCAACTCCATGAATACTGCCGGTGCATTAGTCAGTCCAAATGGCATCACCACGAACTCATAATGTCCATAGCGAGTACGGAATGCTGTCTTCGAAATGTCAGACTCTCGAATCCTCAACTGATGATAACCAGATCTCAATTCGATCTTAGAAAACACGGCAGCTCCCTGAAGTTGGTCCAATAAATCATCAATACGAGGCAAGGGATACTTGTTCTTGATGGTTACCCTGCTCAGCTCACGGTAATCAATACATAAGCGTAGAGATCCATCTTTCTTCCGTACGAATAACACTGGTGCTCCCTAAGGGGACGCACTAGGTCGAATATAGCCTTTGTCAGTCAACTCCTCAAGCTGGTTCTTCAATTCTTGCATCTCAGTCGGAGCCATACGGTACGGTGCTTTTGAGAGCGGGGACGTACACAGTTCTAACTCAATAATAAACTCCACGTCACGATGAGGAGGTAAGCACAGTAACTCGCCCGGAAATACATCGGGTAATCTCGGACTACGGAATGTCGGCCAATTCAATCGGTCTCTCTTCATTTTGGTCATGTAGCACCAATAACCAATACACCCTTGATTTAGCGGTTTCACTGCTTTCATAGCATCGATGACTCTCCCGAACGAGTGGGATTATCACCTCGAAAAATACACTCGAATCCATCATCGAAGTGACGGTAACCATCCGCTTGCGGACATCGAGTATTGCATCATGAAGATCCATCCAATCTATACCCAAGATTATATCATCCTTAGGTAGATCGAGTACAATTAGATTTGACAACCACTCACGGTCGTTCAAACGAATCGGGCAGTCCTGGACTTCATGATTTCCAATAATTCTTCTACCATCAGGTAGACCAATCACGTAGGGCTCACAATTGATAACATGGTTTAGAGGCAAACGACTTAAACAAGAAGAAGATATAAAGGAGTGTGAAGCACCGGTATCAAAAAGAACACATACAGCCGGGAGTGGATCTCGAGTATACCGAAATCATGCCGCCTCGGATCGTCGGCTTTCTTCATCTCGTAAATCCACAGGTTTCGCGATTCCGGCACAGTGTACCACTTTGATTCCCACGGCCCATTCCCTATTCGCCCGGTGGTCTGATAGAAGCGGACGGGGCGTCCGGTTACAGACGAGGATTGGCTGGAACATGAGACGCCATCGATCATGTCCGCCCACTCTGCAAAAGCGAGCACGGTGACCATTCTTCCCACAAGTATGGCATGTGATGGCGAGCTTTGGGCAATTGAAGTTGATATGCCCCTGGCCCCCACGGTTATGGCACACCACGGAAGAGGGAACCGCCGAGAGTGCGATCCGTGGGCTTTGACGCCATGGGTGGTCGATCGAAGGGTTTGGCAATGGTAGGGCTTCTGAATGTCCCAGATTACTCTCGATCACAGTTACGGTTCTTGGACCTTTTGTTGTTGGACTGTGGTTGTTTCTTGGAAATCTCCTTCGCGGTGAGCTCGTACTCGAGCCTTCTCGATGAACTCCGGTAAGGTAGTACAGTGGTGATTCAACCGCATTCTCATTCGGGGTTTAAGCCTCTTGAGAAAGTATTTGATCTTATCGGCCTCTGATCGGATAATTGTCGTGGCAAAAGGAAGAAGTGCCTGGAATTTCTCAAAGAACAGATAATACATCATCATCTTCAAACGGGTCGGGGTTCAATAGTTCCGAGTTTGGCCTCATGAGTGGCCTGGATAGTAACGGTCTAGCATGAGGTTTTAAATTCCTCCCAAGTGCAAACACCATCACTGGCCTTACCAAAGCCACCAGTGTGAGCGCCTTTGCCAAGGTAATACGCGGCTATCAAACGCGATTCTCTTCCGGCAGTCCACCATCTGGAAAAGTTTCTCAAAATGCTCGATCCAATGCACAATGTCGGTAGGCTCATAGGAGCCTTCAAAAGTCGGTGGTCGCTGGCGAGAGATGTCGCCGATAATCCGACTCACGGGTCCGCCAATCACAGGAGGAGGATGAGCCCCCGCCGCCGCGCAGCGGCCTCTGCATAGCTTCCATTAGTTGACCCATCTGGGTCATCTGTGTCATCATGCCCTGCATTACGACGTAAGGATCGACACGCGCATCCCCGCGCCCACTGTGGTGTGATTGTTCCCTATAAGGTGAACCACTTTCTGCGGAACTCTGATCCGCATTCGCGCGTCTGTTGGCTCGAGTTATCGGGATTCGGCCCCTACCTCAGCCTCGTCCCACTCTGCCACGACCCAACAGATTTATTTCAATGCTGAAAGAATCAATCATAATGATAACCATAAGTACAGTTCAAGATACTAAAATTCATGCTAAGTTAATAGCAACAAGGAATTACATATTCAAGGAAAACGGTTATCGATACCACAATTGTCGCACCGAATATCATATCGGTGTCAAGTCAAACAATTTTCAAGTGTACAATAAATTCAGCATTTACCTCGGATTATCAATCGGTTAAATCCTGTCACAATTCCTCTAGATAACATGATCAACAAGGAGACCCATACTGATATCAATATCATGCCAGTAATTAAATCATGGCTCATAAAGTACATACCGTATTTGGCTCGTAGGGTAAGGCGCTTGCACAGGTCACACGTGACACGAAGGTCTCTTGATACTAGTTCAATTCTCAATGACTCATAAAAAAAACACGCTCTGATACCATCTTCTGTAACACCCCTAAAAGCGGCTATTACAGTGCCGTGAATCCCACACTGGGACCCACCAGGTGATATTCAAAACAGATTAAACAAATATTATTTGTGATACCGAACCACAATGAATAGTCATTACTCCGATTAGGAGTTTATTAAAATATGGCCAACGGCCTTACAATACACAGGATCCAAAAACAAGTATAAACCATATGGAGATGGAAAATACTTCAAATGTCAAATATAACCAAATAGCAATTTAAATGAAACAGGAAATAACATAACACGGTTTAACATAACCGGACAACAAGAGATGTGGGGCCCCCGAACTAGTATCCTTCGAACCCTTCGCCGTCGACATGCTCTTCCCGTGCATTGCCTTTGCCTCGACTTAAAATACAACACAAGTATTTCGCCCAACACAGGGTCAGATATACATGATAATCAATTCTTCTGACATATACAATTCACATATATAGATTTCAAAGAAATCATTCCGACTATCAATCATACCCCTCGCGTATGAAACGACAAATACAAGCATCCAATACTATGGACGATTTACAAGATGGCTCAAAGATGGACATCACAAGACGCCCGATCCTAAATGTGTCCGTGTACATGTCCGCCCGTATAGGAATCCGTAAATATACGTGGGACGATGTACCTAATTAGCCTCACGAAACTACGTCCCGTGTGCACACCCAATGAGGAATAATATCCACGCATGACTATATATGTGCCTCGGCTAAAAATCCTACACAATGACCAATCTAACGCAGATATGATTCCGGATATGTCACGATACAACATGACAACGAATTCAACAAATCACATATCCGATTAAGGATCAAGAAAAAGTCACCGAAGTGAAAATAAGGCCAACGAGATCAATGATTCAAAATGACGACTTGGGAATACAACCCCATGAAGAAAATGGAATAACGTCAAGGACAATGTCAAATCACGACAAACATTTCATGAACAATTCATACATATGAAAAATATAACCATCAGAAGAATCTAATCATCATTATAACCAAGCAAGATAACTTGCCTCAAATCCGTAAGTGAAAGATAGTCCTTCTCCAAATGATCAAACGGACGGTATACTCGGTTAAACACTCAATCGAACAAGCAACCTTGAATGAAACGTAATTCATTCAATAACATATTCACATAATATTAATATCAATTCGTAGGAAACGACGCCCGCAACCTACTCGAATAATTCATCCCCCCCTGATGAATACCTTAACGATTAATGAAAGGTTTCATTACAACTAATTCATCTTCCAAAATCGGATTACCATACCAAAAGTGTCCTGTAATTCTCTTGTTATTCCATGAACAAAAACATCTTCAATTTGCCAATAAAATTGGTTTAAATCAAATTCTCATGTTCTACAACATCTCCTATTATAAAAGGATAGTCATAATGAATTTGATACTCAATCTACCATGATAGTATCATTCATAAACAGCATCATCTACTTAAGAACACTATCTATTTAGTATGATGATGAACCATATTCTAAGTTATCAACACAATAGATTAATGAAAAGTTATTGTTGTAATTATCAAGATCCTTATCATTCTTCAAAGACTTGTGAAACTGAACAAATATGATTTGTTAAAGCTCCTAAGATTTCTGAACTAGATCATCTAATCTTATCTTTAACATTATCAAGTTCTTCTCAAGGTAAATAAATACCTAAAATGGTGTTTAAACACTTTATGATATCAAGTTCTTGACTAAATCCAGTTATGATGAAGCTAACCGATCCAACAATGTCCTACTGAGCTAAATTCGTCCAAAAGATGAGTAATGACAACTACAAACATGGTTACCATTACTACAATATCAAGAACTCCTCTAATCTAAACCATCATTTATCATCTTCATCAAGAAGTGTTTAAAGAGTTTAATTATAACCATGTTTTACTTGCTTAATCTAACTCTAGGTGAAGTCTAATTCATCATTAATCATCAACATAAGAAAATAATGCAGAGAAGAAAGCACACCTACCTCCAGAAATGAAGAACAACTTCAATGCTATGAGAGAATATATTCCAAGCTTAAAAACAACTCTAAATCTCCAAGGAAATGAGCTCCACTCCGAGATTCAAGGCTTAGAAACAAGTTGGTGAAGGTTGATATCGTTTTGGTAGTGCAGAGGTATGATATGTGAAGAGAGAAATTCGGTTTGGGGTTGTGAAGAAATGAAAAACAGGCTGGTCCTATAAATAGACTGTGCAGACTTAGCGCACGCTATCGGGATAGATTAGCGTACGCTAATGAACTTACGTACGCTATTCGGTCGATATTACGTACGTAAGCGGCTTACAGTGGCTACTGTCTTGAATTATCGCAAGCCGTTAGCGCACGCTAATGATAAATGGGTTACGCACGCTAATAAAAGTAGATTCTCACCGACACGACAGCTCAGACTTAGATTACATGCATGCTAACGGCTAAGGAGTTCACGCGTTGAAGTCAACTGCTGCCAGATTCCCTCTTAGCGTACGCAACCGAGGAAACCTTACGCACGCTAATGCATAGGATTAGCGCACGTTAATCTTACTGTGTAGCGTACGCTACATAAACAGAAAAATTCGAAAATGCAACATTCTAATTAACATCGAATCATCACATATGAAATGAAATAACAACGATATGATATTCAAATCTATAATACCACGACGTAATACTAAATGCAACGATTCATGATAATCAGATTATCCGAATAATACAATGACAGGTAAAAATGAAAAGTTACAATCGGATATTACATAGGGCTCACCACAACACCAAACATATTGCGAGAAAATATCATTCTGTTAGAGAAATGGTTCGGGGTGGGAATGTTACACTGCAGAGAGTAGACACAGCAAATAACGTTGCTGATCCGCTTACCAAGCCACTATCTCAGAAGGTCTTAGAGAGACATCTAGAGAGTATGGGTATTAGATACCATAGTTTGTGGCATTGAGTGCAAGTGGGAGATTGTTAGGAATATATGCCCTCGAAAGCCACTCAGAGGATGAGAGAGTGAGAGCAATTGTATTGTAATTATGAATATTATATTTAATAAGGCAATTATTATTTCTATATTATTGTATATCACTGGCATTGTGATTTGGTATATAGAATAATAGTCCTTGCATTTGAGAGTGAACATTCTACTTCTTATGGAGATAAGGAGATAGGCACTAGAAGTGTTTAGAGCTCGAATGCTTAACTAGTTCGCAAGTCGATAAAACTTAACAGGACATTAAGTTTTAATAAGACTTGTATAACTGATGCTAGGACGTGTGCACGTCTTGATAGCATAGTTATAAGTATATTGGTGGGACCAGTATATTCGAACACGACTCATACTCGATTCAATCACACGGTATTCACTCTCGGAGAGTCGATGACGAATCGAAAGGTTGTGATAGTATACGTGGACCTTTGACTTGAGGGTTCAGTAGAAGATGTGCTTGTGACGTTTAGTTTGTCATTAGAGAAGTTAGACTCATTTGCTTAATTGCTGAGTCGACCTCGAAGTGCGGACTATACGGGCAGGTAGCAGTCTTTACTATACGCCAAGAAAGGATTCTATCTCCTGTTAGTGAGCAGGCGAATGTCCTATACGATTAATGGCGAATAAGATCATAAGTCTTTAGCCAAAGCATTCTGATATAGTCGTATTAGATACACTATTAATCAGTCGGTCTTGATTTGCATTAACACATGTATAGAGTCTAGTCAACAGTAGGGTTTGACTTTACCGTGACCCGAAGATTTGATCGAGACATCTGATGAAGGGTCTATACGTATATGGTATTCATGACATAATGGTTCTGGAATGATTCGTTCATTCGTTCTCAGTCGGGGTTTACAGTGCGGCCCGCTAGGCTGGCTAAGTGCTGCCCGCACTCATTGATTCCTCCCAATGCCGGCTGAGACGAACCTACGGAGTCGCGCAACAGGATCACTGACGGATAAATATGAATTAATAATCTCTCTTATAATATTATATATTAGTGATTTATCAGATAAATCAAATAGCGGTCTTATGAATTGTAAGTAAGTTACTGGGTGATTACTTTAATTCATAAATTATATTTCTTAGAGAAATGTATATTTGTGATTGATAGAACTAATTAATTGGATTAATTAATTAGTATAAACACAATGGAAATAAAACGGATTCGTTTGACGGACATCCGATTCACGAGGGATTCATTTGACGAACATCCAATACACGAGCCGAATTAACTCGACCCATTTCTTAGAAGATTCCCTATAAGGCCCCTCCTCCTCTCTACTTTATCTCTCTCTCATTATATTATACACTTGTGGGATCATGTGAGGTGTAAAGATGCTTTTAAAAGCATCTTCAACATGTGAGGCTTGTAATTATTGTAAAAAGAAAGTCTTTTCAATAATAAAAGTCTCCTTCTTCCTTCCCCAAGTGAATATTTCGTTTTTTTAGAGAGCTTCAAGAGTGAGAAAAATTTTCTACAGCATATACTTGATCTTAGAGACAAGTTATTACTAGAAAAGATCGAGAGAAAAAATTCCGACAAGCTTCCCTAGCCGCATTCTTAAAGAAAGGAAGTTTGCTGATTTTTCTGTCAAGTTCCGGCGTGTGAAGTAGAGGCACCGTGCTTTCGGTGTTTGGAACGAAGGGCTCTTCATCATCATCATCATCATCATCATACGAAGGTTTTTCAGAGACATCAAAGGTATGGGACTTTGATTCCTTGATCTTCGTATTTATTTCGTATATACGTTACTTGATCGATCCTCTTAGGGATTTCGTTTATTCTTCTGCTGCGTTTATTTTCTGTGGAATCCCAACAGTTGTAAGTCTCCTAATCTCTTATACTACCGTTTTATTTGATTTCTGTTTTGTGAGTATTTGACGGGCTTTATTTTGAAAATTTTGTCCTGGATATTGAGAAATTGTGTTTATAGTATGTTGAGAGGAGGATGTGGACGCGGACGCGGTCGTGGACGCGGACGTGGTAACATAAGACAGGAGGATTCCGCAACTACGCCAGAATTATCGGCTAGTCGAACCGATTCCCATTCTGGAGGGCAGCAGGGATCAGCGAACGGCGACGCGAATCCTAACATGCCGGGAGTGCTTCAACAGGTGGTGGCGCAGATAAACCAGTTCGCTCAAGTAGTTGACCGCATGCAGACGGCGATGGGACAGCAGCACCACGAGGATAACCGGGGAGAAAGATGGCTTGCTGAAGTGGTCAAATTGCACCCGGCAAAATTTGACGGATCTTCTGAGGCACTTACTTGGGATCATTGGCTAAAGGAGTTAGAGAAGATATTTGCCGGTATTAACTGTCCCGAGGACCAAAAAGTTCCTATTGCCCAGTATTTTCTGACTGGGGAGGCTTTTGACTGGTGGGAAGCTATTCGACCCGAGAATCATAATGCTGACTGGAAGGAATTCAAACTAATGATGGAAGCACAATATTGTCCTCGTCCAGTTAGGGAGGCAAAAATCCGAGATTTTTTCTCACCACAGAGTTGAGAAGCATCTGTGACAGACATAATCAAGACTTTTAACCATCAGCTGACTTGTGTGCGACACTTGGTCAGAACGGAGGCAGAAAAGATTTTTCATTTCGATATGCGGATGAAGCCGGAGATTCAACAGGACATGTCCGGATTCGAGTGTACTATGTTGCGACAGTATCAGGACAAAGCGCTGGCCTATGACATGAAAGAGGCGGCGATGGAAAAATCGTGGAGGCAAAGAAGCAGAAAGTGACCGGCAATTTCTCGGAAAACAAGAGTGGTGGGCCCCGCAAGGGCCAGTCTTCCTTTTATTCATCTAGGAAACCTCCACATCCTTCTAGAGGTGGAAAGAAGTTCCGGACAACATCAGCAGTTCCGAACGCATCAAAGAAGTGCTATAATTGTGGTCGAGCAGGGCATATTAGACGTGATTGCCCCGCATCTTCTGTGACTTGTTTTGATTGTGGGCAAGAAGGGCACCGTGCAGCTTTCTGTGGAGTTGCTACTATATCTTTTGGTACCCGCACTCCAGTGCCAGTTCCGAAGGAGATAAGTGTGAACCAGACACAGCAGAGTGAATTTCAGCAGCAGAATGTTGGGAAGAGAGAGACATCCAGTGCTGGGTCCGTTCCTCCGCGCCTGTATGAGATGAGGAAATCTGACGATCAGAACACTGCTGTTGCATCAGGTACGATTCAAATCCTTTTGCAACCAGTTAGTGTCTTATTCGATTCCGGAGCTACACATTCTTTCATATCAGTGAACTGTGTTAATCGTTTGAAAATATCGTGTTTATTTGATTGTGAACCATATGTTGTGGGTTTGCCGAGTGGAGAGAGAATTGTGGGAACCCTAGAAACTAGAGATTTTCGAGTATCTATAGGAGGTAGAGATTGGCCATCTAATCTTATTGTAGTTGGCATTCATGGTGACGATTTAATTCTCGGAGACGATTGGCTCAACCGTTATGGAGCTATTCTGAATTACCGAAAGAGAGTCATTTTTATCATTGCTGATGACGGATATGAACACTTATTCAGAGGGTGGAAATCGGGAAGCTCGGGAAAATTGATCAAGGCGATGAAAGATGTGAAATTACTGAAGCAGGGATGTCATGGACTTTGGTGCTATGCCATGAAGAAAGAAGGAGTAGAACTCTCATCTATTCCAGTTGTGAATGAGTTTTCAGATGTATTCCCTGACGAACTACCTGGGTTACCTCCGCAGAGAGAAGTGGAATTCACTATCGAATTAGAGCGTGAAGCCGCTCCTATTTCCAGAGCACCATACCGCATGGCGCCAACCGAGATGTATGAACTAAAGAAGCAACTGGAGGAATTATTGTAGAGGGGTTACATTCAACCTAGTGTTTCTCCTTGGGGAGCACCCGTTCTCTTTGTCCGGAAAAAAGATGGATCCCTTCGATTATGTATTGATTACAGGGAGCTTAACAAGGTGATGATCAAGAACAAGTATCCTATACCTCGGATCAACGACTTGTTTGATCAACTGCAAGGGGCAAGGGTATTCTCGAAGATTGACTTGCGATCAGGATATCATCAGTTGAGAATTAAGGAATTGGATATACCGAAATCTGCTTTCAGATCCCAGTACGGGCACTATGAATTCGTGGTGATGCCATTCGGACTTACCAATGCTCCTGCGGTATTTATGCAATTGATGAATCGGGTATTCTTAGAATACCTAGATAAGTTTGTGGTCATTTTCATTGATGACATCTTGATCTATTCGAAAGACATAGAGGAGCATGCCGAGCATTTGCGTGTGGTTTTGAGCACCTTGAGGAATTAACAGCTTTATGCAAAGCTTTCCAAATGTGAGTTCTGTCTTAGGGAAGTAACCTTCCTTGGGCATGTGATATCTGCTGACGGAGTTTAGGTGGACCCGAAGAAAGTCGAAGCAATCTTGGAATGGGAAGCTCCTAGTAACGTGAAAGAAGTCCGAAGCTTCTTAGGACTTGCTGGATATTATCGCCGTTTTGTAGAGGGATTTTCCAAAATTGCTCGTCCCCTCACTCAGCTGTTATAGAAAACTCAAAAGTTCACGTGGGATGAGAAATACCAGGCTGGTTTTGATGAACTTAAGAAGAGACTGACGACAGCACCTATATTAGCATTACCAGATGGAGCTGATGGATTCATGGTATACAGCGACGCTTCAAATCAGGGTGTGCGATGTGTGTTGATGCAAAAGGATAAGGTGATTGCCTATGCTTCTCGGCAGTTGAAACCGTACGAAGTAAATTACCCGACTCATGATCTGGAGTTAGCAGCTGTGGTCTTTGCCTTGAAAATTTGGCGACATTATTTATACGGCACTCATTGTCAGATCTTTACAGATCATAAAAGCCTCAAGTACATCTTCAGTCAGAAAGAATTAAACATGAGGCAGAGAAGGTGGCTGGATTTGATCAAGGAATACGACTTGGAAATTCTCTATCATCCGGGTAAAGCAAACGTAGTAGCCGATGCATTGTGCCGTAAACCTGTTTCTCTTCGAGTGTTGGAAGCACTTACGTCCCAAACCAGCATTCAACGAGAACTGATCCGCGAAGGGATTGAAGTATGGTCACCAGGAATCCAAGGGCAACTATATGTGATGGAACTGACTTCGTCACTAGTCGAGGAAATCAAATCTAAGCAGTTGAACGATTCTCTGATCCTTCAGTTATGTGACGAAGTAAAGAAAGGAAAGGCCCTAGGATTCGTGATACAAGATGATGGAGTTCTGAGATTTCAGAGTCGACTTTGTGTTCCAGATGATGATGATTTGAGACGGACAATTCTGAAGGAAGCTCACAACGCGCCCTATTCTATTCACCCGGGCAGCAGTAAGATGTATAAGGATCTAAAACAAAACTTCTGGTGGGGGAATATGAAGAAGGACGTAGCAGAGTACGTTTCGAAGTGTTTGGCGTGTCAGCAGGTTAAGATTGAACATCAGCGACCTGCCGGAATGTTAAAGCCGCTTCCGATCCCTGAGTGGAAGTGGGAGGATATCTCGATGGATTTCATCACTAATATGCCAAGGACCAAGACGGGAATGAACATTATTTGGGTTATAGTTGATCGACTAACCAAGTCGGCTCATTTCCTTGGAATTAAGGACACATGAGGACCTGAGAAATTGGCACGAGTATTTATTGCAGAGATAGTCACACTGCATGGGACGCCGAAGACCATTATTTCAGATCGAGATGGTCGCTTCGTGTCGCACTTCTGGAAGGCAGTTCACAGGGCTTTGGGGACCGAGCTAAACTTTAGCACGGCTTATCATCCCCAAACGGACGGTCAGTCCGAAAGGACTATACAAACCGTATAAGACATGCTTAGAGCTTGTGCTTTTGATTGGTCAACTGATTAGGAAGTTCATTTACCCTTCATTGAATTCACCTACAACAATAGTTGGCATACTTCTATTAGGATGGCACCGTTTGAAGCTTTGTACGGGAGAAGATTCCGATCACCCCTGTGCTGGGATGATTCTTTGGTCTTGATCGGGACGGAACCTGAATTGATAGTTCAGACTCAAGAGAAGATAGCTTTAATTCGGGAAAGACTGTTGACTGCCCAGAGTCGACAGAAGTCTCATGCAGATGTGCGTCGTCGCCCTCTAGAGTTCGACATTGGGGACCACATACTATTGAAGGTGTCCCCTACACGAGGAATTTTCCGTTTTGGGAGGAAAGGTAAGCTAAGTCCGAGATATATCGGACCATTTGAGATCCTCGAGAGAGTTGGGGATTTAGCATACAGGTTGGCCTTACCACCATCGCTGAGTCATGTTCACAATGTGTTTCACATATCCCAATTCCGGAAGTATGTACCGGATCCCAATCATATCATTGAGTTTGATGAGATCGAGATAGCTAATGACGGCACCTTCGAGGAGAGACCAATCAAGATACTTGAGAGTCGGATCAAACAATTGAGGAATAAACCAATACCCTTGGTTAAAGTACAATGGTCACGACACGGAATTGAAGAGGCCACTTGGGAAACGGAGGACAATATGAAGACTAGATATCCAGAGTTGTTTTCATCTTAAGTTTCGGGACGAAACATCTTTTTAGGGAGGAAGGATGTAATACCCAAAATTTCTGATATGTATTTGAACCTTGTGATATTGTATTTATTGCATTTTGATCTGAGTATTATTCTCCATATTTCTTGATCCGGTATTGTTGAGCGCATGATTTCATTAACGTGATCTAAATTGTAATTCTGCGCATGTAGCGCACGCTATCGACTAAGTGTAGTGTATGCTAATTTGGATCCGTAGCGCACGCTGTGCAAGAACCTTAGCACACGCTATACGTAGTCAGCATGATTACGACAGGGTGGTAGGTGAGATCGGCTGAGGATCTCGGTCGGATCATGTCGGGATGAACCTGGACGGCTTTCGGGTAAAGCTAAGTCAACGCGGTAGTGCACGCTAATGATATGAGGATAGCGCACGCTAAACGCTGAGTACAGTGAAGTCAGTAAGCTTCGTATGACCGTTAGCGCACACTATGAGTATGGACTAGCGCGCGCTAATAACCATTTTCTATAAATAGGACATCATCCTTTTTCATATTTTCAGCCTTTTCACTTCCCACATCCGAATTCTTGGACTTGGAGAGTCACTCTCTTCATCCTAAACCCTTAATATCATCATCCTAGCACGAGTTCGAAGATTGTAGATCATTGGAGATTGGTGTTCAAGCCCTCGGTGTTGGATTTCTTCAAGTTCCTTCGTGTTCTTCGCTACTTTGAGGTAGGTGATTCTTCACCAATATTTTGGTCCTCAAGGTAGAATAATTTTGAAACAGATAGTTGCGCTAGTAGGCGCCTTGAAAATACAATCCATTTAAAAGTACATCTCGAATTTTATTTTCTAAGATACTCAAGGTTTTCAAAGATAATTCAATGGGCTAGAATGCCCAAAAATTTCAGGTAATTACACGGAACATTATAGCGCCGTGGGTCCCGCGCCGGAACCCACCAGGATAAAACCATTTACAGAAATGCCAAAAAGACTGATGACGGTAATATTTCAAAAACTTATAAAAGCTATTTACAAAGTACTAAATACCGTCGTAAGAATTTCGCCAAAACGATCAAGGCCATAATGCCAAAAACTCGGTTAAGGGAATCGGTTTTCGAAATAAAACTCAGTCGGTAATGTTGTGTCGAGAATTATACTCTCCGACCGGCGATCGCCTCGGAGATCGGGCGACCTAGCCATTGTCGAGCAAATGAGGCGTAATCACCAAATGACCAGGCGGCCTAGCCTTAGCCCAGCAGTCAAGATAAATCGGCCAACCGAAGGTCTCAGGACAAGTCCCGGTGCCGAGCGATCGACATCTAAGACGATCGTCTCTCGGTACTTGGCGATCGACTCTTGGCAACCGACTAGCGGACGATCATCTCTCGGCGCCTGGCGACCGACCTTTGGTGACCGGCCGATGCCGACCCTCAGCGACTGGCCGATGCCGACCCTCTGGTGGCCATCTAGAGACGACCGCCTCATGCCGCTCGAAGCCGATGGTCATCCAGTCGGCAAAGGCCGAGCCTCAGGACAGACACCATGTGCAGTGCCGAGACAAGATCCGCATATCACGGATCGTTGACCACAACCTGTCAGCATCTTCCCACCAGCCAACAAGCCCGCCGAAAGGTGTCAGTAGGACCGCATGTGACAGTGACTCCGGACGCATGCTGGCTCCTCATTGGACCGCACAGCTGGCTGCCAGCATCTACCTTGGACTTTAGGCCGACAGACCGTGTGACTTAAGGACGATCGCCCCATTATTATATTGGCCGGCAGACGATCGCCCCATTATTATATTGGCCGGAAGGCGATCGCCCGCCAGGAATCAAGGCTCCTCTGCCCCTATATATAGAAGGCAACCTGCACTTGTCCAAGGACCGAAATTATCGAGAACACACGGGAATTCTTCAACACCCTCGGGATTACACATAGCACTTGGCTTTCTCCTACTCTTGGCAACAACTATCTTTTGGTTCTTTCTTCTCTTAGCCTCTCTCATACAGAAGACGATCGGCAGGGACGAAGAACATCGAGCTTCGCTCAAGATCTGGATTAACAGAGTCTTTTTACACTCATTGTACTTGGATTCTCACATTAATACTTGTATCCACGAATATTTGTATTAATAACATCTCGCGAGATCATTCAAGCCCGGGCCTAACAAACCCGGTAAATCTTGTGTTTATTCATATTCTCTCGGAAGTGCTCCCGCAATTTTGTTTGTTGTCCGTCCATTCCAGTAGTATTTAATCATCGGATAAATATTTTGGGCAACAACAATTGGCGCTAGACGGAGGGGATCTAACCCTCAAATTTTTATTCCTACCGTCTCGAAGAACACTCACTGTTCTCGGGGCATATACTTGAAGTGACACTCACTGCGCTTCAAAGAAATCTTTCAGAAATCATGTCTTCCGCCTCCGCGTCGAAGAAAGCCGCTGGCCAACCCGCCAGATGCCTCGTTCCGTCTCAGTCCGAGCCTCAGCCGATGGCGGAGGGTAGCCGTCGCGGTCCGAGATGCTCGATCCCGCCCCTGAGGTCCGGCCCAAGCCTCTCGTTCGATCAGCTCCGAACCAATGAACAGATCGATGAGGCCATGGCCGTCCTACAGGAGCGACGGAGTGCTCTCGACGCGCCTCCCGCTATCACCCCCTCGGCCATCCGCCGGAAGACCAAGCGGAAGCTCAAGGCGTTACTAGCCGAGCGATCGCCAGGAGGCTCTCATCCGCAAGGAGAGGCGCTCGCCAGCCGGGGCACCTCTGTTTTCGATCGCCTGGGCAGTGACCCGTCCTGGCGACCGGGGCAGTCCGGCCCCAGCTACGAGACGACGGAGTTTGAGTCCGTCACCAGGAGCTCAGCCTACCCGACTCCCAGAAGGCAGCCCAGCCGTCTGGCTCCCCCTCGCCAAATAGCCGAGGTCGGCAGCAGCGGAGTCCGGAGATCGGCACATGATCGCCTCAGCTCCCGCTCCCAAAGCCGATCTGCGAGCGACCGAGCCACGGCAATGGCCGCGATGCAACGTCAGCTCGACGACATGAAGGCGCTCCTGGAATCCGGGGCAGGTGCCAAGAAGACGATCGCCGAGCCGAGCGAGCCGCTCGAGGTCCACGTCGAGCTTGCCCCCGTGCAGCACAAGATCGCTCCTCCGCAAACACCTTTGTACGAGGGGAGATCGGACCCCGAAATACACCTGAGCAAGTTCAGCATCTACATGACCGGGTGTGGGGCATCTGACGCGACCAGGTGCCGAATGTTCCCTATGACACTGGACGACCTCGCCTACAGGTGGTACACCTCATTGCCACCTCGGTCCATTGGCTCCTTTAACGAACTGGCGAACGTCTTCACATCGTACTTCGCCACCAGGGTCGCCCGACCAGAAGGTCCCCTTCGCATGATGCAAATCAGGCAGGGAGAAGAAGAGTCCGACTCAGACTACATCGACCGAGTAGACAAGATCGTCCTCAACGGCGAGCCCGTAAGCGATGAGATCGCCCTCTACGCGGTCCTAGGAGGATTTCATGGTCTTTCGCCTATGTTCAGGCATCTCACGAAGGACCAACCCGCGACCTACGCGATCTTCCGAGCTAAGGCCGCAGACTTCCTGGCCAGGCAAAGGATTCTTCTCAACCTTTGAACAGTGCGATCGGCGCCCGGACGACGATCTCCCGCCCGATCGCCAGTATCAACTTATGAATAATGCGATCGGCAGCCGAGCGACGATCACCAGTCTTCCAGCCCGATCGCCGATCATCAAGCTACATCATCCAAACCGGAGGACCCGATCGCCATCGACAGTTCACCATTTAACATGACGAACTAAGGCATGAGATCGCCTCCACCGCACATCATAAAGCCATGGTCCTAGTAGTCGATGGAACCGGCTGCTTCGGCCATGCAAGGTCCCTTTGGGCCAAGATCGCCCGCCCTTCGTTTAAATACGAGGCCGGCGTAGTCTGAGGGCCCTCCAAAATTAATCAGTGGACACGATCGCCCGCCCTCAAGGTTCACCATCTAACATGATGTACCCGGACATTGCGACACGTGCCACTACCCCCGTATCAACGTACACCGTCGAGGTTCGCCATCTCTATGGTGGGCCGAGGTGGAAGCAGAGCTAAACAAGCCACGTGCGTGGAGTTGAATCATCCGACGCTGCCCCGTGCAAGGACTCCTCTATACCAAGACCGCACGCCCTTCGTTTAAATACGAGGCGAGGCGTAGCCTAACAGAGGACCCTCACAATAAAATGAGTCATGAGACACTCAATGTCTTCGCGCACCAAGACACGGTTATGGAGTCGGTCCATCGAACTCCGCGACTGTGCACGATTCCTCAAATGACGAAACCATCAAGTTTCTGAGGGGGATCGGCCAATGTTGTTTTTTGCATGTACAAGACCGAAAGATAGCTAGCCAATCGACCAGATAGCCCAAGTCCGAATCCAAAGTCAGCTCAGCGGATCGCCCGTCCTCATCTTACACGATCGCCAGCAAGAACCACCTCGCCCCGTGTCTTCAACATCGGAGCAAGCTGGGGGGCAATTATTGTGTCGAGAATTATACTCTCCGACCGGCGATCGACTCGGAGATTGGGCGACCTAGCCATTGCCGAGCAGCCGAGGCATAACTACCGACCATCGACCAGGCGGCCTAGCCTTAGCCCAGCAGTCAAGATAAATCGGCTAACCGAAGGTCTCAGGACAAGTCCCGGTGCCGAGCGATCGACATCTAAGACGATCGTCTCTCGGTACTTGGCGATCGACTCCTGGCGACCGACTAGCGGACGATCATCTCTCGGCGCCTGGCGACCGACACTTGGTGACCGGCCGATGCTGACCCTCAGTGACTGGACGATGCCGACCCTCTGGTGGCCAGCTAGAGACGACCGCCTCATGCCGCTCGAAGCCGATGGTCATCCAGTCGGCAAATGCCGAGCCTCAAGACAGACACCACGTGCAGTGCCGAGACAAGATCCGCATATCACGGATCATTGACCACAGCCTGTCAGCATCTTCCCACCAGCCCACAAGCCCGCCGAAAGGTGTCAGTAGGACCGCATGTGATAGTGACTCCGGATGCGTGCTGGCTCCTCATTGGACCGCACAGCTGTCTGCCAGCATCTACCTTGGACTTTAGGCCGACAGACCGTGTGACTTAAGGACGATCGCCCCATTATTATATTGGCTGGCAGACGATCGCCTCATTATTATATTGGCCGGAAGGCGATCGCCCGCCAGGAATCAAGGCTCCTCTGCCCCTATATATAGAAGGCAGCTTGCACTTGTCCAAGGACCGAAATTCTGGAGAACACACGGGAATTCTTCAACACCCTCGGGATTAAACACAACACTTGGCTTTCTCCTACTCTTGGCAACAGCTATCTTTTGGTTCTTTCTTCTCTCGGCCTCTCTCATACAGAAGACGATCGGCAGGGACGAAGAACACCGAGCTTCGCTCAAGAGCTGGATTAACAGAGTCTTTTTACACTCATTGTACTTAGATTCTCACATTAATACTTGTATCCACGAATATTTGTATTAATAACATCTCGCGAGAGCATTCAAGCCCGGGCCTAACAAGCCCGGCAAATCTTGTGTTTATTCATATTCTCTCGGAAGTGCTCCCGCAATTTTGTTTGTTGTCCGTCCATTCCAGCAGTATTTAATCTTCGGATAAATATTTTGGGCAACAACAGGTAAAATACCGAAAGTCATTACAAAAGAACTCACGCAGCGGATAGAAGAAATACAGTTCAACATGCACAATACAGCAACACTACTCCTCATATGAACAAAATATGAGAGTCAAATAACCACATATCACGAAATCAAAATCCATAAGAGGATTCCGTCACTTAACAAATAATCATAAAAATAGCTCGTGTCACATGAGGCACAACACAAAG
This sequence comes from Orobanche coerulescens, assembly GCA_033398695.1. NCBI lineage: Eukaryota > Viridiplantae > Streptophyta > Magnoliopsida > Lamiales > Orobanchaceae > Orobanche > Orobanche coerulescens. The sequence continues at coordinate 68,570,478 of CM065801.1, forward strand.
AAGGGAGACTTACATCCACAGGTCGCACGAAGATGATGATCGCCCACGATACTAATCACGACCAACAAACTCAGACGACGCGTCGCGACACGACTCAGTCAGATAAAATCCAACGAAATAAGACTCAAACAACACGACTTGACCCGGCAGCCTAGGTTTCCACAACCTAAGCTCCGATACCATTTATGTAACACCCCCAATCCGCTCAGGGATATTACATGCCGTAGAACCTTTCCTCAAGGATCTACCAGGCTGGTAACAATAATCGAACAACTCAACAATGCCTTTAAGGCTAAAAAGACTCAGTAGACCGATTTGGCCTTTCAATAAAAACATACAACTCTAACACATTACATACCCACGCAGGGGTCGAATACAAAATGCTCCCGTACAACGGGGAAAAATACTGCAACGGAAATAAAATACAACTAAACCAATACAACATTAACGGGTCCTCGCGTGATCAATATCGTTCATCTTTCATCATCCTTCATGCCGACCCTGTGCTCTGCTCCAAAACCTGAATGCTATACAGACATCCACCCCTCGAATACTCGAGGGTTAGCAAAACTCCACTGTTTTGCTAGTGCAAATACCAAGTGCAAATATGAGCCATATAATTCAAGTTCTAAGAATAACAATAACAAGGAATCCTCAAAGATTCAAATACAATGAAACGAATCCTTCCCGAGGCAAGAGTTTGAGTAAAACTTTCTACATCCGAAAGATCACAAATAACGAGAACGGTTTGCAAACAGTTTAAAATTGTAGGTCACAAGTCGTCCAGGAACAAGTCTAGAGAGGGGGGGGGGGGTTGAATAGACTTGTTGAAACTCTTAAACTCTTTTTCACGAAGAGTGAGTTTCTTCAGCTGATAGGTAAACAAATGACTTGGAGTCGTTTGTTCTTTAATATATGCGGAAGTCAGCTGATGACGAATAGAAAGCAACTAATGAAACACTTAACAATGAATGCAGCAGTTAAAGTATGATGCAATAAAACAGTAAAGAACGCAGGCAGTTATAGTGGTCTCAGAGGTGGAGTAATCTTCTACTAATCCACTTTTCTCCAAACCAGTTGGAGATGAATTCACTATAATTCTCAACCAGTGATAAATATTACAGTGATTCAAATAAAACTACAACAGCTTCCAACCAGTGGAAATCCGTGCCGTTGTACCACACTTGACTGCCTTGCACCTCTTGATCCTCGATCCTTAGATGCCTTTACAGTCTCTTAACTTCAACCAGTGAAGTACCCCGAACTCAGGATTATAGACAAGAGTTTTTGTCTTCTCCAACTAAGAGCTTCTTTAAGTATGAACTTTTAGAACCGCTCTTTTCTCGATGCTGTATTTCGCTTTTTGATAGCTTGAATGCTTTGTTCGCTTGAAAGAATGTTAGCACCGGTAGTTGTTATTGTTAGTTGTTTGCTCAGCTTCAAATCTTCGGATATATATAGGTCACGATTTCTGAGCTTTTCCTTATAGCCGTTGCAAATCCTTTGAACAAATCCGTCCGTTGGAGAGATAGACTTCATTGTTTTCTTTCTGACCATTGCAAGGCTGGATTCCCATATTTTAATCTATCTTCCGACCGTTGTGAAGACTCTGCATGTGATGCGCCGAATCTTTTGAATATAAAACGATTAAAGTCTTCAAGGTGGGTCTGGATGATTTATTTAAATCATATCTCTTGCGGGAATCTCTCCAATTTGTCTCTTCACGTTGCATGTGACTTTCCGTAATACTTGAATTTTCAACGTATGCTGACGTGGACTTGGAGTACTTGGCTGATCTCGACTAGGCTGATGAGCAGTTAACATCTCTGCAATCTGGACCTCTCTGATGTTCACTGTTTATGACTTCACTGATCAGGTGACTTGTCTGAGGTACCTTGGCTGCAGTCTGGTCAAACATCCCTGATAATTTTTGTTGACCAGAACTACTCTAACTTGACTCGGCTGATCCTCTCTGATGGACTTAGCTGTACTTTAGTACTTAGCTGATTTTTAGCCTAACTTATTTTTTGGCCTATAGAAGATACTCATTTGGTTCTTCTTTACATTTTGCCAAGTTTTATACTTGACATATTTGGCCTATGAAGATACTCATTTGGTTCTTCCTTACATTTTTGCCAAGTAATAAACATTTGAATTTATACTGATGACATCATCAAACTTTAACAAGTATTCCTAACAAATTCCCCGTATTTTGATGATGGCAAAACTTTAAACAAGTAATCAAATGATCAAGTCTGCACTTAGGTGCAAGACACAAAATCAAACTCAGTCTTGTTTTGAGACAACTGGGAGTTGTCATTCAAATGACTGTTATATATTAATTTTCTGTTGATTACAAGTACATGGCTGAATTTTACAACAAAATTTTCAAGTACTTAAAACATTACAAGTACAAAGTAAATGAGAGTCATCTACCTCTTCCTCTGCCTCTTCGAATAGGCTGTTTGGCAGGTCTGAAGGGTTTAGCTCTGATTGGTCTTGTTTTGACTGGGGCAAGACCATACTTCCTTTTTACAACAAGAGCTGCGAAGGCTTGCTCTTCTTGGGATGAAAATTTGTTCTCATGACATAGTTTCTTGATTTTCCTTTGTAGCGCAAGTTCATCCAATGCACCTCCTCTTTCCAAAGTAGGAGGATCTTTGGCACTGAATGAAGGAATCATGGGATAGGCATTTAGTTTCTCAGCATGTTTCTTCAGAATAGCCCAGAGTTGCGGATGAGCTTCTTCCATGAAATTTATGAAGATCTGCTGTGGGGAGAGATTATCATCCTGGAGTATTTCCCAGATGTAGTAGTCTCTGATAAACTTCTTTCTTGCAGATCCCCACATTTCCAGAGCTTCATATGGAACAAAATCCTCCACAAACCACAACTCCTTTCCTTACCACTCTAGAGTAGTCTCAAAACCTCCTCTAGTCCTCCTCTTCTTGCCTTCAGGCTGGTCAGCCTGTTCTTCTGGATCTGCTCCTCCCTTCCTCTTGGCTGAGGATGTCCCAGCAGTGATCATCTAGACATCCTGCCTTTTCTTCGATCTAAACTCCTTCCTTATCTCTTCTTGATCATTTCCTTCCCCCTGAATTCTATCTTCCCCCTTTTTGCCAGCATCAACTAGGGTAGTTAATTGCTGCTCCATTCTGCTCATCCAGTCAGACATGCCAAAAGGCATTCTGTTGTTGGTAGGGGGAGGAGGCTGAGGAACTTCTCTCTGCAGCAAAGTGTCAATCTTTGCATTGATGGTTTGGAGGTCAGGAGTGACCTGTGATGCCAGCAGCTCTCCAATCGTATCTTTCACTATCTGCCTGATCGGCTCAGTCATGGAAGGTAAGATCTGAGCTGTTGGAGAGTGCTCGCCTGAGCCTTCTGCAATTGAACCACCACACTGCAGGCTCCTATCTGCAGCTGGTACTCCATATGGGGTCTTCTCTCGGGTCCCTGATCTGTAGTCCTCAGCTAACTCCGTGTCTAGGCTGGTGTACCGGGCAGGTGCCCCAGTCCTATCTGCAGCCTCTTGTGTCGGCTCTGGCTCCGGCTCCTTTTCTCCTTCTTCCTTCTCTTGCTCTTTCTTCTGCTCTTCCTCCTTTTCTTCTTCAATATTTTCTTTTTCTTTCTCTTTTTCAGCTCCTTTATCTCCTCCTTCATCTTTATCATCATCCTCATCATCATCATTATCATAATCAGCTTTCCCATCTTTTTCTCCTTCATCCGCATCATCATCTTTACCTTCATCATTCTCCTTCTCTCCGTCATCATCTTCCTTTTCGACTTCTTCTCCTTCTTCTTCTTCATCCAACTCTTCTGTTTTCTCAACTTCCTCAGGTTGATTTTCAACTAAAATCTTTTCTTCTTTTCTTCTCTCTTCCTGTTCTTCTTCTTCATCGTCCAAAACAACAACTTCTCCTTCTCCATCTACCTCTTCAATCCTAATTTCTTTCTCTTCTTCCTCCTCCTCCTCTTCTCCAAAGGAACCATCAAAAATACTAAGCATAATGGAATGGATGAATTGGTCCATGTTGGTTTTAAAATAAGACATGAACCAATTATCCTGGAGGATCAACACTAAGTCTGATTCTTTACAAAAATGAATCAGCACCTCCTCTGTGGCTTGGGGATATTCCCAACCACTAGTTGCAATATAAGCTTGAAGGTCAGTAAATGACAGGGTTTTGAAAAACTTCCACTCTTGAAAAATATTGACAAAAGAGTGTTTTAATGCTTGTGGCTTAACAAGCTGTAGTTGTTCAATGGATAGATTGAAAATATTGTTTTCTAGCAGGTTAAACGTATAATTGGCTTCAGGAATTGAGATTATTAGACCTGCTTCTTCTTCTTCAGGAATGTAAGATGGAGTGAGGACAGCCACAATCTGAGTCTCTAGGCTGCCTGGGGCAGGCTGGTCTTCCAGGTGAGTTGGTGACCTGGCTGTAGGGCTGGCAAGATGATCTGACTGCTCTTCCTCACTAAACTGCAGTCTCCTGGGGCTCTTGGGAGAGGGTTCTGGTGATGACTGCATGATAGAAGGTCCTTCAGGGGCTGGTCCCCTTCTCTTAAATCGGACTGCTATGGGAGTGTTATCTGACTCGGAGTCTGACTCGACTGCAGTGGGGTTGTCGGCTGCAGGTCGGTCCGACTCGCTTGACGAATAATATCTCGGGTATGTCCTTGTCAGGTATCTCCTTCAACATCTGGGCTGCTCTACTTGTGCCTCCCAATTTTCTCAGGGTTTCTTGGTCCAGATGACCAAGTCTTTTGTTGGGGTGGAAGAGGTCAGTACTTCCCTTCGCCATACCTGTCTTTTCCATCAACCAACTCAGCTGCTTTCCAAACGCCAGCTTTGTTTTAAATCTTTTCTCATCAACAAGTCATTCGGATTTGTTGACCTCTCGAACGAGTTGCCTGAATATGTAATCTGCCCAATCAATGTCTTCATCTTGAATTAGTGCTCCCAGCACCTTGAACTTCTCCGACGACAGTTGATCATAACTGCCGGCCATCCCCATGATGATTTTGTTGGTTATGTCCAACGCAAAACGATACACTTTTTTAATCTCACTCCTTTTAGCAGTGAGTTTTAGCTTTTCCGGCAAATTCTCCACCTTGATCTTTTTCCAGGTTTCGGCGGCGGACTGCTTGTGAGCTTCGATAGCTATACCGCGGTATTTCATACCAAACACTGTGCTAATCGAATCACGCGATATGTTGACTTGTCTTCCGCCAACTGTGCTCCGAATTCCATCTTGAATCAAACAGGCTTCGCGATAGAACGCGATAACATCCTCCTTGTACAAATGTTGAGGGTTGATGTCCAGGAATGGGTAGATCCTATTGAGCTTCATCGTACGGATTAGGTCAAGCACGTCGTAATTCTCCAGATTAGCTTCCAATAAGCCTTCGAAATCGACGACTAGCGAGAAAATAATCTGGTCCTTGACCGCCTTCAGGTTCACGCCTTCGAAGTACGATTCCATTTCTGCAAATAAAGTATTTTTAGTGTATTTGGAGTTCAAGAATTTTTGCTCTGTAGATCTAGGGTAAGCGTAAAAGGTAAAGTGAAGGGGTTTCTTTCCTTATAAAGAAGATGAAAAGACTTATGGATTAAATTATTATATATTTGAAACGGTGGTACGCCTTTTGATATTCATTTGAATTTCAAATTTGAATCGGTTGTCCATTTTAAAAATTGACGGTTGGTTTTGATTGGCCACCATGGAGGTCGATTTAACAAGCGATTGCCACGTGTATTTAAATTGGCACTTGTGAATCGAACATTAATATATTTAAATGCCATTTGTGAACCGAAATTAATATAATAATATTATAAATATGGCAGATAATAATTAAATATTCAAAGGTCGGTTGAGTTTAGAAAACTTAGCTGGTTTGACTGTTGACTGTTGACCGCTCTGCATCAGGTAAGTTGACTCCATGGACTTTATGCCTGGGATTCTGATCAGCTAGGTTCCTTTGTCCGTCCTTCGTCCTCTTGTCTGCATCAGCTAGGATCTGATTTCTTTAATCAGCTGGGTCCGTCCTTCCTCTGAAATGCTTCAGCTTGCTTCAGTACTAGATTCCCAATCTAGTAATCCAAGATCTCTGCTCAGCTCCAAAAATCTTTCCTCTCGCAAAGGTTTGGTAAAGATGTCAGCTATCTGATAGTCTGTGTTGACTCTTTCAACTCTAACTCTTTTGTTAAGCACATGGTCTCTGATGAAGTGGTGCTTAACATCAATGTGCTTCGTCCTTGAATGCAAAACCGGATTGTTGGTTATTGCAATAGCACTATTGTTGTCACACCAGATAGGAACTTCATTGGCAATAATATTATAATCCCTCATCTGTTGTCTGATCCATAAAATCAGGCAATAAATTTACACCGCACTAGGTATTCTGACTCTGTGGTGGAAATAGAGTTAGAAACCTGCTTCTTGTTAAACCAGGATATCAGTCTGGTTCCTAGGAATTGGCACGTTCCACTAGTGCTATTCCTGTCGATTTTGCATCCTGCGAAATCTGCATCTGAGTATCCTGACAGCTCGAGGTTATCATTCTTGGGATACCATAGTCCAACATTGATTGTAGACTTAAGGTATTTTATTATCCTCTTAGCTGTATCTAGGTGTGATTGCTTCGGCTTGGACTGGAATCGTACACAAACTCCTACGGCATAGGATATGTCTGGCCTGCTTGCAGTGAGGTACAGAAGAGATCCAATGAGTCCTCTGTAGTGGGTTGAGTCCACGGATATGCCTGCCTCGTCTGCATCCAGGTGAGTACTTGTGCTCATAGGAATTCTTGCTGGCTTGGCTGATTCCATTCCATATCTCTTGATAAGATCTTTGGTATACTTAGCTTGGTTGATGAAAATTCCTTTTTCCATCTGCTTAACTTGTAGTCCGAGAAAAAAGTTAAGCTTTCCCATCATACTCATCTCAAATTCTCCTTGCATGAGATTGGAGAATTTCTCGCATAACTCTGGATTGGTTGATCCGAATATGATGTCATCCACATATATCTGGACTATTAATATGTGGCCTTCGTGCTCCACTCTGAATAGAGTTTTGTCCACCTTCCCTTTGCAAAAACCATTTTTCTCAAGAAACACAGACAATGTTTCATACCACGCTCTAGGTGCTTGCTTAAGTCCATAGAGAGCCTTCAATAGCTTATAGACTTTGTCTCCTTTGACAAAACCTGGGGGTTGCTCTACATAGACTTCTTATTCTAGGATTCCATTTAGAAAAGCACTCTTTACATCCATCTGATATACTTCAAAATTTTTGAATGCAGCATATGCAAGGAATAGTCTGATGGCCTCTAATCTTGCAACAGGTGCATAGGTTTCATCAAAATATATTCCCTCACACTGTGCATAACCTTTTGCTACAAGTCTGGCTTTATTCCTAACAACAGCTCCGTCTTCATCACTCTTGTTTTTGTACACCCATTTGGTACCAATAACCTTCTTGTGATCAGGTCTATCTGTTAGTTCCCAAACTTTGTTTCTTTCCATCTGCTCCAGTTCTTCTTGCATGGCATTTATCCAGGAATAATCTTCTAAGGCTTGTTCTGTTGTTTTAGGTTCTATCTGTGACATAAAGCATGAGAACATAGCCATTCCTGCTGGTAGGGTTGACTGTCTTGTCTTAACTCCATCAGTCAGCTTCCCGATGATTTGCTGGATTGGGTGATCTTTGAGCCACTTGGGGATATCGTCTTCATCTGGGTCTGTTCCCCCTTTTGAATTGCTCTGGTGGATTTCTGCATCAGCTGGGTTCTGGTCTGCAACTGGATCAGCTACCGTCTTGTCATCTGCAGGTTGGGTCTGATCTGTAGGTGAGTCTTTGTCAGCTACAGCTGGGTCTTCATCAGCGGCAACTGGAACAGATATGTTTGGTGATCCTCTCTGATCTGCAGTTGGGTCTTCAGCAGCTACAATTGGATCTTCAGGCTGGTCTGCAGGTGAGTCCACCATTCCAGTGTCATGTACAATGACTTCTTCAAGGGTCGCTGATTTGAGCTCGTTCTCAATTAGCTCAACTTGCTTCCTGTACTCAACAGTAGATTCATCAAAAACAACATGGGGTGTTTCCTCCACAACTATGGTTCTTTTGTTAAATACTCTATATGCCTTGCTTCTTTGTGAGTATCCCATGAAGAGACCATCATCAGTTTTAGCATCAAAGGCATTTAGTTGTGTTTTACTGTTGTTGTGGATGAAACACTTACAACCAAAAACGTGAAAATAAGCAACAGTAGGAGTTCTATTATTCCAAACCTCATAGGGAGTTTTGCCATGTCTCCCTACTATCATACTCCTGTTCTGAGTATGGCAAGCTGTGTTGATGCTTTCACCCGTAACCTCTGGGCAGTCTGCCGCAATCATGGACCTTGCCGCTTCCTTCGTGGTTCTGCTTCTCCTTTCAAAGAACGCCATTCTCACTGGGGTCCTGCCGCAGAGCTCATGCTGGATCCCATTCTGATCGCTGTAATCAGTGATTGCCTTGTTGAGAAACTCTCCTCCTCTATCTGATCTGATCTTGGTGATGGATAGGGATTTCTCATTCTGGATCCTTCTCAGCAGCTCAGGTAGCTTGGTCAAGGTTTCACTTTACTTATACAAGAAGATAATCCAAGTGTACCTTGAATAATCATCTACTACAACAAGTGCATGCTTTCGGCCGCTCAGAGTCCTTGGCTTGATAGGACCAAATAGATCTATGTGGAGTAGATCTAATATCCTTGTTGTGAGAGTTGTAGGCTGGACTGGCTTGAATGATGCTCTGGTCTGCTTTCCTTTCTGACAGGCATCACAAAGCGCTTCCTTCTTGAATGCTTCATCTGGAAGTCCTCTGACCAGCTTCTGAGAACTGATTTTATTGATGGCTTTGAAATTCAGATGACATAGTCTTTTGTGCCACATCCATCCATTCTCAGCTACTGTCTTGGATAGAAAACAGGAGTTAGGCGTTCCTGTGTTCCAATCAATCATATAGACATCTCTCCTTCTAAAACCTTGTAGCTTTACTTCTCCAGATAAGATATCTATCACCATACATTTCCAGATGGTGAAGACTACTAGATTTTTTTCGTCGCAAAACTGGCTTATGCTTAGGAGGTTGTACTTGAGCCCTTTGACATAATGAACTTTGGATATCACAATATTTCCTCGGTGCAGCTCTCCAAAGCCCTTTGTTTGTCCTCTAGAGCTATCTCAAAAGGTTACATCGGGGCCTCTTTCTTTGGTGTATTTGGACAGCATCTTCTTGTTCCCGGTCACGTGTCTCGAGCATCCAGAATCTACAAAGCATTATTCACCTCCAAAATTTGAGCTTGTGGAGATGTGGTTGTAGTACTTCCACCTTTTCTCTTCATCAGCTAGGTTGGCCATCAGGCAGTCATACTCTTCATCATCATCAGAAAAGAATCCGCTGCTTGATTCTACATGCTCCCGGTCTTCTCCGATGAGGGACTTTCTTCTATCTTCTTTTCTGCCCACCTCCTTCTTGCTTTCGTCCTTCTTGAGATCAGGACAGTCCATTTGGATGTGTCCTGTCTTGTGACAATTGTAGCACTCTACTTTCCAGCTTCCAGCTTTCTGGTTCTTTCTTGGATTCTCCTTATAATTTTTCTTGTATTTGGAGTAGTTCTTTCTAAAGTTGCTGAACCTTTGCATTATAAACGCCATTTCTTCCTCAAAATCTAATGGATTTGGAGGCTTTACATCAGATAGGCTCCTGGCGGGGGACTCGGCTGCAAATGCTATTCCCTTCTCTGCAGGCTCAGTTGAGGATGAACTTGGAAGCTCGAACTCATAGGCCTTCAGATCAGAGAATAGCTCTTGAATTTTTATTTTATTCAGGTCTTTGGACTCTCTCATGGCCACGACCTTCATGCTCCATTCAGGGTTGAGAGATCTGAGAACCTTCAGTGCCATTTCCCTGTTGCCATAGGTTTTTCCGAGGGAGTTGATCTCATTAATAATCTCAGTGAACCTTGTGTCCACATGATCTATGGATTCACCATTCTTCATTTTAAAATTGTCAAACTTTTGAATAGCGAATGACAATTTGTTCTCTTTAATTAGCTCCGTTCCCTCACACATTAAAGCTAATGTGTCCCAGATTTCCTTGGCATTCTTGCAGTTCTTTATCTTGACCATGGTGGATTTGTCAAGAGTTTGATATAACACATCTCTGGCCCAGTTGTCAAGATTAGCCAGCTTTCTTTCTTCGGGAGTCAACTCTGTCCTCTTCTTAGGAATCTTCTATGGCTTCCCTGCTGCAATCTCCTCTGCTGTGTTGTCCTTCTTGAAGATGAATGGACAATCCTCTATGATGCACCACATGTCATCATGGATCGAAGATAAGTGTTCCTGCATCCTTATCTTCCAAAGATCATACTCGTCAACTGAAAACACAGGGAGTCTAGAATGCATGTGTTCCATTATAAAATGAGAGTAAAGATATATCTCTGATATAGATCTGGTTCGTGAAATAAATGAACCAACCTCTCTGATACCACTTGTAGGTCACAAGTCGTCCAGGAATAAGTCTAGAGGGGGGGTGAATAGACTTGTTGAAACTCTTAAACTCTTTTTCACGAAGAGTGAGTTTCTTCAGCTGATAGGTAAACAAATGACTTGGAGTCGTTTGTTCTTTAATATATGCGGAAGTCAGCTGATGACGAATAGAAAGCAACTAATGAAACACTTAACAATGAATGCAGCAGTTAAAGTATGATGCAATAAAACAGTAAAGAATGCAGGCAGTTATAGTGGTCTCAGAGGTGGGGTAATCCTCTACTAATCCACTTTTCTCCAAACCAGTTGGAGATGAATTCACTATAATTCTCAACCAGTGATAAATATTACAATGATTCAAACAAAACTACAACAGCTTCCAACCAGTGGAAATCCGTGCCGTTGTACCACACTTCACTGCCTTGCACCTCTTGATCCTCGATCCTTAGATGCCTTTACAGTCTCTTAACTTCAACCAGTGAAGTACCCCAAACTCAGGATTATAGACAAGAGTTTTTGTCTTCTCCAACTAAGAGCTTCTTTAAGTATGAACTTTTAGAACCGCTCTTTTCTCGATGCTGTATTTCGCTTTTTGATAGCTTGAATGCTTTGATCACTTGAAAGTATGTTAGCACCGGTAGTTGTTATTGTTAGTTGTTTGCTCAGCTTCAAATCTTCGGATATATATAGGTCACGATTTCTGAGCTTTTCCTTATAGCCGTTGCAAATCTTTTGAACAAATCCATCCGTTGGAGAGATATACTTCATTATTTTCTTTCTGAACGTTGCAAGGCTGGATTCCTATATTTTAACCTATCTTCCGACCGTTGTGAAGACTCTGCATGTGATGCGCCGAATCTTTTGAATATAAAACGATTAAAGTCTTCAAGGTGGGTCTGGATGATTTATTTAAATCATATCTCTTGCGGGAATCTCTCCAATTTGTCTCTTCACATTGCATGTGACTTTCCGTAATACTTGACTTTTCAACGCATGCTGACGTGGACTTGGAGTACTTGGCTGATCTCGACTAGGCTGATGAGCAGTTAACATCTCTGCAGTCTGGACCTCTCTGATGTTCACTGTTTATGACTTCACTTATCAGGTGACTTGTCTGAGGTACCTTGGCTGCAGTCTGGTTAAACATCCCTGATAACTTTTGTTGACCAGAACTACTCTGACTTGACTCGGCTGATCCTCTCTGATGGACTTAGCTGTACTTTAGTACTTAGCCGATTTTTAGCCTAACTTATTTTTTGGCTTATAGAAGATACTCATTTGGTTCTTCTTTACATTTTGCCAAGTTTTATACTTAACATATTTGGCCTATGGAAGATACTCATTTGGTTCTTCCTTACATTTTTGCCAAGTAATAAACATTTGAATTTATACTGATGACATCATCAAAATCTAACAAGTATTCCTAACAAAAATGTCCTCGGGAGTTTTAATAGAAAACAATTTAGGATTATCAAATCCTTCTCTTTCCAAAATCAACAGGGTCACAGCCCAAATGTTTTGTTTTCGCAAATAGAAAACCGACAACAATTCACAGGCCAGAGCCTAATATCACGTGTCCTCGACGGACATAAAAATCAACAAAACATAATCGCGCACGCGCATCGCCTAGGACCGGGACGAAGCCACAAATCCCACTCGAGGCCTCGAAGGACCCTCCCGAGCTGGCTAGCAAAACAAGTCACACACAAATCACAACCATAAGTTATCCCGGCATCGGGCTAACAAGCCACGAACCTCGGAGTCCCCGCAAGACGTACCCGATGATAACCCCACTAGTTATCCCGGCATCGGGCTAACAAGCCACGAACCTCGGAGTCCCCACAAGACATACCCGATTGGATAACCCATGACACGTACATCACAACCAAATCACAACCATAAGTTATCCCGGCATCGTGCTAACAAGCCACAAACCACGGAGTCCCCGCAAGACGTACCCGATGATAACCCCATAAGTTATCTTGGCATCGGGCTAACAAGCCACGAACCTCGGAGTCCCCGCAAGACATACCCGATTGGATAACCCTACGGTCTCGCCCGACCCATACTAGCAAGTATGGATCCCGGAGATTCAACAATCCTACCCGGAGGCACATCACGTATAACAAGCACACAACAATAATCGATTATCAATCCAAACAAAATTAAGCATCGCAACCCCCTTTGAAAGGAGTAACAACTAACATCACATCATGTCAAAACCGCAATACACTGAAATGAAGCCATACACGTACACACGCATTATTAAGCACCACATAAAATCCAAACATATCCAAAGGATCCACGTAGTCACTTACGACCAACACAATTACAAAACACACGCGTTTTGAAAGAGAGCCTTTAACAAGGCTGGCTGGATCTTTTGAAAATAATTTTCAAATGACCAAACAAACACATTTAGACGATCACCAATTATCATATCCACAAAACAAGAATTATATGGACAAGGTACTTGACTCGATACCACGAGCACGGAACCGCGAACGGACACGGCTCAACCGGGAAGCTTCGGAACGCCCGATGCTAAGAAAAGAAAGACAACAACGAACGGAAGGGTTCAACACGGTTTCTTCGAAAGAAACTCAACCCTAACATCATATAATCCATAAATCAACAATGATACAAGGAAGGATAATCGTAGAACGACCGAAAACCCCTCTATGACTGTAATACCCGAGATTTCTGTTATGTATTTGGAACTTGTGATATTGTAATTGTTGCACTTTGATCTGAGTATTATTCTCCGTATTTCATAGTCCGGTGTCGTTGAGCGTATGATTTTTATGAATGTGATTTAAAAATTGTGATTCTGCGCATGTAGCGCACTCTATCGTCTAAGTGTAGCGTACGCTAACTTGGATACATAGCGCACGCTACAAAGGAACCTTAGCGCACGCTATACGTGGTCAATATGATTGAGACGTGTTGGTAGGTGAGATCAGGCCGGGGATCTTGGTCGGATTGTGTCGGGATGAACCTGGACGGCTTTCGGGAAAAAGCCAAGTCAGCGCGTTAGCGCACGCTACTCATATGAGGATAGCGCACGCTAAAGGCTGAGTACAGTGAAATCAGTAACGTTTCAAATAGCCATTAGCGCACGCTATGAATATGGACTAGCGCGCGCTAATAACCATTTTCTATATATAGGACAGCATCCTTTTTCATATTTTCAGATTTTTCACTCCCCCATCCGAATTCTTGAACTTAGAAAGACACTCTCTTCATCCTAAACACTTCTTGCCGGCATCCTAGCTCGTGTTGAAGATTGTAGATCATTGGGGATAGGTGTTCAAGCCTTCGGCGTTGGATTACTTCGAATTCCTCCTTGTTCTTCACTACTTTGAGGTAGGTGATTCTTCACCAATACTAAGTACTAGTATGAAGGACGTTTTGATCATGATTATCTAGTCAGTTAAATTCGTTAGTAGTCGAACATCATGTGTTAGAAGGATATTTTTGACGTTTCGGCACTTATTCATCGTATAAACTATTGAACCTTTTTAGTATTTGGACTACTAAGCATATTCATGTATCTTCAAAACCGATTATGACCAGTATATGGAGATTACCTAGTTCTTATGTTTTACAGAAGGAATCATATGTTTTGGGACTTGGAATGAATTGAACTTAGAATATTTTCTTGAAGATCAAGATGAATTATGGTGTAGTAATGATGATACGTATCCCTATGTCTCATAGTCATTTAATCCATAAGGATCTTTCATAAACCGTATGAGCATGATATGCACGGAGTTGGCACGTATTAACACTGAGGATTTATTGAGTTTTCATCACCTTTAGCTCAAGTTTTTACCCAGTAGTGACTGCCATGCACGATTAGCGCACGCTAAGATGTATATATTAACGTGCGCTATCGGGAATGAGTAACGTACGCTACGTTGGATACGTAACGTACGTTATATCATCAGGCAGGGCAATCGGTCGCTCGTGAGAAGACTGCCGGGCATAATACTAGCGCACGCTAAACTTGGTCATTTGCGTATGTTAACGGTAGCTTAGCGCACGTTACGTATAATACGAGCGCGCTAAGTAGTTCAGTAATTCATTTTTAGAGCTTGCGGCCGTAAACCGGATCAAGTTAGACATTCGCATTTACTTGAGAGGAATTCTTTATTATTTCTTAGGTCCGAGCCTTGCATAGGGGACGATCGAGGGGCGGTGGCATACGGACGCGTGTCATTTGTTGGACTATTTCCATTCTTGCCATTTTCGAGGCAAGTATCATATGTTGAGTTTGATTTATATTGAAACTTTGATCATGCTTATGGTTTTGTTCATGTTGTCGAATATGAGATGTATTTCTGTAATTTCTCGTGGTATTCGTTGTTAATTGTTTGTATTGATGAACATATTGAAATGCATATATGTATGCATAATTGATTGGTTTATGGTATAAATGATCCGAGGGGATCATGAGGATCTATGCTGAGGGCGCTGGATCGAATGTCGACCATGCGCTGGTCCGACGAGATCATCATGGGGATCTATGCTGAGGGCACTGGATCGTTGGACGGGTTTTCCACCATGCGTTGGTCCGACGGGATCATCATGGGGATCTATACCAAGGGCGCTGGATCGCTGGATTACCCTGTATTGTGTTGATGGAATCGTGAGGATTCACATCGTTGGATTTCGATGACGGAAGTCCGTTTTGCATGTTTTATGATGCATTGATGATTTATGTATTATGATACTTGTACTAGCGTTGTTTTGCTAACCCCTTCGGGGGTGGACATTGTTTTGATGTTCAGGTAGCCGAGGAGCGGGGAAGCAACCACAGTACCGACAGGACGATGAAACGGCTCAGTGATGTGGTTGATGTTTTTTTGTTATTGTGATTTGTCTTCTTGGTTCATTTAGTACTCGAGTACGTATGTTTTAATAATGTCATTTTCGATATGGTTGTATAAGTTAACTCATTGGATGAGTTGAACTAAATCTGTATTTCAAACTTCAGTTGTACGATTGGATTATATTTACATCTCTTTTAAAATTAGCCTTGTAAATCCTTACTTAAAGGGTTTACGGCGCTGTAATTATTCCGAATATCTCGGGGTGTTACAGAATATGGTATCGGAGCTAAGATTCATGGATATCTTGGCAGTCGGGTTAGTTGGGTCTGTTTACGTTATTTGATTATTGGTCGTTTGTAACATCACTGATGAGCCAGCATCGTCGTGTGGACCGTGGTTGTAAGTTTCATAATCTCAAATACTACCGTTTTATTTAATTCATGTTTTGTGAACATTGATGGACTTATTTTTAGAAAGATTGCCCTGGGTATCTGTGTTTACAGTATGTTGAGGGGAGGTCGTGGACGCGGACACGGTCGTGGACGCGGACGTGGAAATGCGAGACAAGAAGATTCGGTGTGTACCCCAGAAATGACCGCTAGCCGAACGGATTCCCATTCCGGGGGACAACAGGGATCAGCAAATAATAATGCAGATCCTAACGTGCCGGGAGTGCTTCAGCAGGTGGTTGCTCAGATAAACTAGTTTGCTCAAGTTGTGGATCGCATGCAGACGGCTATGGGACAGCAGCATAACGTGGATAATCGGGGAGATAAATGGCTTACTGAGGTGATCAAATTGCATCCTCCGAAATTTGACGGTTCTGCTGAGACGATTTCTTGGGATCACTGGCTGAAGGAATTAGAGAAGATTTTTGCGGGGATTAACTGTCCCAACGATAGAAAGGTTCCGATCGCCCAGTATCTTCTGACAGGGGAGGCTTTCGACTGGTGGGAGGCCATTCGACCTGAGGAGCATAATGTCGACTGGACGGAGTTCAAATTAATGATGGAAGCGCAGTATTGTCCTCGCCCAGTTAGAGAGGCCCGAGTCCAGGAGTTTTTCTCACCACACAATTCAGAGGCATCAGTGACAGACGTGATTAAGACCTTTAATCACCAGCTGACTTATGTGCGCCACTTGGTCAGGACCGAGGCGGAGAGGATTTTCTATTTTGACATGCGAATGAAGCCGGAAATTCAGCAATATATGTCCGGATTTGAATGTACCACTTTGCGACAGTATCAGGACAAGGCGCTGGCCTATGATATGAAAGAGGCGGCATTAGAGAAATCAACGGAAGCAAAGAAGCAGAAAGTGGCTGGCAACTTCACGGAGAATAAAAGTAGTGGGCCTCGCAGGGGCCAGTCCTCTTTTCATTCATCCAGGAGGCCTCCGCATCCTTCTCGAGGAGGAAAGAAGTTCCGGGCAGCACCAACCGTTTCAGACGCAGTGAAGAAATGTTATAACTGTGGCAAAGCGGGACATGTTCGACGTGGATCAAGCTTGCGCCCTTGTGACTGTTTCGAGTGTGGACAGGAAGGGCATCGCGCAACATTTTGTGGGAATGCGACTAGATCTGTTGGCACTCGCACTCCTGTACCGGTTCCGAAGGACACTAGTGTAAACCAGACGCAGCAAAGCAGTTTCCAGCAGCAGAATGTCGGGTAAAGAGAAGCATCTAGCGCCGGGTCCGTCCCTCCACGTATTTACAAAATGAAGAAGTCAGACGATTAGAACACAGCTGTTGCATCAGGTACGATTCAGATCCTTTTGCAACCAGTTAGTGTCTTATTCGATTCAGGGGCTACGCATTCTTTTATATCTTTGAACTGTGTTAATCGTTTGAAAATCTCGTGCTTGTATGATTGTGAACCTTATGTTGTGGGATTACCGAGCGGAGAGAAAATTGTGGGAACCCTAGAAGCTAGAGATTTTCCAGTTTCTATAGGAGAGAGAGATTGGCCATCGAACCTTATTGTAGTTGACATCTACGGTGACGATTTAATTCTCGGAGACGATTGGCTCAACCGTTATGGATCTATTATGAATTACCGAAAGAGAGTCATTTCTATCATTGCTGATGACGGATCTGAACACTTATTCCGAGGATGGAGACCGGGAAGTTCGGGAAAGTTGATCAAAGCAATGAAAGCCGTGAAATTACTGAAGCAGGGATGTCATGGACTTTGGTGCTATGCCATGAGGAAAGAGGAAGGAGTAGAGCTCTCATCTATTCCAGTTGTGAATGAATTCTCCGATGTATTTCCTGACGAACTACCTGGGTTACCTCCGCAGACAGAGGTGGAATTCACTATCGAATTAGAGCCTGGAGCCGCTCCTACTTCCAGAGAACCATACCGCATGGCGCCAACCGAGATGTATGAGTTAAAGAAGCAACTAGAGGAATTATTACAGAAGGGTTATATTCAACCTAGAGTTTCTCCTTGGGGAGCGCCCGTTCTCTTTGTCCGGAAGAAAGACGGATCCCTCCGACTGTGTATTGATTACAGGGAGCTCAACAAGATGACGATCAAGAATAAGTATCCTATACCTCGGATCGATGACTTGTTTGATCAACTGAAAGGGGAAAGAGTATTCTCGAAGATTGACTTGCGATCAGGATACCATCAGTTGAGAATTAAGGAATCGGATATACCAAAGTCTGCTTTCAGGTCCCGGTACGGGCATTATGAATTTGTAGTGATGCCATTTGGACTTACAAATTCTCCTGCGGTATTCATGCAATTGATGAATCGGGTATTCTTAGAATACTTGGATAAATTTGTGGTCGTCTTCATTGATGACATCTTGATATATTCGAAGGACGCAGAGGAGCATGCCGAACATTTGCATGTGGTTTTGAGCACCTTGAGGAAGGAACAACTGTATGCAAAGCTTTCCAAATGTTAGTTCTGGCTTAGGGAAGTAACTTTCCTTGGGCATGTGGTATCAGCTGACGGAGTTCAGGTGGACCCGAAGAAAGTCAAAACAATCTTGGAATGTGAAGCTCCTAATAACGTGAAGGAAGTCTGAAGTTTCTTAGGACTTGCTGGATATTATCGCCGTTTTGTAGAGGGATTTTCCAAAATTGCTCGTCCGCTCACTCAGCTATTACAGAAAACTCAAAAGTTTATGTGGGATGAGAAATGCCAGGCTGGTTTTGATGAACTTAAGAAGAGACTGGCGACAGCACCTATATTGGCATTACCAGATGGGACTGATGGATTCATGGTAGACAGCGACGCTTCAAATCAGGGTCTGGGATGTGTGTTGATGCAAATGGATAAGGTGATTGCCTATGCTTCTTGGCAATTGAAACCGTATGAGGTTAATTACCCGACTCATGATCTGGAGCTAGCAGCTGTAGTCTTTGCATTGAAAATTTAGAGACATTATTTGTACGACACTCATTGTCAGATCTTTACAGATCATAAGAGCCTCAAGTACATTTTCAGCCAGACAGAATTAAACATGAGGCAGAGAAGGTGGATGGAATTGATCAAGGATTACGACTTGGAGATTCTCTACCATCCGGATAAAGCAAACGTAGTAGCCGATGCTTTGAGCCGTAAACCTGTCTCTCTTCGAGTGTTGGAAGCACTTACATCCCAAACCAGCATTTAACTGGAACTGATCCGCGAAGGGATTGAAGTATGGGCACCAGGAATCCAAGGGCAACTATATGTGATGGAACTGACTTCATCACTAGTCGAGGAGATCAAATCTAAGCAGTTAAACGATTCTATGATCCTTTGGTTATGTGACGAAGTAAAGAAAGGAAAGGCTCCAGGATTCGTGATACAAGATGATGGAGTTCTGAGATTTCAGAGTCGACTTTGCGTTCCCGATAGTGAGGAATTGAGACGGACAATTCTGAAGGAAGCTCACAGCGCGCCCTATTCTATTCACCCGGGTAGTAGTAAAATGTATAAGGATCTTAAACAAAACTTCTGGTGGGGGAATATGAAGAAGGACGTAGCAGAGTACGTTTCGAAGTGTTTGACTTGTCAACAGGTTAAGATTGAACATCAGCGACCTGCTGGAATGTTAAAGCCGCTTCCGATCCTTGAGTGGAAGTGGGAGGATATCGCGATGGATTTCATCACCAGTATGCCAAGGACCAAAACGGGAATGAACATAATTTGGGTTATAGTTGATCGACTAACCAAGTCGGCTCATTTCCTAGGAATTAAAGATACTTGGGGACCCGAGAGATTGGCGCGAGTATTCATTGCAGAGGTAGTCAGATTGCATGGGACGCCGAAGACCATTATTTCAGATCGAGATGGTCGCTTCGTGTCGCACTTCTGGAAGGCAGTTCATAGGGCTTTGGGGACTGAGCTCAACTTTAGCACGACTTATCATCCCCAAATAGACGGTCAGTCCGAAAGGACTATACAAACAGTAGAGGACATGCTTAGAGCTTGTGCCTTAGATTGGTCGACTGATTGGGAAGTTCATTTGACGTTGATTGAATTCACCTACAATAATAGTTGGCATGCTTCTATTAAGATGGCACCATTTGAAGATTTGTACGGGAGAAGATGCCAATCACCCCTGTGCTGGGATGATTCTTCGAATTTGATTGGGACGGAACCGGAATTGATAGTTCAGACTCAAGAGAAGATAGCTTTGATTCGAGAGAGACTGTTGACTGCCCAGAGTCGACAGAAGTCTTATGCAGACGTACGTCGTCGCCCTCTAGAATTCGACGTTGGGGACCATGTACTATTGAAGGTGTCTCCTACACGAGGGATTTTCCGTTTTGGGAGGAAAGGCAAGCTAAGTCCGAGGTATATCGGGCCATTTGAGGTCCTCGAGAGAGTTGGGGATTTAGCATACAGGTTGGCCTTACCGCCATCGTTGAGTCACGTTCACAATGTGTTTCACGTATCCCAATTTCGGAAGTATGTACCGGACCCCAGTCACATCATTGATTTCGACGAGATCGAGATAGCTAAAGATGGCACCTTCGAAGAGAGACCAATCAAGATACTTGAGAGTCGGATCAAACAATTGAGGAATAAACCAATACACTTGGTTAAAGTACAATGGTCACGACATGGAGCTGAAGAGGCCACTTGGGAAACAGAGGACAGTATGAAGACTAGATACCCAGAGTTGTTTTCATCTTAAGTTTCGGGACGAAACTTCTTTTTAGGGAGGAAGGATGTAATACCCGAGATTTCTGATATGTATTTGGAACTTGAGATATTGTAATTGTTGCACTTTGATCTGAGTATTATTCTCCGTATTTCATAGTCCGGTGTTGTTAAGCGTATGATTTCATGAATGTGATTTAAAAATTGTGATTCTGCGCATGTAGCGCACGCTATCGTCTAAGTGTTGCGTACGCTAACTTGGATACATAGCGCACGCTACAAAGTAACCTTAGCGCATGCTATACGTGGTCAATATGATTGAGACGTGTTGGTAGGTAAGATCAGGATGGGGATCTTGGTCGGATTGTGTCAGGATGAACCTGGACGGCTTTCGGGAAAAAGCCAAGTCAACGCGTTAGCGCACGCTACTCATATGAGGATAGCGCACGCTAAAGGCTGAGTACAGTGAAATCAGTAACGTTTCAAATAGCCGTTAGCGCACGCTATGAATATGGACTAGCGCGCGCTAATAACCATTTTCTATATATAGGACATCATCCTTTTTCATATTTTCATATTTTTCACTCCCCCATCCGAATTCGCGAACTTAGAAAGACACTCTCTTCATCCTAAACACTTCTTGCCGGCATCCTAGCTCGTGTTGAATATTGTAGATCATTGGGGATTGGTGTTCAAGCCTTCGACGTTGGATTACTTCGAATTCCTCCTTGTTCTTCACTACTTTGAGGTAGGTGATTCTTCACCAATACTAAGTACTAGTATGAAGGACGTTTTGATCATGATTATCTAGTCAGTTAAATTCGTTAGTAGTCGAACATCATGTGTTAGAAGGATATTTTTGACGTTTCGGCACTTATTGATCGTATAAACTATTGAAACTTTTTAGTATTTGGACTCCTAAGCATATTCATGTATCTTCAAAACCGATTATGACCAGTATATGGAGATTACCTAGTTCTTATGTTTTACGTAAGGAATCATATGTTTTGGGACTTGGAATGAATTGAACTTAGAATATTTTCTTGAAGATCAAGATGAATTATGGTGTAGTAATGATGATACGTATCCCTGTGTCTCATAGTCATTTAATCCATAAGGATCTTTCATAAACCGTATGAGCATGATATGCACGGAGTTGGCACGTATTAACACTAAGGATTTCGTGAGTTTTCATCACCTTTAGCTCAAGTTTTTACCCAGTAGTGACTGCCATGCACGATTAGCGCACGCTAAGATGTATATATTAACGTGCGCTATCGGGAATGAGTAACGTACGCTACATTGGATATGTAACGTACGTTATATCATCGGTGGCAATCGGCCGCTCGTGAGAAGATCACAAGATAATACTAGCGCACGCTAAACTTGGTCATTTGCGTACGTTAACGGGCAGGCTTAGCGCACGTTACGTATAATACGTAGCGCGCGCTAAGTAGTTCAGGCAGAATTCATTTTTAGAGCTTGCAGCCGTAAATCGGACTGTTAGACGTTCGTACGACTTGAGAGGATCTCTTTATTATGCTTAGGTCCGAGCCTTGCATAGGGGACGATCGAGGGGCGGTGGCATACGGACGCGAGTCATTTGTTGGAGTATTTCCATTCTTGCCATTTTCGAGGCAAGTATCATATGTTGAGTTTGATTTATATTGAAACTTTGATCATGCTTATGGTTTTGTTCATGTTGTCAAACATGAGATGTATTTCTGTAATTTCTCGTGGTATTCGTTGTTAATTGTTCGTATTGATGAACATATTGAAATGCATATATGTACGCATAATTGATTGGTTTATGGTATAAATGATCCGAGGGGATCATGAGGATCTATGCTGAGGGCGCTGAATCGAATGTCCACCATGCGTTGGTCCGACGGGATCATCATGGGGATCTATGCTGAGGGCGCTGGATCGCTGGACAGGTTTTCCACCATGCGTTGGTCCGACGGGATCATCATGGGGATCTATACCAAGGGCGCTGGATCGCTGAATTACCCTGTATTGTGTTGATGGAATCATGAGGATTCACATCGTTGGATTCCGATGACGGAAGTCCGTTTTGCATGTTTTATGATGCACTCATGATTTATGTATTATGATACTTGTACTAGCATTGTTTTGCTAACCCCTTCGGGGTTGTACATTGTTTTGATGTTCAGGTAGCCGAGGAGCGGGGAAGCAACCACAGTACCGACAGGACGATGAAATGGCTCAATGATGTGGTTGATGTTTTTTTGTTATTGTGATTTGTCTTCTTGGTTCATTTGGTACTCGAGTACGTATGTTTTAATAATGTCATTTTCGATATGGTTGTATAAGTTAACTCATTGGATCAGTTGAACCAAATCTGTATTTCGAACTTCAGTTGTACGATTGGATTATATTTACATCTCTTTTAAAATTAGCCTTGTAAATCCTTACTTAAAGGGTTTACGGCGCTGTAATTATTCCGAATATCTCGGGGTGTTACAATGACATTCTATCGGACACCTTCAAGGCGTCGATCAAGAACTCGACCAAAACAACGAATCGATACGATCCAACCATGGAATAACAAGGTAAAAGATATAACACATCTAAATAATCATCAATCCATCACAATCCTAAGTTACATCGGATTAAAACGGATGAAAACAACCAAAACACCCAAATTCCCCAAAACTAGATTTCTAGGAAATCTGACCTGATTCGGTAGATCGGAGGATGTTATAGGATGGATGATTGATGATATGAACTCCAAGACTTCATGGATTGATTTTCAAACAACATCCTTCCATGATTCCCACACCTCCAGCCGCGGAAGAGAAGGAAGAGAATGAGAAAATGGGTGAAAAACCCGACTGCAGGGCCTTAAATAGGCTGCCTGCCGGCCGCCTTACGTACGTAACCGGCCATGGCCGACTCACTGCCTAGAAATGCCGGAAACGTTATGTACGTTACCGGCCAGGGCCTTACGTACGTAACCGGCCTTACGTACGTAACTGCCGAGCACTACCGGCCGTAACTCGCCAAAGGCCTGGGCCTGATCGCCGGCCATGACTCGGCCGGGGCCAACTCCGACGGCCCGAACGACCCCGAAACTCGAACCTTAATACGAATCGAAGATACGGTTACGAAGTACTCACAAAGACGAATTCGAGCACTAAGAGAACACACGATTCCGACCACCCGAAGGCTCGAAATTCGACAAGGGGGAGTAATTACCCCAAACTTTGGGAAATTACGAAAATGGCCCAAAACGTCCGAAAATCACGATACAAGATCGAATAACCAAACCGAAGTTCAAAACACGTCTAACAAAGTTAAATGGACTTACGGGAAACTCGAAACAGCAGTTTCCAACGAGATTCGCAAGAATCGAACTCAAGTGCGGAAAAGTCGCCAAAAAGCACGGAACTCAACAAAACGATACTGAAACGAACTCGGATGACAAAAAGTGCAGAATTAATCATTCTAGAAATGACGAAACGGTCATGAGAGAGTCATCAAAACGGACTTTCGCCGAAAAAAAATAAATTACCGGAAATCGAAATTACGGGTATTACATTCTGAGATTTGGAAAGAAATTTGAGATGTAATTCAGACATCCTAAAAATCTTTGTAACTGTGTATTATTAATAATCTCATTAGGAAATTTTGAAGTAAATTCAATGGCTCTGGAAATAGGTTTAATGGTTCCCTGGAATATATCATGACCTAGAAATCTAATTTTGGTTTGAAATAAATTTAGTTTGGATTCTGAAATGCCTAATCCATTTTTAAATATAACCCGAATGAATGTTTTTACATGTTTATATGTTGATCTATTGATTCTGAAAATATGAGTACATTATCAATATAAACGATTTTGAAATTAGTATAGGGGGTAAATATATTATTCATAATATTTTGAAATTCAGAAGGAGCATTTTTGAGTCCGAATGGGATGACATTCCATTCATAATGTCCAAAAGGGACAGTAAAAGCAGTTTTATATTTATCTTTTTCTGCTATTTGAATTTGCCAAAATCCTGATTTCAAATCGAATTTTGAAAATATAGTAGCTTTAAAAATTCTATTAATCAGATCTCCTTTATTTGGAATAGGATACCTAATCCATTGAAGTACTTTATTTAATGATTTGTAATTAATAACGAGTCTAGGAATTCCTCGTTCTTTCTCAGCACTTTTATTAACATAAAAAGCTGGACAACTTCAAGGGGATTTGCTAGGCCTTATTAATTTTTTGTCAAGTAAATTTTGAATTTCGATTTTGCAAGTTTCTAATAATTCTCTGTTCATTTGA
Organism: Orobanche coerulescens; assembly: GCA_033398695.1. NCBI lineage: Eukaryota > Viridiplantae > Streptophyta > Magnoliopsida > Lamiales > Orobanchaceae > Orobanche > Orobanche coerulescens. The sequence goes on from CM065801.1 coordinate 68,595,255, forward strand.
ATGGGTCTGGCTTTAGTAGGAATATTAATATCTTTAAAATCCTTTTCATAGGGGAGTTCAACAGTATGTTGTTTTCTTTCCCAAAAAGCATTAGGAACTTCTGAACATATTTTTGATATTATTTCTTTTCTAATAATTTCAATTTTTTGAATAATATCTTTAGTTTTCAACAGTTCTTCAATTATGAGATAAGGTATTTCTTGCTTAAGATGATTAATCTGGGCTTTTTTATTTTTAATTGAATTAACATTTTTGAAAATAGATGATTCTTGTAATAACGATATATCTTTGTTTTTTATTTGATCTATGAATTCAAATAATATGGGATGACCCATAATTTTGGTAGTTATTCGTTTGTGATTAGTAACATAAGGGTATATTGAAGTAAGAAAAGGAGTTCCTAATATCATATCAATATTAAGATCTTTGACAAGAATAAATTGAGTCCTAAAACAGTACCCTTGATTACAAATGTGAGCTTTAGTTAATTTATATTTTACATTTAGTGGAGTTGAATTAGCACCAACTAATCTTTCTTTAGTTTTTTCAAAGTATTTGGTAGGGATTAATCCTTCTTTGACAAAATTTTGATCAGCACCACTGTCCATAAGACATATAATATTTGTTTTGAAATTATTAATAACTAAAGTAAGATATACATAATGTTTTTGAAAAGTCATTTTATTGATAATTTGAATATATTGATCTTCATTAATCAAATCTTCTATTAATTTGATTTCATCTTTATTAATAGGTAAATGAATACTATCTTCATCACTATCTTGACTAATTTTTTTTTTCTTAAAAATTGTTTCTTCTGTTTTATCATGATTAATATTTTTAATCATTTCTTCTAAATTAGATATTTTTGAATTTCTTTCCATATCATTGATTTGTATATGTTCCAATTCCATATTAAATTTTGAAATTTGTCTCTTAAGAAGTTTAATTTCTTCTCGTAGATCCATTGTATTAATTGGTTTGATTCCTTTGGAGGTAGTAGGTATGTTTTTACCAAAGAGCTTTGATAAACTAAAAGGTTCATTGTTAGGTTTATCTTTTGTTAATATTAATGTCTTGATTTTTTGAAGTAATTCTTTCTTGTCTTTTGGATCATGAATCTTATCAGCCAAATCTAATAGGAATTCTGGATTTATATTATTATTAATCATATTGACATAAATATTAGAACTTTGATTGCCATAATCTTCACTATCACTTGAATTATTAATTTGATTATAAAGTTCGTCATTCGATCCATAATATGAATCAGAATCTGAACTACTATGTTCAATTTCATTAATAAATAAATTAAGTATTTTATCCTTTAGTTCAGGATCATCTTTAAATAATTCATTAATTTTTTTCTTCATAGGACATGTATCAGCTTTGTGACCAAAACAATGACATTTCCAACATTGAATTTTTGATGATTCAGATCTAAACTTAGGATAAGATTTTTTGAATTTTCTTTTAGGTTTATCTATGTATTCTGTTTTTTGTTTAAAATATCTTTTCCGATGTTTTTTAAATCTTTTTTCCTTACTATAATTATTATGTTTTCTTTTGGAATAAGTGGAAGGAGCTTGTATCTTTTGCATGCCAAAGGCTTCACAAAAATTACCAAGTTCAATTTTCGAATTATGTTTATCTTTGCCATATTTGGATTGTATTTTTAGTCTTGAACATAGATTAAGAGATTCCTTTTTGATTAAAGCGAACATTTAACCAAAAGTAATTTCATTGAAATTTATAGTTTCATTATTCATTTCATTTTTTAACTTTTGAATAATTCTTTCTGCAAATAATTTGGGAAGTCCTGCTATGAATCTTTCTTTCCAAAAAGATTGGTTGCAATCAGGACGTTTTAAAACATTTGTTAAAAATACATCCTTATACCATCTATAATCAGATAGAGAAGGACATCTAAGATTTGAAAGAACAATTTGAGAAGAATTTAATTCTTCTTTGGGATTTTCCACGAAATACATGGCAATAGTAATTAATAGGAAATCAGAGGCATCAGCCTTTTCTTGAGTAGTACCATCTTCTAAATCATATTCTGATTTATGATTCATAATGAATTGTTTGTCTTCTAAAGCCAATTGATTATCCCACCAGTTTTTTAGCTGACCAGTAAAACCAGTTATTAAAAGAATCGCAGCATTATCATCAGTTAAATTATGAATTTTATAGGCAGTTTTAGCAATTCCCATCTCTTTGAGGGTATTTAATATCTCATATTCTGATTTTCCATCAATACTCCATTTGATGAATAGATTGACCATCATATTTTGATATTTGAAATTGAGATCTTTCTTCATATTGAATATCAGGAGGAGTAGGCCTTCTATAATAATTTCTATTAGGACCATAAGATTTTAGTTTATTAATTTCTTCTGATTCAGAACTGGAATCACTTTCGCAGACACAATTAATGTCTGGTTTGGATTCAACAATACTTATTTTTGAATTATTAGAAGAGCAGGCAATATTAGATAAACTTTTATTAACTCTTTCTAATAAATGAGTATTAGAAGTATTATCAAGAAGCTTTATTTTATGTAGAATTAATTTTTGATCTATTTTATTAGATTTGAAATGAGGTTTTGATATCTCATTAGGAAATTTAGGAATAGTTTTTTCTTCACCATTAATCTGCATTTTGTGCATATGACTAACCTGATTAGAAATAGTTTGTAATATTTGATTTGAAAAATTATTCTGCTTATAAACTTTTTTAATATCTTCTTGAGTTATAGGATCATTACCTTCTTTTCCTTTTTTAAAAGGAGAAGCAATAACTTCTCCAGCTTTAGTGGATATCTTAAGATTTTGTAAAGGAGGATGAATAGAAGTAATGATTTCATCGTTGATTAAAGTCCAATTTTTAAGAAGTGTATTATGAACATTTATTTGTTTTTGAGAAAAAATATTTTGAATATTTCTGTCAGAATTAAAGGTTTGAAAGTATTCTAACAAAGGAATACTTTCATGAATTTTGAACATATGATCCATCCACTCTTTCATAAATTTTTTAGTTAGTTCAGGATATTCATCCTTAAATTTTTTATACCATTCTCTTTTCTTATCATTTTTAGGATCATAATAATGTTTATTAATGAATTTATGATCAACGCTAAAAAATAAACTTTTAGTTTTAGGTTTGATACTGTTGTTGCCCAAAATATTTATCCGAAGATTAAATACTGCTGGAATGAACGGACAACAAACAAAATTGCGGGAGCACTTCCGAGAGAATATGAATAAACACAAGATTTGCCGGGTTTGTTAGGCCCGGGCTTGTGTTAGGAATATATGCCCTCGAATGCCACTCAGAGGATGAGAGAGTGAGAGCAATTGTATTGTAATTATGAATATTATATTTAATAAGGCAATTATTTTTTGTATATTATTGTATATCACTGGCATTGTGATTTGGTATATAGAATAATAGTCCTTGCATTTGAGAGTGAACATTCTACTTCTTATGGAGATAAGGAGATAGACACTAGAAGTGTTTAGAGCTCGAATGCTTAACTAGTTCGCAAGTCGATAAAACTTAACAGGACATTAAGTTTTAATAAGACTTGTATAACTGATGCTAGGACGTGTGCACGTCTTGATAGCATAGTTATAAGTATATTGGTGGGACCAGTATACTCGAACACGACTCATACTCGATTCAGTCACACGGTATTCACTCTCGGAGAGTCGATGACGAATCGAAAGGTTGTGATAGTATACGTGGACCTTTGACTTGAGGGTTCAGTAGAAGATGTGCCTGTGACGTTTAGTTTGTCATTAGAGTAGTTAGACTCATTTGCTTAATTGCTGAGTCGACCTCGAAGTGCGGACTATACGGGCAGGTAGCAGTCTTTACTGTACGCCAAGAAAGGATTCTATGTCCTGTTAGTGAGTAGGCGAATGTCCTATACGGTTAATGGCGAATAAGATCATAAGTCTTTGGTCAAAGCATTCTGATATAGTCGTATTAGATACACTATTAATCAGTCGGTCTTGATTTGTATTAACACATGTATAGAGTCTAGTCAACAGTAGGGTTTGACTTTACCGTGACCCGAAGATTTGACCGGGACATCTGATGAAGGGTCTATACGTATATGGTATTCATGACATAATGGTTCTGGAATGATTCGTTCATTCGTTCTCGCCTGGTTTACAAAGCGGCCCGCTAGGCTGGCTAAGTGCTGCCCGCACTCATTGATTCCTCCCAATGCCGGCTGAGACGAACCTACGGAGTCGCGCAACAGGATCATTGACGGATAAATATGAATTAATAATCTCTCTTATAATATTAGATGTGATTTATCGGATAAATCAAATAGCGGTCTTATGAATTGTAAGTAAGTTACTCGGTGATTACTTTAATTCATAAATTATATTTCTTAGAGAAATGTATATTTGTGTTTTATATAACTAATTAATTGGATTAATTAATTAGTATAAACACATTGGAAATAAAACGGCTTCGTTTGACGGACATCCGATTCACGAGGGATTCGTTTGACGAACATCCAATACATGAGCCGAATTAACTCGACCCGTTTCTTGGAAGATTCCCTATAAGGCCCCCCTCCTCTCTACTTTGTCTCTCTCTCATTATATAATATACTTGTGGGATCATGTGAGGAGTGGAGATGCTTTTAAAAGCATCTTCTACATGTGAGGCTTGGAATCATTGTGAAAAAGAAAGTCTTTTAATCATAAAATTCTCCTTCTACCTTCCCCAAGTGAATATTTCGTTTTTGAGAGAGCTTCAAGAGTGAGAAAAATTTTCTACAGCATATACTTGATCTTAGAGACAAGTTATTAGTAGAAAAGATCGAGAGAAAAAATTCCTACAAGCTTCCCTAGCCGCATTCTTAGAGAAATGAAGTTTGCTGATTTTTCCGTCAAGTTCCGGCGTGTGAAGTAGAGGCACCGTGCTTTCGGTGTTTGGAATGAAGGGCTCATCATCATCATCATCATACGAAGGTTTTTCAGAGACATCAAAGGTATGGGACTTTGATTCCTTAATCTTCGTATTTCTTTTCGTATATACGTTACTTGATCGATCCTCTTAGGGATTCCGTTTATTCTTCCACTGTGTTTATTTTCTGAGGAATCTCTACAGTGGTATCGGATCGAGGTCAAATATATCGTATATATGATCATCTTTGCATTTGGAATGTTATTTGATAATGTTTATGATTTAGAATCATAATAGATATAATAGAAGAAATTTAAAAGTTCATAGTAAGTCAAGTTCTGACTATTTTATGTGAATTATAAATCTGAAAATTTTGATTTTTGTTGATTTACAAGTTCTTCATGAAGTTAAGAAACTTTTTCGTTTTGGAAGCGAGTCGAAAAAATGAGAAAAACGGGGGTTAAACACGAATACCGCACGAAGACGTAGGTGCCGGCAGCAGCTTCATCGATCGCTGGCCGCCGAGAGTGACTCGGTAGGCTACTGTAGCAGCTCGGCCAGCCTGACGGGCAGTGGCCGAGAGTGACTCGGTCCAGGCGGTTCTCGGGTTTTCGGCCCAATTTTGAATCGGGCTGTGGGCTGGGCCTGATACTAGATTTTCCGGGACTCCATTTTTGTGTTTATATTTCGTTGTAATAATTTCCGAAATTTATATTGTATTTAATTGGATTTAATAAAATATTTGGAATATTTTTTTATTAAGGGAAATTATTAGACGAGAATATTGTTTTGGCCGGATTACTGTGAACGGATTAAAATGACGATTATAAATATTAATTTGATTAATATTGTAGAAATTAAATAGATTAATTTTTATATTAATTGGAGTAATATATTAGTTGATTATTTAATTTCATTTACCGTTACATGTTGTATGGAATGCCTTATGTGATGGTGATATAGCTCGTGGACTTAGTTGTTGATTTGTTCGATTCGATATGGTTGTAAAGGCCGTTTTGAGCCTATTTATTTTTACTAGAAAATATATATAATAGGACATATTGTTCAATGATGTAATTATTCATATGGCTATGACGAAGACCGAAGACGACCGACTAGAAGACGAAGAATCAATACTGTATTTTTCCTTTCTTTATTTGGCTTGGCCCAATACTTAGGAAAAAGTCCATGAGCTATATATTGGTAGTAACTAGGTTGCTATTTATTGTTTTTCATTTTGAATGATTGACAAACCACAAACCGCGCTTATAAACGGATAAATGTGCAAAGTGTAACATATAATCGCGTTAATACTCCCACTTACAAACACTAAGTTATAAAGGTTACGAGGTTTCCTACCCTCCATCAAACTCATGGAAAAATAAAATCTAAACCGGAATATTATTCTTCCGAGTATGTCGGGGTAATATTTTTGGGGAAAGTTGATAAATTCCTAGAGTGCATTAGATGTCTTTAGTTGTGACAAATCAAACCCCTATAAACCGTATGGGTTGCCGGGTAAGATTCAATTGTCAGACTAATAGGAGTTGACGGTTTAAACTTAGATAGTTCAGCGAGCCATAGAAACCGAATGGGTTGAGGGCAAGTGAACTAGGGGTAAAAGAAGATCGAATCATCCATTAGATGGGTTGGTATTAGACACCACTTTATAAAGAATAATAGAATATAAACCGTATGGGTTGCTCTCTATTAAACTTTGTAAAGAAATCGATCACCACTATGAAGTCACCCAAGACTTCCGGATTTAACATGGGAGTGTGTAAATGCCGATAAAATAGTGGGAGCCGAGTTATGAATAAAGAAAGTCCTTAAATTCTTTACTCGGATCATAATTAAACAAACACTAACGAATCTCAAATTATTCTCTGCAGTTAACAAAACTCTCAATATGACAATGAACCCACTCGCTATACTACTTGAAAAGAACGTCCTGACTGGTCCGAACTATGTGGACTGGCTTCGGAACTTGAGGATTGTCCTAACTATGGAAATGCTGGGATATGTCTTGGAGGCGGACATCCCAGCGGCTCCTGCAAGAACCCGAGCCAATCAGGAAGATGTCGATGCCCATGAGAAATGGGTAAAAGACGACATAAGAGTGCGAGGGTACATGTTAGGCTCAATGACCAATGAGCTTCAACGTGCCCATGAAAAGATGACGTCTTCACGAGCTATCTTAGCGCAACTGGCTGAGCTCTATGGAGAGCATAGCCGAACTACTAGATATGAGATATCAAAGCAATTATTCGGCGCCAGGATGAAGGAAGGAGAGAGGGTTGGGGACCATGTCCTCAAGATGATCTCGATGATTGAGAGATTGGAAGCTCTTGATTTTCAGATGCATGCATCTCTCCAAACTGACCTTATCCTGCAGTCACTTCCTGACTCCTTTTCACAATTTTTCATGAACTTCAACTGCAATGAGATTGCATGTAACTTAGCTGGGCTAATGAACAAACTGACGACTGCCCAGTCTCAGATGAAGACAAAGTGAAAGGAAGATGCACTTGTGATTTCTTCTGGGAATTGGAAGTCCAAGAATAAGAAGAAAAAGAACAAGAAGCAGTTAGGTCCAATAGCCAAGATCGACAAAGGAAAGGGCAAGGCCCCAATGGTTCAAAAGAGCAAGGGGGCCAAGAAAACGGATGTATGCCTCAACTGCGGTGATCTAGGCCACTGGAAGAGGTACTGTCTAAAGCTTGACCGTAATGCGCTTCGTGCAGTACGTAACTACCGGTTTTAGAAACAAATTGTTCTCAGAATCGTATATTCTACTTCTTGGATACTTGATTCTGGTGCGAGTTCTCACATTTGTACAATGAATCAGGATCTGGAACGAAGTAGGAAGCTGGATTCAGGGGAGGTGATGGTCACCGTTGGAAGTGGGCATAGTGACGAGGCTTCTGATATCGGATCCCTTATGTTGGATTTAGAATCTAGTTTTATTCTTACTTTAGATGATGTACTTGTTTTGCCCAAGGGGCACAAGAATATTGTATCAATTCCGGTCATGGACCGAAAGGGATTTCACTTCTTTATTGGAGATGGGTCCTGTCGTATTTATTTCAGAAATAAATTAGTTGGTACTGCTACATTATTAAATGGTTTATACCATTTAAATTTAAAGAATAAAACAACTGTGAACACTATAACTAGGAAGCGCAAGGTGATGAAACGAACCAAGCACTTAAGTGGCATCTTAGACTTGGTCATATCGGTCAGACCAAGGTTCATAAAATGGAGAAAGATGGGCTTACAGGTCCATTGGGATCAGATCCCTATCCAACTTGTGAATCTTGCCTTCAAGGAAAAATGACTAAGTTACCCTTCGCAGGACTTTTGAAAGAGTCGAAAAACTCGATTGATCCATACCGACGTCTGTGGCCCTTTTGAAGTGGCACGAGACGGTTCTCAATATTTCATTACATTCACTGATGACCATACCAGGTATGGATTCGTGTACTTAATGAAACATAAGTCTGAAGCTTTTGATAAATTCAAGGAATTTAAAGCCCTGGTTGAAAATCAAACATGTAACTGTGTTAAGACTCTTCGGTCAGACCGGGGTAGTGAGTACATGAGTACCGAATTTGATGAGTTCTTAAAAGAACAAGGAATAGTGTCACAATTCACTCCTCCAGCTACTCCACAATTAAATGGTGTATCAGAAAGAAGGAACCGAACCTTGTTGGACATGGTTCGCTCCATGCTTAACTATACTGATCTACCAATTTTTCTGTGGGGTTACGCACTCCTTACTGCTGTGCATATCTTGAACAGATGTCCTTCCAAATCCGTTCCTAAGACTCCCCATGAGATGTGGAGAGGTAGGAAACCAAGTCTTAATCACATTAGGATTTGGGGATGCCCTGCTTATGTCAAGAAGACTAAAGTAGAGAAATTGGAAACTAGGTATGTGAAAGGTCGTTTCATAGGATATCCAGGGGATTCCATGGGATATCTATTCTACATGCACGAAGATCATAGGATCATCGTTGCTATACAAGCACACTTCCTGGAAGATCAGTTTATTCAGGAAGGAGGGGCAGGTAGAAATATTTCTTTGGAAGAAATAAAAGAAACACCAAACGAGACACCTATGCAAGATACTAGAACCCAACCTTCTGAAATACAAACACAACCTCGCAAGTCTAGTAGAATTTCTCAAATACCTGAGAGGTATGGCTATCTGCATCAAGAGGAACTGGGTGTCCATGAGATGACAGAAAGTAGTCAATAGAATGGTCCTTCTACATACGACCAAGCGATGGTAGACGTTGACTCCACCAAGTGGCAAGAAGCTATGGAAGCTGAGATAGACTCAATGCATGCTAATCAGGTCTGGACTTTAGTAGATCGTCCTAAAGGCATAGTGCCTATTGGAAACAAATGGATCTATAAGAGAAAGACTGATGGAGATGGCAAGGTTGATACCTATAAGGCCAGGCTTGTGGCAAAGGGTTATTCCCAAAGAGAAGGAATCGATTACTTCGAGACCTTCTCACATGTAGCTATGATTAAGTCTATTCGCATGATGCTTGCTATAGCAGCCCACTTAGATTATGAAATATGGCAAATGGATGTGAAAACAGCATTCCTAAATGGATTCCTCGAGGAGGAGATTTACATGGAACAGCCTAATGGATTCATATCTCAAACCAATATTCATAAAGTATGCAAACTTCAGCGTGCCATTTATGGACTGAAGCAAGCTTCACGGAGTTGGAATCTTCGTTTTAACGAGACAGTCAAAGAGTTTGATTTTGTCCAAAACGAAGAAGAGCCCTGTATTTACAAGAAGGTTAGTGGGAGCAAAATTGCGTTCTTAATACTATATTTAGATGACATTCTACTTATAGGAAATGACGTAGGAATGCTCAGTTCTGTGAAAGCTTGGCTTTCTAAAGAGTTCTCAATGAAAGACTTGGGAGAAGCAACCTATATTCTGGGTATTCGTCTCTACCGGGATAGCGCGAAAAGAATGTTAGGTCTTTCCCAAGCCCTCTACATAGAAAAGATCCTGAAGCGATTTAGGATAGAAGATTCTAAAAGAGGGTTTCTACCTATGCAACATGGTGCAAAACTTTCCTTAAAGATGTGTCCTCAATGTGAGGAAGATAGAAAGGAAATGAGCAAGGTACCTTATGCTTCGGCAGTAGGTAGCCTTATGTATGCAATGATTTGCACTAGACCAGACATTGCCTATGTTGTGAGCGTAGTAAGTCGGTTTCAGTCAAATCCAGGGCAGGAACATTGGACTGCTGTAAAGAACATTCTTAAGTACCTAAGGAGGACTAAAGACTTGGTTCTTACATACGGCGGTGGAGAACTAAGAGTGATGGGTTATACAGACTCAGATTTTTCGGGAGACATGGATGCTCAGATGTCCACATCAGGGTATATTTTTACGCTGAATGGTGGGGCAGTTTATTGGAGAAGTGCCAAGCAAAGTTCGACTGCTATCTCTACATGTCAAGCCGAATATCAGGCAGCCACGGAGGCTGCTAAGGAAGCTTTTTGGATAAAGAAGTTCACTGAGGAACTTCAAGTGGTTCCTAATGCAGAGAAGCCCGTGACACTGTTTTATGACAACGACGGAGCTGTTGCACAGGCTAAGGAGCCTAGGGCTTACCACAACACCAAACATATTGCGAGAAAATATCATTTTCTTAGAGAAATGGTTCGGGATGGGAATGTTACACTGCAGAGAGTAGACACAGCAAATAACGTTGCTGATCCGCTTACCAAGCCACTATCTCAGAAGGTGTTAGAGAGACATCTAGAGAGTATGGGTATTAGATACCATAGTTTGTGGCATTGAGTGCAAGTGGGAGATTGTTAGGAATATATGCCCTCGAATGCCACTCAGAGGATGAGAGAGTGAGAGCAATTGTATTGTAATTATGAATATTATATTTAATAAGGCAATTATTTTTTGTATATTATTGTATATCATTGGCATTGTGATTTGGTATATAGAATAATAGTCCTTGCATTTGAGAGTGAACATTCTACTTCTTATGGAGATAAGGAGATAGGCACTAGAAGTGTTTAGAGCTCGAATGCTTAACTAGTTCGCAAGTCGATAAAACTTAACAGGACATTAAGTTTTAATAAGACTTGTATAATTGATGCTAGGACGTGTGCACGTCTTGATAGCATAGTTATAAGTATATTGGTGGGACCAGTATACTCGAACACGACTCATACTCGATTCAGTCACACGGTATTCACTCTCGGAGAGTCGATGACGAATCGAAAGGTTGTGATAGTATACGTGGACCTTTGACTTGAGGATTCAGTAGAAGATGTGTCTGTGACGTTTAGTTTGTCATTAGAGTAGTTAGACTCATTTGCTTAATTGCTGAGTTGACCTCGAAGTGTGGACTATACGGGCAGGTAGCAGTCTTTACTGTACGCCAAGAAAGGATTCTATCTCCTGTTAGTGAGCAGGCGAATGTCCTATACGGTTAATGGCGAATAAGATCATAAGTCTTTGCCCAAAGCATTCTGATATAGTCGTATTAGATACACTATTACTGAGTCGGTCTTGATTTGTATTAACACATGTATAGAGTCTAGTCAACAGTAGGGTTTGACTTTACCGTGACCCGAAGATTTGACCGGGACATCTGATGAAGGGTCTATACGTATATGGTATTCATGACATAATGGTTCTGGAATAATTCGTTCATTCGTTCTCAGTCGGGGTTTACAGTGCGGCCCGCTAGGCTAGCTAAGTGCTGCCCGCACTCATTGATTCCTCCCAATGCTGGCTGAGACGAACCTACGGAGTCGCGCATCAGGATCATTTACGGATAAATATGAATTAATAATCTCTCTTATAATATTAGATATTAGTGATTTATCAGATAAATCAAATAGCGGTCTTATGAATTGTAAGTAAGTTACTCGGTGATTACTTTAATTCATAAATTATATTTCTTAGAGAAATGTATATTTGTGTTTGATATAACTAATTAATTGGATTAATTAATTAATATAAACACATTGGAAATAAAACGGATTCGTTTGACGGACATCCGATTCACGAGGGATTCGTTTGACGAACATCCAATACACGAGCCGAATTAACTCGACCCGTTTCTTGGAAGATTCCCTATAAGGCCCCCCTCCTCTCTACTTTGTCTCTCTCTCTCTCATTATATAATATACTTGTGGGATCATGTGAGGAGTGGAGATGCTTTTAAAAGCATCTTCTACATGTGAGGCTTGGAATCATTGTGAAAAAGAAAGTCTTTTAATCATAAAAGTCTCCTTCTTCCTTCCCCAAGTGAATATTTCGTTTTTGAGAGAGCTTCAAGAGTGAGAAAAATTTTCTACAGCATATACTTGATCTTAGAGACAAGTTATTAGTATAAAAGATCGAGATAAAAAATTCCTACAAGCTTCCCTAGCCGCATTCTTAGAGAAAGGAAGTTTGCTGATTTTTCCGTCAAGTTCCGGCGTGTGAAGTAGAGGCACCGTGCTTTCGGTGTTTGGAACGAAGGGCTCTTCATCATCATCATCATACGAAGGTTTTTCAGATACATCAAAGGTATGGGACTTTGATTCCTTAATCTTCGTATTTCTTTTCGTATATACGTTACTTGATCGATCCTCTTAGGGATTCCGTTTATTCTTCCGATGCGTTTATTTTCTGAGGAATCCCAACAGCTTGAATGCTCTCGCGAGATGTTATTAATACAAATATTCGTGGATACAAGTATTAATGTCAGAATCTAAATATAATGAGTGTAAAAAGACTCTTTTAATCCAGCTCTCGAGCGAAGCTTGGTGTTCTTCGTCCCTGCCGATCGTCTTCTGTATGAGAGAGGTCGAGAGAAGAAAGAACCAAAAGATAGCTGTTGCCAAGAGTAGGAGAAAGCCAAGTGCTGTGTATTGCTTCTGTATTGTGTACTGAAATCGCGATAATGCCAGAGAGTTAGCCGAGTGCAGGGAGCCTTCTATTTATAGGGGCAGAGGAGCCTTGTTTTCTGGTGGGCGATCTTCTTCCGGCCAGTATAATAATGGGGCGATCGTCTGCCGGCCAATATAATAATGGGGCGATCGCCTTTAAGTCACACGGACTGTCAGCCTAAAGTCCAAGGCAGCTGCTGGCAGCCACCTGTGTGGTCCAATGAGGAGCCAGCACGCGTCCAGAGTCACTGTCACATGCGGTCCTACTGACACCTTTCGGCGGGCCTGTCGGCTGGTGGGAAGATGCTGACAGGCTGTGGTCAACGATCCGTGATATGCGGATCTTGTCTCGGCTCTGCACGTGGTGTCTGTCCTGAGGCTCGGCCTTTGCCGACTGGATGACCATCGGCTTCGAGCGGCATGAGGCGGTCTTCTCTAGCTGGTCACCAGAGGTCGGCATCGGCCAGTCGCTGAGGGTCGGCATCGGTCGGTCACCAAGGGTCGGTCACTAGGTGCCGAGAGATGATCGTCCGCTAGCCGGTCGCCAGGAGTCGATCGCCAAGTACCGAGAGACGATCGTCTTTGATGTCGATCGCTCGGCACCGGGACTTGTCCTGGGACCTTCAGTTGGCCGATCTATCCTGACTGCCGGGCTAAGGCTGGGCCACCTGGTCGCTGGTCGGCAGTTCTGCCTCGGCTGCTCGGCAGTGGCTAGGGCGCCCGATCTCCGAGGCGATCGTCGGTCGGAGAGTATAATTCTCGACACAACAATTACCCCCCAGCTTGCTCCGATGTTGAAGACACGGGGCGAGGTGGTTCTTGCTGGCGATCATGTAAGATGTGGACGGGCGATCCGCTGAGTTGACTTTGGATTCGGACTTGGGCTATCTGGTCGATTGGCTAGCTATCTTTCGGTCTTGTACCTGCAAAAAACAACAGTGGCCGATCCCCCTCAAAAACTTGATGGTTTCGTCGTTTGAGGAATCGTGCACAGTCGCGGAGTTCGATGGACCGACTCCATGACCGTGTCTTGTGCGCGAAGACATTGAGTGTCTCGTGACTCATTTTATTGTGAGGGTCCTCTGTTAGGCTGCGCCTTGCCTCGTATTTAAACGAAGGGCGTGCGGTCTCGGTCTAGAGGAGTCCTTGCGCGGGGCAGCGTCGGATTAATCAACTCCACTTCTGCGGCTTGTTAGCTCTGCTTCCACCTCGGCACGCCATTTAGATGGCGAACCTCGATGGTGTACGTTGAGACGGGGGTTGTGGCACGTCGCATTGTCTGGGTTCACCATGTTAGATGATGATCCTTTGAGGGCGGGCGATCGTGTCCACTGATTAATTTTGGAGGGCCCTCAAACTACGCCGGCCTCGTATTTAAACGAAGGGCGGGCGATCTTTGCCCAAAGGGACCTTGCATGGACGAAGCAACCAGTTCCATCGACTACCAGGACCATGGCTTTATGATGTGCGGTGGAGGCGATCTGATGCCTTAGTCCATCATGTTAAATGGTGAACTGTCGATGGCGATCGTGTCCTCCGGGTTTTGGATGATGTAGCTTGATGATCGGCGATCGGGCTGGAAGACTGGTGATCGTCGCTTAGCTGCCGTTCGCATTATTCATAAGTTGATACTGGCGATCGGGCGGGAGATCGTCGTTCGGGCACCGATCGCGCTGCTCAAAGGTTGAGAAGAATCCTTTGCCTGGCCAGGAAATCTGCGGCCTTAGCTCGGAAGATCGCGTAGGTCGCGGGTTTATCCTTCGTGAGATGCCTTAACATAGGCGAAAGACCATGAAATCCTCCTAGGACCGCGTAGAGGGCGATCTCATCGCTTAAGGGCTCGCTGTTGAGGATGATCTTGTCTACTCGTTCGATGTAGTCCGAGTCGGACTCTTCTTCTCCCTGCTTGATTTGCATCATGCGAAGGGGACCTTCTGGCCGGGCGACCCTGGTGGCGAAGTATGCTGTGAAGACGTTCGCCAGCTGGTTAAAGGAGCCAATGGACCGAGGTGGCAATGAGGTGTACCACCTGTAGGCGAGGTCGTCCAGCGTCATAGGGAACATTCGGCACCTGGTCGCGTCTGATGCCCCACACCCGGTCATATAGATGTTGAACTTGCTCAGGTGCACTTCGGGGTCCGATCTCCCCTCGTACAAAGGTGTTTGCGGAGGAGCGATCTTGTGCTGCACGGGGGCAAGCTCGATCTGGACCGCGAGCTGCTCGCTCGGCTCGGCGATCGTCTTCTTGGCGCCTGCCTCGGATTCCAGGAGCGCCTTCATGTCGTCGAGCTGACGTTGCATCGCGGCCATCGCCGTGGCTCGGTCACTTGCGGATCGGCTTTGGGAGCGGGAACCGAGGCGATCGTGTACCGATCTCCGGACTCCGCTGCTGCCGACCTCGGCTATTTAGCGAGGGGGAGCCAAACGGCTGGGCTGCCTTCTGGGAGTCGGGTAGGCCGAGCTCCTGGTGATGGACTCAAACTCCGTCGTCTCGTAGCTGGGGCCGGACTGCCCCGGTCGCCAAGACGGGTCACTGCCCAGGCGATCGAAAACAGAGGTGCCCCGGCTGGCGAGCGCCTCTCCTTGCAGATGAGAGCCTCCTGGCGATCGCTCGGCCAGTAACGCCTTGAACTTCCGGTTGGTCATCCGGCGGATGGCCGAGGGGGTGATAGCGGGAGGCGCGTCGAGAACACTCCGTCGCTCCTGTAGGACGGCCATGGCCTCGTTGATCTGTTCCTTGGTTCGGAAATGATCAAGCGAGAGGCTTGGGTCGCCCGTCAGGGGCGGGATCGAGCATCTCGGACCGTGGCGGCTACCCTCCGCCATCGGCTGTGGCTCAGACTCAGACGGAAAAAGGCGTCTGGCGGGCTGGCCAGCGGCTTTCTTCGACGCGGAGGCGGAAGACATTTTTTCTGAAAGATTTCTTTGAAGCGCAGTGAGTGTCACTTCAAGTATATGCCCCGAGAACAGTGAGTGTTCTTCGAGACGGTAGGAATAAAATTGAGGGTTAGATCCCCTTCCTCTATCGCCAATTGTTGTTGCCCAAAATATTTATCCGAAGATTAAATACTGCTGGAATGAACGGACAACAAACAAAATTGCGGGAGCACTTCCGAGAGAATATGAATAAACACAAGATTTGCCGGGTTTGTTAGGCCCGGGCTTGAATGCTCTCGCGAGATGTTATTAATACAAATATTCGTGGATACAAGTATTAATGTGAGAATCTAAATACAATGAGTGTAAAAAGACTCTGTTAATCCAGCTCTCGAGCGAAGCTTGGTGTTCTTCGTCCCTGCCGATCATCTTCTGTATGAGAGAGGCCGAGAGAAGAAAGAACCAAAAGATAGCTGTTGCCAAGAGTAGGAGAAAGCCAAGTGCTGTGTATTGCTTCTGTATTGTGTGCTGAAATCGCGATAATGCCAGAGAGTTGGCCGAGTGCAGGGAGCCTTCTATTTATAGGGGCAGAGGAGCCTTGTTTTCTGGTGGGCGATCGTCTTCCGGCAAGTATAATAATGGGGCGATCGTCTGCCGGCCAATATAATAATGGGGGGATCGCCTTTAAGTCACACGGGTTGTCGGCCTAAAGTCCAAGGCAGCTGCTGGCAGCCACCTGTGCGGTCCAATGAGGAGCCAACACGCGTCCGGAGTCACTGTCACATGCGGTCCTACTGACACCTTTCGGCGGGCCTGTCGGCTGGTGGTAAGATGCTGACAGGCTGTGGTCAACGATCCTTGATATGCGGATCTTGTCTCGGCTCTGCACGTGGTGTCTGTCCTCAGGCTCGGCCTTTGCCGACTGGATGACCATCAGCTTCGAGCGGCATGAGGCGGTCGTCTCTAGCTGGTCACCAGAGGTCGGCATCGGCCAGTCGCTGAGGGTCGGCATCAGTCGGTCACCAAGGGTCGGTCGCCAGGCGCCGAGAGATGATCGTCCGCTAGTCGGTCGCCAGGAGTCGATCACCAAGTACCGAGAGACGATCGTCTTTGATGTCGATCGCTCGGCACCGGGACTTGTCCTGGGACCTTCGGTTGGCCGATCTATCCGATCGGGCTAAGGTGGGCCGCTGGTCGGCAGTCGGCGATTACGCCTCGGCTGCTCGGCAGTGGCTAGGTCGCCCGATCTCTGAGGCGATCGCCGATCGCAGAGTATAATTCTCGACAAAACAATTATCTTTCTCCTACTCTTGGAAACAGCTATCTTTTGCTTCTTTCTTCTCTCGGCCTCTCTCATACAGAAGACGATCGGCAGGGACGAAGAACACCAAGCTTCGCTCGAGAGCTGGATTAACAGAGTCTTTTTACACTCATTGTATTTAGATTCTCACATTAATACTTGTATCCACGAATATTTGTATTAATAACATCTCGCGAGAGCATTCAAGCTCGGGCCTAACAAACCCGGCAAATCTTGTGTTTATTCATATTCTCTCGGAAGTGCTCCCGCAATTTTGTTTGTTGTCCGTTCATTCGAGCAGTATTTAATCTTCGGATAAATATTTTGGGCAACAACAATTGGCGCTAGAAGAAGGGGATCTAACCCTTAAATTTTTATTCCTACCGTCCCGAAGAACACTCACTGTTCTCGGGGCATATACTTGAAGTGACACTCATTGCGCTTCAAAGAAATCATTCAGAAAAAATGTCTTCCGTCTCAAGAAAGCCACTGGCCAGCCCGCCAGACGCCTCTTTCCGTCTCAGTCCAAGCCACAACCGATGGTGGAGGGTAGCCGCCGCGGTCTGAGACGCTCGATCCCGCCCCTGACGGGCGACCCAAGCCTCTCGCTTGATCAGTTCCGAACCAAGGAACAGATCGACGAGGCCATGGCCGTCCTACAGGAGCGACGAAGTGTTCTCGACATGCCTCCCGCTACCACCCCCTCGGCCATCCGCCGGATGACCAAGCGGAAGTTCAAGGTGTTACTGGCCGAGCGATCGCCAGGAGGCTCTCATCCGCAAGGAGAGGTGCTTTCGGTAAGGCACCTGCATTTGATCGCTGGCGGTGACTCCGTCTTGGCGGCCGGCGATCCGGCCCGGCCTACGAGGCAGCGGAGTTTGAGTCCGTCACCAGGAGCTCGGCCTACCCGACTCCCAGAAGGCAGCCCAGCCGTCTGGCTCCCCCTCGCCAAATAGCCGAGGTCGGTAGCAGCGGAGTCCGGAGATCGGTACACGATCGCCTCGGCTCCCGCTCCCAAAGCCGATCCGCAAGTGACCGAGCCACAGCGATGGCCGCGATGCAACGTCAGCTCGATGACATGAAGGCGCTCCTGGAATCCGGGGTAGGCGCCAAGAAGACGATCGCTGAGCCCAGCGAGCCGCTCACGGTCCAGATCGAGCTCGCCCCCGTGCAGCACAAGATCGCTCCCCCACAAACACCTTTGTACGAGGGGAGATCGGACCCCGAAATGCACCTGAGCAAGTTCAACATCTACGTGACCGGGTGTGGGGCATCAGACGCGACCCGGTGCTGAATGTTCCCTCTGACGCTGGACGACCTTGCCCACAGGTGGTACGCCTCATTGCCGCCTCGGTCCATCAGCTCCTTTAACCAACTGGCGAACATCTTCACAGGGTACTTCGCCACCAGGGCAGCTCGACCAGAAGGTCCCCATCGCGTGTTGCGAATCAAGCAAGGGGAAGAAGAGTCCGACTCGGACTACATCGACCGGGTAGACGAGATTATCCTCAACGGCGAGCCCGTAAGCGATGAGATCGCCCTCTATGTGGTCCTAGGAGCATTCTATGGTCTCTCGCCTTTGTTCAGGCATCTTACGAAGGACTAACCCGCGACCTACGCAATCTTCCGAGCTAAGGCCGCAGATTTCCTTGCCAGGCAAATGATTCTTCTCAACCTTTGAACAGCGCGATCGGCACCCGAACGACGATCTCCCGCCCGATCGCCAGTATCAACTTATGAATAATACGATCGGCAGCCGAGCGACGATCACCAGTCTTCCAGCCCGATCGTCGATCATCAAGTTACATCACCAAACCGGAGGACTCGCTCGCCATCTACAGTCCACCATTTAACATGATGGACTAAGGCTCGCGATCGCCTACACCGCACATCATAAAGCCATGGTCCTGGTAGTCAATGGAACCGGCTGCTTCGGCCATGCAAGGTCCCTTTGGGCCAAGATCGCCCGCCCTTCGTTTAAATACGAGGCCGGCGTAGTCTGAGGGCCCTCCAAAATTAATCAGTGGACACGATCGCCCGCCCTCAAGGTTCACCATCTAACATGATGTACCCGGACAATGCGACACGTGCCACAACCCCCGTCTCAACATACACCGTCGAGGTTCGCCATCTTCATGGTGGCCCGAGGTGGAAGCAGAGCTAACAAGCCGCGGGCGTGGAGTTGAATCATCCGACGCAAGGACTCCTCTAGACCGAGACCGCACGCCCTTCGTTTAAATACGAGGCGAGGCGCAGCCTAACAGAGGACCCTCACAATAAAATGAGTCATGAGACACTCAATGTCTTCGCGCAAAAGACACGATCATGGAGTCGGTCCATCGAACTCTACGACTCTACACGATTCCTCAAACGACGAAACCATCAAGTTTCTGAGGGGGATTGGCCAATGTTGTTTTTTGCAGGTACAAGACCGAAAGATAGCTAGCCAATCGACCAGATAGCCGAAGTCCGAATCCAAAGTCAGCTCAACGGATCGCCCGTCCTCATCTTACACGATCGCCAGCAAGAACCACCTAGCCCCATGTCTTCAACATCGGAGCAAGCTGGGGGAAAATTGTTGTGTCGAGAATTATACTCTCCGACGGGCGATCGCCTCGGAGATCGGGCGACCTAGCCATTGCCGAGCAGCCGAGGCAGAACTGCCGACCAGCGACCAGGCGACCTAGCATTAGCCCAGCAGTTAAGATAAATCGGCCAACCGAAGGTCCCAGGACAAGTCCCGGTGCCGAGCGATCGACATCAAAGACGCTCGTCTCTCGGTACTTGGCGATCGACTCCTGGTGACCGACTTGCGGATGATCATCTCTCGGCACTTGCCGACCGACCCTTGGTGACCGACCGATGCCGACCCTCAGCAACTGGCCCATGCCGACCTGTGGTGACCAGCTAGAGACGACCGCCTCATGCCGCTCGAAGCCGATAGTCATCCAGTCGGCAAAGGCCGAGCCTCAGGACAGACCCCACGTGCAGTGCCGAGAGATGATCGTCTGCTAGTCAGTCGCTAGGAGTCGATCGCCAAGTACCGAGAGACGATCGTCTTTGATGTCGATCGCTCGGCACCGGGACTTGTCCTGGGACCTTCGGTTGGCCGATTTATCTTGACTACCGGGCTAATGCTAGGCCGCCTCGTCGCTGGTCGGCAGTTCTGCCTCCGCTGCTCGGCAATGGCTAGGTCGCCCGATCTCCGAGGCGATCGCCGGTCGGAGAGTATAATTCTCGACACAACAGATACTAGTAATGACATCTATTTGAGATATAGTAGGAGAATTAGGAGGTGAATATTCAGTATTTTGGAATTCTGGGAGAGGAGTTTTGAATTTAATATTAGGTTCAGGAACCTTTAATTTGTAAGGTTTAAATTTATTAGAAGAAGTAGAACTTTCTCCTTTATAAATTTTTACTGAGTCGAATTTTAGAATGATGTTTCCATCTTTATCTTCGATTATTTGATTAATATCTTTTTTAATCATATTTCTTGGTATTTCAGGATTTTTGAAAATAAATTCCTTAGGAATAGTTATCTCATTCCATTTTAATGTTTTAGGAGTAAATGTTGAAGAATAATCATTTTCTATTTGAAGTAGGACAGTTTCATCTTTAGAAGTTGGTTTTATATTAAATTTGGGATTTAATTGGGAATTCATTAATCTAAAGTAAACTCTATAGATTATAGCAAAATTTTTGCAGGTTTCTTGAAATTCATGTCCCTAATTATCAGCATATCTTTGATATGCTAATATATAAGAAATATATGACTAACCTGATTAGAAATAGTTTGTAATATTTGATTTGAAAAATTATTCTGCAGATAAACTTTTTTAATATCTTCTTGAGTTATAGGATCATTACCTTCTTTTTCTTTTTTAAAAGGAGAAGCAATAACTTCTCCATCTTTAGTGGATATCTTAAGATTTTGTAAAGGGGGATGAATAGAAGCAATGATTTCATTGTCGATTAAAGTCCAATTTTTAAGAAGTGTATTATGAACATTTATTTGTTTTTGAGAAAAAAACATTTTGAATATTTCTGTCAGAATTAAAGGTTTGAAAGTATTCTAACAAAGGAATACTTTCATGAATTTTGAACATATGATCCATCCACTCTTTCATAAATTTTTTAGTTAGTTCAGGATATTCATCCTTAAATTTTTGATACCATTCTCTTTTCTTATCATTTTTAGGATCATAATAATGTTTATTAATGAATTTATGATCAACGCTAAAAAATAAACTTTTAGTTTTAGGATTGATACTAGTAATGACATCTATTTGAGATATAGTAGGAGAATTAGGAGGTAAATATTCAGTATTTTGGAATTCTGGGAGAGGAGTTTTGAATTTAATATTAGGTTTAGGAACCTTTAATTTGTAAGGTTTAAATTATAACACCCCCAATCCGCTCAGGAATATTACACGCCGTAGAACCTTTCCTCAAGATTCTACCACGCTGGTAAGAAAACCGAACAACTCAACAACGCCTTTAAGGCTAAAATGACTCAGTAGACCGATTTGGTCTTTCAATAAATACATACAACTCAATTACAATACATGCCCATGCAGGGGTCGAATACAACACACTCCCGTACAACGGGAAAGAATACTGCAGCGGAAAAAATAGACTATAACTAAACCAAAGACATTATACGGATCCTCGTGTGATTAGTATCGTTTATCTTTCATCATCCTTCGTGCCGACCCTGTCTTATGCTCCCAAACCTGAATGCAAAAACGGACATCCACCCCCCGAATACTCGGGGGTTAGCAAAACTCCACTGTTTTGCTAGTGCAAGAACAAAGTGCAAATACGAGCCATACAATTCACATTCCACGAATAGCAATAACCAGGAATCCTCAAAGATCCAAGCGTAATGAAAAGTACATCCCGAGGCATGAGTTTGGGTAAAACATTCCAAAACCGAAAGATCACAAATCAAGGGAAACAATTTATAAAATAGTTTAAAATGCCATCGAGAGTTTTAATAGAAAACAATTTAGGATTTTCGAATCCTTCTCTTTCCAAAAATCAACAGGGGTCACAACCCAAAGGTTTTGTTTTCGCAAATAGAAAACAGACAATAATTCACAGGGCCCGAGCCCAACATCACGTGTCCTCGACAGACATAAAAATCAACACAACGTAATCACGCACGCGCATCGCCTAGGACCGGGACATAGCCACAAATCCCACTTGATGCCTCGAAGGACCCTCCCGAGCTGGCTAGCAAAACAAATCACACACATCTCACGGTTGGATCAATCGGTTGTTGCATCCTGGCCACATGATGTAATATACGGGGATACTTTTTTTTTTCGTGTTACTGCTGAGTTGTACGTATTCATTTGGAATTATACAAGTGTTGTTGTTTTGGATTGATACAATGTATATTGTATTGGAATATTTCGGGATCGAAATATTATACTTGTCGTCGGGTTGGTTTCGTCGTTTGAATGTTGGTTGGAGAGTTTGGATTTTTAGCTAAGTTCATAGCCTTAGCGTACGCTACAGATGTAGCATTACGTACGCTAGCGTGTTGCTATTACGTACGTTATGCCTGTAAGGTTACGTACGTAATGCTTGGTAGGTGGCAGGAACCTTTCTCGTAGTCACTTTCGGCCGGTGGGTCCCGAGCATCTTCCGATCGGATCTCACTATTGCAGTCAACAGACCCTAACGTACGTTAAGAGGTGAACTCTACGTACGTAATGCAGGTCTTGTTAACGTACGTAATATGTTTTTGTTTACTTACGTTAAGGCCTTCGTATTTTAGTCCAGTTAGTTCTGGATTTACATTACGTACGTTAAAGTCTTAGCATAGCGTACGTAATGCCTCTTACGTACGTTAACCATAATGTATAACGTACGTAATGAATTGGTCAGTCTATTTATCTTGGTTTCGTATTTAATTTTCTCACGAACCAAAACACATTTTCTCTCCCTAGAATCGTCCGTTTGGACTTGTTATTGATGTTTAGCACCTTCCAACTCGATCTTGATCATCCTAGATTGGATTGAAGCTTGAAGTTGGAAGCTTGTTGGTGCTCCTTTGGTGTTTGGAGGCTTCTTCTTGTTCTTCTTTGGTAAGTTCCCTCAATCTCTTGTTCTTCAAGTGATTTTCAAGTTTTTGTTGTTGTTTTCTTCGGGTATTGTTTGATTAATGGAGTATATCATGATTCTTCATGGTTTTGATAAACTTTTGATGAAGAACATGATAGTATTACTTGAGTTAGATTATGTTCTTGATGTTTTAGATTGTTTGGAGGTTTTTAATCATGTCTAGGAAGGATTATGTTAAGATTGTTATATTATTAATATAGCCTTGAGATGATTATTGTTGTTGGTGGTGTTCTTGAAAGATTTTAACCATTTTAGTAAGGATTTATGATAATTTAAGGGGTGATTATCATAATTTGGAAATGGTTGAGTGAATCTTGTTGTTTAATCCGAATTCATGATGTATTGATGAAGGATTTTTGTTTCAAACATCATGATTATTGAGTTGATGATGTTCTTGGGGGTGATAATGATAATATTGATAATATTATTATTGTAGGAGGATCAATTTGATGACATGGGTGATATTATCATTTTGAGATGATTGTTTTGATGATTGTTCTTAAGTAAATCATGTTGAATGGATTTCACAAGTGTTAAGAACGTAATGATCATGTTAATTGATCATCGAGGTGTTGGAGGATGTTAGAATTCATAGTTGAGAACTATGATATTCGTTCGTGCGGTGTGATCGATTCGTGTTTGAATCAGGCTTTGTCCTTGTCGTTGTTTTCTATTGATTTTGTGTTTTTGAATGAATCATTTTCATTCAAGGTGGTTCGAGTGCTTGTGATCGTCGTGAGGCGCCGTTCGTCGTTTCGTGCCAGGACATTGATCGTGGAAGGACTTTCTCGCCTTCGGTTTGAGGCAAGTTTTATACTTGTACTGGTCAATGAGATTAATGTTATCATATATGTGTATGAATGTATTGTATCATTTCGAGACTTAGTCTCTCCGTGATTTGTTGATATTCGGGAATTGTTTGATGCAATACCCTTCGACAATTATGCTAGATGTTATTTTTATTCGTTAACAGCCGGTTTAAGGCATTGAGATTCTTGTTGATACTAATGTTGTCGACAGCCGGTTCGCGGTATCGATGTATCGATTATTATTGTTGACGTTAATGTCGTTCTGAGGCATCATTGAATCGTTATTATTGAATTGGAACTATCGCTATGATGTTGCATTGGCCGATTGAAGGCGTTTATTATATCTGTTTCGGTGGTCAGTTTAAGACGCCGAGACATCCACTCTACCATATCATTATGTATCGATTGACCGTTCTAAGGTAATCGATGTATTTAAATTGGGATTATCGAAGATAATTCTCATCCGTTGTGTCATCGTTATCGATTGACCGTTCTAAGGTAATCGATGTATTGAATTGGGACTGTCAAGGATAGTTTCTATCCGTTGAGTTGTTGTGATCGATTGGCCATTCCAAGGCAGTCGAGGTATTTGAATTGGGACCGCCATGGACGGAGCCCATCCGTGAGTTATTGTTGTCATGTTGGCCGACTCAAGGCAGCACGCTATTATTCTTGTGAATTTGATAATCTTGGGATCATTACTGTTGTGATTAATTGGGTTTTAGAGGCTAGTATCGGCTAGTGCTCGATGGGTAAGTCTGGGGCTTGAACCTTCGCGGTTGGTTTCCCAGCACCTACAATTCAGTAGGACACAGTCATTGGACGCCCTCATTGTGATACGGCTTCGTGCCGTGGCTTCGGCCCTCATTGTGATACGGCTTCGTGCCGTGGCTTCGGCCCTCATTGTGATACGGCTTCATGTCGTGGCTTCGGCCCTCATTGTGATACGGATTCGTGCCGTGGCTTCGGCCCTCATTGTGATACGGCTTCGTGTCGTGGCTTCGGCCCTCATTGATACAGGTTCGGGCTGTTTTGGCTTCGGCCCTCATTGACAGCTTTGGATGAGTGGTTTCAGACCTTTGTAATATCTTAGCAGCTTCGTCTGAGGGGCTTTCAGGCCTTTATGATGTCTTGGTATTTCTGTTGGAGCCTTCGGGCATTGTGGTTCGAATCTGCTACAATTGTGGCTTGGTTTACCTTCGAGTAATGCATTGTTATGTTCTGTATTGATAATTCGCCGTTGGGCACATATGTTCTAACCTGTTGAGCAGGTATTGATCGCATGCCGTGGGCATAGTGTTTCACGAATGCTCGATTCTTACCTTGGTTTGTGAGCATCTCGTCTACCATTGTTGTACTATTCATTCTGCCTTTGGATGCATATCATGTTGTACATGTATTTGATATTCATTATCTGGATGACTGACCCTGTGGGGGCGAACACGTTTTCATGTTTTAGGTGCTTGCGAGGAGAGAGTTGAGACACAGGGGCATGACGATGGTGACGAGGCATTCGAGCGATACTAGTCCGAGATGTTTTGGTATTCATGTCAGTAGGACAGTTGGAGTTCTCCAGTTTTGTTCAGTCGTTGTCATTTTGTATCATCCGAGCAAGGCTCGTGGATGTCGTTGTATTTTATTTAGGCCATGTAGACCCACTGTTGTCATTGAAATTCCATATCGGAATATTATGTTGGATGTCAGTGTAGGGATTGTGATTCCACTTTTTGGTCAGTTTGTTGTATTTTAGTCATGTTCGCCTGGTGGATCTCCTGGTGTGGGGTCCACGACACTGTAATGACCCAATGGGATTTGGGGGTGTTATATAAGATGGTATCAGAGCGCACTGGGTTGTGAGATACCCTGATATGTGAGTTATGTGGTTCTACCGACGCGGTAGTACTTGACTGTCAGGTTATGACAATCTGGCTAGTCGGGCTTTGTGTGTCGTGGAAGTTGAACGACTGTATGAGTCATTCTTTCATCGAGTCGTCGTCAGTAAAGACTAGTATCGCAAGACCTCGAAGCTTCGTACGACCTGTGTAAGGACTCGATTCTCTTGTATGTTCATACATTCATTATGCCATTGATTATACATGTTTTGTTGAAATCTGTAGGTAACATTTGTGTTACGATTCATTCATGATTATTTGTTTTGGAGCGTGTGGGCTCAGTATTGGCTATAATTAGCATGTTTGAGGTGACTATTTATCTGTTGAGTATGTATATTCGTGTTTGGCTAATGACTTAGCATTGTGGATTGGCCGTTGAGGCATATTTGAGCTTTGTTCATGATCGAACGTTATTCTTTCAGTATGGAAAGAGGAATCGGAGGACGTGGCAGAGGGGGTAAAGGCTACGGAGCAGGCCGAAACCCAGAACCTCATGTTTATACACGTACGGATGCCGATATGGATCATAATTCTGCCGGAGATGTGACTTATGCGACTGGTTCCCCTTCGGAACGTCATACTCGAGGAGTCGATCAGACTGACATCGACCCTTTCTTGCTTATGAGGGGCATGATGACCCAGATGACTCAAATGACGCAGATAATGGAAACCATACAGACTTCGATGGTTCATGGTACACATCAGCAAGGACTCCAGGTGCCGTTTTATGGACAGTCCAGGAGAGTGAGTCAGATTATCGGCAACATCTCTCATCAGAGGCTGCCTATTTTTGAGGGTTCGTCGGAACCAGCTGATATTGTTCATTGGCTTGAACATTTTGATAAACTCTTCGACATGGTTCAGTGTCCGGAAGAGAGTAAGGTGGCAGTAGCGGCTTACTATTTGAGTAAAGGCGCTTATTCTTGGTGGCTTTCTGTGAAACCCATCGATCGTGATTGTGTTTGGAGTGAGTTTAAGACTCTCATGTTAGAGAGGTATTATCCGGCTCCACTTCGTGAAGCCAAGTTGTCAGAGGTTTTGAACCCCAGATCCGTCGAGTCCACACTCGAAATGTGTTACTGACGAGAAGGACAAATTGCACATACATTCCCCCGGCACATCACGGTTGAAATGCCTCGGCTCGGCATACCAAAAATACAAATGCTAGATACAATGGAACATAACACCGCAAAACAACATAGCGGAGATGCCAACTCAGCACAACAAAGAATCATAACACATATCATATACAATGATTACCATCGTAAAGTAATACGCACACAAACACTACAGCAACGACGGTATCGTTCGGCGACCTTAACGGCCCGAACAATAACCAGCACATAATTACAAACATCATGAAACAATCACACATGTACACAAACATACAAACCTAAGCTTTAACAGCTCACACAGGTGCGATAATACGCAAGCCACCACGAAATGACAACATTAAAGATCGTCATCACACCTCCCACAAAGGGCTAACAAAACATATGCGTGGCGAACGACTCAACGTTCACACCACCAATTCAATCACAATTTGGAGGGCTAACACCCTAACAACAATACCAACATCATACACACCTTCTCCGACCACAAGCAGGAAATGATGGGTTTTAAAAAAACGAAAACCACCTTTTGAAAACAGTTTGGAAACACCAGTTGATCTTGAGCATTATTTTACAAAAAGTTGAACAAACATCATTTTCGAGACTTTGAAAGTCATCTTGCGTTTGAATAAAAATGAGGACACCTTTCTTTTAGTGAAAAACTTTCAGAATATCCGACCCTCGGGTCTAAGTATAAGTGTTTCTAAACATCGAAAATATCTCAAAATATTTTGGTCCTCGAGGTAGAAGAATTTTTGAAACATGTTGTGGCACCTTGGATGTACCACGAGAAAATAATTCATTTTAAAAGTACGTCTCGAAATTTATTTTCTAAGATACTCAAAGTTTTCAAGGATAATTCAATGGGCTAGAATGCCCAAAAATTTCAGGTAATTACACAAAACTTTATAGCGCCGTGGGTCCCGCGTCGGAACCCACCAGGCTAAAAACCATTTACAAAAATGCCAAAAAGGCCGATGACGGTAATATTTCAAAAACTCACAAAAGCCATGTACAAAATACTAAATACCGTCATAAGAATTTTGCCAAAACGATCAAAGCCATAATGCCAAAAACTCGGTTAAGGGAATCGGTTTTTGAAATAAAACTCAGTCGGTAAAATACCGAAAGCCATTTCAAAAGAACTCACGCAGCGGATAAAAGAAATAAAGTCAAACATGCACAATCCAGCAACGCTACTCCTCATATGAACGAAATATGAGGGTCAAATAACCACATATCAAGAAATCAAAATCCATAAGAGGATTCCATCACTTAACAAATAATCATAAAAATAGCTCGTGTCACACGAGGCACAACACAAAGAAGGGAGACTTACATCCACAGGTCGCACGAAGATGATGATCGTCCACGATACTAATCACGACCAACAAACTCAGACGACGCGTCGCGACACGACTCAGTAAGACAAAATCCGACGAGACAAAACTCAACAGACACCACTGACCCGACAGTCTAGGTTTCAACAACCTAATCTCTGATACCATTTATGTAACACCCCCAATCCGCTCAGGGATATTACACGCCGTAGAACCTTTCCTCAAGATTCTACCAGGCTGGTAAGAAAACCGAACAACTCAACAACGCCTTTAAGGCTAAAATGACTCAGTAGACCGATTTGGTCTTTCAATAAATACATACAACTCAATTACAATACATGCCCACGCAGGGGTCGAATACAACACACTACCGTACAACGGGAAAGAATACTGCAGCGGAAAAAATAGACTATAACTAAACCAAAGACATCATACGGATCCTCGTGTGATTAGTATCGTTCATCTTTAATCATCCTTCGTGCCGACCCTGTGTTATGCTCCCAAACCTTAATGCAAAAACAGACATCCACCCCCCGAATACTCGGGGATTAGCAAAACTCCACTGTTTTGCTAGTGCAAGAACAAAGTGCAAATACGAGCCATACAATTCACATTCCACGAATAGCAATAACCAGATCTCCTCAAAGATCCAAGCGTAACGAAAATAACATCCCGAGGCATGAGTTTGGGTAAAACATTCCAAAACTGAAAGATCAAAAATCAAGGGAAACAATTTATAAAACAGTTTAAAATGCCATCGAGAGTTTTAATAGAAAACAATTTAGGATTTTCGAATCCTTCTCTTTCCAAAAATCAACAGGGGTCACAACCCAAAGGTTTTGTTTTCGCAAATAGAAAACAGACAACAATTCACAGGGCCCGAGCCCAACATCACGTGTCCTCGATGGACATAAAAATCAACACAACGTAATCACGCACGCGCACCGCCTAGGACCGGGACGAAGCGACAAATCCAACTCGAGGCCTCGAAGGACCCTCCCGAGCTGGCTAGCGAAACAAATCACACACATCTCATGGTTGGATCAATCGCTTGTTGCATCCTCGCCACATGATCGCATGCCATGTGCCACCGTAGGTTATCTCAGGCTCTCACGGTTGGATCAATTACTTGTTGCATCCTGACCACATGATCACGGGCCATGTGTCACCGTAGACCTTCAACCATATCCACACATTCACACAAATAACATATCACATCAAGGATATTCAAATAATTCGCCCAGAGGCATCAAACACTTAGCAAAACACCACGTCAATCCACAACGCACCGAAATGAAATAATATACGTCCACACGCAATACCAAGTGCAACATCAACACCAAGCATATCCATAGAATTCACATAGTTATTCACAAACCACACCATTCACAAAACACACGCGTTTTGAAAGCAAGCCTTTAACAAGGCTAAACCGAATCTTTTGAAAACTCATTTCAAACAATCAAACAAACACATAAAGACGATCACCAATTATCATATTTACAAAACAAGAATAGTATGGACAAGGTACTTTCCTCGATATCACGAGCAATGGAAAAATGAACGGATACGGCCGGGTAGCCCTCAAATTCCCGAACACTATCTAAAACGCGATAGCACCGAAATTACGACGGAATAACACCACACGAATCATCAAACACCAACGAGATTCAACTCGGAAATCCTCGAGCATCTATAATCCTCCGGAAGGAACAATAAAACATGATTACAACGAGAATCGAGGCCAAAAAAATGGAAATCCCAACAACTATCGAAGGGAAACTCATTGGGACATTTAATCAAACACTCAATGTTCGATAACTCCCAAGAACACTCGAATCACTAATCGAGTTGAACAAACTTGAAATATGGATATACAACCCATAGAACACGATTAATAACATCATAATATACCAACCGATGTATCAAAATCGGACTAGAATCGGAATCAAGAACAATTTCTCCGAAAAGTCAACTTGAAGGAAAATCAAGAAATATACCTTGATTCGACGAAATACACGGATTGGATGATGATATAATCAACAAGAATCTTCCAAAACATCTTGGAATTGATTAGAATCGGCCAAGAACTCGATTTCCCGTCGCACCCGTCCGATAGCCGCAAGAAAACGGGGAAAAGTGAGAAAAAACGAAGTCTGGCCGAGCCGAGGCTATATATAGCCGATAGGGTTACGGCCGTAACCGGCAGTGCCTTACGGCCGTAACTCGTCCCTTACGGCCGTACTCGGAAGGCCTTAGGGCCGTAATCGGCATTCGTCAAAAAATCTTCCCAGCACCTGCCGGACACTTACGGCCGCAACTGGCACACATTACGGCCGTAACCGGCCTTCGTCTGGAAGATGCCCAGCGCTCGTACGGCCGTACCCGATCACGCCTTACGGCCGTAAATGGCATTCGTCCGGAAGCTGCCAGGCGCCATATGGCCGTAACTCTCGGCCCTTATGGCCGTAACTCGGCCAGGCCAGGCCAGGCCCTGCTCCGGCCGTGACTTGGGCGTGGCCACTCCGACGGCCCGGACGATCCCGAAACCCGAACCTGAGTATAAATCGAAGGTGTCGTTACGACGTACTCGCAAAGACGAATCCAAAAGCTAAGAGAACACACGATTCCGACCACCCAAAGTGTCGGAATTCCACAACGGGAGTAATTACCCCAAACTTTGGGAAATTACAAAAATGGCCCAAAACATCTGAAATACACGATACGTGATCGAAACACCAAACCAAAACTCCCAACATGAATAATAACATTAAATGAACTTACTAGAAACTTGAAGCAACAGTTTCGGACGAGATTCGCAAGAATCGAACTCAAGTGCGGAAAAGTCGCTAAAAAGCACGGAACTCAACAAAACGACACCGAAACGAACTCGGACGTCGAAAAGTGCATAATTAAATATTCTCAGAATGACGAAATGGACACAAGCGAGTCGACAAAACGGACTTCTGCCGAAAAAGAAAATTACCGGAAATCGAAATTTACGGGTATTACATAAATTTATTAGAAGAAGTAGAACTTTCTCCTTTATAAATTTTTACTGAGTCAAATTTTAGAATGATGTTTCCATCTTTATCTTCGATTATTTGATTAATATCCTTTTTAATCATATTTCTTGGTATTTCATGATTTTTGAAAATAAATTCCTTAGGAATAGTTATCTCATTCCATTTTAATGTTATAGGAGTAAATGTTGAAGAATAATCATTTTCTATTTGAAGTAGGACAGTTTCATCTTTAGAAGTTGGTTTTATATTAAATTTGGGATTTAATTGGGAATTCATTAATCTAAAGCAAACTCTATAGATTATAGCAATAATTTTGCAGGTTTCTTGAAATTCATCTCCCTGAAGATGAACATCAAGTACTAATGAATCTTTTATTAAAGGATCAAGTAAATCAACTGAAAAATCTGGAGAACAATTGAAATATATTGGACCATTGCAAATATTAGTTTGAATCATCTCAATTACCATTTGGAGTTGCACACGGAAATTGAGACATATGAGACATATAATTAAAATAACAACAAGAAGTGGAAATAACTGTAATATCCGGATAAATTGTTGGGTATTTTCGTCCGTATTTGAACCCTGTATTACTTGAATTGGCGTTATCAATAATCGAAGTACGATCGTTTCCGTATTCATATCCTCATGCATGATAATATCAACTTTTAATACTTCACATGCAACTATGTTGTAACGCACGCTAACCGGTAAGCGTAACGTACGTTACGAACTGGAGATAGCGTACGCTACGAGCTAGACGTAGCGTACGTAAGGAGGTCAATAATTGAACAGACTGGCTAGCACATGGACGGCTGGTGGTGGGGCTCGGAAAGATTCCCGCGGATGAACCTGGACAGTTTTGGGGTCAATGGGTGTTAACGTACGCTAAGGTTTGTAACTAGCGTACGCTAATGTGTGTAGCTTACGTATGTAATGCATAGGGAGTAATGTACGTAAGCTAGTACAGAATGAGACAATAAGCTATTAGTGAACGATAGCGTACGCTAAGATCGAATGGTAGCGTGCGCTAAGTCGATTACGTACGTAAATGGCTAAGGCTAACGTACGTAAAGCTCAAGATATTATATATATGGACAACACTCCCTTTTCATTTCACTTCGTCCCTTTCACTTGAACTTCGTTTTCCTCCATTTCTAGAGAGTCTCCAGCCCTCTAAAACACCTATAGATCACATTAACTCGATCATTTAAGTTACGAAACATCTTGGATTGATATTCAAGCAATTGGAGTTGGATGCTACCTCTTGTCTCTGCGTTTCTTTCATATTAAGGTATGTTAATGCTACCTCAACCTTGAATTCGTGTTCTTAAGGATGTTATGAACATACCACCGGGATTATTAAGCTCCATAGATGATTTTTATCCGAACATCATGTTTTTGGAAGTTGGAATGTTCATGCTTTAGTTACCCGAGTTAAGAACATTATAGTTCGATTCCTGTTATGATGATCAAGTAAGGTAAGTTTTCTGAGATTAATAAACCATATTGTATGGTGTTTCCATAATGATCATAGACTTAATGTTGATAACAACCTCAGATTTTCCGAACTACCTTTGAGGATCTATAATCGAGATTTGGAGTAAGTCTTATGATGGGAGGATTAACCGGGAATTCGTAGACATCAACACCATAGGGTCATTCTGATTCACATGAGTATGATATGTGTGAATATAACGTACATTAAGCTCTATGCATTACGTACATTATACCCTCAGGCAAGGCAGTCGTCTGAACTGAGAAGAACTGTCCAATGCATGCTTAGCGTGCGCTAATCCTTGTAGCTTACGTGCGCTAACGTGCAGACGTACTCTGTCGGTGAGCAGAGCAAGTGGCCGGAGAATGTCCCGAAACCTTATGTCTTCTGCTGAAGAGCCTATCATAGGCGAATGAAGGTTTTGTGCTGTGTTCTAGTCGTTGCTGTTTCCAACAATCGTGACTTTGATTGTTTTTCATTTTAATTGCTTTTCGTTTCCAACTCCTTCTGTTTTAAGTTTCGGGGCTGACAGGTCTTCTTAGTACGGGGACACGTAGTACCCGTGCTCTTCTTAGTATTTTCGATGTTGGGAGACTTTCATTGTTGATGATTCATCTGTGATCCTCTTGAAAATTTCAAACTACCATGTTCTACTAAACCTACCATCATTCGAACGAATTTCAGAACCGATTTGTTAGACTCCGTGAATTATTGTGGTCTATTCACATCTGAACTTAATCTTTGCAGAATTTTGTTTGAAACTATTTGTTCCCATTCGTGCGATTAATATTTCCAATGTGTTATGAACTTGAATACGGTGGGTCGAGCTCGACACGCGATTTTAGTACATCTAATCCGTTTTTGAATTTCCTTAATTCCATGAGCTTCTACTTCTCCACTCTAACTTCTCATGTTCACATGTAATTGATCGCCTCAATTGACGTGCCTGATACTTCCTAGGTCCAATCATTGTATTTTTAGAACCTTGCTTTCGCGCATCGCTCGTGATGTTTTGGGGCTGAACAAGTAGTTATTTTTCCTTGGTTGTTCCACCACTCTACTTTAAGTTTCGGGACAAAACTTCTTTTAAGAGGGATAGTATGTAATATCCGGATAAATTGTTGGGTATTTTCGTCCGTATTTGAACCCTGTATTACCAGAATTGGTGTTATCAATAATCGAAGTATGATCGTTTCCGTATTCATATCCTCATGCATGATAATATCAACTTTTAATACTTCGCATGCAACTACGTCGTAACACACGCTAACCGGTAAGCGTAACGTACGTTACGAACTGGAGATAGCGTACGCTACGAGCTATACGTAGCGTACGTAAGGAGGTCAATAATTGAACAGACTGGCTAGCACATGGACGGCTGGTGGTGGGGCTCGGAAAGATTCCCGCGGATGAACCTGGACAGTTTTGGGGTCAACGGGTGTTAACGTACGCTAAGGTTTGTAACTAGCGTACGCTAATGTGTGTAGCTTACGTATGTAATGCATAGGGAGTAACGTACGTAAGCTAGTACAGAATGAGACAGTAAGCTATTAATGAACGATAGCGTACGCTAAGATCGAATGGTAGCGTGCGCTAAGTCGATTACGTATGTAAATGGCTAAGGCTAACGTACGTAAAGCTCAAGATATTATATATATGGACAACACCCCTTTTTCATTTCACTTCGTCCCTTTCACTTGTACTTTGTTTTCCTTCATTTCTAGAGAGTCTCCAGCCCTCTAAAACACCTATAGATCACATTAACTCGATCATTTAAGTTACGAAACATCTTGGATTGATATTCAAGCAATCGGAGTTGGATGCTACCTCTTGTCTCTGCGCTTCTTTCATATTAAGGCATTTTAATGCTACCTCAACCTTGAATTCGTGTTCTTAAGGATGTTATGAACATACCACCGGGATTATTAAGCTCCGTAGATGATTTTTATCCGAACATCATGTTTTTGGAAGTTGGAATGTTCATGCTTTAGTTACCCGAGTTAAGAACATTATAGTTCGATTCTTGTTATGATGATCAAGTAAGGTAAGTTTTCTGAGATTAATAAACCATATTGTATGGTGTTTCCATAATGATCATAGACATAATGTTGATAACAACCTCAGATTTTCCGAACTACCTTTGAGGATCTATAATCGAGATTTGGAGTAAGTCTTATGATGGGAGGATTAACCGGGAATTCGTAGACATCAACACCATAGGGTCATTCTGATTCACATGAGTATGATATGTGTGAATATAACGTACGTTAAGATATATGCATTACGTACGTTATACCCTCAGGCAAGGCAGTCGTCTGAACTGAGAAGAACTGTCCAATGCATGCTTAGCCTGCGCTAATCCTTATAGCTTACGTGCGCTAACGTGAAGACGTAACGTACGTTACGTATGTGTGTAACGTACGTTATGAAGAGAACAGTTAGGGTTCGGCCATCTCTTTATGCTTTTCCTCGTGTGATTGATTGTTTATTTAATGATAGGATATTAAGGACGAATTTCCTACGATAATCCAGTGTTGAGCCTTTCCGATCATCGTTTCCGTTGGGGTTCCGGATTGTTCCAATCAACTGTATTTCCGGAGTATTCGCGAGAGATTACCAAGGCAATACCTTGATATACGAATTATAATTACGTGAAATCATTGTTGCTGAAGTATATGAATCATGTTATGAATATCTACATTTATGTTATATATATATAGATATGCGTGGATATATGTATAGATATATGTATATGTATATAAATATACATATGGAGATAAATGTTGGGTGATTCATACCAATATTAGTCGACGTACTCAACTTAGACTAAAGTACGAATGATGTTTATAGAGGTAATATGGTAATGTTTGTATTTTCGGTTGAGTTACGATATAAGGATATTTATGTAGTATTGATTGATAGTGTTGAAGGCCTAATGTGCTAAGTCTTGATGAATAACGTGCGAGTTATTGTTTATTTTGCGTAGTTGCGTATTGGCGAATAAATTATGTGAATTGAGGAACTGATTTGATAATTGTTGCAACGGTTGACTGTGTGCTTGGTGTTTGTAATAATATGAATACTTGTTATGAGAGACGTCATCTCCGGGTACCTCTGAGGGCGGGGCGTGCACTCCGGCCTGATGTACGCTGCAATGAGCGGCTCTATATGATTGGTGAACACCGGTGTTACTTAATGCGCGAGCAAGGGGCGGCTCCTGTGGGAGTGAACGCCGGCGCGGTGACATGTGCAATGGGCGGCCAATATAGTGGAGTGAACGCCGGTACACAGGTGTGCAAGGGAGGCACCTGGCAGGCTTATTGGTAACGGATATTTGAGTGATAGCTAAGACCCCGTTACCAAATGATTTTGGAAATTTAAATCTTTGCAACTTGTTTTAAATGTTGGTATCAGGGTTAATTAACCAAGGATATTTGACGAGATCTCCGAGGGTTAAGACGGCGAGGAGTCCCAATGATACTAGAGGGGGGGCCCAGTCTTTTCAGTCATTTCTGTTTCCTTCATTTATTCCGCTGCATACATTCCGTTTGAATACTCATTTCACTCAGTGTTGTATATTTTATCTCCATATAAAATATACATGTATTCTGCATTATCCTGGATGTGTTGGATGAAACTCCTCATCGGAGTAATTATTGTTGTAATGTGGTTCGGTACTACATTTACCCTGTGTAATTCATTCATTTTCATTCGCCTAGTGGGTCCCAGTCGGGGATCCACGGCACTGTAACATCCGCTTAGTTTGGGGTGTTAAAGAGTTGGTATCGGAGCGTGGTTTTGAATACTACCTTCCGAGTCATGTCTCATTTGAAATCATCGTCATCGGACTAGTATCATTGGACTTTCGCGTCACGTGTGACCTGTGCAGATGCCAAGCCAATCGGACTGAAAGAACTGTAAGACTTCTAACGCCATGGTATAATTTCTGGCAATAATCATTCATTCATAATTCATCAGTTAACAATCCTCAAACATCATTTTCATTTTGACTAGGACGGTCATTTTAACTCATTAATCACTCAATTCATTTCATTACTCAGTTGTTGATCTGGAAGATCATATCATTAATCTTGTTAACTTGTTCAAGATAATCATTTCAATAATTTCATCAGATAATCATGTCACCTCAGTTAATCATTCATGTAATCATTGTGTTAGAGCGCATATGCTCATTTTCATCATTTCATGATGTAAATCATAATGCGGTACTCATACGAGATCTATGTTTATCATGCGACCTTCCTACTTTAGTATGGAGAGAGATGTCAGGGGATGCACGGGGAGAGGCCGTGGTGTGGGCCGAAACCCGGGGACCAATCGCCAACTGTCGGGAAACCGTACCCAGGACTCCGCTCGATCGGAAGATGTTCGGGTTGACCCACTTACTTTTATGCAGGTCATGATGACCCATATGCAATTGCTTAATCATCATTGCGCTACTCTGGCCGAATTAAATGAGAGGACTCTCACGTATAAGCCTGCTGCTAAGGAAATTGCTGAGCAACAACCTTCATCTAGCCGCAAGAAATCAATGAAGCGTAATCAGTCCGAAGGCGATCAGTCAACCTTCAAGAATCCTCGTATGAGCCCTAACGTTTTTGAGCGACCTCCTACGACGCCTAATCCTATGGGATCTCAGTCCCGAATGGCCATTTCGGCCATCACCTGTTTCAATTGTGAAGAACAGGGTCATTTCAGTGCTAAGTGTCCGTGGCAGACTGTCACATGCCATAACTGTGGAATTGCGGGGCATAGGGCCCGTTTTTGCCGAAGGGACTCCAAACCCACTCCGGCGACATCTCAGGCCCCAAACAAATCAGCGGTTCCGAATCAGACCACTCAGTCCGCGTCGTTTAAAATGACAGGAGCTAACAAAGGCGGAGGTCATATGTATCAGACGGGAGCGTCCGGTTCGGGGGCCGGCAAATTCCGAATTCACGCGATGAAGAGGACCGATGATCCGGTGGCCTGATTGACCTCAGGTACACTCGATATTCTATCTCAACCTGTGTGTACCCTTTTTGATACTGGTGCATCGCCTTTATTCATTTCCGAGTCATGTTTGAGTAGAGTACGTCTGGGTAGTGCTACTAGTTGTGAGCCTTATGTCATTGGTCTACCTGATGGTAGACGAATTATCGGAAATCGTGAGATGCAGAATTGTCCGATTCAGCTTCATGTTTGTATATGGCCAGCGGACCTAATCGTAGTAGATTTGCCGAGAGATGACGTCATCTTGGGTATTGATTGGATGGATCATCATGATGCCATCATTAGTGTCCGTAAGCGTATGGTCACTATCTTTTCTGTCGTTGGAGTCGAATGTGTGCTTTAGGGAGGTGATCCCCGTTGTTCCGGAAGAATCATTAATATGATGGAAGTATTGAATTACTCAATCGACGTGTTCAATAATTCATCGTATCATTTTCATCGATTGGCCATTCTAAGGCAATCGAGTTGTTCAATCACTCATTGTATCATTGTCATCAATTGGCCATTCTAAGGCAATCGAGGTGTTCAATCATTCATTATATCATTGTCATCGATTGACTGTTCATGGGCAATCGAGTTGTTCGATCATTCATTATATCATTGTCATCGATTGGTCGTTCATAGGCAATCGAGATATTCAATCATTCATTATATCATTGCCAACGATTGGCCGTTCTAAGGCAGTCGAGGTGTTCAACCATTCATCGTATCGTTGTCGTTGATTGGCCATTCTCAGGCAATCAAGGTGTTCAACCATTCGTGGTATCATCGTTATCGCTTGACGATGTACTCCCAGACGAGCTACATGTTTTACCTCCACCGAGAGATATGGAATTCACGATAGGGTTGGAGCCTGGTACGTCCCCATGATCGAAGGCACCGTACCGGATGGCCCCGACCGAAATGCGGGAATTGAAGAATCAATTAGAGGATTTGACCGAGAAGGGTTATATCCGACCGGGTGCGTCCCCATAGGGAGCACCAGTGTTGTTTGTCAAGAAGAAGGATGGTTCTTTTCGTTTGTGTATTGATTATCGGGAGTTGAACTGGGTGACAATCAAGAATAAGTATCCCTTACCCCGTATTGATGATCTCTTGGATAAACTTTAGGGAGCTTCAATATTTTCCAAGATCGACCTAAGATATGGATATCATCAGTTGCGAATTCGAGAGTCGGATATCGCAAGGACAGCGTTTCGTACACGCTATGGTCATTATGAGTTCGTAGTTAGGCCGTTCGGGCTAACTAATGCACCTGCAGTATTCATGGAGTTAATGAATCGGGATTTCATCGATTGTTGGATCAGTTCGTGGTTATCTTTAGTGATGACATTTTTATTTATTCTCGTGATCGAGAGGAACACGAGGTTCATCTTCATCAGGTTCTCGACGTGTTGAGACAAGAGCAACTTTATGGAAAGTTTTCCAAATGTGAGTTTTGGATGTCCGAAGTGACTTTTCTCGGGCATGTAATTTCATCAGACGGGGTTCATGTCGACCCTCAGAAGACGGAGGCCATCCGAGATTGGCAACCTCCGAAGAACGTTAAGGAAATCCGAAGTTTCCTCGGATTAGCTGGTTAATTATACGACCCACGACCTGGAGCTAGCAGCCGTGGTTTTCGCGTTGGAAATTTGGCATCATTACCTTTATGGCATCACCTGTCAGTTATTCACCAATCACAAGAGTTGAAGTATATATTTACTCAGAAGGAGTTAAATATGCGACGGAGGCGGTGGTTGGAAATAATCAAAGATTATGATATTGAGATATTTTACCACTCGGGCAAGGCGAACGATGTCGCCGACGCCTTGAGTCGTAAGTCCATTCAGGAGCAGATGCTTGCTCGTTTAATAGTTCAGAATGAGCTTCAGCAGGAATTCCTTAGACCCGAGATCGAGGTCTGGCTTGAGCGAGTACAAGGGCAACTTTGCATGTTAGATATTTCATCGTCACTTGAGGAGGCAATCGGGGAGAATCAGGGTTCAGACCCATCACTGTTGCACATCCGTGAGGATGTGGCTCAGGGGAAATCCCTGGCTTTGTGATCCACGAGGATGGACCTTTGCGTTTTAAGAATCGGTTGTGCGTACCGGCGAGTGACGAGTTGAAAAACCCGATTTTGAGAGAAGCTCAGGCTACCCCTTATTCTGTTCATCCGGGGTCTAGCAAGATGTACAAGGACTTGAAACAAAATTACTGGTGGGGTAATATGAAGCGAGAAGTCGCAAAATTTGTTTCGATATGCTTAACCTATCAACAAGTCAAGATTGAACATCAGCGACCAGCGGGTATGCTGAAACCTCTCCCTATTCCAGAATGGAAGTGGGATGACATTTCTATGGATTTCATCACGAGTTTGCCGACGAGTCGTCGTGGCATGAATGCAGTCTGGGTGATTGTGGACCGCTTAACTAAGTTAGCTCACTTTCTCGATATTAAGGAAACTTGGGGGCCCGAGAGACTTGCCCAGCTGTTCATCAAAGAAATAGTGAGATTGCACGGTACTCCTAAGAGTATCGTTTCCGTTCATAACGGACGGTTCGTGTCTCATTTTTGGAAATCAGTTCATCGTGCCATGGGAACTCAGCTTAATTTCAGCACATCTTTTCACCCTCAGTCCGACGGATAATCAGAGAAGACTATTCAGACATTAGAGGACATGTTGAGGGCATGCGTCCTCGATTGGAAAGACGATTGGGAAGCCCAACTACCATTAATCGAGTTCACGTATAATAATAGTAGGCATGCTTCGATTAAGATGGCACCTTACGAGGCCTTGTACGGTCGTCGTTGTCGATCTCCTTTGTGTTCGGATGACCTATCCAAATCAATCGGCACCGAGCCCGATATGCTTATAGCCGCCCGTGAGAAGGTAGCTTTGATCAGGAGTCGTTTGTTGACCGCTCAGAGTCGACAGAAATCTTATGCAGACAATCGTCGTCGACCACTAGAGTTCGAGACGGGTGATCACATTTTGGTCAAGGTGTTCCCGAGTTGAGGTATCTTCCGTTTCGGGAAGCGGGGAGAGTTGAGTCCAAGATTTATTAGACCGTTTGAGATTTTAGAACAAGTAGGCGAGCTAGCTTATCGTTTGGCCTTACCTCCGGCGCTGAGCCGAATTCATAATGTGTTTCACGTCTCTCAGTTGCGGAAGTATGTTGCCGACCCGAGTCACATACTTCATTCCGACGAAATCGAGATCGCAGATGATCATTCGTATGAGGAGCATCCCATACGAGTCTTAAAGCGGCGAATCAAACAGTTGAGGAATAAGGCGATTCCTTCGGTTAAAATTCAGTGGTCTAGACACGAAGTCGAAGAGGCTACTTGGGAAACCGAGGATAGTATACGGGAGAGTTATCCCGAATTGTTTGACCCTTAGTTTCGGGGACAAAACTCTTTTAAGGGGGGTGTATGTAATACCCGGTTGTAATTCA
The DNA here is from genome assembly GCA_033398695.1 of Orobanche coerulescens. Taxonomy (NCBI): domain Eukaryota; kingdom Viridiplantae; phylum Streptophyta; class Magnoliopsida; order Lamiales; family Orobanchaceae; genus Orobanche; species Orobanche coerulescens. The sequence goes on from CM065801.1 coordinate 68,636,571, forward strand.
GTCATTATCGTTCAGTAATTTCATTCGGTAATTGTCACTATTTGATTTTTCACTTGATAATAATCATTCATCCGTGTTCACCGTTCGGAATAACTTCGAGTTGTGTATCGATATTGTTCATTGTTTCAACATTACTTGGGAATCGAGACAAGAGTATTATCTTGATCGTGGTAATTGATTAATTAGTCGTTATTGATGTTGGAGTTCATGTCATTTCTAATCTCCACATTGTTCAATTTGTGTTTTGTTGGGCGAACCCTTGTAATCATGGCTTGGAACCACCGTTTTGAGGTTTCCGTACTTCCATTTCGTGTTATTGTTTCCCAAATATTGATTCCTATTGCTTTTATTCTCTTCCCGGGTCATTTTTCATCATTTTAGGACCCAAGGGGGGTGTGGGCCGCGGCACAAGGAGTGTGCGCCGCGGCACACACATTGTCCAGTTTTTGGCCAAGCAGTCTGTACCGTGGGCCGCAGCACATGCCGACGGGGCCGCAGCACACTGCCGAGTCACTGCCGCGGCACACTCATCCGGGCCGCGACACACTCGTGTTGCACTTATCGGCCAAACCTTCTGTACCTTGTGCCGCGGCACATGCCGACGGGGCTGTGGCACACTGCCGAGTCACTGCCGCGGCACACTCGTCCGGGCCGCGGCACGCTGCCGATCACTGGGGGCATATTTGTCCCTGTGCCGCGGCACACTTCGGCCGCTCCGCGGCACACAGGGCAGTCAACTCTATAATTGCATTTTTTTCAGCAAGATCAGATCATTTTTTTCCTTTCCTTCAACCATACGAGAGAGAGAGGCTTGAGGGAGAGAATTTTCATCATCTATCATTTGAGAGTTTGATTTTCTTCATCTCCTTTCGATCGTGAAGCCCGGATAATCGATCTAACGCGTGTTCTTCGGATCAAAGTGCTTGGATCTTCAAGAGGTAATTTCTTCAACATCTTGGATTTCAATTTTGTATTGAGTTCTGATGTTTTGGATGTTAAGATCATGTTGTATGAAGTGATATACGCATTATTATGGATATGTTTGATTATTCATTGGATTATTGAAGGATTATTCAAGAACACTTTGAATATTGAGTTGGATTTGGGGGTTTTCGATTAATTGTTGTTGAAATCACGATTTTGGATATTCATAATTGATTATTGATCGTATTGAAGATGTTTTGTTGGTTTGAAACACTTCTTGGGGATTTGATGTTGGTATTATTGAGGCTTGGCTATAAACAATCGAAGTTTGGCCACAAAGTATTCGATATAATGCCCCAATGAACTTGGTTTAATCGTATCGACGTTTTGAGTTCGTTATATTCGTGTTTGATTCGTATATTAAACGGATTGTTGGTAATTGTATTATTCAAGGTTGTTCGAGCGACCAATATCTCAATTAGGACGTTGTTCGTGGAAGGATAATTGTCACCGGTGTTGAGTAAGTTAATTCTTACTCGGTTAAAAGGATATTCATTCCTTGTGCTGTTGTTCATTCATAATCATAACTCATTCATCATTGTATTAACCGTATCAAAACTTGTCATTGTCAATTAATCACTTCATCCACAAGGAACGACGGTTCCAATCATTTCATTGAGTTGTCATTCATTTCACTATCATTCCATCTCGGTGAGTCATTATTCATTTTCGATGTCACTTTTGTTATATCGTGGCATTCCGGGTCATACTGGCGTGCCGGTTGGTATGTGTAGGATTTTCATGTCGGGCACATTTAAGTCGTGTGTTGGTTGTTGGCCTCACATTGGACTGTGCACACGAGTCATTTGCTTCGTGAGACTGATTAGGTACAAGACCACACGTGTATTCGATCGATACTCATTGGTGGCTTGTGCATGGACACATTTCCATCCCGGGCGTAGTGTGGCGCCACCCTTTGAGCCGTACTGTTAGTTGATTCATACAGCATGTTTGATTGCGTATGTTTTCAACAAGATTGGGTTATAATCTAACCGATTCATTTTGATCGAACTTGTGGTTTATACAACATATATATGATTGTGTTTATTCAACTCTTGAGGATTATTGTTCGGTGTAACTGACCCCATTTGGGGATATTGTTTTTCAGGTCACGGCAAGACAAAGGCACGGGGAGAGCACGTTGACGGCGAGGAGTCCCAATGATACTAGAGGGGGGCCCCAGTCTTTTCAGTCATTTATGTTTCCTTCATTTATTCCGCTGCAGACATTCCATTTGAATACTCATTTCACTCAGTGTTGTATATTTTATCTCCATATAAAATATAAATGTATTCTACATTATCCTCGATGTGTTGGATGAAACTCCTCATCGGAGTAATTATTGTTGTAATGTGGTTCGGTACTACATTTACCCTGTGTAATTCATTTATTTTCATTCACCTAGTGGGTCCCAGTCGGGGGTCCACGGCACTGTAATATCCGCCTAGTTTGGGGTGTTACACCAATAATCCAAATCACATTGCAAAATACGCCACAATTAACCGCGGACCCACAACTTCGTGGACCCCTGCCGAGACCCCGTCGGATCTAACCCACAGTGGTTAAAAGAAAGCTCGCGGTTCCACAGCTTCGTGGAGCCCTACCGAGACCCCGTCGGATCTAACCCATAGTGAGCATACACACACACACGTTACTCATGAAATACTAATATGCTAAGAATGTAAGTTCATCAAGAATACTTACTAGAGATGGCCACTTATCCGACAACATTATCAAACTCTTCAAAACACAATAACAAGATTAAAGACGGACTACACGATTCCATAACTTTAAACAATAGGGATATCATCAAAGACTTCAAAGTTCAAAGTGATCAAATCATAAACAATTCCCAAAACACACCGTTCACAAAACACACACGCGTTTTGAAAGAGAACCTTTAACGAGGCCAAACCAAAAGCTTTTGAAACTTCATTTCAAACAACCAAACAAACACACCAAGACGATCACCGATCATCATATCCACAAAATAAGAAATGTATGAGCAAGGTACTTGCCTCGAATAAGAACAACGCGGAGAATCGAACGAAGTAGGTTGACACGAACCGACTACGAACCCGCCGATTCCACTGATCGCCAACTCGCGTTCATAAACTACGAAGGACAATAACAACAATGAAATGAATTCCATAACACGACTCAAAGCCGTTGAATTCAAAGAACGAATGACGAAAGTTCAAGTGTTTTCCCCAAAACGTGCAAGAACACGATTCGTCCCGACAAGACACGAAAACGGAATTCCAAGTTGAAATATGGATATACAATCCATAGAATATGTTTAACAATATCATTTAACCACAATCGATCCATCAAAAACGAATGAAAAAAGAGATCGAGAACAAATCCCCTAAAAAGTCGATTCGAAGGAAATCAAGAAATATACTTCGATTCGACGAAGAACAATGGATTAAATGATGTTAAACACAACAATACTACCAAGATTAATCATACCCATCATGAATTAATCAACAACACAGAAAGAATCGGACAAAAATGCAAAAACCCCCAAATTCACGAAATTAGGGTTCTAAGGTGAGATTACCTTGATTTGCTGGATCAAAGGATGATAACGAATGATTAATATATGATATGAGCTCAAGAACTTCATGGATTTGTTGTTAAACAACAAGGGTTCGTCACCTCCGAATCGCCAGCCACGGACAGAGAAGGAAGGAAATGAAAAATGAGAGGAAATGTGACTGCTCTGTCACATTTATACTGGGCCGGACTAGCGCGCGCTAGGTTGCCGAGCTAGCGTGCGCTATCGCCTGTGCCGCAATCCAGATGACCTCTGGACTAGACCGATCGCCGTGTAGCGTGCGCACTCTTCCGGCCAGAAGGCGTGCGCTACTCGCCGCCATAGCATACGCAACGTCCGGCGAGCGCGGCGCTACTCGCCGATCCTACCCGAGTCCGTAACCTCGTAACCCTCCGCCTGCACTCCGATAGCGTACGATGGGCCGCCCGATAGCGTGCGCTACACCTGGCAGTTAGCGCACGCGGCCTTCCGGCCGTAGCGTGCGCTACGTCGGTTCCTGCCGCACTCGTCCGGCCGGTACCCGCAATCATCCCACCAGAACCCGCAACCGTCCGGCCAGAACCCGCAACCGTCCGGCCAGTCCCGCAACCGTCAGGGCTCGACGACTCGATTTCCGAAAACGTACGGAATGAACACGACGAAAAGTTCGCGGACAACATCAACGACCCGAAATGGAAACATAATGCAATAATTAATCATACGCGACCAAGAAACGGGTCGAGACAACAATTACAGATACGGATATCCATAACTTTGGGTAAATTACAAAATGGCCCAAAACGCCCGAAAATCACGATACGTGATCGAATAACCAAACCGAAGTTCACATCACATCTAACAAAGTTAAACGGACTTACGGGAAACTCGAAACAGCAGTTTCGAATGAGATTCGCAAGAATCGAACTCAAGTGCGGAAAAGTCGCTAAAAAGCACGGAACTCAACAAAACGACACCGAAACGAACTCGGATGTCAAAAAGTGTAGAATTAATCATTCTCAGAATGACGAAACGGTCATGAGCGAGTCGTCAAAACAGACTCCGGCCGAAAAAGAAATTTACCGAAAATCGAAAATTGCGGATATTACATTCTACCCTCCTTAAAAGAAGTTTCGTCCCGAAACTTAAAACAAGTAGGGAGAAGCAATATCCCGCCAGGAAAACTCAACGAGATACTCAAGAAACGCGTAACTAACACCCAACAGTGAAACGTTACAAACAACGCAGCGGAATATACGGTGTGAAAACACGCTCCACGACGACCAACACAACGTCGCCATTAGGGATATAATAAAACCAACAAGTGACAAGCGTCATCAAATGGATAATACAATCAAGTCAATTATCCGAACAATCACAAAACACAACGAACGAAAATCAATATGATTGACCAACCCAACGGTACATCAATCAAAACGCGAGCCAATCGCTGAACAAATACGGAATTCCACCGCCCAAGGGTTGGAAGATCGAAAACGAGACTAATTTCCCGAACTTAAGGGAATTAGGAAGGAGCCTGAATGCTCAACAATCACGAAACGAGAACAAAAACCGAACAAACAAACGATCGAGACAACAAAAATCGAACAATCATGTCCGAAACACGAAGGATAATAAAATTCAAACAACAACTCCCAGGATGATCTGGTGAGAACTACAAGACATGCATTCCCATAAGATCCACAGGAAAGGGAATAGCGATTGAAAAGTCACAACGACAAACGAGTTATTCCGAAACAATACCACCCTCGTTCGATCAACAAAAGCAAGGGATAGGGAAAGTTCAGAAAATGTTAACGAGCATAAACGAGTTGATAGAGTCGAAAATACAGAAGTTCAAAATCCGATCCACTTCGAATAAAAGAACTAGTAGAACCAAAAGATGTTACTTCCGAACAAGGTTCACAAGAATCGAACAGAATTCGGAAAAGTCACAGCGATAACTAGATCGACCCACAACAAGATCACAGCTCGTTCGGACGATGATACCGAAATACAGAACAAGTTCATAAAGTATCAACGAACATGAGCGAATCGATAGACTGGAGAAAGAGAAAATACCGAAGTCAAAATAGTACGGGTATTACCTTCGACCTCGTCCATGAAATTCACAAAAACGGGAGCAAGGTAACAAGACATTATACAACCGACACATAACGGAACCATCACCGATGCACACGATCATACCAAACCAAGTTCTAACAGCTCGCACATGCGCGACAACGCAGAAATCACCACGAGGCGACAACATTCAACACCAACATCCCGCCTCTCACAGTGAGCTAACACAATAAATGTGTGGAAAACGACTCAACGCTCACACCGCCAATTCGATCATACTCAGGAGCAAATATCAAAATGACAACGCGAACATCATACATACATACCCAGCCCTCAAACGGGAATGGATAGGTTTTAAAAAAAAAAACAAAAACCTCATTTTCAAAATAATTTAGAAGAACACCGGTTGATCTTGAGTATCACCTTTCAGAAAAAAGGTACAAACGTGAAACATCGTTATCGAGACTTTGAAAACCATCATGCATTTGGTAAAAATGAGGACATTTTCTTTTAGCGAAAGACTTTCAGAAATATTCGACCCTCGGGTCTAAGTATAAGTGTTTCTAAACATCGAAAATATCTCAAAACATTTTGGTCCTCGAGGTCGAAGAATTTTGAAACATGTTGTGGCACCTTGAATGTACCACGAGAAAATAATTCATTTTAAAACTACGTCTCGAAATTTATTTTCTAAGATACTCAAGATTTTCAAAGGTAATTCAATGGGCTAGAATGCCCAAAAATTTCAGGTAATTACACAAAACATTACAGCGCCGTGGGTTTCGCGCCGTAACTCACCAGGCTAAAAACCATTTACAACGTCAAAAAGGCCGATGACGGTAATATTTCAAAAACTTACAAAAGCCATTTACAAAATACTAAATACTGTCATAAGAATTTCGCCAAAACGATCAAGGCCATAATGCCAAAAACTCGGTTAAGGGAATCGGTTTTCGAAATAAAACTCAGTCGGTAAAATACCGAAAGCCATTATAAAAGAACTCACGCAGCGGATAAAAGAAATAAAGTCAAACATGCACAATCCAGCAACACTACTCCTCATATGAACGAAATATGAGGGTCAAATAACCGCATATCAAGAAATCAAAATCCATAAGAGGATTCCGTCACTTAACAAATAATCATAAAAATAGCTCGTGTCACACGAGGCACAACACACAGAAGGGAGACTTACATCCACAGGTCGCACGAAGATGATGATCGCCCCACGATACTAATCACGACCAACAAACTCAGACGACGCGTCGCGACACGACTCCGTCAGATAAAATCCGACGAAACAAGACTCAAACAACACGACTTGACCCGACAGCCTAGGTTTTCCTCAACCTAAGCTCCGATACCATTTATGTAACACCCCCAATCCGCTCAGGGATATTACACGCCGTAGAACCTTTCCTCAAGGACCTACCAGGCTAGTAACAACATGAAATATCTCGACAATGCCTTTAAGGCTAAAATGACTCAGTAGACCGATTTGGCCTTTCGATAAAAATATACAACTCGATTACAACTCATTCCCACGCAGGGGTCAAAACACAACCACACCCGTACAACGGGAAAAATATATAGCAGCGGAAAATAAAGTACAACTGAACCAATACACGACGTACGGTTCCTCATGTGATTAGTATCGATCATCTTTCATCATCCTTCGTGCTGACCCTGTGTTATGCTCGAAAACCTAAATGCAAAAACAGACATCCACCCCCCGAATACCCGGGGGTTAGCAAAAATCCATTGTTTTGCTAGTGCAAGTACAAGTGAAAAAATACGAGTCATACAATTCACATTCCACGAATAACAATAACCCGGAATCCTCAAAGATCCATACGAAACGAAAAGTACTTCCCGAGCCAAGAGTTTGAGAAAGCATTTCAAAATCGAAAGATCACAAATCAATGAAAATAATTTATAAAACGATTTATATTGCCATCGAGAGTTTTAATAGAAAACAATTTAGGATTATCAAATCCTACTTTCCAAAACCCAAAAGACGAAATGGGTCAAGGCCCCAAAGGTTTACTTTCCGTAAAAATGACCTTTACAAAACCGTTGGGATTTTAGCCCCAAATCCGTAAAATGACCTTTACCAAACCGTTGGGATTTTAGCCCCAATCTCATCAACTCACAATACATGAGAACGACAACAAGTTTCGTCTTCCAACATCAAAATCCACACTTAAAGGATTTAACACAAACAACAAAATACTCTAGTGCCATCCTGGACAAGTAAGCCAAACGAACACTTACCTCTTACACACTTAGTCGATGCATGCAATCATGAAAACTATTCGAAAGCACTTATTTCCGGAAATGCCAATAATCCAAATCACATTGCAAAATACACCACAATTAATCGCGGGCCCACAGCTTCGTGGACCCATGCCGAGACCCCATCGGATCTAACCCACAGTGGTTAAAAGCAAGCTCGCAGTTCCACAGCTTCGTGGAGCCCTACCGAGACCCCGTCAGATCTAATCCGTAGTGAGCATACACACACACACGTTACTCATGCAATACTAATATGCTAAGAATGCAAGTTCATCAAGAATACTTACTAGAGATGGCCACTTATCCGACAACATTATCAAACTCTTCAAAACACAATAACAAGATTAAATACGGACTACACGATTCCATAACTTTAAACAATAGGGATATCATCAAAGACTTCAAAGTTCAAAGTGATCAAATCATAAACAATTCCCAAAACACACCGTTCACAAAACACACACGCGTTTTGAAAGAGAGCCTTTAACGGGGCCAAACCAAAAGCTTTTGAAACTTCATTTCAAACAACCAAACAAACACACCAAGACGATCACCGATCATCATATCCACAAAATAAGAAATGTATGAGCAAGGTACTTACCTCGAATAAGAACAACGCGGAGAATCGACCGAAGTAGGTTGACACGAACCGACTACGAACCCGCCGATTCCACCGATCGCCAACTCGCGTTCATAAACTACAAAGGACAATAACAACAATGAAATGAATTCCATAACACGACTCAAAGCCGTTGAATTCAAAGAACGAATGACGAAAGTTCAAGTGTTTTCCCCAAAACGGCCAAGAACACGATTCGTCCCGACAAGACACGAAAACGGAATTCCAAGTTGAAATATGGATATACAATCTATAGAATATGTTTAACAATATCATTTAACCACAATCGATCCATCAAAAATGAATGAAAAATGAGATCGAGAACAAATCCCCTAAAAAGTCGATTCGAAGGAAATCAAGAAATATACTTCGATTCGACGAAGAACAATGGATTAAATGATGTTAAACACAAGAATACTACCAAGATTAATCATACCCATCATGAATTAATCAACAACACGGAACGAATCGGACAAAAATGCAAAACCCCCCAAATTCACGAAATTAGGGTTCTAAGGTGAGATTACCTTGATTCGCTAGATAAAAGGATGATAACGGATGATTAATCGATGATATGAGCTCAATAACTTCATGGATTTGTTGTTAAACAACATGGCTTCGTCACCTCCAAATCGCCAGCCGCGGACAGAGAAGGAAGGAAATGAAAAACGAGAGGGAAAGTGATTGCTCTGTCACATTTATACTGGGCCGGACTAGCGCGCGCTAGGCTGCCGAGCTAACGTGCTTCTCGGCCCGTGCCGCAATCCGATGACCTCTGGACTGGCGATCGGCAGTAGCGTGGCGACCTTCCGGCCGTAGCGTGCGCTACCTGCCGGCCGTAGCGTACGCAGCGTCCTACAGTAGCGTGCGCTACCTGCCGATCCTACCCGAGTCCAGAACCTCAGAACCCCTCTACCCAGACCCGATAGCGTACGTTGGGCCGCCCGATAGCGTGCGCTACACCTGCCGGTTAGCGCGCGCAGCCTTCCGGCCGTAGCGTGCGCTACGCCGGTTCCTGCCGCACCCGTCCGGCCAGTACCCGCAATCATCCGGCCAGAACCCGCAAACGTCCGGCTAGAACCCACAACCGTACGGCCAGTCCCGCAACCGTCAGGGCTCGACGACTCGATTTCTGAAAACGTACGGAATGAACACGACGAAAAGTTCGAGGACAACATCAACGACCCGAAATGGAAACATAATGCAATAATTAATCATACGCGACCAAGAAACGGGTCGAGACAACAATTACAAATACGGATACCCATAACTTTGGGTAAATTACAAAATGGCCCAAAACGCCCGAAAATCACGATACGTGATCGAATAACCAAACCGAAGTTCACAACACATCTAACAAAGTTAAACGAATTTACGGGAAACTCGAAACAGCAGTTTCGAATGAGATTCGCAAGAATCGAACTCAAGTGCGGAAAAGTCGCTAAAAAGCACAGAACTCAACAAAACGACACCGAAATGAACTCGGATGTCAAAACGTGTAGAATTAATCATTCTCAGAATGACGAAACGGTCATGAGCGAGTCGTCAAAACGGACTCCGGCCAAAAAAGAAATTTATCGAAAATCGAAAATTGCGGATATTACAACCCAACTGCTGGTTATAAGTGATGATGGCCTGAGAGATCGGTACATTCTGAGGCGTAGCAATAAAAACTCCACAATCCTATGCTCCCGAACCGACGAGGGGCAGTATTCCGCTTCAATAGCGATCTTAAACTCCTCCCAGGTGGCTAAAGGTCTCTGGGCATCGCAGCCTCCCATCACTACGCAACTTCCCTATCCAGGAGGTACTGAGCAATAGGTACGCTCTTGTTGTCAGGACAAGCTACGGTATCAAATGTCATCCCCAACTGAAAAAGCCAATTCTCCCAACATAGGGAGTCAGTAGAGCCAGCGAAACGAGGGGGGGTGCATCTTAGTCACTTTCTGACATTTACTGGCCTCGTCTTCTGGAGTCGGGGGTGGATTCTGATGCCCACCCTGAGCTATCTGAGCGAGCTGAGCTACCAACTTCTGAAGTACAGCAGTAGCTCCAGTGTCGGCATTATTACCGACGGTCAATCCTGACTGACTGATAAATTCTGTTGCCCGTCAGAACTCAATGGTAGAGTATTTGGCACTGAATGAGAGGCCGAATATGCAGACGACTGAGAAAACGGAACGTCCTCACTACTAGCACCACGACCACAGCCTCGGCCGCGTCCCTTAGCTGGTCTACCGCAACCTCTCAACATACTGAAGATAAGGATTGAAAAGAACCAGATCAGAAAAATTCATAGTTTACAAAGTTGGTACCACAACTCACAGTTCCAATCTACACAAGAGAAATGAAATACAGAAATATAAGAGTTCAAGGAGACTTACAGCCACGGGTCGCACGAAGAGATGGTAGCACGATGATATTAGGCTCAACAACTGACTCTTATGACACAACTGACAGACCCAAAATTAACCAACAGCCTAGGTATTCATAACCCAAGGCTCTGATACCATAAATGTAACACCCTAAAAATCATAAGGGACATTACACGCCATAGAACCTTCACAAGGTCTACCGGGCTAACACATGACACATAATCCACAAAAGAATTCCATAAGACACATTAATAATAATAAGTAGGGCTGTGGCCTCGGCCAAAACGTTTTAGTTCAATACCAGCAATACAGAAAGTGAAACGTATTCAATGCCCACGCAGGGGACTTCAACGACATCATTAACTAATAACTGAACAAATATAATAAAAAGGAACAACACCGACTCGAGCCTATCATCATGCTGGGCCATCCTTTGCATGTGTGTCCCGTGCCGTCTCCTTGGCTCGCCCGATACTTGAAATACATGAGACACATTTCCCCCATTTAAGGGGTTAGCATTCGAATAGCTAGTGCAATTACATAATTACACTACATTATATACATAAACGATTCAACATAGTCATTTCATTTGGAAAACATTTGAATTTCATATTCCGGAATATCACAATGACATCAAAACAGTATATCAACTCATCTCAATATCACAACCATCCACACTTGGTAACCCGTGGCCGTACCCCTTAGTATCGACCCGAGACGCCCCATCGAACGCTCCAGGTGGGAAACCACTTCCGTGGCCGTACCCCTTAGTATCGACCCCCAGACGCCCCATCGAACGCTCTGTGTGGAAGAACAACAACAACACATACACACACAATATCACAATTCATCATTCGTATCGAGACCGTAACACACATAACGGAATGTAATACATGTAGTTGCCTTGAATAACACGTCGTGAAAGAAATGGTGAAAGGAAAAAGGTTCCGTCCGAATAATCTTCACAATAACGCTCCTATCACAATAACGATATACAATCAACCACAATGTTGCGGAAATGTAAGAATTCACCTAAGTTCTACCCGTTGGAACAATTCATCGGACACTACAAGTTCATGATCAATCCTAATCTATTAACGGTGAAAACCTCAAATTCTAATATGAAAAACTACAAGAAAGCAAGGAATTATGATTACACCATCATAATCTAACAACCATTTAAGCCAAATTAGACTAGAAGGATGAAAAATCACAACAAAACCCCAAAATCCCCAAGAGCTAGGGTTCTAATAATATACCTCGATTTGAAGGCGAAACCTCGGATGATTTGATGTTAGAGTGATGATATAATGCTCGAATAAACTTCTCCAACAAAGTTTGGGCGGAAAACAGAGAGATTCCTAGTTTGAAGGATCGCTCCCGTCGCACTAGAAGGAGAGGAAGGTGAAAAATGAAGAAAAAGGTCGCTGCCCAGTTTATAAACTTGGCAGGTGTTACGACCGTAACACCTATACCATTACGGCCGTAATGGTATTCACGACCTAACTGCCCAAAATACTCAACTATGTTACGGCCGCTACAACAAGGACATTACGGCCGTAATATATAAAGTCTTACGGCCATAATGCATACTATCTTACGGCCGTAACTCAGCCTTGGCAGCAGGTCATGCTGGTTTGAAACAACGATTCGCCAACAACCAGAATGAGAATACAAAGGATGAAACCACATATATACAAAGGTCTTTTACTGACGAGATAAACATAAAACCATCACATGCCTCCGGCCGTCCAAATGCAAGAATAAACAAATATTAGCATCAACACCCAATATAATAAGAATTTACCAAAACGACCCAAACATCCAAAAATCTAGATGCGAGACCTGAACAGTAATCTCATGAAGTTGTAACATAACTAAAAATATTAAAGGAACTCGCAAAGGTAACGAAATGCCAGGCCAGAACGAGATTCACGATAATCGAGCCTCAACGTGGAAAAGTTACACAATAAGTAAAATCCCATAAAAACAACTCCGAAACTCATCCGGATGGTCATGAATGCAAAACAAAATGATTTCAGAATACAAAAACATTTACAAGCGAGTCGTCCGAAATGAAAAGGTACTAAAAATAGAAATTACTAAAAATAAAAAGTGCGGATATTACAATGTGGACAACTTGCTGAATTGGAATTAAAGTTATCCATATTGCCCAACATGAAATGTTTTCAGACATTCCTGGTCGTCATAAACGCTCATATACATCTCAGTCTTCGACTGTATTAAGTACGGTCTCCATCCACATTAAATATGTTCACACCTTGAGTACTTTATGAATATTGAATTCATCACGTCAAAATAGATATAACTCCAAGTCTTATACTGTAGGAAGTATTTGTCGTTTTCTTGTGTAGAGCTGACAATAATGATGCTATAGCCTGGAAGGCTCTGCTGCTGCATAAAGCATCTCCAGATACTATAACTTCACTTTGCTGTCGAATGCCTCTGTAGAATAGTTGATGTGGTTTTGCACTTATGAAAATCGAATGGGAACTCTCCAAATAATTTCTCCCTTTTGTTCGTCCCTAATACTTTAGGAAAAAGTCTGGGGGGGGGGGGGTGAATAGACTTTTAAAACTTTTGTGTTTTTGACTGAACTATTTTTCAAAATTTTGCTGAAACAACTAGGTTGTAAATACTCTGTGCAGTTCAACTGTCAATTGTGTGTCAATAAATTAGCGGAAGTTTGCATCTGACTAAGTTTATTAATGTAATAAATAAGATGGATGCAACAGTTAAGTATGATGTAAGAAAGGAGTAAATAACTCAGCACTTATAGTGATTTCAGAGGTGGGGTAATCCTCTACTAGCCGACTTTTCTCCAATCCAATTGGCGATGAATTTACCATAACTTCTGATGGTTACAATGAACCAGTTACAACAGCTTTCAACCAGTGAAAATCCTTGACCGTAGTAACTCCTTCCCTTGGTTGCTTGTCACCTCTTGACCGAAAATCCGTGGATGTCTCACAACTCTCAAGTTATTTATTACCTTCCAATACCAAATACCTAGAACTTATATTTGAATTTAACTTTAATACATGGATGGCATCATCAAAATCTTAAGTGTGTTCCTAATAAATTCCACCTATTTTGGTGATAGCAAAACTTAATATTTGTTTAAATGTAAAAATAATAACACGCAGATAAGAAACTTGCATAAAAATAAAATTGAGTCTGTTTGAGACAACTAACAATTGTCTTTCAAATCGACTGTATATACGATTATATTAGTTGAATACATTACTGTTGGCCATGGTATGCTCAAATAACAGCTTAGGGAGGGGGCGGGTGGGTTAAATAAACTGTACTCTTTTTCGACATTTAAATACATAGAAGAAGACTAGTGCAAGTTGTTGTGACCACAACAACTAAATGATCTCCTGTTAGCTTGGTGCTTACCGGGCTACTTAGATTAAGTATAATACAATCACAAGCAGTAAGCAAGCAATAAGTAAAGCAAGTAATGACACATGATTTAATATGGCTCGAAACAACGTCCTTTATGTCCACTGATTCTCCACACAAGAGTGGAAGTTTTTTAAAATCAAGGCGTACACAAATATATGATTTTAACTAAACACGCCACTGTATCTTTCACACAGATTGATAAAACTGACTAAGCCATTCACAAAAATTAGTTGTAGGCTTCCCCGAACTAAGTTCTTATCACACAGAATGAAGCTTCATTCCGAACTCTCTTTGTCCCACACAGGTCAGAAAGGTTCATTCTTAATCCATATAGGTTAATATACTCAACGTCAAAGTATGGTACTGCAAGTATTCCGAATAGTAGCCATAGGCACTTTAGTTCCTTGCTGTAGTGTGCTGTTCACAGTTGAGGACTGATTATCTCTTCAACAAGAATATGCGCTGTAGGCTAAAGAGACTCTTTGCTCTTGTTATGATTTGTTCAATCAGTAAGTTATTCAATTGATCAGTTAGTGAGCAAGTCCTATGGATTAAACTATTTACAACCTCAGAAATAGATCCATAAATATAGCTATTGACCGGTTAGTGAGATGTAGACACTTCAGATTGGCGGCTGATGAATGTTTGAATTACAGTATGTGGCATTAAATGCTCTAGACTTTCTTTTTGGCTTTTATTAATTGTTCTTCAGTTCACAGTATAAGACCGCATTAGATGCTGTCTCCATCAACATTAAATGCACTTTTACAACCGTGAGTACTTTATGAATAAATAATTACTTAAAGTCTAAGTGGTACCTTATGGGTTTTGCATTTTTCTTTTCCTAATCAAAATGCATACAACGTTTATGCTATAGCCAACAAGTCCATTGTTAGGAGTATGCCCTCGAATGCCACTCAGAGGATGTTGAGTGAGGGCATCGTACTTGTTATTATGTAATTTATTATCATAAGGCAATGGATGTTTCTTTATTTACTGGTAGTTACTGGCATTCCTGACTCGTAAATATATATATATAGAAACTAGTCCGTGTATTTGAGAACAAAACATTCCACTCCTTATTGGATGATGAGGTCGGCACTGGAAAGGTTTATAGCTCAAATACTTAATCGTTCGCAAGTCGATGAAACTTGACTGGGCGTTAAGTTTATGTGAAGACATGTATGATGTGTTCTTTGACATGGAGAGTGCCTGTCGAACACTAATGGTTAGTGGGAGCATACGTTATAGGTTTGCTAATTGGATTAGTATACTCGAACCAACTCACCCTCGATTCGTCACACCGATTTCACTCCGGGATAGTCAATGACAGAATCGAAAGGTTGTGATAGGTATTCGTGAACCTTCGACTTGAGGATTTAGTAGGGATGTGCTTATGACGTCAAGATTTTCATTAGAGTAGTTCGACCCTATAAACCAGAAGGCGGGGGTCAACCTCGACGTGCATCTTGACGGGCATGTAGCAGGTCCTACTGATTACCAAGATAGAATTCTTTCTCCTATTAGTGAGCGGTTTATATGTCCTATGCGGTTATTGGCAGATGAGATCATAAGTCTTTGGAAAAAGCATTGGAGCTAGCTGTATTAGATACACGAGAGCTCGGTGATCTCGATTTGCATTAAAACATGCATAGAGTCAAGTACAGATAGGGTTTGACTGACCGTGACCCTATAACTTGATCGGGACATTTGAAAGAAGGGTTTATATGTATACTGGTATTCACGACAGAATGGTTCTTGAATGATCCCAATCATTCATTCTCAATTGAGGTACAGTGTAGGCCGCCAGGCTGGCTAGGTGGTGCTACTACTCTTTGGTTCCTCCCATTGCTGACGAGACGGACCTACCGAGTCGCGCAATAGGATTGACGACGGAATGAATCGAGCTTATTATCTCATTATAAATATTAGATATTGGACATCTAATTTATTGGAACATTGGATGTTTAAATTGATTTATTGGATAAATTAATTTACGGCCTAATGAATTAAATAAATTGCTAGGTGATTAATTTAATTCATGAATATAATTTTTTCTTGGAGAAATTAATTATGTTATTATGTATTTGATATGATTAATTAATTGGATTAATTAATTGATATAAATACATCGGAACGGAATCGGAGTTTATCTCTTTGGACTCACGGGAGTCCGGAACGAACCGAACTCTTCAATTCCCTTCTAGATGGGCCGCCCCCCCCATTTCCACCAATCTTCCCTTGTCTTTTGTTTTCCATTTTTAATGGAAGATTAAGACTTGTGGGGTTCACTATCATGTGAATGAGTTGTGGGTTCTGTATAAAGAATAAGATGAAGACTTTTCATCTCACTTGACTTTACTTGGTGCATTTGATTCCATCTGTGAGTTCTAAGTGAGTGAGAGAGAGAAAATTGTTTTCTCAATACTCTTCTTCTTCTTCTTCTTCTTCTTCTTCACTTCTTCTTGTGGTTTTTGGAGAATAATCAAGAGTTTGATTGAGAGTGTATGATTTATACACTTAGAGTGTAATAATCACAATCAAAAGCTTCATCATCCTAGATCTAGCTGTACCCTTGGAGGATAACAAGGTGATCGTCATTCCGTTCGTTTCTCCGGCGCATGGCAAGCAGAGACGCGGTATTTTTGGCATTGGATCATCCAAGAGATTGGAGCGGATTAGATCATAGGATACCATTTAATCAACGGACTACAAGGGTATGTTTTCTCATATCTCTTGTGTTTCGTATAATATTTGTATATGCGTAGTTCGATCGATCCTCGTAGGGATTCGGATCGAATTAATTTTTGTTTTACTGCTTCCATTGGGCTTCGATTTAGGCACCGAATCCCAACAGTGGTATCGGAGCGTAGGTCTTGCGATCGTATATACGATATTTGGCATTTGGAATGCTTGATTAGATGGTGAATGATTTGGAATCATTTATAGTCATAATCGTGGTGTATGTTTTGTTCGTTGTAGTTATATTTTTCTTAAGTTTATATCTAAATATAAATCTTTAATTTATGAGAAATATAATTTATATTGAAGATATGAATGTTGAAAAATATTGATATTAGATATCCGGTCAAAAATCGAGCTCCGAATCATCGTCGGACGACTTTTCGGACAACGGGCAGGAAGCTGCCGGGCTGACCCGACTGTGTCAGGCGACATGGGCCGTGCTAGCCGGCCAGTCTCGACAGACTATCGGGACGACCCGGCCGTGTCATTTGGACACGGCCGAGTCTGGAAGGATAGTCTAGGACACTGCCGGCACGACCCGACTGTGTCAGGCGACACGAGCCGTGTCTGGCCGGCAGACTGCCGACAGTGTCTCGGCCGTGGCAGGCCAGTTTCGCCCCGACTCGATTTTTTCGTATATTCTTGAAAATTAATCTCCCGCATGTTAAATTAGATTTAATATGATTAAAATGATTTATGATATTTCATTTTATAAGGGAAATTTGATTAATTGGAATATTTATGGGTGACCGAATTATTTGAATGTTTTTCATATTACCGGTTGTGTGAATCGATTGGATCGATTCGAATTGTTGATTGGATCAATGTATCTCTACGCTTTCCGTTTATATAGTATTTATTGGATGAATGCTTTTGAATGGGGATGTGATTCATGGACTTAGTTTAGAATCGTTCTTTTTTTTATTCGATTGGGTTGTAAAGACCGTTTTGAGCCTATTTATTTTACTAGAATTATTTATATCTAGGATGCAATTTTTCAATGTAAAATTTATATGTAATGACAAAGACCGGAGGAAGATCCGTTCGAGAAGACGAAGATTCAAGACCGAAGACTTGTAATTAGATTACTAAGTTTTTGATTCTAGGAACGGTCCATGAACTACATGTTGGTAGCAACTAGGTTGTGAATGGTTATTCATATTGTATGAATGCACAAACGCGCTTAAATGGATTAATGTGCAAAGTGTAACATTAATCGCGAAAATTCTCCCATGACAAATTATTATGTTTATAAGGTTTCAAGGTTTTCCTTCCCTCCATCGAGCTTTCGGGAAATTGAAACCCAAACCGGATGTGCTATGCTTCCGAGTTATCGGGGTAGTCGTTCGGGGAGGATGGATAAATTACCGGGAGCACATTAGATGCATTCGGTTAGAGCAAATTTTATCCCTAGAAACCTGATAGGTTGCCGGATAAGACTCAATTGTGAAACTGATTTGCGTTGATGGTATAAACTTAACTTGTTCACGAACCATATAAATCGTATAGGTTGAGGGGAGTGAACAAGGGGAAAAACAAGATCGAATCATCCATTATATGGGTTGGTGCTGGACACCACTTTATGAAAATTAATAGACTAGAAACCTGTTCGGTTGCCGTCTATTAAGATTTATAAAGAACTCGATCACCACAATGAAGTAGAGCGAATGATACTTCTGGATTTCACATGGGAGTGTATTATTCCGATAAAAATAGTGGGAGCTGGGTAACAAGAATAGAAAGACCTTAATTCTATACTCAGATTATAATTAAATGAGTCACTAATTAATCTGTCGTACTTAATGCAGACATAACTCTCAATATGACAATGAATCCACTCGCAATTCTACTATAAAAGAACACCTTGAACAGACCTAACTTTGTGGATTGGGTTCGCAATCTGATGATAGTCCTCAGTATAGAGGCACTGGGATACGTCTTGGAGATAGACATTCCGGCGCCTCCAGTGCGGACAAGAGCCAATCAGGAAGAGATTGAAAACCACGAAAAGTGGGTTAAGGATGACGTGAAAGTCCATGCTTATATGATGGCTTCCATGTCTAATGAGCTTCAGAGAGCTCATGAGAAAATGACTTCTGCTAGGCAGATTCTATCTCACTTAACCGAGCTTTATGGTGAGCACAGTCGAATGGCTAGATATGAGATATCCAAGAAACTGTTCGGTGCTAGGATGAAGGAAGGTGAGAAGGTTGGGGACCATGTCCTCAAAATTATATCCATGATCGAGAGGAGGTTCTTGATTTTAAGATGGATACTTCTCTTCAGACCGACCTTATCCTACAGTCTCTCCCTGATTCCTTCTCACAGTTTGTTATGAACTTCAACTGCAATGAGATTGCATGTAACTTAGCTAGGATAATGAACAAACTAGTGACCGCTCAGTCTCAGATGAAGACTCCATGGATGAAGGAGTCCGCCCTTGTGATTTCTTCTGGATCTCGGAGGTCCAAGAATAAGAAGAAAAAGACCAAAAAGCAGACGGGACCACAAGTCAAGGACCTCAAGGGTAAGGGGAAGGCCCCCATGGTTCCAAAGAACAAGGAGAAGGACGCTTATCTTAAGTGCAGTGAGATGGGCCACTGGGAAAGACACTGCCCGATTCTTCATGGCGCTTCAGGTACAGAACTTTTATTTTTGGAAACAAATTGTTCTGCTACTGTATTTTCGACTTCTTAGATACTGGATTCTTGTGTTAGTTCTCACATATGTACCGTGAATTAGGATCTGGAACAAAGTAGGAATCTTGGAGCTGGGGAAGTGATGGTCACTGTCGGAAGCAGGCATTGTGTCGAGGCAACCGACATATGATCACTTCTTTTGGATTTAGAATTCGGATTTGTTTTTAGAATATGTACTTGTTTTGCCCAAGGGGCATAAAAACATTGTATCCATTCCGGTCATGGACCGAAATAGATTTTCATTTTTCATTAATGATGGTTCCTGCAAAATTTATTTCAGAAATAAACTAGTGGGCACTGCTACATTGTTAAATGGACTGTATCATCTAAACCTCAGTAATAAAGTCGTTGTGAATACTGTGACTAGGAAGCGTGGTAGGGATGAAACAAATCAAGTTTTGAAATGGCATCTTAGACTTGGTCATGTGGGTCAGACCAAGGTTTACAAAATGGAAAAAGATGGACTTATGGGTCCATTGGGATCGGATCCCTTTTCCTACTTGTGAATCTTGCCTTAAAGGCAAAATGACTAAGTCCTCCTTCACAAGGACTTTTGAAAGAGCCGCTGATAAACTAGGATTAATCCATACCAACGTATGTGGTGCTTTGGGAGCAGCACGTGACGGATATCAGTACTTCATTATGTTTACAGATGATCATACTATGTATGGTTATGTATACTTAATAAACATAAATCCGAGGCCTTTGAGAAATTCCAGGAATTTAAGGCCCTAGTCGAGAAACAAACTGGAAATCATATCAAAGCACTTCGGTTAGACCGAGGTGGCGAGTATATGAGTACGGAGTTTGATGAGTTCTTTAAGGAACATGGAATAGTATCACAACTAACACCTCCAGGCACTCCTCATTTAAATGGTGTATCAGAAAGAAGGAACCAGACCTTGTTGAACATGGTTCGTTCCATGCTAGGCTATACTGACTTACCGATTTATCTGTGGGGGTATACACTCCTGACTGCTGCATATATCTTGAATAGATGTCCTTCCAAATCCATTCCTAAAACTCCACGTGAGATGTGGGAGGGCAGGAAACCAAGTCTTAATCACATTAGGATTTGGGGATGTCCTGCCTATGTCAAGATGACTAAGGTGGAAAAGTTGGAAGCAAGGTCCGTGAGGAGACATTTCATTGGATTCCCATCTAAGATGATGGGTTATCAATTCTACATGTCCAAAGATCTAAAATCATTGTTGCAGTGCATGCACACTTCCTGGAAGATGAGTTCATTTAGGAAGGCGTAGCAGGAAGAAATATTTCTTTGGAAGAATACAATGAAACTCCTTAGGAGACACCTGTGCAAGAAATTAGAACCGAACCTTCTGTAACACAAGTACAACCACCTGGTAGGTCTAGTAGGGTGTCTCAATTACCTAAGAGGTATAGTTTTATGCACTTGGAGGAACTGGGTTTCCACGAGGTTCCAGGTGATAAACAAGAGACCGACCCGCGAGCAATGACCTAGCAATGGTGGATGTAGACTCCATGAAATGGACTGTAGTAGTCTTCATGTAGTTGGGACCTTCATTTTGACGAGACAGTCAAAGAGTTTGACTTCGTGTAAAATGAAGAAGAACCTTGTGTATACAAGAGGGTTAGTGGGAGCAAGATCACATTCTTAGTACTATATGTAGATGACATTCTACTAATAGGAAATGATGTGGGAATGTCAGTTCTGTGAAAGTTTTGACTTTCGAGTAATTTCTCCATGAAAGACTTGGGAGAAGAAACCTATATTCTTGGGATTCGACTCTACTAGGATAGATCGAAGAGAATGATAAGTTTTTCTCAAGCCCTCTAGATAAGATCTTATAGTGGGTTCCTTCCGATGCGACATGGAAAAAAACACTCCTCAAAGACGTGTCCTCAAAGTGAGGAACAATGAAAGGAAATGAGCAATATACCATATGCTTCGGAAATGGGTAGCCTAATATATACTTTATTGTGTACGGGACTTGACATTGCGCATGCTGGGAGCGTGGTAAGTAGGTTTCGGGCTAACCCAATTAGGGAACATTTGACCACCGTAAAGAAAGTTCTCAAGTACTTTAGAATGACTAGAGACCTGGTTCATAAATACGGCGGTGAAGAACTGAATGTAATGGGATTCACCGTATTGGACTTCTAAGGACATAAAGACGATTCTATGTCTACTTCTGGCTACATTTACTCTTTATGAAGGAGCAGTATCTTGGCATAGTGCCAAGTATAGCGCAACTGCTAATTTCACCTATTAGGCTGAGTAAAAAGCGGCCTTGGAGGCCTCCAAAGGAAGGATTTAGAAGTTACTGGGTAAACTTCACATGACACCTTGTGCTGTGCTGCCAGAGCGGTAGCCAGGCCTGGGATCCGAGGTTTCATAATGGTACAAAACATATTGAGAGAGAGTATCATCTTGTAAGAGAATTTGTTCGCCAAGAGATATATTGTGCTGCATAGAGTAGAGTCAGCCGATTGTGTCGTTGATCCACTGACCAAGCCACTTTCTCAGATTAGCTTGGAGCGTCATCTGGAAAACATGGGTATTAGATACCATAGTGTGTGGCATTGAGTGAAAGTGGGAGATTGTTAGGAGTATGCCCTCGAATGCCACTTAGAGGATGCTGAGTGAGGGCATCGTACTTGTTATTATGTAATTTATTATCATAAGGCAATGGATGTTTCTTTATTTACTGGTAGTTACTGGCGTTCCTGACTCGTAAATATATATAGAAACTAGTCCGTGTATTGAGAGCAAAACATTCCACTCCTTATTGGATGAGGAGGTCGGCACTGGAAAGGTTTACAACTCAAATACTTAATCGTTCGCAAGTCGATGAAACTTGACTGGGCGTTAAGTTTATGTGAAGACTTGTATGACGTGTTTTTGACATGGAGAGTGCCTGTCGAACACTAATGGTTAGTGGGAGCACACGTTATAGGTTTGCTAATTGGATTAGTATACTCGAACCGACTCATTCGTCACACGGATTTCACTTCGGGACAGTCAATGACGAAATAAAAAGGTTGAGATAGGTATTCGTGAACCTGCGACTTGAGGATTTAGTAGGATGTGCTTGTGACATCATGATTTTCATTAGAGTAGTTCAACCCTATAAACTGGAAGGCGGGGGTCAACCTCGACGTGCATCTTGACGGGCAAGTAGCAGGTCCTACTGAATACCAAGATAGAATTCTTTCTCCCGTTACTGAGCGGGTTATATGTCCTATGAGGTTATTGGCAGATGAGATCATAAGTCTTTGGCCAAAGCATTGGAGCTAGCTGTATTAGATACACGAGAGCTTGGTGATCTCGATTTGCATTAACACATGCATAGATTCAAGTAAAAATAGGGTTTGACTGACCATGACCCTAATACTTGACCGGAACATATGATTGAAGGGTTTATACGTATATATTATTCACGACATAATGGTTTTGGAATGATCCGATCATTCATTCTTAGTTGGGTTACGGTACAGAGCACTGGACTAGCTAAGTGTTATGTACTCCTTGGGTTATGCCCCCCCATTACCGAGCTCTCGTGTATCGAATACAACTCAAGTCAAAGGTCCACGTATACATATCACAACCTTTTGACTCAATCATTGACAATACCTGAGTGATATACATGTGACCGAATCGAGGTGAGTCGTGTTCGAGTATACTTATCCTATTAGCACGTCTATAACATATGCTACCACTAATTCTTAGTGAAGATAGGCACTCTACATGTCAGAGTACACGTTATATAAGCCTTGTATAAACTTACTGCCCAGTTAAGTTTTATCGACTTGCGAACCAATTAAGCATTCGAGCCATAAACACTTCCGGTGCCTATTTTCTTATCTCCGTAAGGAGTGGAATGTTTGCTCTTGAATACAAGGACTATTATTCTATATATCAAATCACGATGCCAGTGATATACAATAATATAATAATAATAAATGCTTTATTAATAAATATTCATAATTACAATACAATGCTCTCACTCTCTCATCCTCTGAGTGGCATTCGAAGGCATATTCCTAAAAATCTCCCATTTGCACTCAATGCCACAAACTATGGTATCTAATACCCATACTCTCCAGATGTCGCTCTAAAATCATCTAAGATAGTGGCTTGGTCTGTTGATCAACAATGTTATTTGCTGTGTCTACTCTCTACAGTATAATATTCCCTTTCTGAGCCATTTCTCTAACAAAATGATATTTTCTCTCAATATGTTTGGTGTTGTGGTGAGTCCTAGGATCCTTAGCATGTGAACAACTCCATCGTTGTCGCAAAACAGCATCACAGGCTTCTCTGCGCCAGGACCCACTTGAAGTTCCTCAGTAAACTTCTTAATCTAGAAAGCTTCTTTAGCATCCTCCGTAGCTGCCTGATATTCGACTTGACATGTAGAGATTGCAGACGCGCTTTGCTTGGAACTTCTCCAAGATATTGATCCACCATTCAGAGTAAAGATATACCCTGAAGTGGACATATTTGCATCCATGTCTCCCAAAAATTCTGAATCTGTATAACCCTCCGCTTTTAGTTCTCCACCGCCAGACGTAATAATCAAGTCTTTAGTCCTCTTCAGGTACTTAATAATGTTTTTTTTACAGCAGTCGAATGTTCCTGTCCTGGATTTGACTGAAACCGACTTACTATGCTCACAACATAGACACTGTCCGATCTGGTGCAAATCATAGCGTACATAAGGCTACCCACTGCCCAAGCATATGGCACACTACTCATTTCTTTTATGTCTTCCTCACTTTGTGGACAAATTCCTAAGGAAAGTTTTATGCCATGTCGCATAGGTAGGAATCCTCTCTTATAATCTTCCATCCTAAATTTCTTCAGGATCTTTTCTATATAGAGGGCTTGAGAAAGATCTAACATTCTTTTCGCTCTATCCCGGTAGAGATGAATACCCAGAATATAGATAGCTTCTTCAGGATCTTTCATTGAGAACTCTTTAGAAAGCCAAGCTCTCACAGAACTGAGCATTCATACGTCGTTTTTATAAGTAGAATATCATCCACATATAGTATTAAGAATGCAATTTTGCTCCTACCAACCTTTTTGTAAATACAGGGCTCCTCTTAGATTTGGACAAAATCAAACTCTTTGACTGTATCGTTAAAGCAAAGATTCCAACTTCACGAAGCTTGCTTCAGTCCATAAATAGCACGCTGAAGTTTGCATACTTTATGAATATCAGTTTCAGATATGAATCTCTTAGGCTATTCCATGTAAATATCCTCTTTGAAGAATCTATTTAGGAATTCCGTTTTCACATCCATTTGCCATATTTCATAATCTAAGTGGGCTGCTATGTCAATCATCATGCGAATAGACTTATCATAGCTACAGGCAAAAAAGTCTCAAAGTAACGGATTCATTCTCTTTCGGAATACCCCTTTGCCACAAGCCTGGCCTTATAGGTATCAACCTTGCCATCTCCATCAGTCTTTATCTTGTAGATCCATTTATTTCCAATAGGCACCATGCTTTAGGACGATATACTAAAGTCCAGACCTGATTAGCATGCATTGAGTCTATATCAGGTTCCATAGCCTCTTGCCACTTCGCAGAGTCAACATCTACCATAGCTTGGTCGTATGTAGATGGATCATTCTCTTGACTACTTTCTGCCATCTCATGGACACCCGGTTCCTATTGATGCAAATAGCCATACGTCTCAGGTAATTGAGAAGTTCTACTTGACCTGCGAGGTTGTGTTTGTATTTCAGAAGGTTCTATTCCAATATCTTGCACAGGTATCTCAATTAGTGTTTCTTTTATTTCTTCCAAAGAAATATTTCTACCTGCATCTCCTTCCTGAATGAACTCATCTCCCTGGAAGTATGTTTGTAAAGCAACGATGATCCTATGCTCTTTATGCATGTAGAATAGGTATCCAATGGAATCCCCTGGATATCCTATGAAACGACCTTTCACAAACCTAGCTTCCAATTTCTCTACTTAAGTCTTCTTGACATAAGCAGGACATCCCCAAATCTTAATGTGATCAAGACTAGGTTTATTACCTCTCCACATATCATGTGGAGTGTTAGGAATGGATTTGGAAGGACATCTGTTCAAGATATGTGCAGCAGTAAGGACCGCGTGACCCCATAGGTAAATTGGTAGATCAGTATAGTGAAGCATGGAGCGAACCATGTCCAACAAGGTTCGGTTCCTTCTGTCTGATACACCATTTAATCGGTTCGGTTCCAACAAGGTTCGGGATCGATCATACCCTCATAGACTTTTGATAATATCTTCTTGAAGGAAAAACCCGAGCCAAGATTTTTACGGTCACCAACACGTACACGAATCCAATTCGTTCAAAATTGACGAATGATCAAACACCGAATATGCCGAGTGTCTCTACGTTATCATGCGTCACATATTGATCGAAAAAGTTATATCAATTCATTCTCGAAGAACTCGACTAAGAATTGATATAGTATTTTTCTTCTCTTCTCTTCTTCCTTTTCTTTTTCTCCGAGATGAATACAACAACAACAACATCTAAACCTTAGTCCCAAAATGATTTGGGGTCGGCTAACATGAATCAAACTTTGAAACCGTCAAGATCGTTACATAAATAACATAAAAGGAGAAAAAGAGGAAAAAAGTAGAGAAAAAAGTAAATAAAAAAGAGAATGAATGTTAAAAAAAATCTTGAAAAATAATTTAAAAGATAACATGGAATAAAAGAAAATAGAAATAAAAATACAGACAAAAAAAGGAATCAAATGAAAGACTAACACATATTATATAACAAAATGAGATCAAATGATGAGATATGATATCTCATCTATTTGTCCTCATCTCATTATAATACTAACACACCCAACATGAAAATGATATCACATGGATGGTAAGGAGAAAAGGGGATGGGGGTGGCAACAAGGTTGGTGATAAAACGAGCCGAGCCACTCGATTCGTGTACCAGACGTTCGCATGTCTAGTCCGTTAAGTACACTTCATTTTATCTCACATGTATTTATACTTAATTAATTAATCTAATTAATTAATTTTATCAAATACAAAATCAAAATATATCTTTCCAAGAAATAACTATTTATGAAGTAATTTAATCACCCGACAATTAATTTTAATTCACAAGACCCCAATGATTTATCAAACAAATCAAATTAGATATCAAATATCCGATCTTAATGACGAGATAATAAATAAATATTTTATCAATAAAATACATCCTTGTGCGCGAATTCATAAGTCCATCTTAGCCGGCAATGGGAGGAACCAAGGAGTATGGTAACACTTGCCAGTCTAGTGCTCCGTACCGTAACCTAACTAAGAATGAATGATTGGATCATTCCAAAACAATTATGCCGTGAATATTGTATACGTATAAACCCTTCAATCATATATTCCGGTCAAGTACTAGGGTCACGGTAAAGTCAAACCCAGTTGTAACTTGACTCTATACATTTATTAATGCAAACCGAGATAACCGAGCTCTCGTGTATCAATACAACTAGCTCTAACTGCTTTGACCAAAGACTTGTGATCTCATTTGCTATTAACCGCATAGGACATTTACCTGCTCACTTACAGGAGAAAGAATCTTATCTTAGTATTCAGTAGAGACTGCTACTTGTCCACTAAGTTGCATTTCGAGGTTGACCTCACCAACCAGTGATTGGATCGAACTACTCTAATGACTAACTTAATGTCACAAGCACATCTCCTACTGAAACCTGAAGTGAAAGGTCCATATACACCTATCACAACCTTTCAATTCAGTCATTGACAATTCATGAGTAGTATCCATGTGACCGAATTGAGGTGAGTCGGGTTCGAGTATACTAATACCACTAGCATACCTATAACGTGTGCTCCTACTATAGAAACAGGCACTCTACATGTCAGATTACACGTTATACAAGCCTAGTCAAAACTTACTACCCAGTTAAGTTTTATCGACTTGCGAACCAGTTAAGCATTTGAGCCCTAAACACTTCTAGTGCCTATTGCCTTGTCTCCATAATGAGTTGAATGTTTGCTCTTGAATGCAAGGACTATTATTCTATATACCAGATCACGATGCCAGTGATATACAATAATATCGTAATAATAAATGCCTTATTTAAATAAATGTTTAATTATAATACAATGCTCTCACTCTCTCATCCTCTGTGTGGCAATCGAGGACATATTACTAATAATTGTATCCTCCAGTGCTTCTTCCATCTCTTGTTACTTCTCCATCCTCCATCGCCTTGCAGCCTCCAGGGACTCTTTTTCCTTTTTGGCATCATCAGGATTAGTAACTTTGCCATAGGTATCTCAGATGATATCCATCGACTCAATTTGCTTTTATTGGAGGTGCTTAACCAAACTGACAAGACGGGCAACCCTTGTACTTAAATCATCAATTTTTTGATCATGTCCGGTCAGCTTGTCCCTGGTATGCTCGAGGATGGCAAATGTTGTGGCTCCGGCATCACCGATCTTCTCTTCTTACCTTTTGAGGCCAACAACTAGATGCTTTTGGAATTGGAGGAGCGCAATGCGAGTGTTATTACGAAGAAGCATGAATGCCTCAATGACATCCTTCACAGCCCGTCACATCATTATGAACTCATCCAAAGTAGTGCCTCACGTCCCATCAAGTTCTTTCCCAAGTCTGTAGAGTGTTTGACCGCATCCTCTAAGAAAACTGTCTGATTGGCAAGAGCTATCGATTGTGCTTTGTGATTATCCATGCATGGGGAATCGAGATAGGCAATAGGAGCACGAGAGGATCCGCCTTCTTGAATAATGACGATAGTACTCCAAGGTTTAGTTGGAGTTTCCTCAGGAAGGAAGTCGTCATCCAGGGCAGATTGTAATGAACCACTAGGTAGAGGATTTTGTACCTAGTCTTGTGCTGGAGCCTTTGTCGGCTCAGCGGATTCATCTATTTGGGAGACAGAAGGACTGATTCCTCCTATCTTTGTTCAGACTCTATAGCCTATAGGACATGAGGGATTAATTCCTCTTGTTGGCTCTCAATTAGTTTCAGCTCCTCAAGAGGGACTAATTCCTCTTATTCGATGATTTGAGCCTCCCCTTCTTGTGGAGGGACTGCTTCCTCCTAATGGGCTTCCAAGACAACATCAGTTTTAGGTACAGGAGGGACTGATTCCTTCTGTATGGGTGCTGCTAGTTCCTCTACAAGGGACTTAATCTTTTTCTGAAGACTGCATAGAATGTCCCATGGCCTTGTACGGCCTGTATTTTTGCAATGTTCTTCTCATGAGCCTCTTCACAGATCATTTTAAGGCCTATCTGCATAGATTCATCATCGCATCAGAATCAGGTTCGGAATGGTGGCTCAAAGTTACCTCGCTTCTGGTCAAGCCTTTTCATTCTTCTCATAGTATTTTGCAATAAGTTTGTGGTAGAAAGGATTATCCCATATGATCAAGGCTCCAATGTTATCCATGTCCGCCACCTCTAAAACAAACATTTCTTCGTCCTTCAGTCTTCCCAGATAAATAATATGTCGTAGTTGGCTACCCTATAGCTTTTTCACATGTTGAGGCGCTGAATTGCGGCATAAATATGGACTGCTAAGAGTGTTTGATAATTACATCCGAGGGGAAGGGATTCCTAACATTAGTTGGGACTGATGTTTGGCTGGTATTATCAACGGGCGTGGGAGCCCGCTGAGGAGATGGATCCCTAATAGGGTGGGATCCTATATTGGGAGAGGGACTCCTGATAGGGGTGGGTGCACTATGTAGAGAGGCGGCTGTTCCGAGGGGATAGCCGATTTGCCAGTTCCTTCAAGTTTCAGAAAAAAAACTTATTCACCTATCATAGACACGGATGGCTCAGGATCTGCTGTAGTCTAGCAGGTGTTTCCTCCAGAGGAACAACTTCTGACATATTGGCCTCTGTAGGGATAGCTACTGTCGGAACATCTTTGGGTACTTCCGCAGTTTCCAAAGGGAACTATTGGAATGGGTTTGATATGCGGAACCTCAAGGGCCGCTGTAGCCTGCTGAGGAGCTATAAGGAGCTGCTGTTGGGAACACTTCGTTTCTTGCTCACAAATTTCTTTTTTTATTCTTCTCCAGGTAGATTGTCTACTGATATCTCGCAGATCACTCGACATCAGCATAGAGTTGGGATCTGGCCTGGTCTCAATGTGAGTCTCCTTATTGTACAGGGTGGACTTGGTACCACCTAGAAACTTTCTAATAAGTATCTTCTTTGCAGAAGAATATTGTTTGACTCTAGAGTGAATGAGAATGTAGTTTAATAACAGACTGAAGGACATTCTGGCGGTCTCCGGCTTCACAGCCTCTTCCCGGTGATGTTGAAATACAATCTTACACCAGTTTACCTTCTGACAACTCATGATGGTCATCATCATTCTGAATATTAGACTGGTACACATCTCCAATGATCCAGTGCAGTTTTCCACAATCCTGTAGCAAAATCCATGTAAGTAGAAATAAGGCAGAGTAAAATTATTTTTATGGCAGGAGAGATAGGGTTTCACGGCATTAGGATTTCCAGTGAAGAGTTTCCAGTATGATTCGATTAAATCATCTCCAATAGTCATCCATGTCCTCAAAAGTGAGGCTATCGGATGGCAGTTTGTACAGTTTCTCTAGCATTTACCTGATGATTGAAATCTTCCTATTCTGCACAGTGCATAACAGTCAGCGACGAGCTTTTCTTGTAGACTCGCACTTGAACTCCTCGGTGGAAATAAAACTCATTGAAGATAGATTCCTCATAGTTTTCAGGGTGTGGGCTTCTAATCCTATACAAACCTTGTCATTTCACATGGGAAATCAACATGTTTATAGCCTTCATGTCTTCAGACTCTGATATGATCCTCTCCTGGAGAACGGATCCAGCGATCCTACCATCAACAATTCGCTTTTCCCTGTTCAAGGTTTGGGATGATGTATGAGAAGATGCCATTGAAAAATATTGAGGAAAGGGAATGAAAATTTTGCAGAAAATTATATGCAAGCTATATGCTATAGGCTCGTACTGTTGCAAAAAGTAGTAGAGAGTCTTTAGACCATCATACTTTGTCGTTTTATAGGTGTTGGAGATCTAGATTACAGTGAACGATCTAATGCCACTCTGAAGATGTACGAGAAAGGGCATTGTACTTGTTATTATGAAAATTCTTATCAGAAGGAAAATTGTTTGGTTCTTTATTTACTGGAAGTCAATGGCATTCCTGACTCGTAAATATATATAGAGAAACTAGTCCATATATTTTAGAGCAACATTCCACTCCTTATTGGATAAGGGGATCGACACTGGAAAAGTTTATGGCTCAAATACTTAATCATTCGCAAGTCGATGAAACTTAACTGGGCGTTAAGTTTATGTGGACTTGTATAACGGGTTCTTTGACTTGGAGAGTCCCTGTCGTCACTAATGGTTAGTAGGAGCACATGTTATGGGTATGCTGATGAGATTAGTATACTCGAACCGACTCACCCTCGATTCGTCACATGGATTTCACTCTGGGACAATCAATAACGAAATCGAGAGGTTGTGATAGGTATTCGTGAACCTTCGACTTGAGGATTTAGTAGGGATGTGCTTGTGGCATTAATATTTTCACTAGATTAGTTTGACCTAAAAAACCGAAAGGTAGGGGTCAACCTCAACATGCATCTTGAAGGGCAAGTGGCAGGTTCTACTAAATACCATGATAAGATTCTTTCTCCTATAAGTGAACAGGTATATGTCCTATATGGTTATTGGCAGATGAGATCATAAGTTTTTGGCCAAAGCATTGGAGCTAGTTGTATTGGATACACGAGAGCTCAGTGATCTCGATTTGCATTAACTCAAACATAGCATCAAGTACAGATAGGGTTTGACTGATCATGACTCTATAACTTGATCGGGACATTTGAAAGAAGGGTTTATACATTTACTAGTATTCACGACAGAATGGTTCTTGAATGATTCTTATCACCCGTTCTCAGTAAGGTTATAATGTAGGCCGTGGGACTGGCTAAGCGGTGCTATAACTCTTTGGTTCCTCCCATTGCTTACTGAGACGGACCTACCAAGTCGCGCATTAGGGAGCCGACTGAATAATATGAACTGTATCTCTTATTCGTGAATTTTGGACATTGGATGTATTATTTTATTTATACGATAAACTAAATCAGTCTAGTGAATTAAATAAATCATTAGGTGATTAATTTAATTCATGAATAATTATTTCTTGGATAAATAATGTTTTAATATGATTAATTAATTAGATTAATTAACTGTATTAATTTTATTTGAGACGAACCAAGGTGTATCAGTCAGACAGGACACACGATGGTCCATTTTACGAACCAAAACGAACCAAATCCTCCTCTAACATGTCTCCCCCACACTACCATGAAGCTTAATGGTAGTTGTTTATATCCTTGGTTTCCTAATGGTTCCAATTTGTGGGGTTGGGTATGATTTACTTTATGTATTTTTATTAAAGGGTTTTTGATGTTATGTGTGGACTTTAGTTATTTAAACTAACACTACCATTATCATCATAATCCTTTGGTAAATATTGGACATCATAAGAAAGAGAGAGAGACGGAGAGTTCATCTTCTTGAAGTTCTTACATTCTTAGAGAGAGAAAGAATATCAAGATCAAATGTGTATATCACTTAGAGTGAATATTTTCTTAAGAGATAAAATCAAGAAATAAACATATATCACTTAGAGTGGTTACATTCTTGAGAGGAAAAGTTCCTTCTACTCTTTTGTAGCCGTATCTTTGGAGGATAATTGAGTGGGTATTTATTCCGATCATCTCCCGGCGCTTGGCTAGGTGCTTTTGGTGTTTGGATCATCGAGGACTTATCAAATTGGATTTGTGGTTATCGACATCAACACCAACATTCAATCAAAGGACTACAAGGGTATGTTTTCATATCTTTACTCTTGTCCATTTATATTCGTATATACGATGCATGATCGGTCCTCTTTAGGGGTTCGGTAAAATTTTGTTTTTGCTTCCGCTGCGCCTTCATTTTATGCATCGAATGTAATACCCGGTTGTAATTCAGTAATTATCATTCAGTATTTATCATTCAGTAATTTCACTCATTAATGATCATTTGTCACTCTTATTCAATCATGGTATTCATCGTTCAGAGTAATTGTATCGTGTATCAATCGTCGTTCATCTCTAATATAATTGGAGTTCCGTGCCGTGTTTATCATCCTTTTCATTTTTCATTGTGGGTTGTGCGTGAGGAGTAGTGCACGCTACGTACTCTTTCTAGCGCATGCTAATTGAGTACAGGTAGCGCACGCTACCACTCAGCATTAGCGCACGCTAATGTTACCCTGGCTGCAGTCCAGAAGGTACTGGACTGCAGGTGAGTTATAAGTAGCGCACGCTACGAGTGGTAAGTAGCGCGCGCTAGTGGGTTGTAGTAGCGCACGCTAATAATTGTTGTAGCGCGCGCTAAGGACGGATCAGGTTGAGTCCAGTGGCTACTGGACTGCACTGGATTAATTCATAGTGCATGCTATGAGTGACTTTTAGCGCACGCAAACGGTGTAGTAGCGCACGCTAAATATTGGTTGTAGCGCACGCTACCGAGGTCAGATCAGAGGACAGACGGTTTCTGGATTCCAGTACTGGGCATCTAATAATTCGTTAGCGCACGCTAACCATGGGTATTAACGCACGCTAATGGTATGGTTGTAGCGCACGCTACAAAAGGTACGTAGCGCACGCTACCGTGTTCGGACAGTGGGTACTCGACTACCCAAAACACCCGTTAGCGCACGCTAAGAGCTGGGGCTAGCGTGCGCTAAACTGGGATTGCTATAAATAGGACAGTTCAGCCCTTAATCCGTCATTTATCATTTCCCTTCATTTCTTCGGCGGTTTCGGGCGATTCCGGGCGATTTGGAGAGTGTTCTCGGGGAGTAATCATCAAACATCATCTTCAAGCTTATCTTTTGGATTAATCATCATTTCAACATCCTCATCAGATCGAATCTAAGGTATTAATCTCTTGGATCTAGAATTTCGGATTTTTTTGGGTTTTCTTTCCGATTTCTTCGTGTAAGCTTGGATTATCATTGGAATATGTTAGATATGGATTATCTACCTTGGATAAATATATTCCTACGGATTTAATGGCTATTTTCGGAATTATTTCAAGAACCCTTGGGGTTGACTTCGGTTAATTGGGGATTTTCCGATTGATGTGGTTGTAATCTTGAATTGTGGATTCCTATTGGATTATTGATATCATTGAAGTGTTTCGCTAGTTCGAAATACTCATTTTGGTGTTGGTTTCGATAAATCCGGGATTGGATATTTCCGAAGTTTTGTGGTTGGTTACGTATTCGTTAGAATGCCCCTATGAGTTTGATTATCGTTGTATCGACTTTTGGGTTGGTCGTGTTTTGTTACTTGACACGTGTATTGATCGGTTGTTGGTAATTATTGTTATTCAAGGTTGTTCGAGCGACCGGTATCTCGATTAGGACATTGTTCGTGGAAGGACATTGTCATCGGTATTGTGTAAGTTAATTCTTACTCGGTTAAAATGATACTCATTCCTTTTGTTGTTGATTGCTCATAATCATAACTCATTCATCATGGTATTAATCATATTGAGACTTGTAATTGTCGAATAATCATTTCATTCATGAGGAACGACGGTTCCAAATCATTTCATTGGGTTATCAATCACTTCACTATTATTTTCATCTCGATGAGTCATCTTGGCCTTGTCGAATTATTATTCATTGATATTCATTGTGGTCATTCTCTTTCATATGACCTTATGGGTTCATATTGCGTGGCCGGGTGTGGCTGTGTGGAATTTTTAGTCGGGCACACGATGGTCATGTATTGGGTTCACCGATACATTGGACCGTGCACACGGTAACGCTTACCTCCGTGAGACTAATTAGGTACAAGGACGGGTGTGTCCGGTCATTCGTCTTGTACACTTGCACAGAACATTACGGGCGTACTATGATACTCCTCTTCAGCGTAATTCATAATTAAGGATATTTCATAACTTCAGTTAATTCTTGATTGTGTAATTTCAACCCTTGAGGATTGTTGTTCTGTGTAACTGACCCCGTTGGGGGATTTTTGTTTTCAGGTCACGGCAAGGCAAAGGCACG
This sequence comes from Orobanche coerulescens, assembly GCA_033398695.1. Lineage (NCBI taxonomy): Eukaryota > Viridiplantae > Streptophyta > Magnoliopsida > Lamiales > Orobanchaceae > Orobanche > Orobanche coerulescens. The sequence continues at coordinate 68,671,493 of CM065801.1, forward strand.
GGAAGAGCATGTTGACGGCGAGGAGTCCCAGTGATACTAGTAGGGGGCCCCAGTCATTTCGTTTGTTTCAGTCATTTCAGTCATTTCAGTTATTCCGTCATTCGTATTTTTCCGCTGCAAATTCCGTTTGAGATGTTTGTTCAGGGTGGTGTATTTTATCTTCATATAAAATATACTAGTATTCGGTTTTGTCCTGGTGTGTTGTACTTAAACTCCTCATTGGAGTACTTGGTAATATAATGTGGTTCGGTACTACAATTATATTATTTAATTCATCATTTTCATTTGCCTGGTGGGTCCCAGTCTGGGATTCACGGCACTGTAATATCCGCCTAGTTTGGGGTGTTACAGAGTTGGTATCAGAGCGTGGTTTTGAATACTACCCTCCAAGTCATGTCTCATTTGAAATCACCGTCATCGGACTAGTATCATTGGACTTTCGCGTCACGTGTGACCTGTGCAAATGCCGAGCTGATCAGACCAAGAACTGTAAGATTTCTAACGCCATGGTATAATTTCTGGAAAGAATCATTCATTCATAATTCATCAGTTAACAATCCTCAACCATCATTTTCATTTGACCAGGACGGTCATGTTAACTCGTTAATCACTCAATTCATTTCATTATTCAGTTGTTGATCAGGAAGATCGAATCATTAATCATGTTAACTTGTTCAAGATAATCATTTCAGTAATTTCATCAGATAATCATGTCACCTCAGTTAATCATTCATGTAATCACTGTGTTAGAGCGCGTATGCTCATTTTCATCATCTCATGTCATAATCATAGCGTGATATTCATGCGGGAAATATAATCATCATGTGACTTTCCTACTTCAGTATGGAGAGGGCAAGAAGAGGACGTGGAGGATGAGGCCGTGGAGCGGACCGAATCCCGAGAGCTCGTGTGAATACACGTGCAAACGCGAGAAATAATGCTAATTCATCGAGCAGCGAAGCTGCCACTCATTCACCTGGACGCGATCATTCACTAACGGGGAGTCGTACCCGGGACACGGCTCAGTCAGAAGGTGTTCGGGTTGACCCACTCGCTTTTATGCAGGGCATGATGGCCCAAATGACCCAGATGGCCCAGCTGATGGAGACGATGCATAACTCCGTCAATCAAAATCAACAGGCTCCTCTGTCGCCACCTCAGAGGCAAGAGAGGAATGTGAGCAATATCATCGGCGACATCTCTCGCCAGAGGCCACCTACTTTTGAGGGCTCGTCTGAGCCGGCGGATATCATTCATTGGCTCGAGCATTTCGAGAAGTTGTTTGCTATGGTAGAGTGTCCCGAAGGACACAAAGTTTCTGTTGTGGCTTACTACCTGGGTAAGAGCGCACACTCTTGGTGGTTGTCGTTGAAGCTCACTGAAGGATCATGTACTTGGGATCAGTTCAAAACTCTCATGATGGAGAGGTATTATCCGGCCCCGCTCAGAGAGGCCAAACTGTCAGAATTACTCACCCCCGAACCCTCAGCAGACGAGGATGTTCTCGCCATTGCCGAGAAATTTCAGGAACTTCTTCCTTTCGCCTCATCCATCATTCATTCAGAGGCGGATAAAATCAAGTATTTCAGCAAGAGGCTGAAACCCCGTATGAGACTACAGTTGCTTAATCATAATTGCACCACATTGGCTGAATTCATTGAGAAATCTCTTACCTATGAGCTTACTGCTAAAGAGATTGCTAAGCAGCAACCTTCGTCTGCTAGCAAGAAATCGAAGAATCGTAACCAGTCTGAAGGCGGTCAGACAACCTTCAAGAAACCCCGTGCGGGCTCTGCTTTTTCTGAGCGACCACTTGTGTCGTCTAAACCCGCGGAATCTCAGTCTCGAGCGGCCAGTTCGGCCATCACCTGTTTTAACTGTGGGGATCTTGGTCATCTCAGTACCAAGTGTCCGAGACAGACTATCACGTGTCAAAATTGTGGGATTGCTGGGCATAAGGCCCGTTTTTGCCGTAGGGACTCCAAACCTACTCAGACGTCATCTCAGGTCCCTAAGCAGTCAGCCGTTCAGTATCAGGCCACTCAATCAGCGTCGTTTAAAACGACAGGAGCGACTAAGGGTGGAGCCTATAGCCAGCAGACGGGAGCGTCCGGTGCCGGGACTAGCAAGCCCCGGATTTATGAGATGAAGAAGACCGATGATCCAGAGGCCCAAATGATCTCAGGTACACTCGATATTTTATCTCAACCTGTGTGTACCCTTTTTGATACTGGTGCATCGCATTCATTCACTTCCGATTCATGTTTGAGTAGACTACGTCTGGGTAGTGCTACTAGTTGTGAGCCTTATATCATTGGCCTACCTGATGGTAGACGAATTATCGGTAATCGTGAGATTCAGAATTGTCCGATTCAGTTTCATGGTCGTGTATGGCCAGCGGACCTAATCGTAGTAGATTTGCCGAGGGACGACGTCATCTTGGGTATTGATTTGATGGATCGTCATGATACCATCATTAGTGTCCGTAAGCGTATGATCACTATCATTTCAGATGATGGGGTTGAATGTGTGTTTCAGGGAGGTAATCCCGGCTGTTCTGGTAAGGTCATTAATTTGATGAAAGCAGTGCGATTACTCAGTCAGGGATGTGTTGGTTATTGGTGCTACATGACCAAAACCGAGAAATCATCAGTAATGTTGACGGATATTCCGGTAGTGAGGGAGTATGCCAACGTTTTTCCAGACGAGTTACCTGGTTTGCCTCCACAGAGAGATGTGGAATTCACGATTGAGTTGGAGCCTCGTACGTCTCCGATATCGAAGGCACCGTACCGGATGGCCCCGACCGAAATGCAGGAATTAAAGAACCAACTTGAGGAGTTATTCGAGAAGGGTTATATCCGACCGAGTGCGTCCCCGTGGGGAGCACCAGTGTTATTTGTCAAGAAGAAGGATGGTTCTTTTCGCTTGTGTATCGATTATCGGGAGTTGAACAGGGTGACAATCAAGAATAAGTATCCCTTACCCCGTATTGATGATCTCTTAGATCAACTTCAGGGAGCTTCAGTATTTTCCAAGATCGACTTAAGATCTGGATATCATCAGTTGCGGATTCGAGAGTCGGATATCGCGAGGACGGCGTTTCGAACACGCTATGGTCATTATGAGTTTGTGGTTATGCCGTTCGGGCTAACTAATGCACCTGCGGTATTCACGGAGTTAATGAATCGGGTTTTCATCGACTTTTTAGATCAGTTTGTTGTTGTCTTCATCGATGACATTTTGATTTATTCTCGTGACCGAGAGGAACACGAGGTTCATCTTCATCAGGTTCTCGACGTGTTGAGACGAGAGCAACTTTATGGAAAGTTTTCCAAATGTGAGTTCTGGATGTCCGAAGTGACTTTTCTCGGACATGTAATTTCATCAGACGGAGTTCGTGTCGATCCTCAAAAGATGGAGGCTATCCGAGATTGGTTACCTCCGAAGAATGTTAAGGAAATCCGAAGTTTTCTCGGACTAGCAGGTTATTATCGGCGATTTGTGGAGGGATTTTCTAGAATCGATCAACCCTTGACGAACCTTTTACGAAAGGATAAGAAATACACGTGGTCCGACGCGTGTCAGTGGAGTTTTGAGGAACTCAAGAGCCGGTTAATGTCAGCACTTGTACTTTCCTTGCCACAGGGGACGGAAGGATTTGTGGTTTATAGTGATGCATCCGGACAGGGTCTCGGATGTGTGCTCATGCAGAATTGAAAGGTTATTGCCTATGCTTCACGGCAATTGAGACCTTACGAGGTTAATTATCCGACACACGACCTGGAGCTAGCAGCCGTGGTGTTCGCTTTGAAGATTTGGCATTATCTTTATGGCGTTACCTGTCAGATATTCACCGATCATAAGAGTTTAAAGTATATATTTACTCAGAAGGAGTTAAATATGCGACAGAGACGGTGGTTGGAATTAATCAAAGATTATGATATTGAGATCCTTTACCACCCGGGCAAGGTGAACATTGTCGCCGACGCCTTGAGTCGTAAGTCCGTTCAGTAGCAGATGCTTGCTCGTTTAACAGTCCAGAAGGAGCTTCAGCAGGAATTCCTTAGACCCGAGATCGAGGTCTGGCTTCAGCGAGTTCAGGGACAACTTTGTATGTTAGATATTTCATCGTCACTCGAGGAGGCAATCCGAGAGAATCAGAGTTCAGACCCTTCATTGTTGCGCATCCGTGAGGATGTGACTCAGGGGAAAGCCCCTGGATTTATAGTCCACGAGGATGGACTTTTGAGGTTTAAGAATCGGTTGTGCGTACCGGCGAATGACGAGTTGAAAAACTCGATTTTGAAAGAAGCTCATGCTACCCCTTATTCTGTTCATCCGGGGTCCAGCAAGATGTACAAGGACTTGAAATAAAATTACTGGTGGAGTAATATGAAGCGAGAAGTCGCAGAATTTGTTTCGAGATGCTTAACCTGTAAACAAGTTAAGATTGAACATCAGCGACCGGTGGGTATGCTGAAACCTCTCCCTATTCCAGAATGGAAGTGGGAAGACATTTCTATGGATTTCATCACGAGTTTGCCGACGAGTCGTCGTGGCATGAATACGATCTGGGTAATTGTGGACCGCTTAACTAAATCAGCTCATGTTCTTGAGATTAAGGATACTTGGGGTCCCGAGAGACTTGCCCAGCTATTCATCAAAGAGATAGTGAGACTGCACGGTACTCCTAAAAGTATCGTTTCCGATCGTGATGGACGGTTTGTGTTGCATTTTTGGAAATCAGTTCATCGCACTATGGGAACTCAGTTTAATCTCAGTACCGCTTTTCATCCTCAGTCCGACGGACAATCAGAGAGAACCATTCAGACATTAGAGGACATGTTGAGGGCATGCGTCCTCGATTGGAAAGACGATTGGGAAGCCCAACTACCATTGATCGAGTTCACGTATAATAATAGTTGGCATGCTTCGATTAAGATGGCACCCTCGAGGCCTTGTATGGTCGTCGTTGTCGATCTCCGTTGTGTTGGGACGACCTATCAGAATCAATCGGCACCGAGCCCGATATGCTTATAGCCGCCCGTGAGAAGGTAACTTTGATCAGGAGTCGTTTGTTGACCGCTCAGAGTCGGCAGAAATCATATGCAGATAACCTTCGTCGACCTTTAGAGTTCGAATCAGGTGACCATGTTTTGGTCAAGGTATCCCCGAGTCGTGGTATCTTCCGTTTCGGGAAGAGGGGGAAGTTGAGTCCGAGATTCATTGGATCGTTTGAGATTTTGGATCGAGTAGGCGAGTTAGCTTATCGACTGGCTTTACCTCCGGCGTTGAGCCGAATTCATAATGTGTTTCACGTCTCTCAGTTGCGGAAGTATGTTGCCGACCCGAGTCACATACTTCAGTTCGATGAAATCGAGATCGCCGACGATAATTCATATGAGGAGCATCCTATGCGAGTTTTAGAGCGGCGAATCAAACAGTTGAGGAATAAGACGATTCCGTTGGTTAAGATTCATTGGTCTAGGCACGGAGTCGAAGAGGCTACTTGGGAAACCGAGGATAGTATGCGGGAGAGTTATCCCGAGTTGTTTGACCCTTAGTTTCGGGGACGAAACTCTTTTAAGGGCGGGTGTATGTAATACCCGATTGTAATTCAGTAATTATCATTCAGTATTTATCATTCAGTAATTTCACTCATTAATGATCATTTGTCACTCTTATTCAATCATGGTATTCATCGTTCAGAGTAATTGTATCGTGTATCAATCGTCGTTCATCTCTAATATAATTGGAGTTTCGTGCCGTGTTTATCATCCTTATCATTTTTCATTGTGGGCTGTGCGTGAGGAGTAGCGCACGCTACGTACTCTTTCTAGCGCATGCTAATTGAGTACAGGTAGCGCACGCTACCACTCAGCATTAGCGCACGCTAATGTTACCAGGCCGCACCCGGAAGGTACTGGACTGCAGGTGAGTTATAAGTAGCGCACGCTACGAGTGGTAAGTAGCGCGCGCTAGTGGGTTGTAGTAGCGCACGCTAATAATTGTTGTAGCGCGCGCTAAGGACGGATCAGGTTGACTCCAGTGGCTACTGGACTGCACTGGATTAATTCATAGCGCACGCTATGAGTGACTTTTAGCGCAAACGGTGTAGTAGCGCACGCTAAATATTGGTTGTAGCGCACGCTACCGAGGTCAGATCAGAGGACAGACGGTTTCTGGATTCCAGTACTGGGCATCTAATAATTCGTTAGCGCACGCTAACCATGGGTATTAACGCACGCTAATGGTATGGTTGTAGCGCACGCTACAAAAGGTGCATAGCGCACGCTACCGTGTTCGGACAGTGGGTACTGGACTACCCAAAACACCCGTTAGCGCACGCTAAGAGCTGGGGCTAGCGAGCGCTAAACTGGGATTGCTATAAATAGGACAGTTCAGCCCTTAATCCGTCATTTATCATTTCTCTTCGTTTCTTCGGCGGTTTCGGGCGATTCCGGGCGATTTGGATAGTGTTCTTGGGGAGTAATCATCAAACATCATCTTCAAGCTTATCTTTTGGATTAATCATCATTTCAACATCCTCATCACATCGAATCTAAGGTATTAATCTCTTGGATGTAGAATTTTGGATTTTTTTGGGTTTTCCTTCCGATTTCTTCGTGTAAGCTTGGATTATTATTGGAATATATTAGATATGGATTATCTACCTTGGATAAATATATCAAGAACCCTTGGGGTTGACTTCGGTTAATTGGGGATTTTCCGATTGATGTGGTTGTAATCTTGAATTGTGGATTCCTATTGGATTATTGATATTATTGAAGTGTTTTGCTAGTTCGAAATACTCATTTTGGTGTTGGTTTTGATAAATTCGGGATTGGATATTTCCGAAGTTGTGTGGTTGGTTACGTATTCGTTAGAATGCCCCTATGAGTTTGATTATCGTTGTATCGACTTTTGGGTTGGTCGTGTTTTGTTGCTTGACACGTGTATTGATTGGTTGTTGGTAATTATTGTTATTCAAGGTTGTTCGAGCGACCGGTATCTCGATTAGGACGTTGTTCGTGGAAGGACAATGTCATCGGTATTGTGTAAGTTAATTCTTACTCGGTTAAAAGGATACTCATTCGTTTTGTTGTTGATTGCTCATAATCATAACTCATTGATCATGTTATTAATCATATTGAGACTTGTAATTGTCGAATAATCATTTCATTCACGAGGAACGACGGTTCCAAATCATTTCATTGGGTTATCAATCACGTCACTATTATTTTCATCTCGGTGAGTCATCTTGGCCTTGTCGAATTATTATTCATTGATATTCATTGTGGTCATTCTCGTTCATATGACCTTCTGGGTTCATATTGCGTAGCCGGGTGTGGCTGTGTGGAATTTTTAGTCGGGCACACGATGGTCATGTATTGGGTTCACCGATACATTGGACCGTGCACATGGTAACGCTTACCTCCGTGAGACTAATTAGGTACAAGGACGGGTGTGTCCGGTCATTCGTCTTGTACACTTGCACAGAACATTACGGGCATACTATGATACTCCTCTTCAGCGTAATTCATAATTAAGGATATTTCATAACTTCAGTTAATTCTTGATTGTGTAATTTCAACCCTTGAGGATTGTTGTTCTGTGTAACTGACCCCGTTGGGGGATTTTTGTTTTGAGGTCACGGCAAGGCAAAGGCACGGGAAGAGCATGTTGACGGCTGGAGTCCCAGTGATACTAGTAGGGGGCCCCAGTCATTTCGTTTGTTTCAGTCATTTCAGTCATTTCAGTTATTCCGTCATTCGTATTTTTCCGCTGCAAATTCCGTTTGAGATGTTTAATTGTTCAGGGTGGTGTATTTTATCTCCATATAAAATATACTAGTATTCGGTTTTGTCCTGGTGTGTTGTACTTAAACTCCTCATCGGAGTACTTGGTAATATAATGTGGTTCGGTACTACAATTATATTATTTAATTCATCATTTTCATTTGCCTGGTGGGTCTCAGTCGGGGATTCACGGCACTGTAATATCCGCCTAGTTTGGGGTGTTACATCGAATCCTAACATGGAATTTTTTGAATTAATGTTTAGGATGGATCGGGACGTAACTGGTACGTCTTATCCATCAATTTTAAAATTAACATCGGTCCCATGTCCAATATATTACAACTCCACTATTGCACATTTAGGAAGTTTGAATTATTCGAAATCACAGTTTCAAGGGTTTTAAAGTCCAGATGTCATTTCAAAGTAATTATAAAATCATTTTGAATTCATATACTATAGGGTTTCAAGTGTTTTAAATTCAGATAGAGTACGAGGACTAAATACAATTTTGAAAAGGTAAAGTGTATGGAGCTGGGTATAATTAAAACATTAATTGAAATTCTATAGTATATTTTGTTATATCCGCGAAAATACAGCATTCTCCCCTAATTGGTACATACAAGATTTAATTCTTAGTGCCATTGATGATTAATGTTGCATTCAAGAGTCCTAAGTCTTCCCGTTTGATTAATGCACACTACATATGTGGGAATGGAACTGTACCCACTTTTTCCTACAATAAGGATATGACTTGTAAGTCTTTATGTATAACTAATAATTATGGACACTGCATTCATGGGTCTTACTATAACACCCCCAAGGCATTTAGGGCATATTACAGCGCCGTGGACACCACCCTTTGGAATCCACCAGGCTAACGTACCAGACCGAAATTCGAGCAAAAGACAAACATCGACAACATACACACGAATCCATAATACAAGACGAAAGACAGAACTCAACGATACCATTCAACATCAAATCCACCCCAAAATGGGTACATGAGGATAATAAATTCAAAGAAGGAAGTACTCGAGTACTTAAGCAAATGTCATAATAAATAAAATTAAAAACCAAGACACTAAACAGACGACCACTGAACATATTCACTCTTGCCCATCATCTTCGTACGACTCGCGTGCTCGTTCGTCTCATGGCCTGTACCTGAAATACAAAAGTATTTCCCCCATTTAAGGGGTTAGCGACAACTGCTAGTGCAAGTACAATCCATTTGAACTACCATTCTAATCAGATGAAATATGCGCCAAAAATCATTTTAGAAAACATTTATATTCCAAAATATTACGGTGCTCAAGCACAAAACACATTTCTCCGACAAAACATTTTAAAGTTAATTGTTGGTACGAGACTCACGGCCACCGTACCCCGCAGAGGCCCTGTCGGACCATCCCTGGGTGGTTAACCCTAGTTTGCGATACGCACACACACACGGTAATACATATCCCCAGAGGCCCCGTCAGACCATACCTGGGTGAACATACACATATGCATCCACAACATACACGGAAAACCATAATTCAAATACTAGAATATGCAAACAAATGTAAAGTACTTGCCTTTGAGACATCTTCGACGAAACGGGAACGAATAACGACTACGATTGACTCAGAGGGAACACAACCGTTCCTAAACGAAGGGTTAACACAACTCAGTCCTATACGATAACAATAATCGAATGGAATACACCCACAACCCCGATTACGAACTATAACAACATACGTACGATCGATACGGGCGAGGGTTTTCACTAAACCTCCCCGAATCGACAATCCACGAAATAAACACGACATAATCGGATTGGGAATCACTCAATACCAATAATCATTAAGGAATAATACAATATAACTGAACAATTCGAGTTTAAACGAACGAAACCCGAAAAACCCCCAAACTTGACAAAGTAGGGTTCTAAGTCAAAAATACCTTGAATTGAAGTGGAGAATATGGATTAAGATGATGATGTACTAAGCTTGGAACACAATAATCGATCTAAAATGAAACTCCACGGATTACTCTCCACAAACCGCCCCAAAATCGCCGGAATCGCCCAAAGGATGAGAAGAGGAGGAAAAATGACGAAAAATGTGTAACACCCCCAATCCGCTCAGGAATATTAAAGGCCGTAGATCCTCAATGATCTACCAGGCTGGTAACAAAATCGAACATCTCAATAATGCCTCTAAGGCAAAAATGACTCAGTAAATCGATTTGGTCTTTCAATAGATACAACAACTCAATCTCAATACATGCCCATGCAGGGGTCGAATACAACACACTCCCGTACAACGGGAAAAATACTACAACAGAAATAAAATACAACTGAACCAATACAACAACGTGCGGGTCCTCATGTGATTAGTATCGTTCATCTTTCATCATCTTCGTGCCGATCCTGTGTTATGCTCCCCAAAACCTGAATTCAATACAGACATCCACCCCCCGATTTCTCGGGGGTTAGCAAAATCCCACTACTTTGCTAGTGCAAGTGCATAATCATACGAATTGTAACAAACAAATAGAAATAACGAATCGGGTACGACAATTAACTACCAAATCCTTCCCAAGAGATTTTATTAATCAGAAAGCAATCGATGAAGTGTTTGGAAATAAATTCCTCATCTCGGGGGTTTTTAAAAGTTGAAACCTTGTTGGACCTCAAGTCCTTAGTTGAAAAATAACCATTTCAAGACGAATGGGTCTCGGCCTAAAATCACTTTTCGTAAAACGACCTTTACAAAACCGTTGAGATATCATCCCAAATCTCAGCAAATCACATTACACGAGAACAATAGCAAGGCCCGTTTTCCAACATCAAAACCCCACAGCTAAAGGACTAAACACATACGAGAAAATACTCTAGTGCCATCCTAGCCAAGTAGGCCAAATGAACAACTTACCTCTTACACACTTAGTCAATGCATGCAATCATGAAAACATGGTTCAAAAGCACTCATTTCCGGAAATGCCAATAATCCAAAACACATTTACAAAATGCACCACAATTAACCGCGGACCCACCTCTCCGTGGACCCCTACCGAGACCCCATCAGATGTAACCCACTTGGTTAAAAGCAAGCTCGCGGACCCACCCCTCTGTGGACCCCTATCGAGACCCCATCGGATCTAACCCGTAGTGAGCATACACAGACACACATCCGGCACTGGACTAATATGCTAATACTAATATGCTAAAATTGTAAGTTCATTTAGAATACTTACTAGAGATGGCCACCTATCCGGCACCATTATCAAACTCTTCTAAATACCTCCATCATAAACAATCAATCACAACTCAACAACACAATTAACACGGAATACACGATTCCAAAACATTAAATAAGCAGGGGTATCATTAAAGCCCTCAACGTTCAAGATAATCAAATCATAATCAACTCATACGAATCATATTCACGAAGGTAAACCAACCATCATAAATCCAACATGTAAACTCTATTTGCAGGACACAAATCGTATAAGAAAATACTTGCCTCGAAACCACGATGGAAATGAGACGATGAACGAAACGCGGCCGGGCAGCCCCGAACTCCAGAATGCAATAGTACCGCGACACTACGAGAATAACACTACACGAATCACCGACTCAAAATGGAGATCAACTCAGAAATACTCGGGCACCTACAATCCTCGGGAAGAAGAAATAAAACATGATTACGACGAGGATCAAGACCAACGACACCAGGAACCATATCAAAACATCGAAGGAAACTCATTGAAACATTTAATCGAACATTAAATGTTCAATGATTCCCAAGAACATTCAAATCATCATTCGAGTTCAACTAACTCGATATATGGATATACAATCCATAGAACACGATTAATAACATCATATAGCACCAAACAATTCATCAAAATTGACTAGGATCGAGGTTAAGAACAAACTTCAAAAAGTCAACTCTAGGGAAAAATGGAAAAAATACCTTGATCCGGTGAAGAATAATGGATTTGATGATGTTAAGATCACCTAAAGACCTCCAAAACACCTTTGGATTGAACAAAATCGGCCAAGAATGCGAACCCTAGTCGCTCCCATCTCCACCCGCGGAAAGAAGAAGAAATGAAAAAGAATGAAGATTCTGGACTGGTGTCCAGTATTTATACTGGACACAAATTAGCGTGCGCTAATCATCTGGATTAGCATGCGCTATCGGGTATATATATATCGCCCAATATCTCAGTCCAGTGACTTCTGGACTGAACCCGACTAACAGTTAGCGTGCGCTATGACTCCGATAGCGTGCGCTAACTCCTGACATTAACGTGCGCTACACTACCTCGTAGCGTGCGCTAGACAAAACGCCAACCCAGTCCAGTAACTTCTGGACTGAACCCAAATTACCAGGTAGGGTGCGCAACCCTTCCGATAGCGTGCGCTACTGTCGCACCATAGCGTGCGCTACGCTCTACATAACGTGCGCTACGCTCTACATAACGTGCGTTATTGACTGCCCAGTCCAGGGCAGTAGCTTCTGCCTCAATCCCTGAACCCCCGTTAGCGTGCGTTAACTACAATACTTAGCGCGTGCTAGTGCACCCAGAACTACAACAGTAGTGCTCTCAAAGCTGGTTACAACAACGTATTCCTCCGATCGGAACACCAAGTTCAAGATACGCACTGATAGCTCTAGAATAAGATCATACTAAGAGCTTGAGCTCTAATCAAACTCGCACGCGACCATGAAAAGGGTCGAGATAACAAATACAAATGCGAATACCCACAACTTTGGGTAAATTACAGAATGTCCCAAATGCCCGAAAATCGCGATACGTGATGGAATAACCAAACCGAAGTTCACAACATGTCTAACAAAGTTAAGCGGACTTACGGGAAACTCGAAACAACTATTTCGAATGAGATTCGCAAGAATCAAACTCTAGTGCGGAAAAGTCGCTAAGAAGCACGGAACTCAACAAAACGACATCGAAAGGAACTCGGATGTCAAAAGTGCAGAATTAATCGTTCTCAGATTGACGAAACGGTCACAAGCGAGTCGTCAAAACATACTCCCACCAAAAAAAGAAAATCACCGGAAAAATCGAATTTGCGGATATTACATACTACCCTCCTTAAAATAAGTTTCATCCCGAAACTTAAAATAAGTAGGGAGGAGCAACATCCCACTAGGAACATCTCAATGAAATTCACAATAACGTATAGCTTACGCCCATCGGCGAGACGCTACAAGAACGCAAAGGAACATATGGCGTGGAAACACGCTCAACGACAACCATCACAGTACTACAAGCAGGGCATAACACAATCAACAAGTGCCAAGCATCGCCTAACTAATAACGCAATCAAGTCAATTGTCCGAACTATCAAGAGACAAAAGGCACCTATTACAAGAAAACACGCACAGTCGAAAAAAATAGAAATGACACGTACAACGATCCACAAAGGTAACCACGGAGAACTCCGACCACGCCGAAATTCTCGAAAACCACACTAGGCATTTCCGTGTCCCTTCGGAGCAGAGACGCAAACTCGATCCTCCAACCTCTCAGCTACCATCTCACAGTGCACAGCTTGGTGACCCACCTGGCCATACTCAAAACAGCTGACTAACGGGGAACAATATTTCCCCACGGTACAAGATCAGGCAACAACAGTCAGACAACCACGATCGAACAACAATGATCGAACAATAACGATCGAACAACAATGATCGAGCAACAACGATCGGAAAACAATGATCGAGCAACAACGATCGAAAAACAACAGTCGAACAATGACTCTGAAGTTAACACTTCAACTCAAGATATTAAAAGAGCTGGTAGAAACTAAAAGATGTTACTTTCGAACAAGGTTCACAAGAATCGAACCGAACTCGGAAAAGTCACAGCGATAACCAGATCGATCCAAAGCGAGATCATGGCTCGTATGAACGATAAAAACCAAAATATAGGACAAGTTCAGAAAGTATCAACGAACACGAGCGAGTCGATAGAATTGAGAAAGAGAAAATGCAGAAGTTAAAAATGATATGGGTATTACATTCGATCTCTTCTAAAAGAAGTGTCGTCCCCAAAACTCACAACAACGGAATCAAGGTAACAACACAAAAAGCAACCGACACATCCCGGAACAATCACAGATGCACACAATCATACCAACTCAAACTCTAACAGCTTGCACATGTGCGATAACGCACAAATCACCACGAGGCGACAACATTCAATACCAACATCACACCTCTCACAGAGGGCTAACACAACAAACGTGTGGCGAATGACTCAATGCTCACACCACCAACTCAATCACAACTCAGAGGGCCAACACCCTAACGACAATGCTAACATCACACACAAATTCCCTGACCGTAACAGGAAATGATAGATTTTAAAAACGAAAATCACCTTTTGAAAAAAAATTGGAAACACCAGTTGATCTTGAGTATCATATATCGAAAAAGTAGTACAAACATCGGCATCGATACTTTGAAAAACCATCTTGCGTCTAATAATAAAAAAAATGAGGGCAACTTTCTTTAAATTAAAACTTTTCAGAAATATTCGACCTTCGAGTCTAAGCAAATGTGTTTCTACGTCATTGAAAATATCTCAAAATATTTTGGTCCTCAAAGGGGGAATAATTTTGAAACAAAGTGTGGCACTAGTAGGCACCTTGAAGGTACCGCGAGAAAATAATCCATTTTAAAAGTACGTCTCGAGATTTATTTTCTAAGATATACAAGGTTTGTTAGAAATCCAATAGGCCAGAATGCCCAAAATTCACACATATTGACATTCGCTTAAACACATCATAGCACACACATCAAATCGTTCAAAATCAAGACAATACATGTCTTTTATCGGAAAGCAAGCAGTAACATATCACAGTCGAAAACCGCCTAGGATCGGGGCGAAACTACTGACCCCATTCGAGGCCTCTAAGGACCCTCCTGAACTGGCTTGCGAACAAGCTCGTTAAGCCGGAGTGAAGTCACGGATTCCCCTGAGGCCTCGTCGGACCCTCCCGGAGTGAGCAAATCGAACACGTATAAGCACAAAGGTTTCACAAGCATATTTGCAAAACGAGCAAATCAATTTGAAAATTATTAGCAGCGGACAAAAACAACAGTCGAGAAGACAAAAGCAGTGACAACACTCCTCGTATAAAAAATATGAGAGTCGAATAAACACATATCACGAGACCAAGAATCTACATGAAGGTTCTATCACTTAACAAATAATCATACAAATAGATCGTGTCACACGAGGCACAATACAAAGAAGGGAGACTTACATCCACAGGTCGCACGAAGATGATGATCGCCCCACGATACTAATCACAACCAACAAACTCAGACGACGCGTCACGACACGACTCAATCAGACAAAATCCGACGAGACCAACACTCAACAAACACAACATGACCCGACAGCTTAGGTTTAACACCCCCAATCCGCTCAGGGATATTACACATCGTAGAACCTTTCCTCAAGGATCTACCAGGCTGGTAACAAAACCGAATATCTCAATAATGCCTTTAAGGCTAAAATGACTCAGTAGACCGATTTGGTCTTTCAATAGATACATACAACTCAATCTCAATACATGCCCACGCAGGGATCGAATACAACCACTCCCGTACAACGGGAAAAATACTGCAGCGGAAATAAAATACAACTGAACCAATACAACAACGTGTGGGTCCTCATGTGATTAATATCGTTCATCTTTCATCACCCTTCATGCCGACCCTGTGTTATGCTCCCCGAAAACCTGAATGCAATACAGACATCCACCCCCCGATTTCTCAGGGGTTAGCAAAATCCCACTATTTTGCTAGTGCAAGTGCATAATCATACAAATTGTAACAAACAATTAGAAATCACGAATCGGGTACGATAATTAACTACCAAAGCCTTCCCGAGAGATTTTATTAATTAGAAAGCAATCGATGAAGTGTTTGGAAATAAATTCCTCATCTCGAAGGTTTTTAAAAGTAGAAACCTTGTTGGACCTCAAGTCCTTAGTTGAAAAATAACCATTTCAAGACGAATGGGTCTCGGCCCAAAATCTCTTTTCGTAAAATGACCATTGCAAAACTGTTGAGATCTCATCCCAAATCTCATCAAATCACATTACACGAGAACCATAGCAAGGCCCGTTTTCCAACATCAAAACCCCACAACTAAAGGACTAAACACATACGACAAAATACTCTAGTGCCATCCTAGCCAAGTAGGCCAAATGAACAACTTACCTCTTACACACTTAGTCAATGCATGAAATCATGAAAACATGGTTCAAAAGCACTCATTTCCGGAAATGCCAATAATCCAAAACACATTTGCAAAATGCACCACAATTAACCGCGGACCCACCCCTCCGTGGACCCCTACCGAGACCCCGTCGGATCTAACCCGTAGTGGTTAAAAGCAAGCTCGCAGAATCACCCCTCCGTGGACCCCTACAGAGACCCCATCAGATCTAACCCATAATGAGCATACACACACCCAATTTGTCATGCAATACTAATATGCTAAGAATGTAAGTTCATTAAGAATACTTACTAGAGATGGCCACATATCCAACACCATTATCAAACTCTTCTAAATACCTCCATCATAAATAATCAATCACAACTCAACAACACAATTAACACGGAATACACGATTCCACAACATTAAATAAGCCGGGGTATCATTAAAGCCCTCAACGTTCAAGATAATCAAATCATAATCAACTCACACGAATCATATTCACGAGGGTAAACCAACCATCGTAAATCCAACATGTAAACTCTATTTTCAGGACACAAATCGTATAAGACAATACTTGCCTCTAAACCACAATCGAAACGAGATGATGAACGGAATGCGGCCGGGCAGCCCCGAACTCCTGAACATCATCAAGAATGCAATAATACCGCGACACTACGAGAATAACACTACACGAATCACCGACACAAAACGGAGATCAACTCGGAAATCCTCGAGCACCTACAATCCTCCGGAAGAAGCAATAAAACATGATTACGACGAGGATCAAGACCAACGACACCAGGAACCATATCAAAACATCGAAGGAAACTCATTGAAACATTTAATCGGACATTAAATATTCAATGATTCCCAAGAACATTCAAATCATCATTCGAGTTAAACTAACTCGAAATATGGATATACAATCCATAGAACACGATTATTAACATCATATAGCACCAAACAATTCATCAAAATTGGACTAGGATCGAGGTTAAGAACAAAACTCCAAAAAGTCAACTCTAGGGAAAAATGGAAAAAATACCTTGATCCGGTGAAGAATAATGGATTTGATGATGCTAAGATCACCTAAATACCTCCAAAACACCTTTGGATTGAACAAAATCGGCCAAGAATGCGAACCCGAGTCGCTCCCGTCTCCACCCGCGGAAAGAAGAAGAAATGAAAAAGAATGAAGATTCTGGACTGGTGTCCAGTATTTATACTAGACACAAATTAGCGTGCGCTACCGGGTATATATATATATCGCCCAATATCTCAGTCCAGTGACTTCTAGACTGAACCCGACCAACAGTTAGCGTGCGCTATGACGCCGATAACGTGCGCTAACTCGTCACATTAACGCGCGCTACACTACCTCATAGCGTGCGCTAGACAAAACGCCAACCCAGTCCAGTAACTTCTGGACTGAACCCAAATTACCAGGTAGCATGCGCAACCCTTCCAATAGCGTGCGCTACTGTCGCACCATAGCGTGCGCTACACTCTACATAACGTGCGCTATTAACTACACAGTCCAGGGTAGTAGCTTCTGCCGCAATCCCGGAACCCCCTTTAGCGTGCGCTAACTACAATACTTAGCGCGCACTAATGCACCCAGAACTACAGCAGTACTGTTCTCAAAGCTGGTTACAACAACGGATTCCTCCGATCGAAACACCAAGTTCAAGATACGCACGGAAAGCTCTAGAATAAGATCATACTAAGAGCTTGAGCTCTAATCAAACTCGCACACGACCATGAAAAGGGTCGAGATAACAAATACAAATGCGAATACCCACAACTTTGGGTAAATAACAAAATGGCCCAAAACGCCCGAAAATCACGACACGTGATCGAATAACCAAACTGAAGTTCACAACACGTCTAACAAAGTTAAACGGACATACGGGAAACTCAAAACAACTGTTTCTAATGAGATTCGCAAGAATTGAACTCAAGTGCGGAAAAGTCGCTAAGAAGCACGGAACTCAACAAAATGACACCGAATGGAACTCGGATGTCAAACGTGCAGAATTAATCGTTCTCAGAATGAGGAAACGGTCACAAGCGAGTCGTCAAAACATACTCCCGCCAAAAAAGTAAATCACCGGAAAAATCGAATTTGCGGATATTACAAAAGGGGTCTGATGTCCTATATATAACAAACATAATTAGTGCACGCTAATCATCAAAGATAGCGTGCGCTAACGGGGGTCGCAAGCAGTCCAGTAGCTACTGCCCGGTGTCGCTAGCGTGCGCTATACAAGTTTAGCGCGCGCTAAATGTGACTAGATAGCGTACGCTACTAAAGCCTAGCGCACGCTACCTGATGGTCAGAGTTAGGGATTCTGATTCCGGAATCCTACTGCTCAGAATGCTGAAGTCATTAACGCACGCTATAACTACGAGTTAGCGTGCGCTAACTGCACACCGATAGCGCACGCAAGAAATAACGAGTAGCGTGCGCTACTCACGCAGCAGTTCAGCACTGCTCGGTTCAGCTCACTGCTGCAGAAGGTACGAAAATCAAAACGCAAAGCAAGGCCAGAATCCAGAAACATAAACACGAATTATTCAGGACGACAAAGCTACGCGCTGAAAGAAAATACAATTCCGACTACCAGGGAATCTGAAATACGACAAAGAAGATAAAGTTCCCCAAACTTATAGGAAATTACAAAATGGCCCAAATATCCGAAAATCATGATACAACGTGATTCACAAACCGAAACTCAACATGAGCAACTCAACCATACGAACTCATGTAAACAAAGAAACAACGAAAACGAACGAGTTTTACGAGAATCGAACGTACATACGGCAAGATATAACATACAATGGAATTACGTAAAAACATCTCCGAAACTCGTCCAAATGGAAAAACTCCAAGAACAAAGTATATTCTAAACGTTGAAATGGTTATAAGAGAGTCGATAAAATTAGACATACACCAAAAATAGAAACTGCTAAAAATGGAAAGGTACGGATATTACATTCTCCCCCTCTAAAGAGAAGTTTCGACCCAAAACTTAAGAATGAAAAAGCTCGGGGTGTCTCGCACGTATATCCTCCTCCAATTCCAACATTTCTTCTTCTACTCCGTGTTTCGACCATTGCACTTTAACCAAGGGAATGGTTTTGTGCCTTAACTGTTTGTCCCGACGTTCCAAAATCTTCACTGGCCTCTCCTTAAACGTAACGTTCTTCTCGATCTCTACGTCCCCAAAGTCGATAACATGAGACGGGTCTGAAACATACTTCCGCAACTGAGAGACGTGAAATACACTATGTACATGACTCAACGATGGAGGTAATGCTAAACGGTACGCTAACTCGCCAACTCTCTCTAATATCTCAAAAGGTCCAATATACCTTGGACTCAGCTTCCCCTTTTCCCAAAATGGAAAACTCCCTTCGACGGAGACACTCTCAATAAGACATGATCCCCTATCTCAAACTCCAAAGGTCAACGCCTAACATCCGCATAAGACTTTGTCGACTCTGAGCTGCCAACATCCTCTCTCGAATTAACTCAACTTTCTTCCTCGTCTCCAATATAAGATCCGGCTCGGTGCAACTAAATTGGATGGCTTGTCCCAACATATCGGTGATCGACATCGTTGGCCATAAAACACCTCATACGGTGCCATCTTAATCGACACGTGCCAGCTATTATTATAAGTAAACTCTATCAGGGTCAAATGCTCCTCCCAGTCACTACTCCAGTCTAACACACACGCACGTAACATATCCTCGAACGTCTGAATGGTACGCTCAGAATTCCCGTCGATCTGAGGATGGAAAGATGTGCTCAAACAAAAACGTGTCCCCAATGCCTTATGTACCGCCTGCCAAAAATACGATACAAACCGGCCATCTCTGTCCGAAATAATAGTCTTCGGCGTACCATGAAGTCTCACGATCTGTGCGATAAAAATACGAGCCAATTTTTCTGGACCCCAAGTGTCCTTGGTGCCCATAAAATGTGCCGACTTAGTCAGTCAGTCGACGATCACCCACACCATATTCATTCCAGTCTTCGTCCTCGGCAAATTCGTGACAAAATCCATAGTGATATCTTCCCACTTCCATTCCGGGATGGGAAGTGGTTTGAACAACCCGACTGGCCGCTGATGCTCAAACACTTAGCCACAAACTGAACTACCTCATTTTTCATGTCATTCCACCAAAAATTCTTCCTCAAATCCTTATACATTTTACTCGAGCCCGGATGGACTGAGTAAGGTGACGCATGAGCCTCACGCATAATACCCTGTCTCAATTCCAAGTCGTTCGGAACACATAGCCGACCTTGGAACCTCAACACACCATCCTCATGAATCACGAATCCCGGGGCTTTCCCCTTCACCACATTCTCACAGAGCTGAATAAGCATCGGATCTTCTAACTGTCTCGATTTAATGTCGTCGACCAGAGATGAAGAAATCTCAAGAGCGCGCAACTGCCCGGCACTCCCTGGCAGTACAACCTCAATACTCAACCCCATCAACTCTTGGTGGAGCCCTGGCTGGGATGTGTGTAACTCAAGCGTCCCAAGAGATACCGATTTCCGACTCAAGGCATCTGCCACCACATTTGTCTTGCCCGGATGATAAAGGATCTCGAGATCGTAATCCTTAATCAACTCTAACCACCTTCTCTGTCTCATATTCAGTTCTTTCTGCGTGAAAATCTGACACGACGAGCCATACAAGTAATGATGCCAAATCTTCAATGCCAATACGACTGCGGCCAACTCAAGATCGTGTATAGGATAATTCAACTCGTACGGATTCAACTGACGGGAAGCATAGGCAATCGTCTTCCCGTGCTGCATGAGTACACATCCAAGCCCTTGGCCTGAAGCATCGCTATAAACTGAGAAACCCTCATTACCACTCGGCAAGGCCAATACGGGAGCGTTTGTCAACCGCTTCTTCAACTCTTCTGC
This sequence comes from Orobanche coerulescens, assembly GCA_033398695.1. NCBI lineage: Eukaryota > Viridiplantae > Streptophyta > Magnoliopsida > Lamiales > Orobanchaceae > Orobanche > Orobanche coerulescens. The sequence goes on from CM065801.1 coordinate 68,692,502, forward strand.
CTCTCGTCGGTCCATACAAGCTTCTCTGACTTATGCAACAACTGGGTAAGCGGTCGAGCGAGATTAGAGAACCCCTCGACAAACCTACGATAATACCCAGCTAAACCCAGAAAACTACGGACCTCCTTCTTGTTCTTGGGCGGCGCCCAATCCAACACTGCCTCTATCTTATGTGGGTCCATACGAACACCCTCGTCCGAGATCACGTGGTCGAGAAACATAACCTCCCGCAACCAAAACTCACACTTTGAGAACTTCGCATAAAGGCGCTGAGTTCTCAAGATTCCCAACACGATATGCAAATGATGTGCATGCTCCTCCTCGCTCCTCGAGTAAATCAGGATCTCGTCGATAAATATGACTACACACTTATCGATATATTCGATAAAGACCTTGTTCATTAACTGCATGAACACGGCTGGGGCGTTGGTTAGCCCAAAAGGCATAACCACAAACTCGTAGTGGACATATCTCGTCCGGAAGGCCGTCTTCGGAATATCGAAATCCTTCACTCGGAGCTGGTAATACCCCGACCTCAAATCAATATTTCAAAACACAGTTGCCCCTTGTAATTGGTCAAACAAGTCATCAATCCTCGGGAGCAGATACTTGATTTTGATAGTCACTTTGTTCAACTCTCGATAGTAGATACATAGACGAAGTGACCCATCATTCTTCTTTACAAACAAGACCGGTGTGCCCTACGACAAAGAACTCGGTCGGATATAACCCATGTCAAGCAACTCTCCCAACTGTTTATTCAACTCAAGCATCTCGACAGGCACCATGCGGTATGGCGTCTTAGAAATCGGTGCTGCACCCGGCTCCAAATCAATAGTGAACTCAACCTCATAGTCCGATGGCAAACCGAATAACTCATCTGGAAAGATGTCAGGATACTCACTCACTACCGGAATAGATGAGAGCTCGACTCCCCCTACTTCCGATCTCAAAGCATAACACCAGTAACCAGTGCAACCCCCTCGAAGGAGTTTCACTCCTTTCATGGCGCTGATTAGGAATTTCTGACCACTCCGCTTACACCCCACAAAAGAATACTCGGTACCGTCTGACGCTAACATCGAAATGGTTCTCATTCTATAATTCATGATTGCCCCATGTCAGTCTAGCCAATCCTCACCAAGAATCAAGTCATCATCCCTAATGTCTACCACAATCAAATTAGAAGACCAATCCCTGCCCACGATACTCACCGGAAAATCTCTAATCTCACGATACTATCCCCACTAGGCAGTTTAACAACAAATGGTTCACATACAACCAGACAATCAACATGCAGACGGCGCACACAATCCAGAGATATGAAAGAATGCGTAGCACCAGAATCAAATAACACGGAAACAGGATGGTCAAGGATGTGAACGGTACCTATAGCCACCGTCGCGTCAGGATCTCCTGCTCATCTCATCTCATATACACAGGGCGGAATAGACACCGCACTAGAAGCTCCCTTTGTAGAAGGCTGCCCACGACCTTGACCTCTGCCAAACCTCTGCTGAGGTTAATTAACTGTCGGCGTCTGATTCACACTCGGTTCCCTCATAGCTAGGGCTGACACCTGAGTAGCTGGTTCCCGACTCGAATCTCCATAAAACTTAGCACGATGCCCCATCCGACCGCAAGTAAGACACTGAATCGGTGGCCTGTCACACTCACTCATCATGTGTCCGGGACGACCACAATTAAAGCAGGTAGGACCACGAACAGAAACAATCGGAGCAGACTTAGAACCATTTCCTCACCCAAATGACGGGGACTAATTCCCGAAGACTCGTGAACCAGACTGAGCCTTCTGATACCCGCCAGACTTATCTCCCGAAAACTGGCCGGAGGTCTTATATTTCTTTCCCTCGATTTCCGTCTCTATTGCAGAAAACGACATCTCATAAGCCATCACTTTGTTCTGATAATCCTTCAAAGTTGTGCACCCGAGACCAGACATGCAGTGACGAATCCTTAGCTTCATCCGCATATCAAAGTGTCGGATCTTATCTAACTCATTCCGGACCTGATTTCTCACATAATGAAGTTGCTGATTGTAGTCCTTGATCGCCTGTGAAATAGGGATATCCTGGGGTTTTGCCTCAAAGAAGGCTCGAATTCTCCCCTCTTTTATCGGCCAAGGACAATATTCGTCCTCCATCAACTCTCGGAACTCTTCCCACGTGGCTACCCGGTCACATGGTTTCACTGCTTGCCACGGTTGGGATTCGATGCCTAAAACGAAGGCCCAGCGGGAGCGGTAAAACAAAAATTAATTCGATCCGAATCCCTATGAGGATTGATCGAGCTATGTATATACTAATATTATACGAAACACAAGAGATATAGAAACTCACCCTTGTAGTCCATTGATTAAATGGATTCCTTCTCTTGAGCTATTCCCCAAGCTTTAGTTGTTCTCCACGAACCGAAGCACCCCGAGCACTTGAATGATCCAATGCCGAAAAACTGCGTCTCTACTTGTCACACGCCAGAGAAACGAACGGAATGACAACACCCAATTAACCTCTAAGGTTACGGCTAGAATCAAGTGATGAAGCTTTTTTTTTTTATAGCACTCTAAGTGTATAATCTATCTCTCAATATTATCTCTTGATATTTTTATCTAAGAAAACTCTCAAGAACACATAAAGAAGAAGAAGACTATGAAGAAGTTTTTCTCTCTCTCTTGAAAGGCTTCTCTCACGTTCAAGATCAATAATGTGTGGTGAGAGATATAAGTCTTCATTACTTATTCTAATTCAACCCTCATGTGAACAACTCATGTCACATGAATACCAACCCCACAAAGTCATGTTCTTTCATATAAAATCAAAACAAGACAAAAGGAAGGTGGGTGGAACTAGAGGGGAGTTCGGTTGGTTTCGGACTCCCGAGAGTCCAAACAGATAAACTCCAATTTCGTTCCGATGTATTTATATCGTTTAATTAATCCAATTACTTAATCATATCAAATACATAATGACATAATTAATTTCTACAAGAAATAATTATATTCATGAATTAAATTAATCACCTGGTAATTTATTTAATTCATTAGGCCATAAATTAATTTATCCAATAAATCAATTTAGACATCCAATGTCCCAAATTAGATATCTAATATCTAATATTCATAATGAGAGAATTAAGCTTGAATCATTCTGTCATCAATCCTAATGCGCGACTCGGTAGGTCCGACTCAGTCAGCAATAGGAGGAACCAAAGAGTAGTAGCACCACCTTGCTAGCCTGGTGGCCTACACCGTACCCCAACTAAGAACGAATGACTGGTATCATTCAAGAACCATTCTGTCGTGAGTATCAGTATACGTATAAACCCTTCTTTCAAATTTCCCGATCAAGTTGTAGGGTCGCGGTCAGTCAAACCCTATCTGTACTTGACGCTATGCATGCATTAATGCAAATCGAGATCATCGAGCTCTCGTTTATCCAATATAACTAGCTCCAATGCTTTGGCCAAAGACTTATGATCTCATCTGCCAATAACCGCATAGGACATATAACCCGCTCACTAACGGGAGAAAGAATTCTATCTTGGTATTCAGTAGGACCTGCTACTTGCCCGTCAGGATGCATGTCGAGGTTGACCCCCACCTCCCGGTTTATAGGGTCGAACTACTCTAATGAAAATCTTGACATCACAAGCACATCCCTACTAAAACCTCAAGTCGAAGGTTCATGAATACCTATCACAACCTTTCGATTCTGTCATTGACTATCCCGGAGTGAAATCCGTGTGACGAATCGAGGGTGAGTCGGTTCGAGAATACTAATCCAATTAGCATACCTATAACGTGTGCTCCCACTAACCATTAGTGTTCGACAGGCACTCTACATGTCAAAGAACACGTCATACAAGTCTTCACATAAACTTAACGCCAGTCTAAGTTTCATCGACTTGCGAACGATTAAGTACTTGAGCTATAAACCTTTCCAGTGTCGACCCCCTTATCCAATAAGGAGTGGAACATTTTGCTCTCAAATACACAGACTAGTTTCTGTATGTATATTTACGAGTTAGGAATGCTAGTAACTTCCAGTAAATAAAGAAATATTCATTTGCCTTATATCAATAGTTTACATAATTACAAGTACAATGCCCTCACTCAACATCCTCTGAGTGGCATTCGAGGGCATACTCCTAACAATCTCCCACTTGCACTCAATGCCACACACTATGATATCTAATACCCATGTTCTCTAGATGACGCTCCAAGCTAGTCTGAGAAAGTGGCTTGGTCAGTGGATCAGCGACGTTGTCGACTGAGTCTACTCTATGCAGCATAATGTATCTCTTGCGAACAAATTCTCTTACGAGATGATACTTCCTCTCAATGTGCTTGGTACTGTTGTGAAACCTCAGCTCCTTGACCTGTGCTACAGCTCTGTTGTTGTCTCAGTACAGTGGAACATGAAGCTCATCACATGGTATCACTTGAAGTTCTCCCAAAAACTTCTTAATCCAGAACCCTTCCTTGGAAGCCTACGAGGCTGCTTGATACTCAGCCTTACAGGTGGAATCAGTAGTCGCGCTTTGATTGGCGCTACGCCAAGATACTGCTCCTCCATTAAGAGTAAATATGTAGCTAGAAGTAGACATTGAATCATCCTCCAGTCCTTGGAAGTCCGAATCAGTGAATCCCACCACATCCAATTCTCTACCGCCATACATCAGAACCATATCTCTAGTCCTTCTCAAGTACTTGAGAACGTTCTTTACGGCAGTCCAATGTTCCCTACCTGGGTTTGCCTGAAACCTACTCACCATGCTTACAATATGCGCAATGTCAAGTCTCGTACACAACATAGCATACATAAGGCTACCCACAGCCGAAGCATATGGTATATTACTCATTTCCTTTCGTTGTTCCTCACTTTGAGGACACATCTTCAAGGAGAGTTTTATTCTATGTCGCATCGGTAGGAACCCTCTTTTAGAATCATCCATCTTAAATCGCTTTAAGATTTTATCTATATAGAGGGCTTGGGAAACACCTATTGTTCTCTTCGCTCTATCCCTATAGAGTCGAATTCCAAGAATATAGGTTGCTTCTCCCAAGTTTTTCATGGAGAAATTACTCGAAAGCCAAGCTTTCACAGAACTGAGCATTCCCACATCATTTCCTATTAGTAGAATATCATCCACATATAGTACTAAGAATGCGATCTTGCTCACACTAACCCTATTGTATACACAAGGTACCTCTTCATTTTGCATGAAGTCAAACTCTTTGACCGCCTCGTCGAAATGAAGGTTCCAACTACGCGACGCTTGCTTCAGTCCATAAATGGAATGCTGAAGCTTGCACACTTTCTGAATATCGACTTCGGACACAAAGCCTTTAGGCTGCTCCATATAGATTTCCTCCTCGAGGAATCCATTATGGAAAGCCGTCTTTACGTCCATTTGCCATATCTCATAATCGTGGTAGGCAGCTATAGCAAGCATCATGCGAATAGACTTGATCATAGATACGGGCGAGAAGGTATCGTGGTCGATCCCTTCTTTCTGGGTACAACCCTTTGCTACAAGCCTTGCCTTATAGGCGTCAACCTTGCCATCACCATCAGTCTTTCTCTTATAGCTCCACTTGTTTCTAATAGGCACTATTCCCTTGGGGCGATCTACTAAAGTCCAGACCTGATTGACATGCATCGAGTCTATCTTAGTTTCCATAGCTTCGCGCCATTTCGCGGAGTTTACATCCACCATCGCTTGGTCATAGGTCGTTGGGTCGGTCTCTTGGCTATCACTTGGAACCTCATGGAGACCCAGCTCCTCCAAGTGCACAAGCCCATACCTCTCAGGTAAATGAGACACCCTACTAGACCTACGAGGTGGTTGTACTTGTGTTTAATAAGGTTCGGTTCCAGTGTCTTGCATAGGTGTCTCTTTAGGAGTTTTATTGTATTCTTCTAAAGAAATACTTCTACCTGCTCAGCCTTCCTGAATGAACTCATCTTCCAGGAAGTGTGCTTGTAAATCAACAACGATCTTTCGATCTTCGGGCATGTAGAATAGATATCCCATTGTCCCAGATGGGAATCTAATGAAACGTCCCTTCGTGGACCTAGCTTCCAACTTCTCCACCTTAGTCTTCTTGACATAGGCGGGACATCCCCAAATCTTAATATGATTAAGACTTGGTTTCCTGCCCTCCCACATCTCCTGTGGAGTTTTAGGAACGGATTTGGAAGGACATCTGTTCAAGATATAAGCAGAAGTTAGGAGTGCATACCCCCACAGATAAATCAGTAAGTCCGGTTCCTTCTTTCGGACACACCATTTAACTGAGGAGTACCTGGAGGTGTTAGTTGTGGAACTATTCCATGTTCCTTAAGGAACTCGTCAAACTCCATACTCATATACTCGCCACCTCGATCTGACCAAAGTGCTTTGATATGATTACCAGTTTGTTTCTCGACTAGGGCCTTGAATTCCTGGAATTTCTCAAAGGCCTCAGATTTATGTTTCATTAAGTATACATAACCATACCTAGTATGATCATCTGTAAACGTAATGAAATATTGATATTCATCACGTGCTGCTTTAAAAGCACCACATATGTCGGTATGGATTAATCCCAGTTTATCAGCAGCTCTTTCAAAAGTCCCTGTGAAGGGGGACTTAGTCATTTTGCCTTTAAGGCAAGATTCACAAGTATGAAAGGGATCCGATCCCAATGGACCCATAAGTTCATCTTTTTCCATCTTGTAAACTTTGGTCTGACCAACATGACCATGTCTAAGATGCCATTTCAAAACTTGATTGGTTTCATCCCTACCACGTTTTATAGTCATAGTATTCACAACTACTTTGTTGTTGAGATTTAGATGATACAATCCATTTAACAATGTAGCAGTACCCACTAGTTTATTTCTGAAATAAATTTTACAGGAACCATCACCAATGAAAAATGAAAAGCCTTTTCGGTCCATGACCGGAATGGATACAATGTTTTTGTGCCCCTTGGGCAAAACAAGTACATCTTCTAAAGTCAAAAGAAAGCCGGATTCTAAACCCAAAAGAAGTGATCCTATGTCGGTTGCCTCGACACTATGCCCGCTTCTGACTGTGATCATAACTTCTCCAGCTCTAAGCTTCCTACTTTGTTCCAGATCCTGATTCATGGTACAAATATGAGAACTAGCACCAGAATCCAGTATCCAGGAAGTAGAAAATACAGTAGCAGAATAATTTGTTTCCAAAACTAAAAGTTCTATACCTGAAGTGCCATGAAGAATCGGACAGTCTCTAGCCTAGTGGCCTAGATCACTGCACTTGAGATAGGCATCCTTCTTCTTCTTGTTCTTCGGAACCTTCGGGTCCTTGCCCTTACCCTTGAGGTCCTTAACTTGTGGTCCAGTCTACTTCTTGGGCTTTTTCTTCTTATTCTTAGACTTCCGAGGTCCAGAAGAAATCACAAGGGCAAACTCCTTCATCTGCAGAGTCTTCATCTAAGACTGAGCGGTCACGAGTTTGTTCATTAGCCCCGCTAAGTTACATGCAATCTCATTGCAGTTGAAGTTCATAACAAACTGTGAGAAGGAATCAGGGAGAGACTATAGGATAAGGTCGGTTTGGAGAGAAGTATCCATTTTAAAATCAAGATCCTCCAATCTCTCGATCATGGATATCATTTTGAGGACGTTTTCCCCAACCTTCTCACCTTCCTTCATCCTTGCACCGAACAGTTGCTTGGATATCTCATATCTAGCAGTTTTGCTGTGCTCACCATAAAGCTCGGTTAAGTGAGATAGAATCTGCCTAGAAGAAGTCATTTTCTCATGAGCTCACTAAAGCTCATTAGACATGGAAGCCATCATATAAGCACGGACTTTCACGTCATCCTTAACCCACTTTTCGTGGTTTTCAATCTCTTCCTGATTGGCTCGGGTCTGCACAGGAGGCGCCGGAATGTCCGTCTCCAAGACGTATCCCAGTGCCTCTATACTGAGGACAATCATGAGATTGCAGAGCCAATCCACAAAGTTAGGTCCCATTAAGGTGTTCTTTTCGAGTAGAGTTGCGAGTGGATTCATTATCATATTGAGATTTGTGTCTGCATTAAGTATGACAAATTAATTAGTGACTTGTTTAATTAAGTTCTGAGTATAGAATTAAGATTTTTTCTATTCTTGTTACCCAGCTCCCATTATATCTTATCGGAATAACATACTCCCATGTGAAATCCGGAAGTATCGTCGCTCTATTTCATAGTGGTGATCGAGTTCTTTATAAATCTTAATAGAGGGCAACCGAATATGTTTCTAGTCTATTAATTTTCATAAAGTGGTGTCCAACACCAACCCATATAATGGATGATTCGATCTTCTTTTTCCCCTTGTTCACTCCCCTCAACCAATACGGTTTGTATGGTTCGTGAAAAAGTTAAGTTTATACCATCGACGCAAATCAGTTTCACAATTGATTCTTATCCGGCAACCTATCAGGTTTCTAGGGATAAAATTTGCTCCAACCAAAGGCATCCAATGCGCTCCCGGTAATTTATCCGTCCTCCCCGAATGACTACCCCAATAACTCAGAAGCATAGCACATCCGGTTTGGATTTCAATTTCCCAAAAGCTCGATGGAGGGAAGGAAAACCTTGAAATCTTATAAACTTAATAATTTGTCGTGGGAGAATTTTCGTGATTAACGTTACACTTTGCACATTAATCATTTAAGTGCGTTTGTGGCATTCATACAATATGAAACAACCATTCACAACCTAGTTGCTACCAACATGTGGTTCATGGACCGTTCCTAGAAAGCAAAACTCCGTAATCTAATAACAAGCCTTCGTCTTGAATCTTCGTCTTCTCGAAACGGATCTTCCTTCGGTCTTCGTCATTACATATAAATTTTACATTGAAAATTGCATCCTAGATACAAATATATCTAGTAAAATAAATAGGCTCAAAACGGTCTTTACAACCCAATCGAATAAAAACCGAACGATTCAAAACTAAGTCCATGAACCACATCACCATTCAAAATAATGCATCAAACACATTAAAATAAATGGCATTCATAATTAATCTAAATATTGATCCAATCAACATAAATTAATCCATCCAAACGAATTAATCCAATTAATTCAAACAACCGTTAATTTGAGCTTGTTCCGGACGTTAAAATATTTCATTAAATTAATTCACCTAAGAATAAAATTACCATAATTATATCTTAGTCAATTTAAATCTAATTTAATTTGTGGGAAATTAATTACCGAATGAAATATAAAAACGGAGCCAAAAATACAAGGCGGACCAAAGCTGCGGCCATGGTGCCCAGCTAGCCGCCACTTGACCCAGCTGACCTACTTGCTGCCAGAGGCGACCCCAGGACTCCAAGTCATGGTCCGCCATTTTTCATTTCGTCTTTTTTCCCGAATCTAAAAATAATATTTTTCTAATTTTTATATTATACAATTAAATCAGTTTTTCAAAAGAAAAATAGATTTATATTGTAACATAAAATCATGAAAAATTAATTTTTAGATGAACGATTGAAAATCAACGATTAATGCGATTATGATTCCAAATCATAAACCATCCAATCAAGCATTCCAAATGCTAAAGATTGTATATACGATCGCAAGACCTACGCTTCGATACCACTGTTGGAATTCGGTGCCTAAAACGAAGGCCCAGCGGAAGCGGTAAAACGAAAATTAATTCGATCCGAATCCCTACGAGGGTCGATCGAGCTACGTATATACCAATAATATACGAAACACAAGAGATATAGAAACTCACCCTTGTAGTCCGTTGATTAAATGGATTCCTTCTCTTGAGCTATTCCCCAAGCTTTAGTTGTTCTCCACGAACCGAAGCACTCCAAGCACTTGAATGATCCAACGCCGAAAAACTGCGTCTCTACTTGTCACGCGCCGGAGAAACGAATGGAATGACAACACCCGATTAACCTCTAAGGTTACGGCTAGAATCAAGTGATGAAGCTTTTTTTTAATTATAGCACTCTAAGTGTATAATCTATCTCTCAATATTATCTCTTGATATTTTTCTCTAAGAAAACTCTCAAGAACACATAAAGAAGAAGAAGACTATGAAGAAGTTTTTATCTGTCTCTTGAAAGGCTTCTCTCACGTTCAAGATCAATAATGTGTGGTGAGAGATATAAGTCTTCCTTACTTATTCTAATTCAACCCTCATGTGAACAACCCATGTCATATGAATACCAACCCCACAAAGTCATGTTCTTTCATATAAAATGAAAACAAGACAAAATGAAGGTGGGTGGAACTAGAGGGGGGCGGCCACCATGTAACGCCCCCAAAATGAACCGGGACGCCACAGTGCCGTAGATCCCGTGAGGGACCCACAAGGCAAGTTTTTGAAAATATTTTCTAAAATATTTATTAAAAGTGGTAATATACGGAAGTAATTATGAAAGTATTCATACAACCCAAAGTACAAAAGCAAATAGTGTCCGTACATACGGTTATTACACAACGTGGAATGTTCAAATTGATTTAAGAAATTAACAGGCCTTCTTCCAACACAGCTCATGCCTGGCCGTAACCTTCGGGGGTGTCCTACACAAATTCAACAAATTTACCTGGCACGACATGTCGTGCCAGTAACCTAGGTCAGAAACAATCCAAACCAAACTCAAAGGTAAAATCTAATAATTTCAAGGAATAAGGTTATCACCGAATGTTCCATGTTATTCCTTTTATCAGCACATAAACTCCCAAGGTCGCAACCAAGGGTCACGGAAGTATCTACACAGGAATACTCCGGACGTGGGTACCATTCAGGTTTTATCCCGCAACACGGTCCAACGAGAAAACTCCCAAGGCCGCGGCCAAGGGTCACGGTAGTATCTACTCGGGAATACTCCGGACAAGATAAGCGTAAGAGCACCATTCCACAATAGTAACATTTACTATGTCTAAAATTATAAGACGTAAAGTATGAGCAAGATTCACTTGCCTCAAATCCGACGCGAGTTATTTCTTGACAAGGCAACGGCTTGAACGATCGCACTTGGAAATCCGACCTATTACATGTTTGTCGATTAACATCTTATGATAATAATGATGATCAACGACGTTCCTCCCCCTCCCGCCTGTTAGAACCCTATCCTAGTTGCTTATGATGTCGGAATCGAATTTCTCCGTTTTTAACCATAATGCGTGCCATTAATTTCTTAGGTTCGGCAACATTCTTTACAAGTTGTCCTTCCGTTAAACAATAGTGTTCTAACACAACATTCCTAGTTAATTATAACCAACAATCACCAAGATTTCATCGTTGTCTTAATATGCAAGTCTAGAACGATTAATCCATCATCTTAACATGTTTCGGTATCTATTCGGCTAGAAATTGTTGGTAACTTCATCAAGGATTCATTAACGGTTTTATTCAACATGATAATACGGTTATACATGAAATCCTTCAAGATGATTCCGAGAAGTTGGTGATTTAGCAATATGATTATGAGTTCTACCATTATTCATTCCAATTTCTAGCTTTGATGGATATCGATTAACAATTACAATAGTTATATACCGGTTCGATTATTACTGAGGGTTCTAAACTACCCAAGACATCCGAGGTTTACTAAAACTTACTAAACAATACTGAAATGAGTTCAAGCTTGAATAAACTTACCTTTACTGACAAAAGATGATGAAGAACGACGGTGAACGAAGGAGAACGAGAGGATAACACCTTCAAGACCTTCCCCGAAGCTTAATTAACGTACTCTAATAGGATAGCACTTGAATTGGGAGGTTAGAATTGGTACAATGATGGTGGAGAGTAGTGTACAAGGAAGAAGAATGATTTTTGGGACGGAAGAAATGAAAGGCAAAGTGTTCTTTTATAAACTCAGATTGCCCTTACGTACGTTATGCCTTACGGTTTACGTACGTAAGAGGCTTTACGTACGTTATGGCAAAATACTTAACGTACGTAAGGAACTCGCTGGAACGATTCACTCACATCGTTACGCATTTAACGTAGCGGGTTAACGTACGTAACACCTCGTTGACTTGCCTGTCGCAATCACGCCGAAAGTTGGTCGGCATGCGTACTACCTGACGAAGATTCCTGTCCGAAGACTGAAGACTGATGTTACGTACGTAAGGGCCGATATATAACGTACGTAATGACTCATATATAGCGTGCGTAACGACACGGAGTATAACGTACGTAAAGGGCAGTTTTGTTTGCCAAATTATTATCACATTAATTTCTTATGACACGACTCCCTCTCCATGTCGTCTGGAAATATCTCGGGGAACAAGACGTTGGCCACCGTCATATTCGCACCGATAATTACCTAACGACATCGAGGTATGTCACTGAAAGTTCGTCAATCATCATACCATCATAATACACGAATAACAGATGCGAACAATACAGTACAACCATATTATACAAAATATGTTTTATTGCAATGGAGTACATTTATTTATCAAACAGAAGAAATGGACGTGAGCGCCCAAAGTGAAAAAGCATGTAATACTGGTGGTATTACACACCATGCAAAAACGGATGAGTTCGGTTCGTTTCGGACTCCCGAGAGTCCAAACAGATAAACTCCAATTCCGTTCCAGTATATTTATATCGTTTAATTAATCCAATTAATTAATCATATCAAATACATAATGACATAATTAATTTCTCCAAGAAATAATTATATTCATGAATTAAATTAATCACCCGGTAATTTATTTAATTCATCAGGCTGTAAATTAATTTATCTAATAAATCAATTTAGACATCCAATATCCCAAATTCGATATCTAATATCTAATATTCATAATGAGAGAATTAAGCTTGAATCATTCCGTCGCCAATCCTAATGCGTGACTCGGTAGGTCCGTATCAGTCAGCAATAGGAGGAACCAAAGAGTAGTAACACCACCTAGAACATGGTGGTGTTGAAGCTTACCAATTATATTTATAACACTCTAAGTGTGTATATCAATTTTTTTTCTCAATTTTCTCTAAGAAAATGAAGGAGTAAAATGAAGAACATAACAAATTCTCTCTCCTTTATAATATCACAGTTCCACTCTCTTAGGAAGAGAGGAGGAAGTCTCCTTTTATTTTGTCTTTCTTCACTACCCACATTATTCAAAATCTCCTTCTATTTTTAAATTCATAACATGAGTTTGTTTACAGATAACAAAACCAAAAGTCTTCCCCCAATAAAGGTGGAAGACAAGACTCATGTGATAAAATAAAATAAGGGGGCGGCCATCTAGAAGCTCCGGAAGAGTTCGGTTCGTTTCGGGCTCCCGTGTGTCCAATCAGATAAACTCTGTTCCGTCATGATGTATTTATATCAATTAATTAATCCAATTAATAAATTATGTTAAATACAAAATAATATAATTAATTTCTCCAATAATTATATATGTGAATTAAATTAATTACCTAGTAATTTATTTAATTCATTAGGCCATAAATTGATTTATCCAATAAATTAATTTTGACATCTAATGTCCCAAAATAATTATACATTTAATGTCCAATAGATTAGATATCCAATATCTAATATTTATAGAGATAGAATAAGCTCGATTCATTCCGACGTCTATCCTAATGTACGACTCTGTAGGTCCATCTCAGTTAGCAATGGGAGGAACCAGAGAGTAATAGTACCACCTAGACAGTCCGGCGGCCTATACGGTAACCTAACTGAGAACGAATGATGGGGATCATTCCAAAACCTTTCCGTCGTACATACCAGTATACGTATAAACCCTTCTCTCAAATGTCGCAATCAAGTTATAGGGTCACGCTCAGTTAAACCCTATCTGTACTTGACGCTATGCATGAGTTAATGCAAATCGAGATTACTGACACGTTCTTAGTGTGACTATCGCAAGTGCACGATATCTTATCAAGTAGTAAGTGGACTTTTTGAGTCCGGTTTATCGATCCCACGAGGAAGTTTGCTTATAATTTGAATTATACACTATTAGTCTATTTTTATAGATACTAAGATGAGTGAAATACACAATTAAAGAGTTTTGTTTGACAATTACAAAGAAAATGCAATAGTAGTTCTAAAATTCAAAGAAATGAAAGATTGTACTAATAATATATTGATTAAAAATAAAATGAAATAGTTGGGATTACAAACTTAGTTCATCATTAGTTATAGAAGATGTATAAGAGATCATAAGATGAATTTACTTGTTATGTTGTGTAGATTCGATTTTTCTTAAAAAGACGGTTTCTCTTTCGAATTATAAAACGCCCCTTATATATTGAATCAATCCACTATATTTCTATGTTGATTGGCTTCAATACATGCATTAGGATTTATGAAAATAACTCAAAGAATCATCTAAGGTCTAGAGGTATATTTCTATCCCCTATAACAACTTAGAGTGAAGATCATTTGATCTAATCAAACATATTTTCTTTCGAAACATATGAAGACCATAAATATCGTCATTTATTGGCCAAATAAATAAAGATTATTAAAACAATAAAAATCACACACAATAATAAGTAATTCACAATAGATCTTTATACAAACTTAAATAACATGACTAACCTTGTTTATAATCCCAACTAAGGTAACTTAGCCCATGAAGGGTTTAATAAACATAATACAAGCTTGAGTGGTCATTATTAGTTGAAAAAGAGAAAGAATTGATCCTAACTCCCTTAGTAGATAAAGGAGAAAGAAGCAATAAACTCTCTGAACAACATATGCTATACCACTATTATACAAATCACTCAAGAACACAAGTGTGTTCATCACACAAAAAGAAAATATTACAAAAAGTGGAAAATATAAGATGAATGATGAATGATGATGGATCTAAGGGGTCTATTTATACACCTAAAGTCATCTAATAGCTCCAAAACTCCATCATTATTACAATAGATCGGATCAATACCAGCCATCCCCTCAATAATACACCAAAAGTATAAAAAATTATACAATGATCAATATCTGCCAAGAGTTACGGTCGTAACATTCAGGAGATACGGCCGTAACATGGATGACTTACGGCCGTAATATACATGTCACGCCCCCAACATCGGGCAGGATGAGGGCGCGACGAGACATGTCGATCAATCAATAAGAGTGCAGTAAAGACATTGCGGAAGCTAGAATAACGATCAACAAAAATTCAACAACGATCTTAACCCGATGTTTTAAGATTCGCTGAAATAAAAGTTGGTAATGAAATTACAAAGATCAAAACATTACAGCAGAACTTCTTTCCAGAATTTCAAAAGTACCAAATACGAAACATAACTAATCTATTACAAGGTGGAATTATACACAATTCTATGTCTCGAAGGTCTTCTACTCGGTCTCTTCAAAAGTCCCCTCGTCTTCGGCCGGATTCTCATCCTCTGGTTTAAAATGGAAAACGGTGGGGTGAGATAAAGGGTCTCAGTGAGTGGGTGATCGTGTGCGACTGTGGCTTACTTTTCGTTGAAAACATTTTGATTGATGCATGGTTTTATAAAGTATATGAAATTGGAATCGTTCGCAATATACATTATAATTTTTATGAACACAATAAACATTTACAGGTGCGATATTATAATCATGTCCCCGTGGATGGATGTTAAGTCAAGCAGTTGGTCAATCAGTCAAGCTAGCTTCGAATCCTGCCGATATGGACTTTGGATTCTAGGCTCTCCTTATTACTCCTAGCAAGATAGGCCGTCGCCCCAAGATTTGGACCGTCGCCCCAAGTAGAGCCTTCGCTCTTTTCACACTTAGAGTGTGCTTCCTTATCTCTTATCTGGGCTTGGTATGTCCTTAGCTGTGGGTCAAAACCCGGATCACACCATAATCACGATTATACCCCAAGTCTGCGACCCAGGTCCCTCGGAACACTCTGTTCCTCGGTTATGGGAATAGGAAACAACGGTAGCCTCGTTCATGAACCGCAGCCTCGCTGCTCGATCCAAGACTTGGTCTAACCATCCCTGACACGATTAGGGACTCTAGAGGTGGCTCGTACAGTTCAAGAGGTGGCCCCGGATTTTAGGTTGGCTCTCTGGTTCGTATGGGTGTAACACCCCCAATCCGCTCAGGGATATTACACGCCGTAGAACCTTTCCTCAAGGATCTACCAGGCTGGTAACGACATATAACAACTCAACCATGCCTTTAAGGCTAAAATGACTCAGTAGACCGATTTGGTCTTTCAACAAATACATACAACTCAAATACAACTCATGCCCACGCAGGGGTCAAAATACAACCACACCCGTACAACGGGAAAATATAGCAGCGGAAAAATAGAGTACAACTGAACCAATACACGATGTACGGTTCCTTATGTGATTAGTATCGATCATCTTTCATCATCCTTCGTGCCGACTCTGTGTTATGCTCCAAAACCTGAATGCAAAAACAGACATCCACCCCCCGAATACTCGGGGGTTAGCAAAACTCCACTGTTTTGCTAGTGCAATAACAAAGTGCAAATACGAGCCATACCATTCACATTCCACGAATAACAATAACCAAGGATCCTCAAAGATCCAAACGAAACGAAAAGTACTTCCCGAGGCAAGAGTTTGAGAAAACATTTCAAAATCGAAATATCATAAATCAATGGAAATGATTTATAAAACGGTTTAGAATGCCATCGAGAGTTTTAATAGAAAACAATTTAGGATTATCAAATCCTACTTTTCAAAATCCAAGAGACAAAAGGGGTCACTGCCCCAAAAGTTTACTTTCCGTAAAATAACCTTTACCAAACCGTTGGGATTTTAGCCCCAAATCCGTCAAATGACCTTTACAAAACCGTTGGGATTTTAGCCCCAATCTCATCAACTCACAGTACACAAGAACGACCACAAGGTTCGTCTCCCAACATCAAAATCCACAAATAAAGGATTTAACACAAACAACAAAATACTCTAGTGCCATCCTAGCCAAGTAAGCCAAACGAACACTTACCTCTTACACACTTAGTCGATGCATGCAATCATGACAACATAGTTCCAAAGCACTCATTTCCGGAAATGCCATAATCAAATCACATTTGTAAAAATGCACCACAATTAACCGTGGATCCACCCCTCCGTGGACCCCTACCGAGACCCCGTCGGATCTAACCCATAGTGGTGAAAAGCAAGCTCGCGGATCCACCCCTCCGTGGACCCCTACCGAGACCCCGTCGCATCTAACACATAGTGAGCATACACACACACACACACAAGTCTCATGCAATACTACTACGTTAAGATTGTAAGTTCATAAGGATACTTGCTAGAGATGGCCACTAATCCGACACCATTATCAAATTCTTCAAAACACAATAACAAGATTAAACACGGAATACACGATTCCATAACTTTTAAACAACAAGGATATCATCAAAGCCTCCAACGTTGAAAATAATCAAATCATAATCAATTCCCAAAACACAACGTTCACAAAACACACACGTGTTTTGAAAGAGAGCC
Source organism: Orobanche coerulescens (assembly GCA_033398695.1). NCBI lineage: Eukaryota > Viridiplantae > Streptophyta > Magnoliopsida > Lamiales > Orobanchaceae > Orobanche > Orobanche coerulescens. Next base: position 68,709,973 of record CM065801.1, read on the forward strand.
TTTAACGAGGCCAAACCGAAATCTTTTGAAACTTCATTTCAAACAACCAAACAAACACATCAAGACGACCACCGATCATCATATCCATAAAACGAGAAAAGTATGGGCAAGGTACTTGCCTCGAATAAGAACAACGCGAAGAATCGACCGAAGTAGGTTGACACGAACCGACTACGAACCCGCCGACTCCACCGATCGCCAACTCGCGTTCATAAACTATGAAGGACAAATATAACAACGAAAATGAATTCCAAAGAACGACCCAAAGCCGCTGAATTCAAGGAACGAATGACCAAAATTCAAGGATTTTCCCCAAAACGGCCAAGAACACGATTCGTCCCGTCAAAACCCGAAAACGGAATTCCAAGTTGAAATATGGATATACAATCCATAGAATGTGTTTAACAACATCATTTAACCACAATCGATCCATCAAAAACGGATGAAAAACGAGATCGAGAACAAATCCCCAAAAAGTCAATTCGAAGGAAATCAAGAAATATACTTCGATTCGACGAAGAACAATGCATTAAATGATGTTAAACACAAGAATACTATCAAGATTAATCATACCCATCATGAATTAATCAACAACACGGAACGAATCGGACAAAAATGCAAAAACCCCCCAAATTCACGAAATTAGGGTTCTAAGGAAGATTACCTTGATTCGCTGGATCAAAGGATGATAACGGACGATTGATTGATGTTATGAACACAAGAACTTCATGGATTTGTTGTTAAACAACATGGCTTCGTCACCCATGAATCGCCATCCGCGGGCGGAGAAGGAAGGAAGTGAAAAACGAGATGAAATATGACTGCTCAGCCACATTTATACTGGGCCGGACTAGCGCGCGCTAGGCTGCCGAGCTAGCGTGTGCTATCGGCCCAGACCGCGATCCTGTGGCCTTCTGGACTAGACTGCTCGGCCAGGTAGCGTGCGCAGCCTCCCGGCCGTAGCGTGCGCTACCTGCCGGCCGTAGCGTACGCAGCATCCGACAGTAGCGTGCGCTACCTGCCGAGCCTGACCGATTCCAGAACCCCCAGGACTCCACTGTCTGCACTCCGATAAGCGTCGTTAGGCGGCCGATAGCGTGCGCTACACTGCCGGTTAGCGCGCGCAGCCTTTCCGGCCAGAAGCACGCTATGCCGGTTCGTGCCGCACTGTCCGGCCGGTGCTGCAATCGTCCCGGCCCCGCAACCGTCGGGCGATGCGACCACTGTGGCTCGGCGACCCGATTTTCCGAAACGCATTTAAGCGAACACGACGAAAAGTTCACGGACGACATCAACGACCCGAAATGAAAACATAATACCATATTTAATCATACGCGACCAAGAAACGGGTCGAGACAACAATTATAGATACGGATACCCGTAACTTTCAGTAAATTACAAAATGGCCTAAAACGCCCGAAAATCACGATACATGATCAAATAACCAAACCGAAGTTCACAACACGTCTAACAAAGTTAAACGGACTTACGGGAAACTCGAAACAGCAGTTTCGAACGAGATTCGCAAGAATCGAACTCAAGTGCGGAAAAGTCGCTAAAAAGCACGGAACTCAACAAAACGACACCGAAACGAACTCGGATGTCAAAAAGTGTAGAATTAATCATTCTCAGAATGACGAAACGGTCATGAGCGAGTTGTCAAAACGGACTTCGGCCGAAAAAAGAAATTTACCGAAAATCGAAAATTGCGGATATTACATTCTACCCTCCTTAAAAGAAGTTTCGTCCCGAAACTTAGAACAAGTAGGGAGAAGCAATATCCCGCCAGGAAAACTCAACGAGATACGCAAGAAATGCGTAACTAACGCCCAACGGCGAAACGTTACAAACAACGCAACGGAATATACAGTGTGAAAACACGCTCCACGACGACCAACACAACGTCGCCGTTAGGGATATAATAAAACCAACGAATGACAAGCCTCATCAAACGGATAATATAGTCAAGTCAATTATCCGAACAACCACAAAACACAAAGAACGAAAATCAATAAGATTGACCGACCCAACGGTACATCAATCAAAACGCGAGCCAATCGCTGAACAAATACGGAATTCCACCTCCCAAGGGTTTGAAGATCGAAAACGAGACTAATTTCCCGAACTTAAGGGAATTACAAAGGAGCCTGAACGCTCAATAATCACGAAACGAGAACGAAAACCGAACAAACAAACGATCAAGACAACAAAAATCGAACAATCATGTTCGAAACACGAAGGATAATAAAATTCAAACAACAACTCCCAGGATGATTTAGTGAGAACTACAAGACATGCATTCCCATAAGATCCACAGGGAAGGGAATAGCGACTGATAAGTCACAACGACAAACGAGTTATTCCGAAACAATACCACACTCATACGATCAACAAAAGCAAGGGGCAGGACAAGCTCAGAAATGTCAACGAACATAATGAGTCGACCAAGTCGAAAACACAAGAGTTCCAAATCTGATCCAGATGATGTCACTTCCGAACAAGGTTCACAAGAATCGAACCGAACTCGAAAAAGTCACAGCGATAACCAGATCGACCCACAACAAGATCACAGTTCGCTCAGACGATGAAATCGAAATACAGAACAAGTTCAAAAAGTATCAACGAACATGAGCGAATCGATAGACTGGAGAAAGAGAAAATACCGAAGTCAAAATAGTACGGGCATTACTTCCGACCTCGTCCACGAAATTCACAAAAACGGGAGCAAGGTAACAAGACATTAAACAACCGACACATAACAGAACCATCACCGATGCACACGGTCATACCAAACCAAGCTCTAACAGCTCGCACATGCGCGACAACGCAGAAATTACTACGAGGCGATAATATTCAACACCAACACCCCGCCTCTCAGAGGGGGCTAACACAACAAATGTGTGGAAAGCGACTCAACGCTCACACCGCCAATTCGATCATACTCGGGAGTAAACATCAAAATGACAACGCGAACATCATACATACATACCCAGCCCTCAAACGGGAATGGATAGGTTTTAAAAACAAAAACCTCATTTTGAAAATAATTTTAAGAATACCGGTTGATCTTGAGTATCACCTTTCAAAAAAATACAAACGTGAAACATCGTTATCGAGACTTTGGAGAACCATTTCGCATTTGATAAAAATGAGGACACTTTCTCTTAGTGAAAACTTTAAAAATATTCGACCCTCGGGTCTAAATAAAAGTATTTCTAAAATATTGAAAATATCTCAAAACGTTTTGGTCCTCGAAGTAGAAAATTTTTGAAAAAAATATTGTGGCACCTAGGATGTACCACAAGAAAATAACTCATTTGAAAAGTATGTCTCGAAATTTACTTTTCTAAGATACTCAAGGTTTTCAAAAATCCAATAGGCCAGAATGCCCAAGACTCACACATATCGACGTTCACTAAAACAACTCCTAGTACACGCATCAAAACATTTAAAATCAAGACAATACATGTCTTTAAACGGAAATAAACAGAAAAAAGAAAAAAAAAATACCACATTCAGAACAAAACCATTGACCCCATTCGAGGCCTCTAAGGACCCTCCCGCACTAGCTAGTGAACAAGTCGAACGCGTATAAGCACAAAGCTTCCACAATAGAACTTGTAAAATGTGCAAATCGATTCGAAAATCATCAGCAACGGACAAAAACAACAATAAAAAGACATCACAAGCGACGACACTCCTCGTATAAATCAAATACGAGAGTCGACTAAATACATATCGTGAAATCAAAATCCACATAAGGATTCCACCACTTAACAAATAATCATAAAAATAGCTCGTGTCACACGAGGCACAACACAAAGAAGGGAGACTTACTTCCACAGGTCGCACGAAGATGATCGCCCCACGATACTAATCACGACCAACAAACTCAAACGACGCGTCGCGACACGACTCAGTCAGATAAAATCCGACGAAACAAGACTCGAACAACACGACTTGACCCGACAGCCTAGGTTTCCTCAACCTAAGCTCCGATACTATTTATGTAACACCCCCAATCCGCTCAGGGATATTACACGCCGTAGAACCATTCCTCAAGGATCTACCAGGCTGGTAACGACATATAACAACTCAACCATGCCTTTAAGGCTAAAATGACTCAGTAGACCGATTTGGTCTTTCAACAAATACATACAACTCAAATACAACTCATGCCCACGCAGGGGTCAAAATACAACCACACCCGTACAACGGGAAAATATAGCAGCGGAAAAATAGAGTACAACTGAACCAATACACGATGTACGGTTCCTCATGTGATTAGTATCGATAATCTTTCATCATCCTTCGTGCCGACTCTGTGTTATGCTCCAAAACCTGAATGCAAAAACAGACATCTACCCCCCGAATACTCGGGGGTTAGCAAAACTCCACTGTTTTGCTAGTGCAAGAACAAAGTGCAAATACGAGCCATACCATTCACATTCCACGAATAACAATAACCAAGGATCCTCAAAGATCCAAACGAAACGAAAAGTACTTCCCGAGGCAAGAGTTTGAGAAAACATTTCAAAATCGAAATAACATAAATTAATGGAAATGATTTATAAAACGGTTTAGAATGCCATCGAGAGTTTTAATAGAAAACAATTTTGGATTATCAAATCCTACTTTTCAAAATCCAAGAGACAAAAGGGGTCACTGCCCCAAAAGTTTACTTTCCGTAAAATAACCTTTACCAAACCGTTGGGATTTTAGCCCCAAATCCGTCAAATGACCTTTACAAAACCGTTGGGATTTTAGCCCCAATCTCATCAACTCACAGTACACAAGAACGACGACAAGGTTCGTCTCCCAACATCAAAATCCACAAATAAAGGATTTAACACAAACAACAAAATACTCTAGTGCCATCCTAGCCAAGTAAGCCAAACGAACACTTACCTCTTACACACTTAGTCGATGCATGCAATCATGAAAACATAGTTCCAAAGCACTCATTTCCGAAAATGCCATAATCAAATCACATTTGTAAAAATGCACCACAATTAACCGTGGATCCACCCCTCCGTGGACCCCTACCGAGACCCCGTCGGATCTAACCCATAGTGGTTAAAAGCAAGCTCGCGGATCCACCCCTCCGTGGACCCCTACCGAGACCCCGTCGGATCTAACCCATAGTGAGCATACACACACACACAGGTCCCATGCAATACTACTACGTTAAGATTGTAAGTTCATAAGGATACTTGCTAGAGATGGCCACTAATCTGACACCATTATCAAATTCTTCAAAACACAATAACAAGATTAAACACGAATACACGATTCCATAACTTTTAAACAACAAGGATATCATCAAAGCCTCCAACGTTCAAAATAATCAAATCATAATCAATTCCCAAAACACAACGTTCACAAAACACACACGTATTTTGAAAGAGAGCCTTTAACGAGGCCAAACCGAAATCTTTTGAAACTTCATTACAAACAACCAAACAAACACATCAAGACGACCACCGATCATCATATACATAAAACGAGAAAAGTATGGGCAAGGTACTTGCCTCGAATAAGAACAACGCGAAGAATCGACCGAAGTAGGTTGACACGAACCGACTACGAACCCGCCGACTCCATCGATCGCCAACTCACGTTCATAAACTATGAAGGACAAATATAACAACGAAATGAATTCCAAAGAACGACCCAAAGCCGCTGAATTCAAGGAACGAATGACGAAAATTCAAGGATTTTCCCCAAAACGGCCAAGAACACGATTCGTCCCGTCAAAACCCGAAAACAGAATTCCAAGTTGAAATATGGATATACAATCCATAGAATGTGTTTAACAACATCATTTAACCACAATCGATCCATCAAAAACGGATGAAAAACGAGATCAAGAACAAATCCCCAAAAAGTCAATTCGAAGGAAATCAAGAAATATACTTCGATTCGACGAAGAACAATGGATTAAATGATGTTAAACACAAGAATACTATCAAGATTAATCATAACCATCATGAATTAATCAACAACACGGAACGAATCGGACAAAAATGCAAAAATCCCCAAATTCACGAAATTAGGGTTCTAAGGAAGATTACCTTGATTCGCTGGATCAAAGGATGATAACGGACGATTGATTGATGTTATGAACTCAAGAACTTCATGGATTTGTTGTTAAACAACATGGCTTCGTCACTCATGAATCGCCATCCGCGGACGGAGAAGGATGGAAGTGAAAAACGAGATGAAATATGACTACTCAGCCACATTTATACTGGGCCGGACTAGCGCGCGCTAGGCTGCCGAGCTAGCGTGCGCTATCGGCCCAGGCCGCGATCCAGTGGCCTTCTGGACTAGACTGCTCGGCCAGGTAGCGTGCGCAGCCTCCCGGCCGTAGCGTGCGCTACCTGCCGGCCGTAGCGTACGCAGCGTCCGACAGTAGCGTGCGCTACCTGCCGAGCCTGACCGATTCCAGAACCCCCAGGACTCCATTGTCCAGACCCGATAGCGTGCGTTAGGCCAGCCGATAGCGTGCGCTACACCTGCCGGTTAGCGCGCGCAGCCTTCCGGCCGTAGCGTACGCTACGCCGGTTCCTGCCGCACCTGTCCGGCCGGTGCCCGCAATCGTCCGGCCAGTCCCGCAACCGTCCGGCCAGTACCTGACCACCAGGGCTCGACGACCCGATTTTCCGAAAACGTACGAAACGAACACGACGAAAAGTTCACGGACGACATCAACGACCCGAAATGAAAACATAATACCATATTTAATCATACGCGACCAAGAAACGGGTCGAGACAACAATTACAGATACGGATACCCGTAACTTTCAGTAAATTACAAAATGGCCCAAAACGCCCGAAAATCACGATACGTGATCGAATAACCAAACCGAAGTTCACAACACGTCTAACAAAGTTAAACGGACTTACGGGAAACTCAAACAGTTAGCCAACGAGATTCGCAAGAATCGAACTCAAGTGCGGAAAAGTCGCTAAAAAGCACGGAACTCAACAAAACGACACCGAAACGAACTCAGATGTAAAAAAGTGTAGAATTAATCATTCTCAGAATGACGAAACGGTCATGAGCGAGTCATCAAAACGAACTTTGGCCGAAAAAAGAAATTTACCGAAAATCGAAAATTGCGGATATTACAATGGGATCAAGAGGTGGCCCCCGTCCGTCGACGTGGCACTTTGCCCCGGTAGAGTTAGAGGCGGACCCGTCCGTGGCACTTTGTTTGTATAGCACTTAGTTCCGGACGATTCTGATCGAGTCGACGCATGTCACGAGTATCAAGTATGTGTTCGGTTAGTCAGGTTAATAGCGTCTTTTTGACTAAGTACGAAATATGTATTATTTATAATTGTGGCCCGATTTGTTCGAAAAAAAAGGATTCATAAATAAATCTGAGAAATAATCTGAATAATCTTATTAAAAGTCTGGGGAGTTTAGCTCAGGTATTTATATAATATGGGCAGGTTCGACGATAACGAGAAATCTTTGGAATAGGTTGAATGGACGCTTTTGCCCTTGGGTTCGAGTTTTAGTATTTAGAGTAAGGATCGAATTCGGATGGTTGTGAAAATTTGTGAGAATGTCAAAAATATTCCCACGACTCCAGATTTAAGGAAATTTCGGAATTTTCAGTTTCGAGACTGAATTTTCCAGAATTTTGCGGTTTTGCCCCAAAACTTAGGAAAATTATTCCGGGGCTTATAATGTTATGAAATTAGCTCGGATTTTGATGAAATTTTACGAGGTGACTCGTAATAGGTCTGGAATGATAGATTTGTGAAAATTACAGAAAATTTCGGACTTGGTCCGGAATTCTAATTTTCTTGCGTTTTGACCCCAAAAGTGTTTCAAATTACAATTTTAGTTTATAAGTATAGATATCGAAGTCCGAAGTGTACGAAACTTTACGGACAGCGTATATATAAAGAAATATATGTGGTACAGGGTCCAGAATACGTATTTTTGTAAATTTTCAATTTAGTCTCCAAACTACCTAAAATTGCAATTTGTGCCCAATTTTCCGTTTACTCGATTAAATTCTTACTTACGGCCACAAGTATATTATCACATATTACAACTAGTCATATGACACTAAAATTCCAGATTTGAGACAAAGTCACGAGAAAGTGCAAGGTATGTATAAAGATTACAATTTTTCACGAAATTGGAATCCTACTATCGAATCGGTTGTCGACTAAAATTGTCAAATTAATTTGCATGATGTTATAACCATAATATGAATATTCAAAACATTTATATACTCAGAAATTTTCCAGATTTGTACATGCATCATAATTTCTCATAATATTCATAATCAAGAAATACAAATATTTATATAGAAATATTAACAAAAACTTGTAGTATAATTTCAACATGCAAAATTTGACATGCAACTCAAGAATATATTTCAAAATTTTCAGATCTCACATGCATCATCATAAACAAGAAATAATTGATTTTTGTTTTCAAAATTTTGAAGAATTTCCACTCCCTTTAGTTCTTTGTCGGTAGAAGTCGATCCTAGGTCTTGTGAGTCGAAAAGGACCTCTCTTCCTCCTCCTCTACATTTCAGCCCATGCATCAACACACTATGGATTATTATTTTTTGATTGCATGTTAGGTTTAAAGTTTTCAATAGTTATACATATAAAAGAAAGTTGTAGGAAAAGAATTACCTATGCCTTGTTAAACTTCTCTTCTTCCTTCTTCTTTTCTTCGTCTAGATTCGTCCCTCTCTGTTTCTCTCTCAAATGTAGATTTTTTTTTGTGTGTGTAGGAGGTGTAAAATGTAGCTAGGGGGGTGGATGATCATATTTATAGTGTGTAATAGAGGCTTGGGGAAGTGTATGTGTAGTGAGGACTAGGGACAAGATGTTTAAGGTGTGTTGAGGGGTGTCTTGCATGGGGGACATGAGGTTATAAAAAAAATTGATTCCCCTCTTTTTCTTCTCATATGGCCGCCCCATTACATAGATATATGTATTATATATATATATATTTTGTTATTTTAAGTGTATAATTATAATTGTAATAGTTGGTGATTTAATTAGTTAGTTGGGCTTTGAAGTGTTTTCAAGCCTTAGGAATTTCATCAAGTTGGGCTTGAGTCTTTTAGTGTGTTCATATGTGTAGGTGTTGATACACATGGCCCATTAGGAATTTCATGTTCCTATTTTGAGTTTTAATTAATTCATTATCTCATTCATAAAATAATTTATGAATAAATAAGTAAAATAAAATGAAACTAGATGTAGATTACAAACAATTGTTATTAGAGTACATCATGATTTAATAATTATACATGTAGTAAACTATCGAGTTTAGGGGGTTTTACATCCTCCCCTCCTTAAAAGAATTTGGTCCCCAAATTCCTACTTGAATCATTCGGGGTACAATTTCTTCATTTCTTCTTCAGTTTCCCATGTAGCATATTCCTCGCTATTATGCTTAGACCAGATGACTTTGACTAGGGGAATTGTCCTCTTCCTCAGGTCACGCATCTGTCGGTCGAGGATCTTTATCGGCTTCTCGTCATAAGATAAATCATCTTTGATTGGTGGGATGTCAGAGGTAAGAACATGCTCCAGGTCCGGATGATACTTTTTTAGTCTCGAGACATGGAAAACGTCGTGCATTCCCGCCAGATTGAGTGGTAACTCTAACCGGTAAGCTAGTCGACCAATCCTTTTGGTGATTTTGAATGGTCCTACATATCGGGGACTCAGTTTTCCTCCCTTCCTTGATACTATTAAACCCTTCCATGGTGTTAGTAGTAAGAAGACTCGATCACTTACTTCAAATTCTAAATCCTTTTTACGAGGATCGGCGTAACTCTTCTGTCTACTCTGAGCGGTGCAGATCCTATCCTTGATCAGTCGTACCTTGTCCATGGCCTCTTTCACCAAATCTGTTTTTATTACAGAAGGTTTCGTTCGTTGTGTCTTTGGCGTCCATTCATCGTTAATTTCCCAATGAAGTGGGGATCGGCACTTCCTTCCGTACAGTGCTTCATATGGTGCCATTCCGATTGTGGCGTGGTAACTGTTGTTATATGCGAATTCGTCCAATGGTAGATGTTGATCCCAATTTCCTTGGAAGTCCAGAACGCAAGCTCGTAACATGTCTTCAAGGGTCTGGATGGTTCGTTCAGATTGCCCGTCGGTCTTGGGATGAGCACTTGTGCTGAAGCTTAAGGAAGTTCCTAATTCCTTTTGAAAAGCTTTCTAAAGACGAGATGTAAATTTTGAATCTCTATCAGATACAATATCTACTGGTACTCCATGGAGTCGAACGATTTCTCGGATATAGGTCCTAGCCAGCTTCTACGAACTGTCGTCCTTTTTCACTGGTACGAAATATGATGATTTTGTTAACCTATCAACGATTACCCAAATGGTATTATATCCTCCTCTTGTGGTTGGCAAGTCCGTGATGAAATCCATGGTTACCTTTTCCCATTTCCATTCAGGAACTTCTAATGGCTGTAACAGTCCTGAGGGTCTTTGGTGTTCGGCTTTTACTCTCTGACAAGTTAAGCATCTTGCTGCGAATTCCGCTACATGGTTCTTCATATTTACCCACCAGTAGTGTTTCTTTATATCCTTATACATTTTATTTCCTCCTGGATGAATTGTATATCGGGAGCAGTGAGCTTCTGCTAAAATTTTCTTCTTGAGCTCGACATTGTCGGGAACACATATACGGTTCTTGAATCTTAGTATCCCATCAACAGACATGCTGAACTCAGGTTTTTCGCCTTGTGCGACCTTTTCCATAAGTTTACATAACTTCTCGTCTTGAGTCTGAGCTTCTTGGATTTCCTTAAATAAGTCCGGCTTCAATGACAAATTGGCACACATAACGCATGTCTTGGATTGTCTTGGGTTCCATTGGCTTATTTCTCCCAGGGCATTCCATTCCCTTATCATGAGTCTAGCCACACTCGCTTTCCTACTCAAGGCGTCTGCCACGATATTGGCCTTGCCTGGATGAGGCTGAATGGAGAAGTTATAATCTTCAAGGAGTTCTATCCATTGTCTCTGTCTTAGATTCAACTCCTTCTGAGAGAATAGATATTTGAGACTCTTGTGGTCAGTAAAAATGGTGAAGGTAGCTCCATACAAGTAGTGTCTCCATTTCTTCAAGGGAAACACTATTGCTGCGAGTTCAAGGTCGTGGGTCGGATAGTTCATCTCATGGACCTTTAACTTTCGGGATGCGTAAGCCACAACCTTGCCGTTTTGCATCAGCACAACTCCCAATCCTTCCTTCTGTAACACCCCAATCCACTCAGGGATATTACACGCCGTAGACCCTTTCCTCAAGGATCTACTGTAACACCCCCAAATCCTATTGGGTTATTACAGTGCCGTTGACCCCACGCCAGGAGATCCACCAGGCGAACATGACTAAAATACATTAAATAACACAACAAGGGAAAATCATAGTCCCTACCATGACATCCGACACAATATTCCGATAAGGAATTTCAACGACAAAAGTGGCCTACATGGCCAAAAATGAAATACAACAACATCCACGAACATCTGTTCGGGTAATACAACACGACAACAACTAACAAGACTGGAGTACGCTCCAACTGACTGACCGACAATGAACAACTCGGACTAGTATCGCTCGAATACCTCGTCGCCATCATCATGCCCCTGTGTCTCAACTCTCTCCTCGTAAGCACCTAAAACATGAAAAACATGTTCCGCCCCCACGGGGTCAGTCATCCAAATAATGAACATCAAATACATGTATAACATGATATGCATCCAAAGGCAGAATGAAACGGTATAATGATGATAATAATACGAGATGCTCACAAACCAAGGTAAGAACCGAGCATTCGTGAAATACTATGCCCACGGCATATTATTAACACCTGTTCGACAGGTTAGAACATAATGCCCAACGACGAATCATAATCACAGAATACCACAATGAATTAAACGACATGAACCAAACCAGAACTGAATTTAATATGAATCATAATGCCCAAAGGCTCCAATGAAAATACCAAGACATTACGAAAGGCCTGAAAGTCGTTCAGCGGAAGTTAACAAATATCACAAACACCTGAATTCAAAACAGCCTGAAGCTGTATCAATGAGGGCCGAAGCCACGGCATGAAGCCGTATCACAATAAGGGCCGAAGCTACGGCACGAAGCCGTATCACAATAAGGGCCGAAGCCACGGCACGAAGCCGTATCACAATAACGGCCGAAGCCACGACACGAAGCCGTATCACAATAAGGGCCGAAGCCACGGCATGAAGTCGTATCACCATTAATGATAGTGTGCTGCCTTGAGTCGGCCAACACGATAACAATGATGCAGCGGATGATTCCATGAATGATTGGGGATTCGATTGCCTTAGAATGGCCAATCGATACGAATGATACGATGAATGATTGAATACCTCGATTGCCTTAGAATGGTCAATCGATAACAATGATATAGTGAATGATTTCGATTTGCCGGAGAGCGGCCAATCGATGACAACGATATGATGAATGATTGAACACCTCGATTTGCCTGAGAACGGCCAATAGATAACAACGATATGATGAATGATTGAACACTTCGATTTGCCTGAGAATGGCCAATCGATAACAATGATACGAAGGATGCCTCGTCACCTTTAATTGGTTACCGACGACGAAAATGAGAAATGAATACTGTAACACCCCCAAGATATTCGAGGTGTATTACAGCGCCGTGGACCCCTACATGGGATCCACCAGGCTAACACGAGAAAACACCTCTCGACTAACTGTCTCGGTTAGCAAGGAAACAATTGTTAACAACAAGAACATAAAACAACACGTCCGGTACAACCGGCATAATAAACATCAACCGACAAATACAGTAACTCCAATGAAGACCAATCACAATCCGAAAGGAAAAGCCTAAGTACTCGCGAGTACAATCTATAAGTTTACAATTTGGAAAACATACACATCAAAAGAGACAGTAGGAAATAACAAGACTCAATTGCACATGTCAACAACCTTGGCCGACATCCTCGTACCATCCCAAAGGCTCGCCGGTCCTGGCTGAACATAACCTGAAATCCATAACAAGAATTTCCCCGACAACGGGTCCCCAAAGGGGTTAGCAATTACGCTAGTACAAGTATTCAAGGCAAACCAATCGCTTACACATTTCATAGTACATGCACCAATATCAATTTCAAAAGCCAAAACCAGGCATGTCTTTTCCGGAAACAAACAGTCAAACAATTTTCCTTGGGAACAGAGTAATATCATAGATCCCGCCCGAGGCCTCTAAGGACCCTCCTGAGCTGGCCACATTATAAAAACAAAACACGCACATGCATCGCCTTGGGAACAGAGTAATATCATAGATCCCGCCCGAGGCCTCTAAGGACCCTCCCGAACTGGCTAGCTAAACAAACTCATGAATCCGGGACGAAAACCTTTGGATTCCCTCCTTGATCCCGTCGGACCAACATGAGGTGAGCAAATCACACACAAAATACATTACCATTCCACGTTAAGCATAAAGGTTTCCAAAAATACTTGCCTTGAATTATTGACGATGCAACGAACGGAAAGGAAAGTCATCGACGAACGCTAGGAACCAATGAAACCGAACCTAACGATTCGAAGAATACAATCACAACCATTTCTAAATGAATACGGAATTGGAATACACCCGAAAACCCGCCTACGATTCATGTATATTCGTATATAAACAACAACGAGGGCGGACCACAACCAAACCATCTCGATTCCGTAAAAACCACGAAATATGCCATGAATCCGTAGGGAAACTAAGAATACCAACAAGATTAATCATATTCATCATGAATTAATCAACAAAACGGAACGAATCGGACAAAAACGCGAAAACCCCCAAATCTACCCAAAAGTAGGGTTCTAAAGATCTAACCTTGATTCGCTGGATCGAAGGATGTTATAGGATGATTGATCGGTGATATAAACTCAGAAACTTCATGGATTTGTTGTTTAACAACATGGCTTCATCCCCTCCAAAGCTCCAGCCGCGGACCGAAGAGAAAGGAAATGAATAATGAATGAAAAAGTCGCTGGTCTATCATATATATACTGGGCCGGAACTAGCGTGCGCTAGCCTTCCCGGACTAGAGTGCGCTATCGGCCAGTATCGGCCGAGCAATCTCGGCCATGGCCCGCATGACCCGGAACCACCGACCAATTCTGCCGACCATGACTGTCCGCCCGACTCCCGCTAGCGTGCGCTACGGCCGGAAGCCTGCGCGCGCTAGCCGACCTGTCCAGTAGCCTCTGGACTAACAAACTCACCCAGGTAACGTACGCTAGTCGGCCGACAGCGTGCGCTACCCCTGCCGGTTAGCGTGCGCTACGACCGACAGTAGCGTGCGCTACCTGCCGATCCTGACCGAGTCCAGAACCTCAGAACCCCACTGCCCAGACCCGATAGCGTGCGTTAGGCCAGACGATAGCGTGCGCTACACCTGCCGGTTAGGGCGCGCAGCCTTCCGGCCGTAGCGTGCGCTACGCCGGTTCCTGCCGCACCTGTCTGGACGGTGCCCGCAATCGTCCGGCCAGTCCTGCAACCGTCCGGCCAGTACCCGACCACCAGGGCTCGACGACCCGATTTCCGAAAACGTACGGAACGAACACGACGAAAAGTTTGCGGACAACATCAACGGCCCGAAATGAAAACATAATACCATAATTAATCATACGCGACCAAGAAACGGGTCGAGACAACAATTACAGATATGGATACCCGTAACATTCAAGAAATTACAAAATGGCCCAAAACGCCCGGAAATCACGATACGTGATCGAATAACCAAACCGAAGTTCACAACACGTCTAACAAAGTTAAACAGACTTGCGGGAAACTCGAAATAGCAGTTTCGGACGAGATTCGCAAGAATCGAACTCAAGTGCGGAAAAGTCGCTAAAAAGCACGGAATTCAACAAAACAACACCGAAACGAACTCGGATGACAAAAAGTGTAGAATTAATCATTCTCAGAATGACAAAACGGTCATGAGCGAGTCGTCAAAACGGACTCCGGAGGAAAAAAAGAAATTTACCGAAAATCGAAAATTGCGGATATTACATTCTACCCTCCTTAAAAGAAGTTTCGTCCCGAAACTTAAAACAAGTAGGGAGAAGCAATATTCTGCCAGGAAAACTCAACGAGATACACAAAAACCGAAAACTCGCGCCCGACGGCGAAACGCTGCAAGAAACGCAAAGAGACATACGGCGTGAAAATACGCTCCACGGCGACTAACACAACGCCACCAGTAGAGACATAATAAAATCAACGAGTGACAAGCGTCATCAAATAGACAATACAATCGAGTCGATTATCCGAACAATCACAAAACTCAACGAATGAAAATCAATACGATTGACCAACCCAACGGTTCATCAACCAAAACGCGAGTCAACGCTGAACAAATACGGAATTCCACCGCCCAAGGGTTGGAAGATCGAAAACGAGACTAATTTCCCGAACTTAAGGGAATTACGAAGGAGCCTGAACGCTCAACAATCACGAAACGAGAACAAAACCCGAACAAACAAACGATTGAGACAACAAAAATCGAACAATCATGTCCGAAACACGTAGGATAATAAAATTCAAACAACAACTCCCAGGATGACCTGGTGAGAATAAAGAAGACGTGCATTCCCATAAGATCCACAGGAAAGGGAATAGCGATTGAAAAGCCACAACGACAGACGAGTTATTCCGAAACAATACCACCCTCGTTCGATCAACAAAAGCAAGGGATAGGGAAAGTTCAGAAATGTTAACGAGCATAAACGAGTTGATAGAGCCAAAAATACAGAAGTTCAAAATCCAATCCACTTTGAATAAAAGAACTATTAGAACCAAAAGATGTTACTTCCGAACAAGGTTCACAATAGTCGAACCGAATTCGGAAAAGTCACAGCGATAACCAGATCGACTCAAAACGAGATTATAGCTCGTTCGAACAATGAAACCAAGGTACAGAACAAGTTCAGAAGGTATTAATGAACACGAGCGAATCGATAGACTGGAGAAAGAGAAAATATAGAAGTCAAAATAGTACGGGTATTACCTTTGACCTCGCCCCCGAAACTCACAACAACGGAACCAAGGTAACAATACAACAAGCAACCGACACAACGCGGAACAATCACTGATGCACACAATCATACCAACCCGATCTCTAACAGCTCGCATATATGCGATAACGCATAAACCGATACGAGGCGACAACATCCAATACCAACATCACACCCCTCACAGAGGCTACCACGACAACTGTGTGGCGAACGACTCAACGCTCACACCACCGATTCAACCACAACTCAGGGGTTAACACCCTAACGAGAGTACGAACATTACACATATATTCCCTTACCACAAATAGGAATGATAGGTTTTGAAAACGAAAACCACCTTTTGAAAATAATTTGCAAGCACCAGTTGATCTTGAGTATCATATATCAAAAAGTAGTACAAACATCATCATCGAGACTTTAAAAAAAAAATCACCTTGCGTTTGATAAAGAAATGAAGACACCTTTCGTTAAATTAAAATTTTCAGCTATATTCGACCTTCGGGTCTAAGCGAATGCATTTCTAAATCATTAGAAATATCTCAAAATATTTTGATCCTCAAAGTAAAATAATCTTGAAACATAGCGTGGCGCTAGTGTTGGGATTCGGTGCCTAAAACGAAGGCCCAGCGGAAGCGGTAAAACGAAAATTAATTCGATCCGAATCCCTACGAGGATCGATCGAGCTACGTATATACGAATATCAAAAACGAAACACAAGAGATACAAGAAACATACCCTCGTAGTCCGTTGATTAAATGGATAACCTTCTCTTGAGCTATTCCCCAAGCTTTGCTTGATCTCTACGAATCTATTCCGCTTCAAGCCCTTGAACGATCCAACGCCGAAAGCACCGCGTCTCTACTTGCCACGCGCCGGAAAAACGAACGGAATGACAACACCTTGCTATCCTCCGAGGATACGGCTAGAGCTAGGTGATGAAGCTTGTTATAGATATTAATATCACTCTAAGTGTATGAATATCTATCTCTCTCAATATTCCCTCACAAAATTTCTCTAAGAAGTTATGAAGAAGATGAATGAAGAAGATGAATAAAGAAGATGATGAAGAAGACTTCTATCTCTCTCTCCTCTTGCAACCTCACGTTGGAAACAAAAGTGAATGAATGAAAGATGACTTCATCCCTCTTATTCAACTTCTCCCACATGTTACAACTCATGCATGAGGGAATCTAACCCCACCTCCACTATTATCATTCATTAAAGAATGAATACATAAGTCCAAAAGGAAGGTGGCTAGAAATGGGGGGCGGCCCATGGAGAAACGGATGAGTTCGGTTCGTTTCGGACTCCCGAGAGTCCAAACAGATAAACTCCATTTCCGTCCCGATGTATTTGTATAGTTTAATTAATCCAATTAATTTCATCATATCAAATACATTACAACATAATTAATTTCTCCAAGAAATAATTATATCCATGAATTAAATTAATCACCCAGTGATATATTTAATTCATTAGGCCGTAAATCAATTTATCCAATAAATCGATTTAGACAACTAATGTCCCAAATTTAGATATCCAATATCTAATACACATAATGAGAGATTAAGCTCGATTCATTCCGTCGTAAATCCTAATGCGCGACTCGGTAGGTCCGTCTCAGTCAGCAATGGGAGGAACCAAAGAGTAGTAGCACCACCTAGCCAGCCTGGTGGCCTACACTGTACCCCGACTGAGAACGAATGATTGGGATCATTCAAGAACCATTCTGTCGTGAATACCAGTATATGTATAAACCCTTCATTCAAATGTCCCGATCAAGTTATAGGGTCACGGTCAGTCAAACCCTATCTGTACTTGACGCTATGCATGCGTTAATGCAAATCGAGTTCATCGAGCTGTCGTGTATCTAATACAACCAGCTCCAATGCTTTGGCCAAAGACTTATGATCTCATCTGCCAATAACCGCATAGGACATATAACCCGCTCACTAACGGGAGAAAGAATTCTATCTTGGTATTCGAGGACTCGCTACTTGCCCGTCAAGATGCACGTCGAGGTTGACCCCGCCTTCCGTTTACAGGTCGAACTACTCTAATGAAAATCTTGACGTCACAAGCACATCCCTACTAAATCCTCAAGTCGAAGGTTCACGAATACCTATCACAACCTTTCGATTCCGTCATTGATCGTCCCGAGTGAAATCCATGTGACGAATCGAGGGTGAGTCGGTTCGAGTATACTAATCCAATTAGCATACCTATAACGTGTGCTCCCACTAACCATTAGTGTTCGACAGGCACTCTCCATGTCAAAGAACACGTCATACAAGTCTTCACATAAACTTAACGCCCAGTCATGTTTCATCGACTTGCGAACGATTAAGTATTTGAGCCATAACCTTTCCAGTGCCGACCCCCTTATCCAATAAGGAGTGGAACGTTTTGCTCTCAAATACACGGACTAGTTTCTATATGTTTATTTACGAGTTAGGAATGCCAGTAACTACCAGTAAATAAAGAAACATTCATTTGCCTTATATAAATTGTTTACATAATTACAAGTACAATGCCCTCACTCAACAACCTCTGAGTGGCATTCGAGGGCATACTCCCAAAAATCTCCCACTTGCACTCAATGCCACACACTATGGTATCTAATACCCATGTTCTCCAGATGACGCTCTAAGCTAGTCTGAGAAAGTGGCTTGGTCAGTGGATCGGCGACGTTGTCGGCCGAGTCTACTATGTGCAGCACAATGTATCCCTTGCGAACAAATTCTCTTACGAGATGATACTTCCTCTCAATATGTTTGGTACTGTTGTGAAACCTCGGCTCCTTGGCCTGCGCTACAGCTCCGTCGTTGTCGCAAAGACAGTGAACAGCAAATTTCGGACATGGTATCATTTGAAGTTCTCCCAGAAACTTCTTAATCCAGAACCCTTCCTTGGAAGCCTCCGAGGCTGCTTGATACTCAGCCTGACAGGTGGAATCAGCAGTCGCGCTTTGCTTGGCACTACGCCAAGATACTGGTCCTCCATTAAGAGTAAATATGTAGCCACAAGTGGACATTGAGTCGTCCTTCAGTCCTTGGAAGTCCGAATCAGTGAATCCCACCACATCCAATTCTCCACCGCCATACATAAGAACCATATCTCTAGTTCTTCTCAAGTACTTGAGAACGTTCTTTACAGCAGTCCAATATTCCCTACCTGGGTTTGCCTGAAACCTACTCACCATGCTTACAGCATGCGCGATGTCAGGTCTTGTACACAACATAGCATACATAAGGCTACCCACGGCCGAAGCATATGGTATATTACTCATTTCCTTGCGTTGTTCCTCACTTTGAGGACACATCTTCAAGGTGAGTTTTATTCCATGTTGCATCGGTAGGAACCCTCTTTTAGAATCATCCATCTTAAATCGCTTTAAGATTTTATCTATATAGAGGGCTTGGGAAAGGCCTATTGTTCTCTTCGCTCTATCCCGGTAGAGCCGAATACCAAGAATATAGGTTGCTTCTCCCATGTCTTTCATGGAGAAATTACTCGAAAGCCAAGCTTTCACAGAACTAAGCATTCCCACATCATTTCCTATTAGTAGAATGTCATATACATATAGTACTAAGAATGCGATCTTGCTCCCACTAACCCTCTTGTATACACAAGGTTCCTCTTCATTTTGCACGAAATCAAACTCTTTGATTGCCTCGTCAAAACGAAGGTTCCAACTACGCGACGCTTGCTTCAGTCCATAAATGGAACGCTGAAGCTTGCACACTTTCTGAATATCGACTTCAGACACAAAGCATTTAGGCTGCTCCATATAGATTTCCTCCTCGAGGAATCCATTAAGGAAAGCCGTCTTTACGTCCATTTGCCATATCTCATAATCGTGGTAGGCAGCTATAGCAAGCATCATGCGAATAGACTTGATCATGGCTACGGGCTAGAAGGTATCGTGGTAATCGATCCCTTCCTTCTGGGTATAACCCTTTGCTACGGGCGTCAACCTTGCCATCACCATCAGTCTTTCTCTTGTAGATCCACTTGTTCCCAATAGGCACTATTCCCTTGGGGCGGTCTACTAAAGTCCAGACTTGATTGACATGCATCGAGTCTATCTCAGCTTCCATAGCTTCACGCCATTTCGCGGAGTCTACATCCACCTTCGCTTGGTCATAGGTCGTCGGGTCGGTCTCTTGGCTATCACTTGGAACCTCATGGAGACCCAGCTCCTCCAAGTGCACAAGCCCATACCTCTCAGGTAAATGAGACACCCTACTAGACCTACGAGGTGGTTGTACTTGTGTTTCAGAAGGTTCGGTTCCAGTTTCTTGCACAGGTGTCTCCTGAGGAGTTTCATTATATTCTTCTAAAGAAATACTTCTACCTGCTCCGCCTTCCTGAATGAACTCATCTTCCAGGAAGTGTGCTTGTAAAGCAACAACTATCCTTCGATCTTCGGGTATGTAGAATAGATATCCCATCGTCCCAGATGGGAATCCAATGAAACGTCCCTTCGCAGACCTAGCTTCCAACTTTTCCACCATAGTCTTCTTGACATAAGCGGGACATCCCCAAATCTTAATATGATTAAGACTTGGTTTCCTTCCTTCCCACATCTCATGTGGAGTTTTAGGAACGGATTTGGAAGGACATATGTTCAAGATATACGTGGCAGTCAGGAGTGCATACCCCCACAGGTAAATCGGCAAGTCAGTATAGCCCAGCATGCAACGGACCATGTTCAACAGGGTCCGGTTCCTTCTTTCTGACACACCATTTAACTGAGGAGTACCTGGAGGTGTTAGTTGTGAAACTATTCCATGTTCCTTAAGGAACTCGTCAAACTCCGTACTCATATACTCACCACCTCGGTCCGACCGAAGTTCTTTGATATGATTACCAGTTTGTTTCTCGACTAGGGCCTTGAATTCCTGGAATTTCTCAAAGGCCTCGGATTTATGTTTCATTAAGTATACATAACCATACCTAGTATGATCATCTGTAAATGTAATGAAATATTGATATCCATCACGTGCTGCTTCCAAATCACCACAAACTTCAGTATGGATTAATCCCAGTTTATCAGCGGCTCTTTCAAAAGTCCCTGTGAAGGGGGACTTAGTCATTTTGCCTTTAAGGCAAGATTCACAAGTAGGAAAGGGATCCGATCCCAATGGACCCATAAGTCCATCTTTTTCCATCTTGTAAACCTTGTTCTGACCAACATGACCAAGTCTAAGATGCCATTTCAAAACTTGATTGGTTTCATCCCTACCGCGTTTTCTAGTTATAGTATTCACAACTACTTTGTTGCTGAGATTTAGATGATATAATCCATTCAACAATGTAGCAGTACCCACTAGTTTATTTCTAAAATAAATTTTGCAGGAACCATCACCAATGAAAAATGAAAAGCCTTTTCGGTCCATGACCGGAATGGATACAATGTTTTTGTGCCCCTTGGGCAAAACAAGTACATCTTCTAAAGTCAAAACAAAGCCGGATTCTAAACCCAAAAGAAGTGATCCTATGTCGGTCGCCTCGACACTATGCCCGCTTCCGACTATGATGATAACTTCTCCAGCTCCAAGCTTCCTACTTTGTTCCAGATCCTGATTCACGGTACAAATATGAGAACTAGCACTAGAATCCAGTATCCAGGAAGTAGAAAATACAGTAGCAGAACAATTTGTTTCCAAAACTAAAAGTTCTGTACCTGAAGTGCCATGAAGAATCGGACAGTCTCTAGCCCAGTGGCCCAGCTCACCGCACTTGAGACAAGCATCCTACTTCTTCTTGTTCTTTGGAACCACCGGGGCCTTGCCCTTTCCCTTAAGGTCCTTAGCTTGTGGTCCAGTCCGCTTCTTGTTCTTTTTCTTCTTATTTTTAGACTTCCGAAGTCCAGAAGAAATCACAAGTGCAGACTCCTTCATCCGCGGGGTCTTCATCTGAGACTGAGCGGTCACCAGTTTGTTCATTAGCCCAGCTAAGTTATATGCAATCTCATTGCAGTTGAAGTTCATAAAAAACTGTGAGAAGGAATCAGGGAGAGACTGTAGGATAAGGTCGGTTTGGAGAGAAGTATCCATTTTAAAATCAAGATCCTCCAATCTCTCGATCATGGATATCATTTTGAGGACGTGTTCGCCAACTTTCTCACCTTCCTTCATCCGTGCACCGAACAGTTGCTTGGATATCTCATATCTAGCAGTTCTGCTGTGCTCACCATAAAGCTTGGTTAAGTGAGACAGAATCTGCCTAGCAGAAGTCATTTTCTCATGAGCTCTCTGAAGCTCATTAGACATGGAAGCCATCATATAAGCACGGACTTTCACGTCATCCTTAACCCACTTTTCGTGGTTTTCAATCTCTTCCTGATTGGCTCGAGTCCGCATAGGAGGTGCCGGAATGTCCGTCTCCAAGACGTATCCCAGTGCCTCTATACTGAGGACAATTATCAGATTGCGGAGCCAATCCACAAAGTTAGGTCCCATTAAGGTGTTCTTTTCGAGTAGAATTGCGAGTGGATTCATTGTCATATTGAGATTTGTCTGCATTAAGTATAACAGATTAATTAGTGACTCATTCAATTATGTTCTGAGTATAGAATTTAAGGTCTTTTCTATTCTTGTTACCCAGCTCCCACTATTTTTATCGGAATAACACACTCCCATGTGATATCCGGAAGTATCGTCGCTCTACTTCATAGTGGTGATCGAGTTCTTTATAAATCTTAATAGAGGGCAACCGAACAGGTTTCTAGTCTATTAATTTTCATAAAGTCGTGTCCAACACCAACCCATCTAATGGATGATTCGATCTTCTTTTTCCCCTTGTTCACTCCCCTCAACCTATACGATTTCTATGGTTCGTGAACAAGTTAAGTTTATACCATCGATGCAAATCAGTTTCACAATTGAATCTTATCCGGCAACCTATCAGGTTTCTAGGGGTAAAATTTGCTCCAGCCGAAGGCATCCAATGCGCTTCTGGTAATTTATCCATCCTCCCCGAACGACTACCCCGATAACTCGGAAGCATAGCACATCCGGTTTGGATTTCAATTTCTCGAAAACTCGATGGAGGGAAGGAAAACCTTGAAACCTTATAAACATAATTATTTATTGTGGGAGAATTTTCGCGTTTAACGTTACACTTTGCACATTAATCATATTAGCGCGTTTGTGGTATTCATATAATATGAAAAAACCATTCACAACCTAGTTGCTACCAACATGTGGTTCATGGACCGTTCCTAGAAAACAAAAACTCCGTAATCTAATTACAAGTCTTCGTCTTGAATCTTCGTCTTCTCGAAATGGATCTTCCTCTGGTCTTCGTCATTACATATAAATTTTACATCGATAATTGCATCCTAGAGACAAAAATTTCTAGTAAAATAAATAGGCTCAAAACGGCCTTTACAACCCAATCGAATAAAACGAACGATTCAAAACTAAGTCCACGAACCACATCCCCATTCAAAAACATTCATCCAATAAATACTATATAAATGGAAAGCGTAGAGATACATTGATCCAATCAACAATACGAACCGATCCAATCGATTCACACAATCGGTAATATGATAACGTTCAAAATAATTCGTTCGACTATAAATATTCCAATTAATCAAATTTCCCTTATAAAATGAAATACCATAAATCATTTTAATCATATTAAATCCAATTTAATGTGCGGGAGATTAATTTTTAAGAATACATGGAAAAATCGAGCCGGGGTGAAAACGGCAAGATGACCGAGTCACCTCGGAGCCTACCTAGCCACGCCGCTTGGCCGAGTCACGCTCGGAAGATGCCGCCAGACACGACCGAGTCACCCAGACACGGTCGGTCTCGCTGGCGATGACTTGGCCACATCCGGACACGACCGTGTCACCCAGGACACGGTCGAGTCACTCTCGGCCAGATTACCCTTTTTGTCCAAAAAGTCGTCCGACGACGATTCGGGGCTAGGTTTTCGACCGGATATCCAATATCAATATTTTCCGACTTTCATATCTTCAATATAAATCATATTTCCCAGAAATTTAAGATTTATATTTAGACATAAACTTACGAAAAATACAATTATTACGAATGAAAAACATATACCACGATTATGACTAAAATGATTCCAAATCATTCACCATCTAATCGAGCATTCCAAATGCCAATATCGTATATACGATCGCAAGACCTACGCTCCGATACCACTATTGGGATTCGGTGCCTAAAACGAAGGCCCAGCGGAAGCGGTAAAACAAAAATTAATTCGATCCGAATCCCTACGAGGATCGATCGAGCTACGTATATACGAATATCAAAAACGAAACACAAGAGATACAAGAAACATACCCTCGTAGTCCGTTGATTAAATGGATAACCTTCTCTTGAGCTATTCCCCAAGCTTTGCTTGATCTCTACGAATCTATTCCGCTTCAATCCCTTGAACGATCCAACGCCGAAACCACCGCGTCTCTACTTGCCACGCGCCGGAAAAACGAACGGAATGACAACACCTTGCTATCCTCCGAGGATACGGCTAGAGCTAGGTGATGAAGATTGTTATATATATTAATATCACTCTAAGTGTATGAATATCTATCTCTCTCAATATTTCCTCACAAAATTTCTCTAAGAAGTTATGAAGAAGATGAATGAAGAAGATGAATAAAGAAGATGATGAATAAGACTTCTATCTCTCTCTCCTCTTGCAACCTCACGTTGGAAACAAAAGTGAATGAATGAAAGATGTCTTCATCCCTCTTATTCAACTTCTCCCACATGTTACAACTCATGCTTGAGGGAATCTAACCCCACCTCCACTATTATCATTCATTAAAGAATGAATACATAAGTCCAAAAGGAAGGTGGCTAGAAATGGGGGGGCGGCCCATGGAGAAACGGATGAGTTCGGTTCGTTTCGGACTCCCGAGAGTCCAAACAGATAAACTCCATTTCCGTCCCGATGTATTTGTATAGTTTAATTAATCCAATTAATTTCATCATATCAAATACATTACAACATAATTAATTTCTCCAAGAAATAATTATATCCATGAATTAAATTAATCACCCAGTGATATATTTAATTCATTAGGCCGTAAATCAATTTATCCAATAAATCGATTTAGACAACTAATGTCCCAAATTTAGATATCCTATATCTAATACACATAATGAGAGATTAAGCTCGATTCATTCCGTCGTCAATCCTAATGCGCGACTCAGTAGGTCCGTCTCAGTCAGCAATGGGAGGAACCAAAGAGTAGTAGCATCACCTAGCCAGCCTGGTGGCCTACACTGTACCCCGACTGAGAACGAATGATTGGGATCATTCAAGAACCATTCTGTCGTGAATACCAGTATATGTATAAACCCTTCATTCAAATGTCCCGATCAAGTTATAGGGTCACGCGACCAAACCCTATCTCGTACTTGACGCTATGCATGCGTTAATGCAAATCGAGTTCATCGAGTAAGCCGTGTATCTAATACAACCACTCAATGCTTTGGCCAAAGACTTATGATCTCATCTGCCAATAACCGCATAGGACATATAACCCGCTCACTAACGGGAGAAAGAATTCTATCTTGGTATTCAGTAGGACCTGCTACTTGCCCGTCAAGATGCACGTCGAGGTTGACCCTCGCCTTCCGGTTTACAGGGTCGAACTACTCTAATGAAAATCTTGACGTCACAAGCACATCCCTACTAAATCCTCAAGTCGAAGGTTCACGAATACCTATCACAACCTTTCGATTCCGTCATTGACTGTCCCGGAGTGAAATCCATGTGACGAATCGAGGGTGAGTCGGTTCGAGTATACTAATCCAATTAGCATACCTATAACGTGTGCTCCCACTAACCATTAGTGTTCGACAGGCACTCTACATGTCAAAGAACACGTCATACAAGTCTTCACATAAACTTAACGCCCAGTCATGTTTCATCGACTTGCGAACGATTAAGTATTTGAGCCATAACCTTTCCAGTGCCGACCCCCTTATCCAATAAGGAGTGGAACGTTTTGCTCTCAAATACACGGACTAGTTTCTATATGTTTATTTACGAGTTAGGAATGCCAGTAACTACCAGTAAATAAAGAAACATTCATTTGCCTTATATAAATTGTTTACATAATTACAAGTACAATGCCCTCACTCAACAACCTCTGAGTGGCATTCGAGGGCATACTCCCAACAGCTAGTAGGCATCTTGAGAACACTGTGAGAAAATAATTCATTTTAAAAGTACGTCTCGAGGTTTATTTTCTAAGATACCCAAGGTTTTTCAGAAGTACAATAGGCCAAAATGCCCAAAATTCGCACGTATCAACATTCACTTAAACACATCATATCACACGCATCAAATCGCTCAAAATCACGACTGTGATATACAATCCTTAGGATATGTTTAACAACATCGTTAAAACAACAATCGGTTTATCAAAACTGGAGGGAAAACGATATCAAGAACAAAACTCCAAAAAGTCAACTCTAGGGAATCAAGAAAATACCTAGATTCAGTGAAGAACAATGGACTAGATGATGTTAAAAATCATCTAGGATACTCCAAAACACCTTTGGATGGAAGAAAAATCAGCCCAGATGCGAAACCGAGTCGCTACGTCTCAAACTCATGGAGGAAGAAGAAGAAATGAAGAAAAATGCAACTTCTAGAATGGTGTCCAGTATTTATACTGGACACAATTAGCGTGCGCTAATCATTAAGGTTAGCGTGCGCTATCACGACACCAAACAAAACTCCTGACCAAAAATACACTGTTAGCGTGCGCTAACCCCAAGTGTTAGCGTGCGCTTGTAACACCCCAAACTAGGCGGATATTACAGTGCCGTGAATCCCCGACCGGGACCCACCAGGCAAATAAAAATGATGAATTAAATAATATAATTGTAGTACCGAACCACATTATATTACCAAGTACTCCGATGAGAAGTTTAAGTACAACACACCAGGACTAAACTGAATACTAGTATATTTTATATGGAGATAAAATACACCACCCTGAACAATTAAACATCTCAAACGGAATATGCAGCGGAAAATACAAATGACGTAATAACTGAAATGACTGAAATGACTGAAACAAACGAAATGACTGGGGGCCCCTACTAGTATCATCGACTCTCGCCACAAGATGATCTTCCGTGCCTTTGCCTTACCGTGACACGAAACAAAATCCCAACGGGCCGGGCCATACGTAACAACAATCCTCAAGGGTTGAAAATACACAATCATGAATTAACTGAAGTTATGAAATATTCTTAGTTATGAATTACGCTGAAGAGGAGTATCATAGTACGCCCGTAATGTGCTGTGCAAGTGTACAAGACGAATGTCCGGACACACCCGTCCTTGTACCTAATTAGTCTCACGGAGGTAAGCGTTACCGTGTGCACGGTCCAATGTATCGGTGAACCCAATACATGACCATCGTGTGCCCGACTAAAAATTCCACACAGCCACACCCGGCCACGCAATATGAACCCAGAAGGTCATGTAAACGAGAATGACCACAATGAATATCAATGAATAATAATTCGACAAGGCCAAGATGACTCACCGAGATGAAAATAATAGTGACGTGATTGATAACCCAATGAAATGATTTGGAACCGTCGTTCCTCGTGAATGAAATGATTATCCGACAATTACAAGTCTCAATATGATTAATACCATGATGAATGAGTTATGATTATGAGCAATCAACAACAAAAGGAATGATTATCCTTTTAACCGAGTAAGAGTTAACTTACACAATACCGATGACAAAGTCCTTCCACGAACAACGTCCTAATCGATATACCGGTCGCTCGAACAACCTTGAATAACAATAATTACCAACAAACGATCAATACACGTGTCAAGCAACAAAACACGACCAACCCAAAATTCGATACAACGATAATCAAACTCATAGGGGCATTCAAACGAATACGTAACCAACCACACAACTTCGGAAATATCCAATCCCGAATTAATCGAAACCAACACCAAAATGAGTATTTCGAACTAACAAAACACTTCAATGATATCAATAATCCAATAGGAATCCACAATTCAAGATTACAACCCCATCAATCGGAAAATCCCCAATTAACCGAAGTCAACCCCAAGGGTTCTTGAAATAATTCCGAAAATAGCCATTAAATCCGTAGGAATATATTTATCCAAGGTAGATAATCCATATCTAACATATTCCAATGATAATCCAAGCTTACACGAAGAAATCGGAAGGAAAAACCCAAAAATCCAAAATTCTAGATCCAAGAGATTAATACCTTTGATTTGATGTTAAGGAGATGATGAAGTGATGATAATCCAACTCAAAGCCTTGAATATGATGATAGGTGATAGCAGCTCGAAGAGAACACTCCAAGTCGCCCGAAATCGCCCGAAGTCGCTCCAAAAACGAAGGGAAATGAGAAATGACGAAACTCAGGCTAACTGTCCAATATATAGTCACTCAAGGTTAGCGTGCGCTAGCCCTTGTGCGTAGCGTGCGCTAACGGGTAATTTTGGGTAGTCCAGTACCCACTGTCCGAAAACGGTAGCGCGCGCTACGTACCTTTTGTAGCGTGCGCTACAACCATACCATTAGCGTGCGTTAATACCCATGGTTAGCATGCGCTAACGAATAATTAGATTCCCAGTACTGGAATCCAGAAACTGTCTGTCCTCTGATCTGACCTCGGTAGCGTGCGCTACAACCAATATTTAGCGTGCGCTACTACACCGTTTGCGTACGCTAAATATTAGTCATAGCGTGCGCTATGAATTAATCCAGTGCAGTCCAGTAGCCACTGGACTCAACCTGATCCGTCCTTAGCGCACGCTACAGCAATTATTAGCGTGCGCTAATACAACCCACTAGCGCGCGCTACTTACCATTCGTAGCGTGCGCTACTTATAACTCACCTGCAGTCCAATACCTTCTGGACTGCAGCCAGGGTAACCTTAGCGTGCGCTAATGCTGAGTGGTAGCGTGCGCTACCTATACTCAATTAGCGTGCGCTAAAAAGAGTACGTAGCGTGCGCTACTCCTCACGCACAGTCCATAATGAAAATGACGATGATGATAAACACGGCACGACACTCCAATTAGATTAGTGATGAATGACGATTGATACACGATACAATTACTCTGAATGATGAATACCATGATTGAATATGAGTGACAAATGATCATTAATGAGTGAAATTACTGAATGACAATTACTGAATGATAAATACTGAATGATAATAACTGAATTACAACCGGGTATTACAGCGCTAACGAGAACTTCAGACCCAGTCCAGTAGCTCCTGGACTGCCCTGAACTACCAGGTAGCGTGCGCTATCCTCCCCGTAGCGTGCTACCAACGACCCAGAGAGACAACAACAGAACATATCAGAAAAATTACATGCCGTAAACCTTTCTCACACGGGTTTACCATGCTAATGCACAATTCCCCATGTCATTTCGAAAATGCTAAAAAAGACCAATGATGGTAATATTTTCCAAAGCTCACAAAATCATTTGTCAAACCATCATGAAATGTTCAAGGCCAAAATGCCAAAACTTGATTCAGGAAATCGGTTTTATGAAATACAACTCAGTTTGCAAAATGCCGAAAGCCGTTTTGAAAGAACTCACGCAGCGGATAAAATGCGGTACGAAAATACATCAGCAGTGACGACACTCCTCGTATAAACCAAATACGAGAGTCTAATAAACACATATCGTGAAATCAAAATCCACAGAAGGATTCCATCATTTAACGACAAGTCATACAAATAACTCGTGTCACACGAGGCACAACACAAGGAAGGGAGTTTTACATCCATAGGTCGCACGTAAGTGACGACCACCCCTCGATACTAATCACGACAAATGATCTCAAACGACGCGTCGCGATGCGACTAAGTCAGACAAAATCCGATGAGACAAAACTCAACAAACACAACTTGACTCGACAACCTAGGTTTCCCCAAGCTAATCTGATTTTTAAAATCGTATACTCTAGTTATTCGAAAATAAAACCGATAAGTTAAAAATCATTTTCAAGACCCTTTCAAATATGACAAGGGTTTAACAGCGGTAGAATTTTATAAAATATCCTAAACACTATTAAACACGACTTTTAATTACCGACACAAGGTTTTATTTGAAAATACAAGGCTGGCTCGCCCAAATTCATGACACTTTTCAAAAACCCACAATACGATCAAGTCTAAGAAAATTTCAAGCATGCACGCCGCATGTATTATTATTAATAGAAACACATTGGTTGTAAATAACAATAATTAGCCAAGTACTAACGATTCCCGAACACACGCATATACGGCATTCAAAAATCACCAGTTCAATAAGCGCAACTCGGAAATACTAATTCCAAGCATATGTCAAACTATCTCTTCAAGTTTAATGGTATAACTAATGAACACCGATTCGAACATACGTCGAAACCATCTATGTGAGTTTCTCAACAAACTCTGCCATCGATATCTTTCCCGGAACATATCAATGTTCAAAACATTCACATCACACTGCACCCCTCGGTGTCCAAACCATCAGTACATTTGGCTCAACATACATTTCGTATATCGCAATTACCAAACGCCGATTCCATCATACAACAAAAGACTAGAGAGTCAAGCCCTCTCACAATATACCACGGAGCAAATCTCGGATCTTTTGATCACCAACGATCCCACCAACGCTAGGAAGTTTAGCGATGGAAGGCTCGCAAAACGACAAACGGTCAAGCCCAGAACGGCGCACATACTCCAGAGATATAAAGGACTGCGCAATACTAGAATCAAAAGTACACGAACCGGATGGATCGAAAAACAACTCGACGATAAGTACGAGAGAGGCAATCACAGTTCAAGAAGTGAAATTTCAATACGAGAAAACAAGAGAACCGAGTAAGGAAAACTTACGAGCACTGGATGTACTGAGATGCCGGCAGCGGTGTGACAATGTGCAAAACAAAACACAACTAGACCCAAATAACCAACAAGCCTAGGTATCCATAAACCTAGAGCTCTGATACCATTTTCTGTAACACCCCCAAGATATTCGAGGTGTATTACAGCGCCGTGGACCCCTACATGGGATCCACCAGGCTAACACAAGAGAACACCTCTCGACTAACCGTCTCGGTTAGCAAGGAAACAATTGTTAACAGCAAGAACATAAAACAACACGTCCGGTACAACCGGCATAATAAACATCAACCGACAAATACAGTAACTCCAATGAAGACCAATCACAATCCGAAAGGAACAACCTAAGTTCTCGCGAGTACAATCTATAAGTTTACAATTTGGAAAACATCCACATCAAAAGAGACAGTAGGAAATAACAAGACTCAATTGCACATGTCAACAACCTTGGCCGACATCCTCGTACCATCCCAGCGCCCGCTCGTCTGGCTGAACATAACCTGAAATCCATAACAAGAATTTCCCCGACAACGGGTCCCCAAAGGGGTTAGCAATTACGCTAGTACAAGTATTCAAGGCAAACCAATCGCTTACACATTTCATAGTACATGCACCAATATCAATTTCAAAAGCCA
This sequence comes from Orobanche coerulescens, assembly GCA_033398695.1. Classification (NCBI taxonomy): domain Eukaryota; kingdom Viridiplantae; phylum Streptophyta; class Magnoliopsida; order Lamiales; family Orobanchaceae; genus Orobanche; species Orobanche coerulescens. Next base: position 68,741,651 of record CM065801.1, read on the forward strand.
AACCAGACATGTCTTTTTCGGAAACAAACAGTCAAACAATTTGCCTTGGGAACAGAGTAATATCATAGATCCCGCCCGAGGCCTCTAAGGACCCTCCCGAGCTGGCCACATTATAAAAACAAAACACGCACATGCATCGCCTTGGGAACAGAGTAATATCATAGATCCCGCCCGAGGCCTCTAAGGACCCTCCCGAACTGGCTAGCTAAACAAACTCATGAATCCGGGACGAAAACCTTTGGATTCCCTCCTTGATCCCGTCGGACCAACACGAAGTGAGTAAATCACACACAAAATACATTACCATTCCACGTTAAGCATAAAGGTTTCCAAAAATACTTGCCTTGAATTATTGACGACGCAATGAACGAAAAGGAAAGTCACCGACGAACGCTAGGAACCAATGAAACCGAACCTAACGATTCGAAGAATACAATCACAACCATTTCTAAATGAATACGGAATTGGAATACACCCGAAAACCCGCCTACGATTCATGTGTATTCGTATATAAACAACAACGAGGGCGGACCACAACCAAACCCTCTCGATTCCGTAAAAACCACGAAATATACCATGAATCCATAGGGAAACTAAGAATACCAACAAGATTAATCATATTCATCATGAATTAATCAACAAAACGGAACGAATCGGACAAAAACGCGAAAACCCCCAAATCTACCCAAAAGTAGGGTTCTAAAGATCTAACCTTGATTCGCTGGATCGAAGGATGTTATAGGATGATTGATCGGTGATATAAACTCAAAAAATTCATGGATTTGTTGTTTAACAACATGGTTTCATCCCCTCCAAAGCTCCAGCCGCGGACCGAAGAGAAAGGAAATGAAAAATGAATGAAAAAGTGGCTGGTCTGTCATATATATACTGGGCCGGAACTAGCGTGCGCTAGCCTTCCGGACTAGCGTGCGCTTATCGGCCGCATCGCCGAGCACTCTCGCCATGGCCCGCATGACCCGGCACCACCGACCACCCCCGCGACCATGACTGCCCGCCGACTCCCGCTAGCGTGCGCTACGGCCGAAGCTCGCGCGCTAGCCGACTGGCCCGTAGCCTCCGGACTAACAAACTCACCCGGCTAACGACGCTAGTCGGCCGACGCAGTGCGCTACCCTGCCGGTTAGCGTGCGCTACGACCGACAAAGAGCGTGCGCTACTCCGCCGATCCCGACCGAGTCCAACCTCGTAACCCCACCGCCTGCACTCCGATGGCAAGCGTTAGCTCGGAGCAGCGTGCGCTACACCTGCCGGTTAGCGCGCGCAGCCTTCCGGCCGTAGCGTGCGCTACGCCGGTTCCTGCCGCACCTGTCCGGCCGGTGCCCGCAATCGTCCGGCCAGTCCCGCAACCGTCCGGCCAGTACCCGACCACTAGGGCTCGACGACCCGATTTCCGAAAACGTACGGAACAAACACGACGAAAAGTTCGCGGACAACATCAACGGCCCGAAATGAAAACATAATACCATAATTAATCATACGCGACCAAGAAACGGGTCGAGACAACAATTACAGATACGGATACCCGTAACTTTCAAGAAATTACAAAATGGCCCAAAACGCCCGGAAATCACGATACGTGATCGAATAACCAAACCAAAGTTCACAACACGTCTAACAAAGTTAAACAGACTTGCGGGAAACTCGAAACAGCAGTTTTGGACGAGATTCGCAAGAATCGAACTCAAGTGCAGAAAAGTCGCTAAAAAGCACAGAATTCAACAAAACAACACCGAAACGAACTCGGATGACAAAAAGTGTAGAATTAAACATTCTCAGAATGACAAAACGGTCATGACCGAGTCGTCAAAACAGACTCCGGCGGAAAAAAAGAAATTTACCGAAAATCGAAAATTGCGGATATTACAAATACGCCAATGCCTTTAATCGGCCAATACAGTTTTAATGACAACCCCAACAGGAATAACAATGATCTCAATGATGTCTTAGATTGACATCAATATCAACAAAAATCGATACATCGACACCGCAAACCGGCTATCGACAATGACATTAATGACGAGTATCACAATGCCTTGAATCGGCCATTAACGAATAATAATAACATTTGGCATAATTGCCGAAAGGTATCGTATCGAACGATCTCTTGATATCAATGAATTCATGAAGAGACTAAGTCTCGGAATGATACAACACATTCATACACATATATGATGACATTAATCTCATTGACTAGTACAAGTATAAAACTTGCCTCAAACCGAAGGCGAGAAGGTATTTCCACAATCAACGTCCTTAATGAAATTATCGGCTGCTCGAACAACCTTAGACAACACAAATACCAACAATTCTCTTAATACACAAATCAAGCATGATCACAACCAACTCAAATGTCGATACAACAATACCCGAAACTCATTGGGGCATTTAAACAAACGCGTCGTAAACAATCTCCAATCGTTTACAACCAAAACTCAATTACCTCCGAAACCAACTTCCAATGAATGATTCAAACCCACAAAACCTCATGAATATTATCAATAGTCCAATAGGAATACTTAAATCGATATTTTAACAACATTTGGTCGAAAACCCCCAAAATTCCAAAGTCAACCCGTAAGGGTTCTTGAACAATTCCTCAATTATTCACAAATTCCAAAAATTACACCAATGAATCCATAGAAATACATGTATCCAAGATAAATAATCCATATCTAACATATTCCAACATAATATCGATTTAACACGAAGAGATCGAAAGCAAAACACCCAAGATCCGAAATTCTAGATCCAAGAATCATTACCTTGATTTGGAGTGAAGAAACTGATTTAGATGATAATTAATCCAACTTAGGAGCTTGAAGATGATGCTAGATGATTGCAGCTCGAAAATACCTTTCCGAATCGCCTAAGCTCGTCCGAAATGGTTGAGAAATGAAGAAATGACGAAGGTTGGACTGAACTGACTTATTTATACTGTCCCAGCTTAGCGCACGCTATGACTTGATATTTAGCGTGCGCTAGGTTTCAAGCGATCCAGCTGAGCTCAAATGCCTCGCTAGCGTGCGCTACGACTTGGTAGCGTGCGCTAACACCTTACCGATAGCGTGCGTTATCCCAAATTGTTAGCGTGCGCTAACTGATGTCTGATACTCAAAAACTGAAGTCCCAGAACCTACTATCCTCTGCCTTGCACGCGTTAGCGTGCGCTACTAATGTGATTTAGCGTGCGTTACTAGCACGGTTAGCGTACGCTACTTACCACTCATAGCGTGCGCTACGAATTTCCAAAATCAGCCCAGTAGCTTCTGGACTGTCTGCCTCTCTTGCGCTAGCGTGCGTTAATACTGAATCATAGCGTGCGTTACTTGCACCTCATTAGCGCGCGCTAACTAGAATATGTAGCGTGCGCTACCTCTTAAACTGAAAACCAAAATGTGATGATGATGACAATAATCTCGAATCGATCTCAAACAGTGATGAGTGACGAAAAGCAACTGATACGTGATTCCAAAGTACACCGAACGATGGTTACAACTAAATGAACATGAGTGATGAATGGGTATTACTGAGTGAAAAAAATCATGAGTGACAGTTACTGAGTAATGATAAATGAATTCACAGCCGGGTATTACATACCCCCCCCTTAAAAAGAGTTTCGTCCTCGAAACTAAGGGTAAACAACTCGGGATATGAACTATCCATCATGGTCTGAAAACAAAAATGCCCAAATAGTCCTCGGACCAAATCAATCGCACACTCAAGACCCAAGACTTGACGTCCCGAATCACAGTGAACGATTTCCCAAATTATCATGAAATCTTGAGTGCAACGCCAAGGGACGAATTCTCAACAAATGACCCAAATCTCAAGATTCTCGAATATGATCAAAATAAAATAGATCAACAATAAATGATCCACAGTCACGATACATTATTACGGATAGATTTACACAGTCATCCAAAAACAAGGTTACATCTCAAATGTACCCAACATCGATATCCTTCCTTATCATCGATCTCCTCTATATCAACGATTTAAGGTATATCCGAAGATCAACTCGCCGCTAAATATGATCTCAGAAGGTCACGAGAATGAAAGTGACTAAAATGAATGATGAATGATAAATGACTATAAATCCGACCAGGATTAAGAATGACTCACCAAGGTGAATTAATAACGTCATGAGTGATAGTTCAAGTGAAATTATTGGAACCGTTGTTCCTCGTGAATTGAATGATTAGTTTCATGATGACAAGTCTCCACATGATTGATGTATGATGAATGAATTATATGAATGAATGAACGACAACGCAATGAATGATTACACTATTAACGAACAAGAATTAATTTGTTCAAACCGGTTATGGATGTCCTTACCTTGGGTTCTCGAAGCCTGATAGGACCCCTTGAATGAAGCACGAGCTGGAGTAACAAAGTCTCTCGAGACCCTTGAGCTCTCTCGAGATCTACCGGCACTTGAACTCCTGCAGTATTTCTGAAGGTGTCCATGTCTCCCACACAGAAAACAAACAATAGCTGGCACCGTACACCGGGTACTAACGTGACCTGCTGAATCACAGTTAAAGCAAACTACAGTCGAACTCGTCGCCTGAGAGGAAGATGCTATCTCAGCACGAAGACGATTAGAAAACGACCCCTTGGACGTCGGAGCCCGATGTCCCTCTGAACGAGCCGGCATTCTAGTCCTCTCACCCGAAGAAACTGAAGGATGCTTCTGAGTAAGCTCCTTGATCAAAAGCTCTGCTCCAAGAGCCTTCCCGATGAACTCACTAAGTGAATTACAATTGTGATTGAACAACTGCATCCTCAACTGCGGATTTAGCCTCTTGCTAAAATACTTAATTTTATCCGCCTCAGTACGGATAATTGATGAAGCAAACTGAAGTAGTCCCTGAAACTTCTCGGCAATGACAATAACACCCTTGTCCTCGACGGATTCGGGGTTCAAGACTTCTGACAACTTGGCTTCATGAAGTGGAGCCGGGTAATACCTCTCTAACATGAGAGTCTTGAACTCACTCCAAATACAATCACGATCGATGGGTTTCACAGAAAGCCACCACGAATAAGCGCCCTTACTCAAGTAATAAGCCACTACTGCCACTTTACTCTCTTCCGGACACTGAACCATGTCGAAGAGTTTATCAAAATGCTTGAGCCAATGAACAATATCAGTTGGTTCCGACGAACCCTCAAAAGTAGGCGGCATCTGACGAGAGATATCGCCAACAACCTGATTCACTCCTCCAGTCTGTCCATGAAATGGCACCTGGAATCCCTGTTGCGGTGGACCACGAACCATCGAGGTCTGCATGGTCTCCACTATCCGCGACATCTGAGTCATCTGGGCCATCATGCCCTGCATAAATATGAATGGGTCAACCCGAACACCTTCCGAGTGAGATGCCTCTCGGGTACGACTCCCTGACAGTAAATGATTATCTGCTGATGAATGAGTAGCCTCGCTATTTGATGAATTAATGATATCCCTCGCGTTCGTGTGGGCATGCACACGAGACCCCGGGTTCCGGCCCGCACCGCGGCCTCTTCCCCTGCGTCCTCTGACAGCTCTATCCATACTAAAGTAGGAAAGTCACATGATGATTATAGATTCCGCATGAATATCGCATTATGATTACGTTACAGAGTGACAATAATGAGCATACATACTCTAACACAATGAATGCATTAATGATTTAATGAAATGATCGTCGACATTACGTCGGAGTATGATAAGATCGTATGAAACATCAAATGAGGTAACATGATTACCTGATGAAATTCCTGAAAGGATTACCTTGAACAAGTTAACAAGGTTAAAAATTCGATCCTCAAGATCAACAACCGAACCGTGAGATGGGCTGAATGATTAATGAATTAACTGAACAATGAGATTGACTGAGTGATGAATGAATTAACTGAGTGATGAATGAATTATCTGAGTGATGATATTGACTGAGTGATGAATGAATTATCTGAGTGATGATATTGACTGAGTGATGAATGAATTAGCTGAGTGATGAATAAATTATCTCAGTAATGATATTGACTGAGTGATGAATGATATTGACTGAGTGGTGAATGAATTAACTGAGCGGTGAGATCGAAATGATGATTGAGGATTATTAGCTGATGAATGAGCTGATCCTTAATGCTTACACAAGTCACACGTGCTCCAAAACAATTAGTCATGAATCAATCATAACACTAATATCACATATAGGTTTCAACAGAGCATGAATAATTAATGACATGATGAATGTATGAACATAAAGAGAATCGAGTCCTTACACAGGTCATACGAAGCTTCGAGGTCTCACGATACTAGTCCCAACTGACAACGACTCGATGAATGAATGACTCCTGCAGTCGTATTAATATTACGACTCACAAAACCCGACTGTCCAGATTGTCATAATTCTGACAGTCCCACTACTACCGCATCGGTAGCGCCACATAACTCACATATCAGGGTATCTCACAACCCAAATCTCTGATACCACTTCTGTAACACCCCCAAATCCTATCAAGTTATTACGGTCATGGACCCCACGCCAGGAGATCCACCAGGCGAACATGAATAAAATACATTAAATAACACAACAAGGGAAAATCATAGTCCCTACCATGACATCCGACACAATATTCCGATAAGGAATTTCAACGACAAAAGTGGCCTACATGGCCAAAAATGAAATACAACAACATCCACGAATATCTGTTCGGGTAATACAACACGACAACAACTGACAAGACTGGAGTACGCTCCAACTGACTGACAGAAAATGAACGACTCGAACTAGTATCGCTCGAATGCCTCGTCCCCATCATCATGCCCCTGTGTCTCAACTCTCTCCTCGTAAGCACCTAAAACATGAAAAACATGTTCCGCCCCCACGGGGTCAGTCATCCAGATAATGAACATCAAATAAATGTATAACATGATATGCATCCAGAGGCAGAATGAAACGGTACAATGATGATAATAATACGAGATGCTCACAAACCAAGGTAAGAACCGAGCATTCGTGAAATACTATGCCCACGGCATACTATTAACACCTGTTCGACAGGTTAGAACATAATGCCCAACGGCGAATCATAATCACAGAATACCACAGTGAATTAAACGACATGAACCAAACCAGAACTGAATTTAATATGAATCATAATGCCCAAAGGCTCCAATGAAAATACCAAGACATTACGAAAGGCCTGAAAGTCGTTCAGCGGAAGTTAACAAATATCACAAACACCTGAATTCAAAACAGCCCGAAGCTGTATCAATGAGGGCCGAAGCCACGGCACGAAGCCGTATCACAATAAGGGCCGAAGCCACGGCATGAAGCCGTATCACAATTAATGATAGTGTGCTGCCTTGAGTCGGCCAACACGATAACAATGATGCAACGGATGATTCCATGAATGATTGGGGATTCGATTGCCTAAGAATGGCCAATCGATACGAATGATACGATGAATGATTGAATACCTCGATTGCCTTAGAATGGTCAATCGATAACAATGATATAGTGAATGATTTCGATTTGCCGGAGAGCGGCCAATCGATGACAACGATATGATGAATGATTGAACACCTCGATTTGCCTGAGAACGGCCAATCGATAACAACGATATGATGAATGATTGAACACTTCGATTTGCCTGAGAACGGCCAATCGATAACAATGATACGAAGGATGTCTCGCCACCTTTAATTGGTTACCGACGACGAAAATGAGAAATGAATACGCCAATGCCTTTAATCGGCCAATATAGTTTTAATGACAACCCCAACAGGAATAACAATGATCTCAACGATGTCTTAGATTGACATTAATATCAACAAAAATTGATACATCGACACCGCAAACCGGCTATCGACAATGACATTAATAACGAGTATCACAATGCCTTGAATCGGCCATTAACGAACAATAATAACATTTGGCATAATTGCCGAAAGGTATCGTATCGAACGATCTCTTGATATCAATGAATTCATGAAGAGACTAAGTCTCGGAATGATACAACACATTCATACACATATATGATGACATTAATCTCATTGACTAGTACAAGTATAAAACTTGCCTCAAACCGAAGGCGAGAGGTATTTCCACGATCAACGTCCTTAATGAAATTATCGGCCGCTCGAACAACCTTAGACAACACAAATACCAACAATTATCTTAATACACAAATCAAGCATGATCACAACCAACTCAAAAGTCGATACAACAATACCCGAAACTCATTGGGGCATTTAAACAAACACATCGTAAACAATCTCCAATCGTTTACAACCAAAACTCAATTACCTCCGAAACCAACTTCCAATGAATGATTCAAACCCACAAAACCTCATGAATATTATCAATAATCCAATAGGAATACTTAAATCGATATTTCAACAACATTTAGTCGAAAACCCCCAAAATTCCAAAGTCAACCCGTAAGGGTTCTTGAACAATTCCTCAATTATTCACAAATTCCGAAAATTACACCAATGAATCCGTAGAAATACATGTATCCAAGATAGATAATCCATATCTAACATATTCCAACATAATATCGATTTAACACGAAGAGATCGAAAGCAAAAAACCCAAGATCCGAAATTCTAGATCCAAGAATCATTACCTTGATTTGGAGTGAAGAAACTGATTTAGATGATAATTAATCCAACTTAGGAGCTTGAAGATGATGCTAGATGATTGCAGCTCGAAAATACCTTTCCGAATCGCCTAAGCTCGTCTGAAATGGTTGAGAAATGAAGAAATGACGAAGGTTGGACTGAACTGACTTATTTATACTGTCCCAGCTTAGCGCATGCTATGACTTGATATTTAGCGTGCGCTAGCGGTTTACTGGGTAGTCCAGTGATCTCTGAAATGCCTCGCTAGCGTGCGCTACGACTTGGTAGCGTGCGCTAACACCTTACCGATAGCGTGCGTTATCCCAAATTGTTAGCGTGCGCTAACTGATGTCTGATACTCAAAAACTGAAGTCCCAGAACCTACTGTCCTCTGCCTTGCACGCATTAGCATGCGCTACTAATGTGATTTAGCATGCGTTACTAGCACAGTTAGCGTACGCTACTTACCACTCGTAGCGTGCGCTACGAATTTCCAAAATCAGCCCAGTAGCTTCTGGACTGTCTGCCTCTCTTGCGCTAGCGTGCGTTAATACTGAATCATAGCGTGCGTTACTTGCACCTCATTAGCGCGCGCTAAGTAGAATATGTAGCGTGCGCTACCTCTTAAACTGAAAACCAAAATGTGATGATGATGACAATAATCTCGGATCGATCTCAAACAGTTATGAGTGACGAAAAGCAACTGATACGCGATTCCAAAGTACACCGAACGATGGTTACAACTGAATGAACATGAGTGATGAATGGGTATTACTGAGTGAAAAAAATCATGAGTGACAGTTACTGAGTAATGATAAATGAATTCACAGCCGGGTATTACATCTACCAGGCTGGTAAACAACGTCAAACATCTCAACAATGCCTTTAAGGCTAAAATGACTCAGTAGACCGATTTGGTCTTTCAATAAAATACATACAACTCAAGCAAATTACATGCCCACGCAGGGGTCGAATACAACACACTCCCGTACACCGGGAAAGAAATACTGCAGCGGAAATAAAATACAACTAAACCAATACGACATCAATGGGTCCTTGTGTGATTAGTATCGTTCATCTTTCGTCATCCTTCATGCCGACCCTGTGCTCTGCTCCAAAACCTGAATGCAATACAGACATCCACCCCCCGAATACTCGGGGGTTAGCAAAACTCCACTGTTTTGCTAGTGCAAGTATAAAATACGAAAACGAGCCATACATACCATACTCCACGGAACATGTTAATCATAAACATACTTCCCGAGGTAAATCACTTAATCAAAATGGTTAAATCGAAAGATAGGGGTAAAACCGATATTTATCTTGTGAAATCATTTTACGATCTCGGGAGTTTTGAAAACATTTGGGATTTTAAGAATTCTCAAGCCTTTCGAAAACATTTAGGGACACAACCCAAAAGTCATTTTCCCAAAACAAAGTTACGATAACAACACACGGGGTCCAAGACCCGATCATACCATAACAACCTGTTTCCACAGATTATTCGCGTCTCGTGCTAGCAAGCCACGGACCTCAGATGCTCCCGTAGAACAAACCCGAGTGAATAACCCACAGGAAACTATATCAAATCACATGTCACCGTAACAACAGTCACGTGACTACAAGCACAGATACACACTTAACCAAACCACGACCATAAGTTATCCCGGCATCGCACTAACAAGCTACGAACCCCGGAGTCACCGCATGACATACCCGATGATAACCCCATCAGTTATCCCGGCATCGGGCTAACAAGCCACGAACCTTGGAGTCCCCGCAAGACATACCCGGTGGATAACCCTACGGCCACGCCCGACCCATACTAGCAAGTATGGATCCCGGAGATTCAACAATCCTACCCGGAGGCACATCACATACATCAAGCACACAACAACAATCACTTATCAAGACAAACAACATTAAGCATCAGAACCTCATTTCAAAGGAGTAACGACCAATATCACTCGTCCGGTATTCACCGGACAAACACACATAACAACACGTAATCTTCGGTAAATTATTACGGTTTAATACATTCACTAAATGTGATCACAACATCTTTCAACATATGAAACTAACACACATAATCCGAGAACACATCCATTCACGAAGTATACGAATTATCGTTGAAAAACAATATTTATCGAGAACATACCGATCATTTTTAACGTTCATTAAACATTGGATTTCGCATAAAATCATTTATCAATAATTATGCCTACGAAACATGAAATGTATGGTCAAGATACTTACCTCGAAACCACGAACAACAGAACCACGAATGGACACGGCTCAACCGGAAAGCTTGGAAATGCCCGATGCTATCGGAACGGAAGACGACGATGAACGAAAGGGTTCGAAGTGGTTTCTTCGCAAGAAACTCGACCCTAACATCATATAATAAATAAATCAACGATCATACGAGGAAGAATAATCGTAGAACGCCCGAAAACCCCTCTAAGACATTTTACCGGACACCTTCAAGGTGTCGGTCAAGAACTCGACCCAAACAACGAATCGATACGATCCAACCATGGAATAACAAAGGAAATGATATAATACATCTAAACAATCATCAATCCATCACAATCCTAAGTTAAATCGGATTAAACGGACGAAATCAACCAAAATACCCAAATTCCCCAAAACTAGATTTCTAGAAAATCTGGCCTGATTTGCTAGATCAAGGGATGTTATAGGATGGATGATTGATGATATGAACTCCAAGACTTAATGGTTTGATTGTCCAACAACATATCTCCATGATTCCCACACCTCCAGCCGCGTAAGAGAAGGAAAGGAATGAGAAAATGGGTGAAAAACCCGTCTGCTCGAACATATATCGCCCAAAGATCTCGCCGACCACTTACGGCCGTAATCCGAAGACCTTACGGCCGTAATCGGCATTCGCAAAATCCGCCAAATACCGCCGATCGCATACGGCCCTAACCGACAGGGCCTTACGGCCAGAATTTGGCACTTACGGCCGCATCTGGCAGTCCTTACGGCCAGAATCGCATTCGTCCGAACATCGCTGGCACCAGACGGCCAGAATCGACATTTCTTACGGCCGTAACCGGCCTTCGTCCAGCCATGCTTGCCGAGCACGTACGGCCGTAACCGGCACCTTACGGCCGTAACTAGGCCAGGACAAGCCCTGCTCCGGCCGTGACCGGCCGTGGCCACTCCGACGGCCCGGACGACCCCGAAACCCGAACCTGAATATGAATCGAAGATACGTTTACGAAGTACTCGCAAAGACGAATCCAAGCACTAAGAGAACACATGATTCCGACCACCCGAAGGCTCGAAATTCGACAACGGAAAGTAATTACCCGAAACTTTGGAAAATTACGAAAATGGCCCAAAACGTCCGAAATACACGATACGTGATCGAAACACCAAACCAAAACTCACAACATGAATAATAACATTAAATGAACTTACGAGAAACTCGAAACAACAGTTTCGAATGAGATTCGCAAGAATCGAACCCACGTGCGGAAAAGCCGCTAAAAAGCACGGAACTCAATAAAACGACACCGAAAAGAACTTGGACGTCGAAAAGTGCAGAATTAAATATTCTCAGAATGACGAAACGGTCATGAGCGAGTCGTCAAAACAGACTTTCGCCGGAAAAAAGAAATTACCGGAAATCGAAATTACGGGTATTACATTCTACCCTCCTTAAAAGAAGTTTCGTCCCGAAACTTAAAACAAGTAGGGAGAAGCAATGTTCCCGCTAGGAAAACTCAACGACATACACAAGAATTGCGTAACTTACGCCCATCGGCGAAACGTTACAGGCAACGCAAAGGAATATACGACGTGAAAACACGCTCCACGACGACCAACACAATGCCACCGGTAGAGACATAATAAAATCAACAAGTGACAAGTGTCATCAAACAGATAATACAATCAAGTCGATTATCCGAACAATCACAGAACACAACGAACGAAAATCAACACGATTGACCAACCTAACGGTACATCAATCAACACGCGAGTCAATCGCTGAACAAATACGGAATTCCACCGCCCAAGGGTTGGAAGATCGAAAATGATACTAATTTCCCGAACTTAAGGAAATTAGGAAGGAGTCTGAACGCTCAACAATCACGAAACGGGGTCAGCAAAAACTGAACAATCAATGATCGAACCATAACGATCGAGACAACAAAAATCGAACAATCATGTTCGAATCACAAAGAACAATAAGGTTCAAACAACAACTCCAAGGTTCACGTCTCGACTCGAGACAATATACGATCCGGTGAAAACAACAGGATGTGCATTCACATAAGATCCATAGGAAAAGGAATAGCAATTGAAAAGTCACAACGATAAACGAGTTATTCGGAAACAATACCACACTCATTCGATCAACAAAAGCAAGGGGCAGGACAAGCTCAGAAAATGTCAACGAATATAAACGAGTCATCAGAGTCGAAAACACAGAAGTTCAAAATCCGATCCACTTCCAATAAAAGAACTAGTAGAACCAAAAGATGTTACTTCCGAACAAGATTCACAAGAACCGAACCGGACTCGGAAAAGTCACAGCGATAACCAGATCGACCCAAAACAAGATCACATCTCGTTCGAACGACGAAACCGAAATACAGAACAAGTTCAGAAAGTATCAACGAACACGAGCGAGTCGATAGACTTGAGAGAGAGAAAAAAATGCGGAAGTAAAAAATGATACGGGCATTACATTCGACCTCTTCTAAAATAAGTGTCGTCCCCGAAACTCACAACAACGAAATCAAGGTGACAACACAACAAGCAACCGACAGAAACATCCTTCAAATGTCTCTCAAAGCCGATTCTGATAATTGTGCTGAAGCGCGAACTCCGAAAGTCTCAGTAGCCAATCCGCAAAACTGAATACGGTGTCGCTCGAGTCCGCACTTGAAACGCGTTACTGACGAGAAGGACAAATTACACGTGCATGCCCCGGCACATCGCGGTTGAAACGCCTCGGCTCGGCATACCGAAAATACAAATGCTAGATACAATGGGGCATAACGTCGCAAAACAACATAGCGGAGATGCCAACTCAGCAGAACAAAGAATCATAACACATATTATATACAATGATTACCATCGTAAAGTAATACACCCACAAACACTACAGCAACGGCGGTATCGTTCGGCGACTTTAACGACTCGAACAATAACCAGCACATAATTACAAACATCATGAAACAATCACACATGTACACAAACGTACAAACCCAAACTTTAACAACTCACACTCGTGCGACAACATGCAAATCACCACGAGGCGACAAATAGTAAATACCAGTTCACACTTCTCACAGAGGGCTAGTTCAACAAATGCGTGGCAACGCCTCGACGTTCATGCCACCAATTCGATCATACTAGGGAGCAAACACCATTACGACAACGCGAACATCATACATACATTCCCAAATGCAAACGGGAATTGATAGGTTTTTAAAAAAAATGAAAACAACCTTTTGAAAATAATTTAGGAAAAACACCGGTTGATCTTGAGTATTGTAACACCCCCAATTTACTCAGGGATATTACACGCCGTAGACCCTCTCCTCGAGGATCTACCAGGCTGGTAACAACATTTAACATCTCGACAATGCCTTCAAGGCTAAAATGACTCAGTAGACCGATTTGGTCTTTCAATAAAAATATACAACTCAATTACAAACACATACCCACGCAGGGGTCAAAATACAATAAACTCCCGTACAACGGGGAAAAGATACTGCAGCGGAAAAGAAAATACATCTAGACCAATACAACATCAATGGATCCTCGTGTGATTAGTATCATTCATCTTTCATCATCCTTCGTGCCGACCCTGTGTTATGCTCCAAAACCTGAATGCAAAAATAGACATCCACCCCCCGAATACTCGGGGGTTAGCAAAACTCCACTGTTTTGCTAGTGCAAGTATAAAATATTAAAACAAGCCATACATATCATACTCCACAAAAACAGAATAATCGCGAATATACTTCCCGAGAAAATTCACTTGATCAAACCATTCAAAACGTGAAAGGTAGGAAATAACCCAATGTACATATTACAAAACATTTGACGATCTCGGGAGTTTAGAAAACATTTGGGATTTAGGAATTCTAAAACCTTTCGAAAACATTTAGGGACAAAGCCCAAAAAGTCATTTTCCAAAATTCAAGTTCCGATAACAATACGCAGGGTCAACAACCCATTTCACAAAACACGGGGTTCGTGACCCAAATCACAAATCACATGTTCCTAAGGATTATTCGTGTCCCGTGCTAACAAGCCACGAACCTCAGATGCTCACGAAGAACAAACCCGAGTGAATAACCCAATAGGAAAAACATATCAAATCGCATGTCTCCACGACACGAATATCACAATCAAACCACAACCATAAGTTATCCCGGCATCGCGCTAACAAGCCACGAACCTCGGAGTCCCCGCAAGACATACCCGATGATAACCCCACATGTTATCCCGGCATCGGGCTAGCAAGCCCCGAACCTCGGAGTCCCCGCAAGACATACCCGTATTGGATAACATTACGGTTTCGCCCGACCCATACTAGCAAGTATGGATCCCGGAGATTCAACAATCCTACCCGGAGGCACATCACATACAACAAGCACACAACAATAATCGATTATCAAGACAAGCAACACTAAGCATCACAACCTCCTTTCAAAGGAGTAACGACTAACATCACATCATGTCGAATACCCACCGAACAAATATACAATTCAATGCACAATCCTCGGCAAACAATTATGGTCTATTATATTCACTCAATGCGATCATAACGTCTCTCAACGTACGAAACTAACACATATATTCCGAGAACATATCCATTCACGAAGTGTATGAATTATCGTTGAAAGACAATATTTATCGAGAACATACCGATCCTTTTTAACCTTCATTAAACATTGGATTTCGTATAAAATCATTTATCAATAATTATGCCTAAGAAATATGAAATGTATGGGCAAGATACTTGCCTCGAATAACCACAACGCGGAGAATCGGCCGAAGTAGGTTGGCACGAACCGACTACGAACTCGCCGACTCCACCGAACGACAATCCACAACAATGAACTACGAACGAAAACAATAACAATGAAAATGAATTCCAAAGTACGACCCAAAGCCGCTGAATTCAAAGAACAAATGACGAAGGTTCAAGGATTTCCCCCAAAACGGCCAAGAACACAATTCGTCCCGTCAAAACCCGAAAACGGAATTCCAAGTTGAAATATGGATATACAATCCATAGAATATGTTTAACAACATCATTTAACCATAATCGATCCATCGAAAATGGATGAAAAACGAGATCGAGGACAAATCCCCCAAAAAGTCAATTCGAAGGAAATCAAGAAATATACTTCGATTCGACGAAGAACAATGGATTAAACGATGTTAAACACAAGAATACTACCAAGATTAATCATATCCATCATGAATTAATCAACAACACGGAACGAATCGGATGAAAATGCAAAAACCCCCAAATTCACGAAATTAGGGTTCTAAGGTAAGATTACCTTGATTCGCTGGATCAAAGGATGATAACGGATGATTGATTGATGTTATGAACTCAAGAATTTCGTGGATTTGTTGTTAAACAACATGGCTTCGTCACCCATGAATCGCCAGCCGCGGACGGAGAAGGAAGGAAATGAAAAACGAGATGAAATGTGACTGCTCTGTCACATTTATACTGGGCCGGACTAGCGCGCGCTAGGCTGCCGAGCTAGCGTGCGCTATCGGCCCAGGCCGCAATCCAGTGACCTACTGGACTAGACTGCTCGGCCAGGTAGCGTGCGCAGCCTTCCGGCCGTAGCGCGTGCTACCTGCCGGTCGTAGCGTGCGCAATGCCCGACAGTAGCGTGCGCTACCTGCCGAGCCTGACCGATTCCAGAACCCCAGGACTCCACTGTCCAGACCCGATAGCGTGCGTTAGGCCAGCCGATAGCGTGCGCTACACCTGCCGGTTAGCGCGCGCAGCCTTCCGGCCGTAGCGTGCGCTACGCCGGTTCCTGCCGCACCCGTCCGGCCGGTGCCCGCAATCGTCCGGCCAGTCCCGCAACCGTCCGGCCAGTGCTCGAACACCAGGGCTCGACGACTCGATTTCCGAAAACGTACGGAACGAACACGACGAAAAGTTCGCGGACAACATCAACGACCCGAAATGAAAACATAATACCATAATTAATCATACGCGACCAAGAAACGGGTCGAGACCACAACTACAGATACGGATACCCGTAACTTTCAAGAAATTACAAAATGGCCCAAAACGCCCGAAAATCACGATACGTGATCAAATAATCAAACCGAAGTTCACAACACGTCTAACAAACTTAAACGGACTTACAGGAAACTCGAAACAGCAGTTTCGAACGAGATTCGCAAGAATCGAACTCAAGTGCGGAAAAGTCGCTAAAAAGCACGGAACTCAACAAAACGACGCCGAAACGAACTCGGATGTGAAAAAGTGTAGAATCAATCATTCTCAGAATGACGAAACGGTCATGAGAGAGTCGTCAAAACAGACTCCGACCGAAAAAAGAAATTACCGGAAATCGAAAATTGCGGATATTACAAGTATCACCTTTCAAAAAAGTAAAAACGTGAAACATCGTTATCGAGACTTTGGAAAACCATTTCGCATTTGATAAAAATGAGGACACTTTCTTTTAGTGAAAAGCTTTCAGAATATTCGACCCTCGAGTCTAAGTAAAAGTGTTTATAAAAGATTGAAAATATCTCAAAACATTTTGGTCCTCGAGGTAGAAGAATTTTGAAACATATTGTGGCACCTTGGAAGTACCGCGAGAAAACAATTCATTTTAAACGTACGTCTCGAAATTTATTTCTAAGATACTCAAGTTTTCGAAAATAATTCAATGTCAAAAAGGACGATGCCAAAAAGGCTAGAATGCCCAAAAATTTCAGGTAATCACACGGAACATCATAGCGCTGTGGGTCCCGCGTCGGAACCCACCAGGCTAAAAATAATTTACAAAAATGCCAAAAAGGCCGATGACGGTAATATTTCAAAAACTTACAGAAGCCATTTACAAAATGCTAAATACCGTCATAAGAATTTCGCCAAAACGATCAAGGCCATAATGCCAAAAACTCGGTTAAGGGAATCGGTTTTCGAAATAAAACTCCGTCGGTAAAATACCGAAAGTCATTACAAAAGAACTCACGCAGCGGATAAAAGAAATAAAGTCAAACATGCACAATCCAGTAACACTACTCCTCATATGAACGAAATATGAGGGTCAAATAACCACATATCAAGAAATCAAAATCCATAAGAGGATTCCATCACTTAACAAATAATCATAAAAATAGCTCGTGTCACACGAGGCACAACACAAAGAAGGGAGACTTACATCCACAGGTCGCACGAAGATGATGATCGCCCCACGATACTAATCACGACCAACCAACTCAGACGACGCGTCGCGACACGACTCAGTCAGACAAAATCCAACGAGACAAAACTCAACAGACACCACTGACCCGACAGCCTAGGTTTCCACAACCTAAGATCTAATACCATTTATGTAACACCCCAATCCACTCAGGGATATTACACGCCGTAGACCCTTTCCTCAAGGATCTACCAGGCTGGTAAACAATGTCAAACATCTCAACAATGCCTTTAAGGCTAAAATGACTCAGTAGACCGATTTGGTCTTTCAATAAAATACATATAACTCAAACACAATACATGCCCACGCAGGGGTCGAATACAACACACTCCCGTACAACGGGAAAGAAATACTGCAGCGGAAATAAAATACAACTAAACCAATACGACATCAATGGGTCCTCGTGTGATTAGTATCGTTCATCTTTCGTCATCCTTCATGCCGACCCTGTGCTCTGCTCCAAAACCTGAATGCAATACAGACATCCACCCCCCGAATACTCGGGGGTTAGCAAAACTCCACTGTTTTGCTAGTGCAAGTATAAAATACGAAAACGAGTCATACATACCATACTTCACCGAACATGTTAATCATAAACATACTTCCCGAGGTAAATCACTTAATCAAAACGGTTAAATCGAAAGATGGGGGTAAAACCGATATTTATCTTGTGAAATCATTTTACGATCTCGGGAGTTTTGAAAACATTTGGGATTTTAAGAATTCTCAAGCCTTTCGAAAACATTTAGGGACACAACCAAAAAGTAATTTTCCCAAAACAAAGTTACGATAACAACACACGGGGTCCAAGACCCGATCATACCATAACAACCTGTTTCCACAGATTATTCGCGTCCCGTGCTAGCAAGACACGGACCTCAGATGCTCCCGTAGAACAAACCCGAGTGAATAACCCACAGGAAACTATATCAAATCACATGTCACCGTAACAACAGTCACGTGACTACAAGCACAGATACACACTTAACCAAACCACGACCATAAGTTATCCCGGCATCGCACTAACAAGCTACGAACCCCGTAGTCCCCGCAAGACATACCCGATGATAACCCCATCAGTTATCCCGGCATCGGGATAACAAGCCACGAACCTCGGAGTCCCCGAAAGACATACCCGGTGGATAACCCTACGGCCACGCCCGACCCATACTAGCAAGTATGGATCCCGGAGATTCAACAATCCTACCCGGAGGCACATCACATATATCAAGCACACAACAACAATCACTTATCAAGCCAAACAACATTAAGCATCACAACCTCCTTTCAAAGGAGTAACGACCAATATCACTCGTCCGGTATTCACCGGACAAACACACATAACAACACGTAATCTTCAGTAAATTATTACGGTTTAATACATTCACTAAATGTGATCACAACATCTTTCAACATACGAAACTAACACACATAATCCGAGAACACATCCATTCACGAAATATACGAATTATCGTTGAAAAACAATATTTATCGAGAACATACCGATCATTTTTAACGTTCATTAAACATTGGATTTCGCATAAAATCATTTATCAATAATTATGCCTACGAAACATGAAATGTATGGGCAAGATACTTGCCTCGAAACCACGAACAACAGAACCACGAATGGACACGGCTCAACCGGAAAGCTTGGAAATGCCCGATGCTATCGGAACAGAAGACGACGACGAACGAAAGGGTTCGAAGTGGTTTCTTCGCAAGAAACTCGACCCTAACATCATATAATAAATAAATCAACGATCATACGAGGAAGAATAATCGTAGAACGCCCGAAAACCCCTCTAAGACATTTTACCGGACACCTTCAAGGTGTCGGTCAAGAACTCGACCCAAACAACGAATCGATAAGATCCAACCATGGAATAACAAGGGAAATGATATAATACATCTAAATAATCATCAATCCATCACAATCCTAAGTTAAATCGGATTAAACGGACGAAATCAACCAAAATACCCAAATTCCCCAAAACTAGATTTCTAGAAAATCTGACCTGATTTGCTAGATCAAGGGATGTTATAGGATGGATGATTGATGATATGAACTCCAAGACTTCATGGATTGATTGTCCGACAACATCTCTCCATGATTCCCACACCTCCAGCCGCGGAAGAGAAGTAAAGGAATGAGAAAATGGGTGAAAAATCCGTCTGCTCGAACATATATATACTGCCCAGCATCCTGCCGACCACTTACAGCCGTAACCGGAAGACCTTACGGCCGTAACCGACATTCATCAAAATCCGCCCAGTGCCTGCCGATCGCTTACGGCCATAACCGACAGGGCCTTACGGCCGTAACTCGGCACTTACGGCCGTACCCGGCAGGTCCTTACGGCCGTAACCGGCATTCATCCGAACATCGCACGGCACCGTCGGCCAGAATCGACAGCCCTTACGGCCGTAACCGCCTTCGTCCAGCCATGCTTGCCGAGCACGTCGGCCGTAATCGCACCTTACGGCCGTAATTCAGGCTGAGCCAGCCTGCTCGGCCGTGGCCGTGGCCACTCCGACGGCCCGGACGACCCCGAAACCCGAACCTGAATATGAATCGAAGATACGTTTACGAAGTACTCGCAAAGACGAATCCAAGCACTAAGAGAACACACGATTCCGACCACCCGAAGGCTCGAAATTCGACAACGGAAAGTAATTACCCCAAACTTTGGAAAATTACGAAAATGGCCCAAAACGTCCGAAATACACGATACGTGATCGAAATACCAAACCAAAACTCACAACATGAATAATAACATTAAATGAACTTACGAGAAACTCGAAACAACAGTTTCGAACGAGATTC
The DNA here is from genome assembly GCA_033398695.1 of Orobanche coerulescens. Lineage (NCBI taxonomy): Eukaryota > Viridiplantae > Streptophyta > Magnoliopsida > Lamiales > Orobanchaceae > Orobanche > Orobanche coerulescens. The sequence continues at coordinate 68,762,586 of CM065801.1, forward strand.
GCAAGAATCGAACCCACGTGCGGAAAAGCCACTAAAAAGCACGGAACTCAACAAAACGACACCGAAACGAACTCGGACGTCGAAAAGTGCAGAATTAAATATTCTCAGAATGACGAAACGGTCATGAGCGAGTCATCAAAACAGACTTTCGCCAAAAAAAAAAATTACCGGAAATCGAAATTACGGGTATTACACCTTCGATGCGTCACTGTACAACACAAACCCTTCGCTTCCTTCGGGAAGTGTTAGTACAGGTGCGGTTGTGAGTTTCCTCTTAAGATCCTGGAAGCTCGACTCACACTTATCGTTCCACACAAATTTGACGTGTTTCTATGTTAGTCTTGTGAGTGGTCCTGCGATTTTAGAGAAGTCTTTAATGAATTTGCAGTAGTAACCCGCAAGTCCAAGAAAGCTTCGAATCTCCGTGACTGTTTATGGCCTCTTCCAGTCCAGAATAGTCTCCACCTTTGATGGATCTACTACAATTCCATATGACGTGTCCTAGAAACGCCACTTTTCTTAACCAGAATTCACACTTGCTGAATTTGGCGTACAATTTATGCTCCCTTAGCGTCTCTAGCACCAACCTTAGGTGAGTTTCGTGTTCTTGATCCGACTTGGAATAAACGAGTATGTCGTCGATAAATATTACTACGAATTGATCCAAATATGGTTGGAACACGCGGCGCATTAAATCCATAAATACAGCTGGTGCGTTGGTCAATCCAAAAGGCATTACCACGAATTCATAATGACCATACCTAGTTTGAAAGGCAGTCTTTGGTATGTCATTCTCTTTGATCTTCAACTGATAATATCCTTGTTAGAGATCGAACTTCGAGTAAACCGTTGCACCTTGTAGCTGATCAAATAGTTCGTCGATCCTGGGAAGTGGATACTTGTTCTTAACAGTAATGTTGTTAAGTTCACGGTAATCGATACACAATCGTAGCGTGCCATCCTTCTTCTTTACGAATAGCACTGGCGCTCCCCAAGGGGATATGCTTGGTCGGATAAATCTAACTTCTAGTAATTTCTGCAACTGAACCTTCAGTTCTTGCAGTTATAGTGGAGCCATTCGATATGGCGTTCTAGCCACCGGTGCCTTTCCTGGCAATATATCTATATTAAATTTAACTTCCCTATCTGGAGGTAGAGAAGTGAGTTCCGTGGGAAAAACATCAGGGTATTCTGATATTACTGGTATTGCTTCGATCTCGGTTGTGCTCTTGGGTTTATTCATGACAAAAGCTAGATATCCCATTGCTCCTTTCGAAATGGCCTTCCTCGCCTTCATGGCTGATATAATCGGGGCCGAGTTAATTCTAGCATTTCCATGTAGTTCAACTACAGGGTGATCGGGTTTGCAGAATCGAACAATTTTAGAATGGCAATCAAGTTGTGCATAGTTCTTAGATAGCCAATCCATACCAAGTATGAGGTCATACTCAAGTATGGAAAGAAGAATTAGGTCAGCAGGAAAACATTGACCCTCAACTACAACTTCGCAATTCCTAAATACCGAATCTGTTTCCTGGCTTGCACCCATAGGTGTGGACACCACTAAGCTTACAGGCAATGATTCCATACATACATTCAGTTTTTGTGCGTAATAGGGTGCAACAAAAGAATATGATGATCCTGGATCTAATAATGCATGAGCAGAGTGGTTTGACACAAGGAATGTACCTTCCACCACGTCTGTTGCATTAGGAGCTTCTTCTCCAGCTAGGGCAAAAACTCTTGCTGGCGCTTTTCCCTTGCCCTTGCGATCATCCTTCTTAGCCTCATTTTTCTGTTGATTGTTGTCCGGTGCTTCCCACTTCGGGCATTCCCTAATCTGATGCTGATTATCCCCACAGCGCAGACACCTCCCCTGTTTCTTCCAACAGTCCTCGGGTTTATGCCCCATCTTATTGCAGTGAGGACAGGGCGGTAGGTTGTTTACAGGCTTCTTTCCGGTGTTCTGTCCTGAAGGTGTTCCGCGGCCAGGGTACACTCCAGTGTCTCAACTCGGGAGCTCAGCTGAGATCGAACATGCTGGAGGCTCCTGATGGCGGCCTCTTGTCTCTCTGCCTGTGTATCCCGCTGATGTAGTGCCAGCTCTAGACTCCTGCATTCCTCACGTCGGGACTCTAGTGCCTGGAACGCCTCCTGTCTCTGCCCTCGATACGAGTTCGCCTCCTGCCTGGTCCTATCCAGCTCTCCTGTCAAGGTATGAATCTGCTGCTCGAGTCGCTCAATCCGATCCTGGTCCTTAAGCTTTGCTCGAAACTGGTCCGCCCAGCTCTCTCGCCAGTAGGTAGCCTGCTCTTCTAAGAGCTTGACCTTCTCCGTTAAACGCGTGAGCTCAATGATCATATCCATTTCGGAATCCATACCTACCAGACCAAGGTCTAAGTCAGTATTTCGTAAAAATCTAATGTCCAATGTAAACTCTATTAAGCATGAATAATCATCAAGGCAGTGATCTTAATGATTCAACAAGTATGCTTATGTGACACTAGCGATTAATACCTTATTTTAGAATAGTAAGGAGGTTTAATGAATTTTAGATAAACCGATAAGTAACACACACTATATCCGTTTCAAGAGTTCAATAGAGGAATGTACTCAATCGGGAAATGCTACGAATACTTAATTAAGTATCCGATTCTGAAAAGACTAAGCATAGCTTGTTTAGCTGATGACTTAGAAAATGTTGAATATGACTACGCATTTTCCAAGTGAATTGCGACAAGTCGAAAGAGAATTTATTGAAAGTTGACTCGAGGAATCTACTTTAGGTCTTAACCCTATGGTTTACTTCGTCCTAGGTGGAATCCTCATCTAAGTCCGAAGAATCTTATTCTAGAAAAGCTCGATGTAAGTGTCCTTCTTACAAAGCGAGCTCCGATACCACTTCTGTCACGCCCCCAACATCGGGCAGGACGAGGGCGCGACGATACATGTCGATCAATCAATAAGAGTGCAGTAAAAACATTGCGGAAGCTAGAATAACGATCAATAAAAATTCAACAACGATCTTAACCCGATGTTTTAAGATTCGTTGAAATAAAAGTTGGTAATGAAATTACAAAGAACAGAACATTACAGCAGAACTTCTTTCCAGAATTTCAAAAGTACCAAATACGAAACATAACTAATCTATTACAAGGTGAATTATACACAATTCTATGTCTCGAAGGTCTTCTACTCGGTCTCTTCAAAAGTCCCCTCGTCTTCGGCCGGATTCTCATCCTCTGGTTTAAAATGGAAAACGGTGGGGTGAGATAAAGGGTCTCAGTGAGTGGGTGATCGTGTGCGACTGTGGCTTACTTTTCTTTGAAAACATTTTGATTGATGCATGGATTTATAAAGTATATGAAATTGGAATCGTTCGCAATATACATTATAATTTTTATGAACACAATAAACATTTACAGGTGCGATATTATAATCCTGTCCCCGTGGACAGATGTCAAGTCAAGCAGTTGGTCAATCAGTCAAGCTAGCTTCAAATCCTGCCGATATGGACTTTGGATTCTAGGCTCTCCTTATTACTCCTAGCAAGATAGGCCGTCGCCCCAAGATTTGGACCGTCGCCCCAAGTAGAGCCTTCGCTCTTTTCACACTTAGATTGTGCTTCCTTATCTCTTATCTGGGCTCGGTATGTCCTTAGCTGTGGGTCAAAACCTGGATCACACCATAATCGCGATTATACCCCAAGTCTACGACCCAGGTCCCTCGGAACACTCCGTTCCTCGGTTATGGGAATAGGAAACAACGGTAGACTCGTTCATGAACCGCAGCCTCGCTGCTCGATCCAAGACTTGGTCTAACCGTCCCTGACACGATTAGGGACTCTAGAGGTGGCTCATACAGTTCAAGAGGTGGCCCCGGATTTTAGGTTGGCTCTCTGGTTCGTATGGGATCAAGAGGTGGCCCCCGTCCGTCGACGTGGCACTTTGCCCCGGTAGAGTTAGAGGCGGACCCGTCCGTGGCACTTTGTTTGTATAACACTTAGTTCCCGGACAGTTACAGTCAGTAGTCAGATGCATGTCACGAGTATCAAGTATGTGTTCGGTTAGTCAGGTTAATAGCGTCTTTTTGACTAAGTACGAAATATGTATTATTTATAATTGTGGCCCGATTTGTTCGAAAAAAAAGGATTCATAAATAAATCTGAGAAATAATCTGAATAATCTTATTAACAGTCTGGGGAGTTTAGATCAGGTATTTATATAATATGGGCAGGTTCGACGATAACAAGAAATCTTTGGAATAGGTTGAATGGACGCTTTTGCCCTTGGGTTCGAGTTTTAGTATTTAGAGTAAGGATCGAATTCGGATGGTTGTGAAATTTTTTGAGAATGTCAAAAATATTCCCACGACTCCAGATTTAAAGAAATTTCGGAATTTTCAGTTTCGAGACTGAATTTTATAGAATTTACGGTTTTGCCCCAAAACTTAGGAAAATTATTCCGGGGCTTATAATGTTATGAAATTAGCTCGGATTTTGATGAAATTTTACGAGGTGACTCGTAATAGGTCTGGAATGATAGATTTGTGAAAATTCCAGAAATTTTCGGACTTGGTCCAGAATTCTAATTTTCTTGCGTTTTGACCCCAAAAGTGTTTCAAATTACAATTTTGGTTTATAAGTATAGATATCGAAGTCCGAAGTGTACGAAGCTTTACGGAAAGCTTATATATGAAGAAATATATGCAGTACAGGTTCCAGAATACGTATTTTTGTAAATTTTCAATTTAGTCTCCAAACTACCTAAAATTGCAATTTGTGCCCAATTTTCCGTTTACTCGATTAAATTCTTACTTACGGCCACAAGTATATTATAACATATTACAACTTAGTCATATGACACTAAAATTCCAGATTTGAGACAGTCACGAGAAAGTGCAAGGTAGGTATAAAGATTACAATTTTTCACGAAATTGGAATCCGACTATCGAATCGGTTGTCGACTAAAATTGTCAAATTTATTTGCATGATGTTATAACCATAATATGAATATTCAAAACATGTATATACTCAGAAATTTTCCAGATTTGTACATGCATCATAATTTCTCATAATATTCATAAATAAAAATCAAGAAATACAAATATTTATATAGAAATATTAACAAAAACTTGTAGTATAACTTCAACATGCAAAATTTGACATGCAACTAAATAATATATTTCAAAATTTTCAGATCTCACATGCATCATCATAAACAAGAAATAATTGATTTTTGTTTTCAAAATTTTGAAGAATTTCCACTCACTTTAGTTCTTTGTCGGTAGAAGTCGATCCTAGGTCTTGTGAGTCGAAAAGGACCTCTCTTCCTCCTCCTCTACATTTCAGCCCATGCATCAACACACTATGGATTATTATTTTTTGATTGCATGTTAGGTTTAAAGTTTTCAATAGTTATACATATAAAAGAAAGTTGTAGGAATAGAATTACCTATGCCTTGTTAAACTTCTCTTCTTCCTTCTTCTTTTCTTCCTCTAGATTCGTCCCTCTCTCTCTTTATCTCTCAAATGTAGATTTTTTTTATGTGTGTAGGAGGTGTAAAATGTAGCTAGGGGGTGGATGATCATATTTATAGTGTGTAATAGAGGCTTGGGGGAGTGTATGTGTAGTGAGGACTAGGGACAAGATATTTAAGGTGTGTTGAGGGGTGTCTTGCATGGGGGACATGAGGTTATAAAAAAAATTGATTACCCTCTTTTTCTTCCCATATGGCCGCCCCATTACATAGATATATGTATTATATATATATATATATATATATATATATTTGTTATTTTAAGTGTATAATTATAATTGTAATAGTTGGTGATTTAATTAGTTAGTTGGGCTTTGAAGTGTTTTCAAGCCTTAGGAATTTCATCAAGTTGGGCTTGAGCCTTTTAGTGTGCTCATATGTGTAGGTGTTGATACACATGGCCCATTAGGAATTTCATGTTCCTATTTCGAGTTTTAATTAATTCATTATCTCATTCATAAAATAATTTATGAATAAATAAGTAAAATAAAATGAAACTAGATGTAGATTACAAACAATTGTTATTAGAGTACATCATGATTTAATAATTATACATGTAGTAAACTATCGAGTTTAGGGGGTTTTACAATACATGAGTTATGGACGTAAGTAGGCTACGGCTTTTTGTTTTGTGAGTTACGCCCATATGTTATGATATTACGCCCGTATGGAGTTTTAGACTTCATTCTCAACCCAGAAATTTCTTAGACTTTGCGTTTTTGCCCCAAATCTTTTTCGAATGATAACTTTTGATATATAACTCTGATTTTGAATCCGAAAAGACTGCCGAATTCGTCTCGGAAAGCCCTACAACATGAATACATAAAAACTCAACAAAGAGAATATTTTATAAACATGTTATTTCTTGAGTAAATCAGTAATTCAATCCGATTAAGACTAGATTTACATCATCATTCGATAAAATAAAATTATTAAAAACTAATTAATTAAAAGCAAAAAACGAGTAGACTAGCTCAATTATGGGTGAAATTTATCGATACAAACCATGGATAAGTGTATAAAACTGACACTTATCACACCCCCAAACTTGAATTCTTGCTAGTCCCGAGCAAGACTCTTTATTATTCACGCTCAAGATAAAAATTAAAATAAGACACAAAATAAAAAATAATACACACAAATTAAGAAAAAAAATTATATAAAAAGAGAAAAGGAGATCAAAATACCATTAATACGCAACAACCAGCTTTATACAGTAGATATAAATGAATTAAGATTCAAAATAAATCTACTAATGATTTTGAAGTTAAAACACGGTTTTATTTTTGTAATTCCAAAATGCAAGGTTTCCCCCCCCCCCCAAAAGGTTGATTATTTCTTTCCCACTCGTGACTCACACGACTCCCTTTAAGGGTTGCTCTCGATCACTCGTTTATTTTTCGACTCAATATGAATAAGAATTTAATTGGCGTCATCAAATATTGTGATTTTTCACGAAATTGAGTGTATTGAAATTGAGCCGCTAATTAATTCAGATCTGCTCATAAACTACATCCCTTAGTGATAGCTTTCACACCGTTATTTGCTAACGTGTAGCTCTTTTTACCAACACAATTTCTATCTTTTTTTTAAGGTGATAGCTTTCACACCGTTATTTGCTAACGTGTAGCTCTTTTCACCAATTTTTCTGTGAGACGGCAGCAACGCACCAACAATGGTTAGTCCTTTATTTTTCGCAAAATTTTAAGACCCCCAAAATTAGGCAGTTGTTGCTGCTCAACACTTCTCCTTTTTATCACTTTTTTTAGGTGATAGCTTTCACACCGTTATTTGCTAACATGTAGCTCTTTTCGCCAATGACTCCTTTTTTTAGGGAATAGAATTTTTGCAGAAAATCATTTATTAGTTAAGCATGAAAAATCAAAAACTCCACAAATTAAGTAAATTTCAGTTCTATTTTTCCTTAACCGATCGATTCTTCTTTTCTCAAGGTAACGAATGACTCGATTTTATATGATAACTGCAAGGCTTGGAAAGAGAGATTAAGGCTCAAAAATTTTTGGAATATACAATTTTTTAACCGGTTTAAAACGATTTTAGAAGCTTGTATATAGCTAAGTTATTGGTGTTATGGCCAGATCTAGAAATCTCACAAATCAAAATAATATATATATATATATATATATATAAATAAATTTAAGGCAAATAACCAAAATAATCAAAACACACCAAAATACCAACACACCAAAATAATTAAACATACCACCCCCAAACTTGAAAATAAAATTGTCCTCAGTTTTTTAAAAATAAAAATAAAATAAAAAGCGAGGAGAAAAACAGAATACTCCCTGTTATGAAAGTTGATGATTGAGCTAACGCCTTTTAGAATCTGCAAGAGAATAAATATACGAGGCAAACAATAAAAGAAAATAAAATATACTCGGAAGTATAACACAATTTTTAAGATGCGCTTCAAGAAAGTCCGAAGAGTCGCCTTACGCTGCCATCAATGCTTTTATAAAAAACAAACAATAAAAATTACATCAATAAAATAACAATACATGAATCGCGAATAGATGCGCGTCAAGAGATCAAGAAGAAACTCCTTAAGCTGCCACCATTTAACACGATTATTACACACGACAGAAAGTAAAAATACAAGAGGTCCGACATGGGTTATCAAAGGGAGAGGAATGAATCCACTTTTCGTTTTCTCACGGTAAAATCATCCATCCAGACAATTTTAGCTAGAGCTGGATCTGGTTGAGGAACAAATTCAATGAGTTTTTTGATTAGTTCTTCTGGTGTTGTTGCAACGACTATGATTCGTTTAGCACGCTTGGAAATAAAACCCTTTTCAGCAGAGTAGTCGATGAAAGATAGTAAACCATCAAAGAAACCATTGACATTAAGCAGACCTATTGGTTTTTGATGAACATTTAGTAGCTCTGTAACCACATGAAAAAGTTCCTCAAGGGTGCCAAAACCACCGGGAAGGGTGATAAAGGCGCCAGAATTATTTATCATGTGAGTTATGCGATCTTGCATATTTACAGATCTAAACTCATCTCTAATTGTTGACCCGGTGATTTTACTTTCAGCTAGAGGTTTTGGAATTATTCCCAACACTCTTACTCCTTCCATATAGGCAGAAGCAGCAGCTCGCCCCATTAATCCTAGACTTCCTCCTCCGTAAACTACATGAATGTATTTTTCTCCTAAGGTACGACCCAAGTTGTGGGCTGCTTCAGTAAAGCATACCTCTTTTCCATAACTAGCTCCACCAAAAATGCAGACTGTGCTAATTTTTTTTTGTTGAAGATGATGACTCCATTTTTGAAAAGAAAATTTTTTTTGAGAGAAAAAGAAGAAAAGTACAAGTTTGAGGTATGAATAAAAGAAACAAGCACAATGTTTATTTATAGAAGAAAAAAAGGTAAAAAATTGTTTAACAACTTTGTGATTGCGTTGATTGCGCTTCAACTACTCAATAGAATAATGAAAGCATTTATTGCGTATCACTTTTTTTATTCAGAAAATCTCACCTTACGACAAAAATAAAAGATACTCACATGTATGTACAGTAGTTGTGATTTGTGGCTCACATCTTCCTCTGATTTTACGTTCAGAAACGGCCTAAATGCCTTCTATGAGTCGGGGAGAAGCTTCCCATCCAATTTTCTTACAAATTGGCAAACAGGGTCTTTTAACGTCAGGTTCCCAAGACGTTGTTCATATTCTGGTTTGAATTTATTCCACAAACATCGAATTCCGTAATGTACGAGTCCACTAGGATGCGTGTCAAGAGAAATTTCGATATTATCTAAATTCTCTTTATTCAGACTATCCTTAATGAATTGAATTTTATCTTCTCTGTTTGTAGATGGAATTCGTAAACATCGACATTTTAAATTACAGTTCCATCTAGCACATTTATAGGAAACGGCTATCTCTTTGCTCGTCGTTTCTTGGCATATGAACTTTTTCCAAGCCCTGGTAAAAATCTAGTCGGTGTTTCCGTGAATTCACCTGCTATTCTTACTTTGGCTTCAATTATGAATCTAATATCAAAAGGTATGCTTTTATTCATAAGCAACCTCATCCTTTCAATTCTAGATTTGTAGATTTTTAAAATTACTTTTTTGCTTAGAAAGGGAAATTTTTTTTCAATTTTATTCAAAGTTTCTTCCATGATAAAAAAATAAAAAAAAATGAAAATAATTGAAGAAAATATCTACAAATATCAGTTGTTGTGGGAAACTGAAAATTTCGACTTTAATAGTCATGGAGTACCGTTATCCGCCACTTGACCGGACAAACACAATTGAGTACTAAGTTACAACGTTGAGAAATTTGTATCTATAAAAATAGTTTACAATGTAAGATTTCAAAAATAACACTTATAATTCCCCAGCAACGGCGCCAAAAACTTGACACGTTCTTAGTGTGACTATCGCAAGTGCACGATATCGTATCAAGTAGTAAGTGGACTTTTTGAGTCCGGTTTATCGATCCCACGAGGAATTTTGGTTATAATTTGAATTATACACTATTAGTCTATTTTTATAGATACTAAGATGAGTGAAACACACAATTAAATAGTTTTGTTTGACAATTACAAAGAAAATGCAATAATAGTTCTAAAATTCAAAGAAATGAAAGATTGTACTAATAATAGATTGATTAAAGATAAAATGAAGTAGTTGGGATTACAAACTTAGTTCATCATTAGTTATAGAAGATGTATAAGAGATCATAAGATGAATATACTTATTATGTTGTGTAGATTCGATTTTCCTTAAAAAGACGGTTTCTCTTTCGAACTATAAAACGCCCCTTATATATTGAATCAATCCACTATATTTCTATGTTGATTGGCTTCAATACATAGCATTAGGATTTATGAAAATAACTCAAAGAATCATCTAAGGTCTAGAGGTATATTTCTATCCCCTAGAACAACTTAGAATGAAGATCATTTGATCTAATCAAACATATTTTCTTTCGAAACATATGAAGACCATAAATATCGTCATTTATTGGCCAAATAAATAAAGATTGTTAAAACAATGAAAATCACACATAATAATAAGTAATTCACAATGGATCTTTATACAAACTTAAATAACACGACTAACCTTGTTTATAATCCCAACTAAGGTAACTTAGCCCATGAAGGGTTTAATAAACATAATACAAGCTTGAGTGGTCATTATTAGTTGAAAAAGAGAAAGAATTGATCCTAACTCCCTTAGTAGATAAAGGAGAAAGAAGCAATAAACTCTCTGAACAACATATGCTATACCACTATTACACAAATCACTCAAGAACACAAGTGTGTTCTTCACACAAAAAGAAAATATTACAAAAAGTGGAAAAATATAAGATGAATGATGAATGATGATAGATCTAAGGGGTCTATTTATACACCTAAAGTCATCTAGTAGCTCCAAAACTCCAGCATTATTACAATAGATCGGATCAATGTCAGCCATCCCCTCAATAATACACCAAAAGTATAAAAAATTATACAATGATCAATATCTGCCATGAGTTACGGCCGTAACATTCAGGAGATACGGCCGTAACATGGATGACTTATGGCCGTAATATACATGAGTTACGGCTGTAAGTAGGCTACGGCTTTTTTTTTTGTGAGTTACGCCCGTATGTTATGATATTACGCCCATATGGAGTTTCAGACTTCATCCTCAGCCCATAAATTTCTTAGACTTTGCGTTTTTGCCCCAAATCTTCTTCGGATGATAACTTTTGATATATAACTCTGATTTTGAATTCGGAAAGACTGCCGAACTCGTATCGGAAAGCCCTACAACATGAATACATAAAAACTCAACAAAGAGAATATTTTATAAACATGTTATTTCTTGAGTAAATCAGTAATTCAATCCGATTAAGACTAGATTTACATCATCATCCGATAAAAAAAATTAAAAAATCTAATTAATTAAAAGCAAAAAACGAGTAGACTAGCTCAATTATGGGTGAAATTTATCGATACAAACCATAGATAAGTGTATAAAACTGACACTTATCTATCACTGAGCTCTCGTGTATCTAGTACAACTAGATTTAATGCTTTGGCCAAACACTTATGATCTCATCTGCAAATAACCGCAGAAGACATATACCTGTTCACTTACAGAAGAAAGAATCCTATCTTGGTACTTAGAAGAACCTGCTACTTGTCCGTCAAGATGAACGTCAAGGTTGACCCCCACCTTTCGGTTTTCTGGGTCGAACTACTAGTGAAAAACTTAACGTCACACGCACGTCCCTACTAAATCCTCAAGTCGAAGGTTCACGAATAGATATCACAACCTTTCGATTCTGTCATTGATTGTCCCAAAGTGAAATCCGTGTGACGAATCGAGGGTGCGTCAGTTTGAGTATAATAATCTCATTGGCATACCTATAATGTGTCCTCCCACTAACCATTAGTGACGACAGGCACTCTCGAAGTCAAAGAACATGTTATACAAGTCTTCACATAAACTTAACGCACAGTCAAGTTTCGTTGGCTTGCAAATGATTAAGTATTTGAGCTATAAACCTTTCTAGTGCTGATCCCCTTATCTAATATATATAAGGGTCAGGAATTCCAGTGACTACCAGTAAATAAAGAAACATACAATTGCTTTCTGATAGTATATTACATAATAACAAGTACAATGCCCTCACTCTAACATCCTCTGAGTGGCATTCGAGGGCATGCTCCTAACAATATCCCACTTGCACTCAATGCCACACACTATGGTATCTAATAACCATATTCTCCAAATGATGCTCAAAGCTAATCTGAGAAAATGGCTTGGTCAGTGGCTCAGCGATGTTGCTTACTGAATCTACTCTATGCCGCATAATGTATCCTTTGAAAACAATTTCTGTCACAAGATGATACTTTCTCTCAATGTGTTTTGTACTGTTGTGAAACCTTGGCTACTTAGCATATACTACACCTCCGTCGTTGTCGCACAAAAGTGGAACAGACAGCTCAGCACATGATATCACTTGAAGTTAGCCCAGAAACTTCTTAATCTAAAACCCTTCCTTATAAGCCTCCGAGGCCGCTTGATACTCAGCCTGACAGGTGGAATCAGTAGTCGCGCTTTGCTTGGTGCTTTGCCAAGATACTGCTGAAGAGATAAATTCACCACTAGAAGGGGGGTTTAATAGTGGTAATGCGGAAAGTAAAAGGCTCAAAGATTTATAGAGGTTCGACAACTAGCCTACGTACTCTCTCCGACTTCTTTCTCTATTGGCTCAAGAACAACCACACACTTGTCTCATCTTCGATAGGTCCAAGTACAACAACCGTTACAACCGCTTGTCTTCTATTGGTCCAAGCACAACCACTCTCAAAATAAACTATGTGTATCTAGTGTTCTATCCGAACTAGATAATCCTTACTTATGAATATTGGAGTGTAATCCTAACACTGCCGGATCAAAGATCCTAATAACATCGGATTAGTGACTCTAAATTTGTTTCTCTAACGCTCTTGTATGAGTGATGCAACACTCACAACCAAATGAAAGAATACAAAGTATACTAAATATTACAATGTGTATCACTCTTTGTATCTTTTTCCTCACAACTTAGAATGCAATAATAGATTGAAATCTGAGCTCAAGAATGCTTTGATTGCTTGTATACTTGAATGCTTGAAGTTGTGTGTGTGATTCCCAAGTCCTATGGGTATTTATAGTGACAACTCCTTCTTCATATACTGAAAAATCTATTATTAGCGTGCACTAATAATCCTTCATAGCGTGCACTAACTAGCTTTGACTTGATTGATCAGAACGGTCATTAAACTGTACCAACGGTCATAATACACGTCTAGCGTGTGCTAGTCGGTCTTCTGTAGCGTGCGCTAGTCCGTCTTCTGTAGCGTGCGTTATCGTCGGTCAACATGTCTTCACTTTTGACTGTTGAAACTTGTCAGTTTGTCTCCCCAACATCTCTTTTCCAACGAATAAAACGTACTTAGCGTGCGCTAGTACATATACATTAGCGTGTGCTAACATTATTTTATGTTAGCTTTCCAGATTTTACTGATCTCCTTTTTTACGTTTGCGTTCCAACGGATAAGTTGACTAACGATAGGAATTTGAATGCTTAGCGTGCGCTAACACATGTATTGTAGCGTGCGCTACAACTTTTCCAGATAACGTACGTTAGCTTGTTTAGCGTATGTAATAGCTTCATTGATTTGAGTCCAGAGCCTACTGGACTACCAACATGATTTCCGGTACCGTGCGCAAGATTTGACATATAACGTGTGATAAGCCCTCTGAATAGCGTATGTAAGTGTACATTTGTAGCGTGCGCAAATGCTTTTCCTTTTTCTATCCAGACCTTACTGACTCTCTGCCTTGAGTGCAATAGTGTGCGCTGTAGATAGATGATAGTGTGCGCTAAGATTGACAACTTTAGCGTTCGCTGATATTGTAGGATTTGCGTGCACTATCCATCAGGTGACTCCAACATGACTGCAGATTACTTGCCTAACTGCAGGTGACTTTCCCTCGATAGCGTGCGCTACCATTCAGTCTGTAGCGTGCGCTAGGAACATTATTTTCCTTCAATGCAATAGCTCGATGGGATAGATTTTGTTAAATGTTTCGAGTATAATCATCATCAAAATACTTTGAGTCAACAATCTCCCCCTTTTTGATGATGTCAAAAACATTTAATATATACCTGCAAAAACGTTTTAAAAAGTTTTGAATCAAGGTAACTTGTTCGATATGTTAGTACGTTCCGGTTTTTGGAGTGTTTCTCCCCTTTTTTGACATAAACAAAAAGGACTACCCCTGTGTTGTTGCGTATATAACAAGATACCAATCAAATGCTATGCGCCAAAACGAAAACATATAATTAACAAATGCCAAAGTACATGAAAACCAAATGAAGAGAAATGCGCACTTCATTGAAAATAATTCAAGCATTACACATAAATATCCAAAGCACGAGACATCAAAAACATGTGAAATAAAAGTCGCTACAACGAGAATCAATGTCCTAAAACTAGGGTGCATGCTTGGATGAGAACGGTGGAAGCGGTAACGATGGATGAGTGAAGCGAATGAAGTCTTGAAGCAGCCCGTGCACTCCTTGAACCTCGGGGCGAAGAGAACGAACGTCTTCTTGGATCTCCATTTGTGAAATCTCGATGATGCGCATCCATGAAACGAGGTCACTCTTCTCTTCCTCGGTAAGAGTCTCTCGCATCGGACGCTTTCCCTTAGAAGTGGGCTTCCTAATGAATTCTCGAGTTTTCATTTCCGGAAGGGTGTGTGGCCCTCGTCGAGTGATTCGCTCTTCCGGTGTCGGTATACGAGTCCCTTTCTCCACTTGGTCGTCTTCATGAAGGTATGGAAAGAGAATACAACCCCATTTGATCGTTCGAACATAGTGCATGGCTTTGAGCGAGTAATCCGAGATCTCATGGCTGAGTGAAACGGGAACAGCTTTGTACTTTGATAGATCCACTTGATGAAATTTGAAGATCGCCGTTAGGATGGAACCATACGGTATTCCAGCCTTGTGGGACCGTGAAGCATAATTCTTCGACCGAAATAGGTCGCCCTTAACTTTCATCCAGCTTGTGACAATCGCGGAAAAGTCAACCTTATCATCATTTAGCACTCGGTACACAACATGTTTATCGACTCCGACTAACTTATGCTGCGTATTGACTTTGGGCATTATACACTTAGTGAGTGAAACCAAAAGGAGTCGGATATTAATTCTGAAATCGTTGTTATCAAAAGCCTCATCGGTGATATCGATTACGGTTTTTGAACTCATAAATTCCTTGACATTAATCTCGGTAACTCCAGATTCCTCAGTAATCGATTTCCCAAAACACAAAAAACCATCGGATGACAAACCAAATAATTGAATCAAAATCTCCGAAGAAACTTTGACTACGGTTCTGTAATATCCGTAATTTTCCATTTTTAGCAGTTTCCATTTTTGGTTCATGTCTATTTTTATCGACTCGCTTGTAACCGTTTCGACATTTTGAATCTACTTTGTTCTTGGAGTTTTTCCATTTGGACGAGTTTTTATTATGTTTTCACGTAATTTCGTTTTATGACATGTTTCGCCGTATGAACGTTCGATTCTTGTAAAACTCATTCGTTTTTGTTGTTTCTTGGTTTGTACAAGTTTTTATAGTTGAGTTGGTCATGTGGAGACTTTCGGTTTGTAAATCTGACGTCGTTTCGTGATTTTCTGGCACTTGGGCCATTTTTGTAATTTCCTAATAGTTTAGGGAATCTCATTTTCGTTGTCGCATTACGGACCCTCCGATGGTCGGAAATTGTATTTTCTTTCAGCGTTTAGCTCCGTCGTCTTGTATGCTTCGCGCTCATGTTCCTGGATTCTGGTCTCGCTGTATGCTTCGTTTTGTACCCTCGACGGCTCATCTGCCGATGTGACATCAGCGATCGAATCGCTGTGTAGGTAGCGCACGCTACTCCTGTTACCTTGCGTGCGCTACCGATATGCATTTAGCGTACGCTAACTCCCTATTGTTAGCGTATGCTAACGAACGGTGGCAGTAGCCACTGGACCTGTCACGGCCCCGTTAGCGCGCGCTATATTTGGAAGTTAGCGTGCGCTAACTTCACGGAATATATAAGTCAGCGGACAGTTTCAGAACAGCAGTTTTATTCTTTTCTCTTCGTTTCTTCGACGTGCGACCTCAGAGGCGATTTCCACCAGTTCTATTCGGAGTTCTCTTCAAATTCCATCACGGTAGAATCGAGCCATCATATCATAATCAGCATAATCACCCTTCATCAGCCGAATTAAAGGTAATTCCTCAGGAACCCTAATTTTGACGAATTTGGAGGTTTTTTGGGATTATAGGGTTTAGTTCCGAATCATTCATCTATATTACGATATTCTTTACCGATTGTGATTATTAAGTGATTCTTAATCCAATTTCCTTGACTTTAATCCGCGAATTATCAATACGGGGAGATTTTGCGTAAACCCTCGCCCGTATCGATTGATCGTTCATTGTCGTATCATGTAATCGGGGTTATGGGTGTATTCAAATAGAGTATTGTTGTCCATGGGGACTGAACTGCGTTGATCTTTCGTTTAGGAACCGTCGTTTTCCACCCGGACCGTTCGTAGTCGTGTTTCAACTCCGTTTCTTCAAGAATGTCTCAAAGGTAAGTACTTTACATTTGTTTACATGTTCTAGTATTTGAATTATGGGTGTATCGTGGTTGTTGTGGATGGTTATGTGTATGTTCACCTAGGGACGGTCCGACGGAGCCTCTAGGGATACGTATTGCCGTGAGTGTGCGTATCGCGAACTGTGGTTAGCCACCCAGGGATGTCCGACGGGCTCAAGGGGTACGGTGGCCGTGAGTCTCGTACCAACGGTTAACTTTGAATTGTGATTTGTTGGAGATAATGTGTTTTACGATTGTACAATGTAAATATTCTGGAATATAAAATGTTTTCTAAAATGACTCTTTGGCGCATATATTCATCTGATTAGAATGTAGTTCAAATGGATTGTACTTGCACTAGCAGTTGTCGCTAACCCCTTAAATGGGGGAAATACTTTTTGTATTTCAGGTATCGATCGTGGGGACAAACGAGCACTTGAGCCGTATGAGGATGATGGGCAAGCGTGATACTGATCAGTGGTCATTTGTTGGTGTTCAGTTCAGTCTATTACTTTTGATGTCTTATTTTGGGACTTTTGTGTTATAAAATTGGTTTAAGTACTCGAGTACTTCTTATTTAAAAATTGTTAATGTTGTGTTCCTGTTTTGGGAAATGGATTGATGTTGGATTTTATTGTAGGATTGTAATCTTATCTGAATAGTCATATTATTGATGATTGTTTGTCGTTGTCAAATGTCTTGTTGGTACGTTAGCCTGGTGGATTCCATAGTGTGGAGTCCACGACGCTGTAATATGCCCTGAACGTCTTGGGGGTGTTACAGGTTCCTCCAACCAAACTCCGTAAAACTAAAGATGAGGAACCTTCACTCTCAGCAATATGAAGGTTTTCGTAAAATTCGCGAACTAGCTCGGGAGATATAGGTTCCTTACATTCAACAAAGCCAAAAATTCCAATAAAGGAGAAAAAATCAGAAATAACAACATTCACTCGTTCCAGGCTATGAAAATTGAAGTAGTAACAGTCCATCAATTGTTCCTGAGGAAGGATTTCAGAAAAGACCCTGGAGGCGGTATATGACACGATACGGGATGCATCATACTCTGGTTCGCGAGTGCGTTTTGCATTTTTCTAAGTCTTCTCCATAGTTTTGCGGCCCTTGCTCGACATAAAGCTGAAAGGAATTGAAAGATTTGAAGAAGGAATCGGGATAGTATGAATTGGTTTTAGGTTAGGGTTCTTGCTGAAAGGGGATCTGATGTGTTTGCGTGCGTTATGAAATGATGAGAATGTTTCTGGGCTGAACAGGGTTTATATAGTGAACTGACCGGGTTTAATTAGCGTACGCAAAGGGTGTATAATTAGCGTATGTTATGAATACATGGGTAGCTTACTGGACTGTCCAGTAGCAAATTCGGAATAAGAAGATTTTAATTAGCGCATGCAAGAGATAAGAGGTTAGCGTACGCTATCGAAGACAAAGGTTAGCGCGCGTTAAAAGAATGAAGCTAGCGCGCGCTAGCGAATGGAATGTTTCTAAGATATTGATTTCTCGAGTAGAAAACTAATTTTAAAAATTGTCTAGATGTCCCATACCATGTTGCAAACGAATAGTATTAAATGATTCCTCGGGAAGAGGTTTCGTAAATATATCAGCAAGTTGGTCCTTCATCCCGATAAAATTAAGCAGATATCTTTCTTTTGCACATGATCACGTAAAAAATGATATCTAATATCTATATGCTTAGTTCTACTATGCAACACGAGATTTTTACTCAAATTAATAGCACTAGTATTATCACATAATATAGGGGTATTTTCAAAATAAATGTCGTAGTCGTGGAGTTGATTTTTATTCCATAATACCCAAGCACAGGCACTCCCTGCAGCAACGTATTCGGTCTCAGCTGTAGACAACGCTACACTAATTTGCTTTTAACTTCCCCAAGATATTAAGCATGAACCGATGAAATGACATGTACTACTAGTACTCTTTTTATCAATTTTGCATCTGCCGAAATCGGCGTCTCTATATGCAATCAAATTAAAGTCCAAGCAAGAGGGATACCATAGACCTAGTCCGATGGTCCCATTTAAGTAACGAAAAATGCGTTTACAAGCAATTAAATGTATTCCTCAGGATTAGCTTGGAATCGAGCACATAAGCATGTAGCAAATATTATGTCTGGCCTAGAAGCAGTCAAATATAGCAAGGATCCCGATCATACCTCGATATAATTTTTGATCTACGGATTTGCCATTTTCATCTTTTTCTAATTTCAATGATGAAGACATTGGCGTTGAAATCACTTTGCTACTCTCCATTTTGAATTTCTTTAGGAGATTGTTTGAGTACTTTGTTTGATGAATAAAGATTCGATCTTCGCATTGCTTGATTTGAAGCCCGAGGAAGAATGTTAATTCTCCTATCATACTTATCTCGAACTCTCCCTTCATAAGATTAGAGAAATATTGGCACAATGATTTGTTAGTAGCTCCAAAAACAATGTCATCAACATAGATTTGGCAAACAAGTATATCATTATTCAATATTTTCACAAAAAAGGTATTATCGACTTTACCTCTTTTATAACCATTTGCAATTAAAAATTGACTTAAGCGATCATACCATGCTCGGGGTGCTTGTTTCAACCCGTAGAGTGCCTTGTTGAGCTTGTAGACGTGATCCAGAAATTGATGATCTTCAAAACCGGGAGGTTGCTTGACATAAACTTCTTCTTGAATATAGCCATTCAAGAATGTACTTTTCACATCCATTTGAAATAGCTTGATCTTTTTGTGGGCGGCAAATGCACATAATAAAAGGATGGCTTCGAGTCGAGCCACGGTAGCAAAACTTTCTTCGTAATCAATGTAACACCCCCAGAATGCATCCGAAAATGTTACACGCCGTAGGCCCTTCTCACAAGGATCTACCAGGCTAAACTCTACTAGACTACACAATGATTGACAGACCGAGGTCAATCTAAATACAACGCAGACTGACAAGGTCATTAAACAAATCAGAAACTAATGAACTATACATGTCAATGACAAAAATAAACTTTCGCACAAAAAAAATGACAACTCCATTTAATAAGTGCAAAACCTTCACCCGTCCAAGGGTGAATACTCAACCAAATGGGAAAATACCGACCAAGGTGGAATAAAAGAAAAAGACCCTGACTCTTGTGTGATTAGCATCGTCGTCTTCCATCTCCTTCCAAGCCAATCCTGTGACTGCTCCCGAGCTGCCAAAACCTGAGCACATAACAGGCACCCAACCCCGAAAACTCGGGGGTTAGCAAACTGGAATTTTGCTAGTGCAAGTACATAATATACAAGATATACGAACAATAACAACACAAAACTCAACAGCCGCGAAGCCTTAACACAAGCCATACATTCCCATAATCAACACAGAACAGCATTCGCAGACACAAGGTGAAAGATAATCACATAGTCATATTCTCTTTAAGGAACATAACACCAAAGAAAACTTTAAACAAACCCAAGGAGTCAAAAGATTTAGTTTAAAGATCTATTTTTATAAAAGGAAATGTATTTTGATAAGATAGCTTAAAAACATTATTAATGACTCGGGCCGTCTTGGGATTTTGAAAATCGAATGGGAATACTTTTAGAAAATACTTTAAAAGGCTCTCGGGTCTTCGACCTAGCATGTGGAAAACAATTTGCAAGAAAACCATTACAATGTTATTCGGGGTCCTCGACTCAATTGATAAAACACTATCACAAGCGAATCATTACAACATCTCACGGGGTTCTCGGCCCAATCCAAATAATATCATCACGAGATCGAATCTCAACATCCCACTGGGTCCTCGACCCAATACACAGAATAATCATCACAGTACAATCAAAGGCACAGCCTCTCATTCGATAAATCCTGCTCAAGACCCATGATTAATTAACCCTTGGAGATCTCGTCAAATATCCTTGGTTAATTAACCTTGATACCAACATTTAAAATAATTTGGAACGAACTTCAGAAACACGAATCGCGGTCTACATCAAGACCAACATTTTAAAGCGAGTTGCAAGGATTTAAATTATGAAAATCATTTGGTAACGGGGTCTTAGCTATCACTCAAATATCCGATACCAATAAGCCTGCCAGGCGCCTCCATTGCACACCTGTGTACCGGCGTTCACTCCACTATATTGGCCGCCCATTGCACATGTCACCGCGCCGGCATTCACTCCCACAGGAGCCGCCCCTTGCTCGCGCATTAAGTAACACCGATGTTCACCAATCATATGGAGCCGCTTATTGCAGCGTACACCAGGTCGGAGTACACGCCCCGCCCTCAGAGGCACCCAGATATGACGTCTCTCATAACAAGTATTCACGTTGTTACAAATACCAAGCACACAGTCAACCATTGCAACAATTATCAAATCAGTTCATCAATTCATATAATTTATTCGCCAGTACGTAACTACGCAAGATAAACAATAACTCACACGTTATTCATCAAGACTTAACACATTAAGCCTTACCAATCAACACTACATATATATCCTTATATCGTAACTCAATCAAAAATACAAACATTACCATATTACCTATATAAATATCATTCGTACTTTAGTCTAGGTTGAGTACGTCGACTAATATTGGTATTAATCATCCAACATTTATCTCTATATGTATATTTATATACATATACATATATCTATACATATATCCACACACATATATCTATACATATATCCACACACACACACACACACACATATATATATATATATTCATAACATGATTCATACACTTCAGCAACAATGATTTCACGTAATTATAATTCGTATATCAAGGTACTTGCCTCGATTCGAAGACAAGAACAATACTTCTAGGAAAAACGAAATACTCGGAGGTCGCCCCTTTGATCAATCACGCAGCAAGCTTGAACCTTAACAAAAGAAATAATATAAAATTCATCTCACGTCGAACGAAGCCCGCTGATCAGAATCCAGCTGATCGAAGTCTACCTTCAGAAAAATCCACTGCAAGAAGGTTAGCTGACCAAGAGGACTTAGGTGAGAATTTCCCTCAGATGGCACCTGGAATGCCTATCTCACCTGAGCTGACCGAGCTGATCAGATGGCTTGTCGAGGAGACAATTGCCAAGTTATTAGCAACTGAGGTGAAGCCCGATCTCGAGTCCCTCAACCTGAAGATGGACGCTTTGCTCAACCCGAAGTACCCTTCTTCAACACCAACGAATTCCAGAATGCCTCTTGGCATGTCTGACTTTATGAACATGGTGGAGGAGCAGCTAGCAGTGATTATTGATGCTGGCAAAAAGGGGGAAGATAAAAGAAAAGAGCATGTGAGAGCACCTTAGTTCAGGCAGGGGGAAGAGAGGGAAGATATAGAAGACAGAGAAGATAAGGGAGAAGGCAAAGGCAAGAGCAGAGAAGTTATTCCAGAACAAACCTTACCTCTCATCCAAGCTGGAACTTCTCACCTGAAGCGAAAGGAGATGGCTGCACCATCTGAAGATCAACCTATAGCCAAGAAGAGAAGGACCAAGCAGGAACCTAAGCAAAGATTTCAATGGGAGGGAAAAAAGCTATGGTTCGTTGAGGAATTTTTGCCTGCTGAGTTGGCACATATGTGGGGAGGAGCAAAGAAGCAGTTCATAGAAAAATACTATCTCTGGGAATTGCTCCAGGATAAAGATTGCTCCCCACAGTAGTCGTTCATAAATTTTATGTCCTCAACTTGGCCGAAACTCTGGGCTGTTCTGCAGAAATATGCCAAGAAGTTCGATGCCTATCCTATGATCCCCTATTCCACACCTGAAGAAGCCCCCACCTTGATGAATAATGATCTGGATGAGCTAGCTCTTCAAAAGGAGATTAAGAAACTATGTGTTGAGAACAACTTCACATCTCACGAGGAATAAGAGTTTGCATCTTTGGTAGTCAAAAGGAAATATGGACTAGCTCCAGTTTCCAAAAATCCAATCGGTGCAAAACCTTTAAGATCTATCCCTCCATCAAAGCTGAAGGTTTCTAGAGGAAGAAGAAGAGGGAGATAGACTAGACTTGTAATTTACTTGTTTTGTACCTTGTAATTTACTTGTAAATCTTTGCAACACTTGTAATTTTCTTGTATTTTGTCTATTCAAACTGCACTGTATTGTAAACATCAATAAAAAATTTATAACAGTCATTTGAATGACAACCACTAGTTTCTCAATATGACAACTACTAGTTGTCTTATTACATTTGAATGCTTTAGGTTTGCCATCATCAAAATAAGGGGAATTTAGTAGGGATGCCTATTAGATTTTGATGATGTCATCCCTGTATTGATTCATTATTCAAACGTATGTTTAAAGTACTTGGAAAAATGTAAAGAAGAACCAAATGAGTATCTTCTATAGGCCTTAAGTTTTTAGGCTTAGTATTATTGATCAGTTGTAAAATCAACTTAGTACAGAACATAGAACTTTATTTCAAAGAATCTCAGATCAGAGAAGTTCATTTCAGATCAGAGGACTTTATCTCAGAGAAGTCCAAGTCAGAGAACTTCAAGTCAGAGAACTTCAAGACAAAGAAGTTCAGTTTAGAGAACTTCACTTCAGAGCAGAGAAGATCATCTCAGAGAAGTTCAAGTCAGAGAACTTCAAGTCAGAGAACTTGATCTCAAAGAAGTTCAGGTCAGAGAACCTCAGAGGACTTCACATCAGAGCACTTTTACATCAGAGAAGGCTGACTGCACTTCAGGCAGCTTTGACCAAGTTATTACAGACAAGTTCTTAGTTCAGCCAAGATACTCAGTCCACGCCAGCAAGAATTGAAAGTTAACAATCACGGAAAGTCACATGCGGATGTAGGATAGAAACTTGAAAGATTCCCGAAAAGTAAGGACTTAAATATTCATCAAGATCCGCGTTATGAAGACTTTATACTTATTCTAATCAAGAATAATGGTGCTCACAAGAAAGTATTTCAAATGGTCAGAATTGAAAAGGGAATCCAGCCTTGCAATGAATTGATAAGATAAAAAAAAGAAGTTCACTCTCCAACGGACGGATTTGTTACAGTAGTGCAACAGCTATGAAGGAAGCTCAAGGATCGTACTATATATCTAAAAATATGAATTGAGCAAGATACGATGCGAACAACAGTGCGAACAAAAACTTACAAGCGATTAAAGCATTCAAGCAATCAAAGCATTCTATATCATAGTGAAATACCAAGCTTAAGAGATCATATCCAAAGAAGCTCTTTGTTGGAGAAGACAACACTCCTGTCTAAAAACTTGAGTACGGGGTTGCTTTCTTGAACGAGGTTCTTGAAAGTAGAGAGATTGTAATCGCATCCATGGGTTCTTGATTGGAAGGTGATAGACAAATCGAGCGTCGTTGAGGCATCCAAGGGTTTTCAATCATGAGGTGCTAGACAGTCAAGGGAGTTGCAACCGCCACAGGTTTCCACTGGTTGGAAGCTGTTGTAACTAGGTAAAATTCACTGTAACCTTTATCACTAGTTGACAGTTATAGTAAATTTATCTCCAACTGGTTTGGAGAGAAGTGGATTAGTAGAGGATTACCCGACCTCTGAAACCACTATAAGTGCCTGCGTGTTTTACTGCATTGAACATCATACTTACCTGCTGCATACATATTTATTGTTCCATTAGTTAGTTATCTGTAGAGAACATTAAGCTACCTGCTATCGTCATCAGCTGTGTCTTCCGCAAATCTTATCTGCAGACGGCATTAAGTCATCTGTACTTATCATAGCTGAGAAGCTCACCTGGATTTCAGGAAAAGAGTTTCAATATGTCTATTCCCCCCCTCTAGACTTATTCATGACGACTTGTGACCTAGAAGGTTTAGATGATACAATCCATTTAACAATGTAGCAGTGCCTACTAGTTTATTTCGAAAATAAATTTTTCAGGAACCATCGCAATGAAAAATGATAAGCCTTTTCGATCTATGACCAGAATGGATACAATGTTCTTATGCCTCTTGGGCAACACTAGTACATCATCTAATGTTAAAATAAAGCCGGCTTCCAAATCCAAAATAAGTGATCCTACATCAGTTGCTGCGCCACTATGCCCGCTTCCGACAGCAATCATCACTTCCCCAGCTCCAAACTTTCTACTTTATTCCAGATCCTGATTCATGGTACAAATGTGGGAACTAGCACCTAAATCCAGTATCCAAGAATTCGAAAATACGGTAGCAGAACAATTTGTTTCCAAAACTAAAAATTATGTAACTAAAGTGCCGTGAAGCTTCGGACAATCTCTTGCCCAGTGGCCCAGCTCACCGCATCTGAGACATGCATCTGTCTTCACCTTCTTGCTCTTAGGAACCATTGGGGCCTTACCTTTACCTTTAAAGTCCTTTCTTTGTGGGTCCATCTGCTTTTTGGTCTTTTTCTTCTTATTCTTGAACTTCCGAGATCCAGAAGAAATCACAAGGCCAGACTCCTTCACCCGTGGAGTCTTCATCTAAGACTGAGCGATTACTAATTTGTTCATCAACCCTGCTAAATTGCAAGCAATCTCATTGCAGTTGAAGTTCATAACAAATCGTGAGAAGGAATCGAGAAGAGATTGCAGGATAATGTCGGTCTGTAGAGAAGCATGCATCCTAAAATCAAGAGCCTCCAATCTCTCGATCATAGAGATCATTTTGAGGACATGGTCCCCTACATTCTCACCTTCCTTCATCCTAGCACCGAAGAGCTGCTTTGATATCTCATATCTAGTAGCTCGACTGTGCTCACCATAAAGCTCGGTTAAGTGAGTTGATATCTACCTAGCAGAAGTCATTTTCTCATGAGCTCTCTGAAGCTCATTAGACATAGAGTCCATCATATAGCCACGGAATCTAATGTCATCCTTAACCCAATTTTCGTGGTTTTCAACATATTCCTGACTGGCTCTGGTCCACACCGGAGCCGCCGGAATGTCTGCCTCGAAGACGTATCCCAACGCATCCATACTGATGACTATCATCAGGTTGCGGAGTCAGTCCACAAAGTTAGGCCCAATTAAGGTGTTCTTTTCTAGTAATATAGTCAGTGGGTTCATTCTCATTATATGCGAGTTTTCTGTTTGCATAGTACGCCTGATTGAGTAGGGACTCGTTCAATTATGGTCTGAGTTTAGAATTGAGGGCCTTTATATTCTCTTAACCCAACTCCCACAATTTTTATCGAACTCCCTTATGAAATCCAGAAGTATTCGTTCGCTTTGCTTCATAGTGGTGATCGAGTTCTTTATAAATTTTAATAGAGGGCAACCGAACAGGTTTCTAGTCTATTAATATTTATAAAGTGTTGTCCAACACCAACCCATATAATAGATGATTTGATCTTCTTTCTCCCCTTGTTCACTCCCCTCAACCTACTGTTGACTCAAAATGTATTTTGATGATTATTCCATTCAAAACATTTAATTAGATCAATCTCAGATCGATAGTATTTTTGATGGAGCTAAATAATGTTAGCGCACGCTACTCATCTTATAGTAGCGCACGCTATCGAGATATACATGTACAGCCCAGACAGTCAGCTGCAGCCAAGTGAAGTCACCTGATGGATAGCGCAAGCAAGTCATTCAATATTAGCGCACGCTAAGTAACTAAAGTTAGCGCACGCTATACAATCCATATTAACGCACGCTATCGCATTATTCCAGAAGACAGTGAGGTTTGGAAGGAAATCAGAAATGGATTTTGCGCACGCTACATACATCAACTTACGTACGATAAAACAAGGATGTAGCGCACGTTACTGCTCAGCTCTTGCGAACGCTACCGATATCACGGTCAGTAGTCCAGTAGCTACTGGACTCAATACGTTAAGGTCTTTACGTACGCTACAGAGGGTAACGTACATTAATGAAAGAAATTAGTAGCGCACGCTAAGGTATAGGTATTAGCGCACGCTAAAAGGAGTCAGCATATTACCGTTTGATTTTCTACCGTTGGAAGGCAAGAGTCAATGAAGATACGGAAAACCTGGAAAAGTTGGATTTAATTAATGCTAGCGCACGCTATGCATACTTGCTAGCGCACGCTAATCTCAAATTTAGCCGTTGGATAAAGAGTCGTTGGAGAGACAAACGGACATTTTCAAAGTCAAGATTGAAGACTTGTTGATCAGACGTTAATGCACGCTACCGATACATTACTAGCGCACGCTAGCCATACTATTTTACCGTTGCAACAGTCTTTGTGACCGTTCAGAAAAGCCAAGTCAAAGATCGATAGCGCACGCTAGAGAACATTATTAGCGCACGCTAATAATACGTTTTTCAGCATTTGAAGAATGGCTCTCACCTATAAATACCCAAAGGACTTGGGTATCAAACACACAACTTCAAGCATTCAAGCATACAAGCATACAAGCAATCAAAGCATACTTGAGCTCAGTGTTATATCGTTTATTGCATTTCAATTTGTGAGAAAATAAAGATACAAGAGTGATTTTCATTGTAATATCTACTATTCTTTGTATTCTTTCATTTGATTGTAAGTGTTGCATCACTTACACTTGAGCGTAAAAGAAACGAATTAAGAGTCACTAATCCGGTGTTATTAGGATCTTTGATCTGGCATTGTTAGGATTAAACTGCCATATTCGTATAGTGAGGATTATCTAGTTCCTATAGAACACTAGATAAACAAACATTTATATTGAGAGAGAGGTTGAGCTTGGACCGATAGAAGACAAGCGATTGTAACGGTTGTGAACTCGGACCGATAGAAGACGAGTCAAGATTGTGGTTGTTCTTGAGCCAATAGAAAAAGAAAGTCGGAGAGAGGACGTAGGCAAGTTGCCGAACCTCTATAAACCTTTGAGTCTTTAAATTCCGCACTATTTTCTATTTATTCGCAAGAAATTTCGGTATTCCGCATTACCACTATTCAACCCCCCCTTCTAGTGGTGAATTTATCTCTTCAGTTGGTATCGGAGCGGGTCTCTTTTTAAAAGGTTTAACCACCTAAGAGAAAAAGATCCGCAAATGGCACTTCTTGGCCAAATTGAAGGAAATGCTCTCAACCGTCCTCCTTTCTTCGACGGTTCCAATTTCATGACGTGGAAAAAGAAGATGGCGATTTTCGTTCAAGCCTACGATATTGAAATCTGGAAAGTTATTGCTCTTGGTCCTAAACTCGCTAAGAAAGAGGATGGATCGTTGAAAAGATCAAGAATTCAACGAGGATTGGAGAAACACGCACGTCAACTCACGAGCTACTCAACTTCTCTATTGCGCTCTTAATCCCGAAGAACTCAATAGGATATCGTCCTATGAAAGTGCAAAAGAAATTTGGGAAATTCTCGAAGTCACTCATGAGGGAACCACCCAAGTCAAGGAGACCAAAATCAACATGTTACTCCATGACTACGAATTATTTTCCATGAAAGACGAGGAAACGATCACAAATATGTTGGATCAATTTTCGGCTATAACAAATGGTCTTGCATCTTTCGGAAAGCCTATATCGAGCAGCGACAAAGCTAAGAAAATTCTTCGATCGTTGCCACGAGAATGGGATGCCACGGTCACCGCGATCATGGAGTCCAAAGATCTCAACAAGCTCGAATTTAGTGCCCTCATCGGGTCACTTATCAATTATGAGATCGTTCTCAAGTCTAGAGGTACCAAACCAAAGCCTCGGGAAAGAGTAGTCGCATTCAATGTTGATAGCGACATTGAGGAAGATGTTCCCGAAGATGAAGACGACGAGGAACTCGCTCTCTATGCCAAAAACTTTAGAAGGTATAAAAACCTAATTCAAAAGAGGCGAAGTTTTCTTGGTCGGGATGGCAAACCGGAGAAAAAGAAGAGTGGCTATACTCCCATCAAGAAGTTCGACAATAATTGTCGGAAATGTGGTCAAACCGGTCATTATGCCAAACAATGCCGAGGATCCTCTTCAAAACCTCAAATGGAAAGATTCAAAAAGAAGGAGGTCCTAATCGCTTCTTGGAGTGATGACGAGGAGGAGATTGAAAGATCTCTAGACCCAAATCTTGCATTCATGGCCCTCGACTCCGAAAGTAATATCGAGGTAAGCTCTAAACTCAATGATGACGAATATGACTCTTTTGATTTTTGCGATTCACAAGAAGTTCATCATGATGATGAGTTATTGAGTGCGTTTGAATCCTTGAATACGGAGTATGACGAGATGGTTAAATTAAACATATATTTAAAGAGAAAAATAAAATCTCTAGAACTTGAAAATTCCTCTCTTCAAAACAAAGGCAAAACTATCGAGATTGACCATACATCATGCCTTGAAAAAGAAAATGTTTTGAAAATCGAGTTAACAAAAACTCAAAAGGAGCTAAAATATATTTTGAACAAATTTACTCTCGGAAACGAGAAATTCGAAAGTCTCCTATCTATTCAAAAATCGCCCTTGCTCAAACACGGTCTTGGTTTCTATCCTTTTAAACGGGAACAATCCCTTATCAACCTTGACAAAATAAAGAAAACCGAAACTGAGAACTCAAAATATCCTTTCAAACGAGTTCACAATGTTAATGCTCATTCAAAGTTAAGAACTATCAAAGTTAAGCAAATATGGGTTCCTAAAGGGACAATTGTTCCGAATGCTATAAGCATAGTTAACTTTGGAGGACCCAAACGGGCTTGGGTACCGAAACAACCGAGAAACTCTATTTTTGTAGGTACCGGCACAAAGGAAAAACAAGTGGTACATTGATAGCGGATGCTCAAGGCACATGTGCGGCTCCGAGGACTTATTTGAAGACCTCTAATATCAAGATCAAGGACATGTGACCTTTGGAGATAATCAAAAGGGAAAAATCAAAGGCATCGGCAAAATCGGTAAGGAACCTTCTCCTTCTATCAACAAAGTATTATTTGTTGAAGGTTTGCATTATAACCTTCTTAGCGTTTCGCAACTTTGTGATGAAGGTTTTAAAATTCTATTTGAGCAAACGCATTGCACGGCATTTAGAAATAATAAAATTGCATTCATTGGTTTGAGATGTGGAAACATCTACATTGTTGACCTTAATGATAAGAGCTCATTCAACGAAAAATGTCTTATTACTTTGGATAATAATGCATATTTATGACATCGAAAATTGGGGCATACTTCTTTACCTATTATTTCTATTTTATCTAGACACGAACTTGTTCGTGGATTGCCCAAACTCAAGTTTGATAGAAAGCATTTGTGTGAATCATGCATAAAAGGGAAACACACTCGAGAATCTTTCAAACCAAAATTCGAGGTTTCCACTAGTCGAGTTCTTGAACTTGTGCATATGGATTTGATTGGACCATCTATACATGTTAGTTTAAATGGTAAACTCTACACTTTGGTAATTGTTGATGATTTCTCTCGATTTACTTGGGTTAGATTTTTAGCACATAAGGATGATGCATTTTCCGAGTTTTCTAAATGGTGTCGTTTGGTATCAAATGAGAAAAATCTCTCCATAATTTCTATTCGCACCGATCACGGAGGTGAATTTGATTGCACTCCGTTTGAACTTTTATGTGATAAATATGGTATTAATCATAACTTTTCGGCTCCTAGAACGCCTCAACAAAATGGAGTTGTTGAAAGGAAAAACCGATCTTTGGAAGAAATGTCGAGGACAATGCTTAATGAATACTCTCTTCCACGATACTTTTGGGCCGAAGCAATTTTTACGGCATGCTATGTGATTAACCGAGTTCATATTCGTAGAACTCATCTTAAAACCCCGTATGAATTATGGAAGGGCAAAAAGCCCAATATTGCTTATTTTCATCCTTTTGGTTCCAATGTATTTATTTTGAACAATGGCAAGGATAACTTAGGCAAGTTTGATGCCAAATCCGACTCCGGAATATTTCTTGGCTATTGCACTAATAGTAAAGCATATCGTGTTTATAATATTAGAACGAATAAAGTTGAAGAGTCCATACATGTTAAATTCAATGATATGATCTCACCCCCGAGAAAGGTAGAATATTTTGATGATGCAGGTACTTTTCCGTATCCCTCACTCGAAGTGAAGAAAATTTCGGAAATCGAAAAAAACACAATCGTTGATTTACCGAAAGATTGGAGGCACATCAAAGATCATCCAAAGGATCTCGTGATTGGAAACATTGAAGACGGTGTTCAAACCCGAAGGAGAACCACCGAATTTATGGCTCATTGTGCTTTTGTATCCGAAATAGTTCCCAAGAATATATCTGAAGCTCTCGATGATGAAAGTTGGGTGATGGCAATGCAAGAGGAGCTTGTGCAATTCAAACACAATAATGTATGGAATTTAGTTCCCGCTCCTAAAGATAAAACAATTATCGGAACTAAATGGGTGCATAAAATCAAGAGTGACGAAGACGGCTATCCAATTCGAAATAAATCTCGTTTGGTCGCTCAAGGATATAATCAAGAGGAAGGTCTTGATTACGAAGAAAGTTTTGCTCCCGTGGCTCGACTCGAAGCCATTCGCTTGCTATGTGCATTTGCCGCCCATAAAAAGATCAAACTATTTCAAATGGATGTGAAAAGTGCATTCTTGAATGGGTACATTCAAGAAGAAGTCTACGTCAAGCAACCTCCCGGCTTTGA
This sequence comes from Orobanche coerulescens, assembly GCA_033398695.1. Classification (NCBI taxonomy): domain Eukaryota; kingdom Viridiplantae; phylum Streptophyta; class Magnoliopsida; order Lamiales; family Orobanchaceae; genus Orobanche; species Orobanche coerulescens. Next base: position 68,793,879 of record CM065801.1, read on the forward strand.
AGATCATCAATTTCCGGATCATGTCTACAAGCTCAACAAGGCACTCTACGGGTTGAAGCAAGCACCCCGAGCATGGTATGATCATTTAAGTCAATTTTTAATTGCAAATAATTACAAAAGAGGCAAAGTCGATAATACCTTGTTTGTTAAAATATTGAATGATGATATACTTGTTTGCCAAATCTACGTTGATGACATTGTATTTGGATCTACTAATGAATCTTTGTGCCAAGATTTTTCTAATCTTATGAAAGGAGAGTTCGGAATGAGTATGATGGGAGAATTAACGTTCTTCCTCGGGCTTCAAATCAAGCAATGTGAAGATGGAATTTGTATCCATCAAACGAAGTACTCAAACGACCTCCTCAAGAAATTCAATATGGAAAGTAGCAAGGTGATATCTACGTCAATGTCTTCATCATTAAAGCTTGAGAAAGATGAAAATGGCAAATCCGTAGATCAAAAATTGTATCGAGGTATGATCGGATCTTTGTTATATTTGACTGCATCTAGGCCAGATATAATATTTGCTACATGTTTATGTGCTCGATTCCAAGCTAATCCCAAGGAATCACATTTAACTGCTTGCAAACGCATTTTTCATTACTTGAAAGGAACTATTGGACTAGGTCTATGGTATCCTTCTTGCTTGGATTTTAATTTAATTGCATATAGTGACGCCGATTTCGGCGGATGTAAAATTGACAAGAAGAGTACTAGTGGTACATGTCATTTTGTTGGATCATGTTTAATATCTTGGGGAAGTAAAAAGCAAACCAGTGTAGCATTGTCTACAGCTGAGGCCGAATATGTCGCTGCAGGGAGCGCCTACGCTCAAGTGTTATGGATTAAAAATCAACTCCGCGACTACGGCATATATTTTGAAAATACCCCTATCCTATGTGATAACACTAGTGCAATTAATCTGAGCAAAAATCCTGTGTTGCATAGTAGAACCAAACATATAGATATTAGACATCATTTTTTACGTGATCATGTTCAGAAAAAAGACATCTGTTTAAGTTTTGTCGGGACGAAGGACCAACTTGCTGACATTTTTACAAAACCTCTTCCCGAAGAATCATTTAATTCCATTCGTTTACAACTTGGTATGGGACATGTAGAAAAATTTTGAAATAAGCTTACTACTCAAAATATCAAAATCCTTGATTCGGTTCACTCGCTAGCGCGCGCTAGCTTCACTTTCTTAACGCGCGCTAAAAACTGCTTTCGATAGCGTACGCTAACCTCACATACTTGCGTACGCTAATTAAAAACTTTTCGAATTCCATATTAGCTACTGTACAGTCCAGTAAGCTTTTCATTTTATACCTAACGTACGCTAACTCTTCGTTCCTAGCGTACGCTAACTAAAAATCCGTTGACTATATATATTCAGTACAACCTAGAAACACACTCATCCTTTCTAACGCATGCAATTATAAGAACACTCTTTTCAGAGAAACCCTAGCCGCTAATCGGATTCTTCAAACTTCCTCAGATCTTCAATTCCTCTCCGATTGATGTCGAGCAAGAACCGAAAAGCCATGGAAAAAACATACAATAACCTCAAACGTCCTCTCAACGCACAATATGATGCGACTCGATTCATCTCATCCACCGCCTCGAGGGTATTCTTTGAAATCCTTCCACAAGAACACATTACGGACTGTTATTTCTTCAATCTTTCGAGTCTGGAACGGGTAAATGTCGATATCTCTAATTTCTTCTCTTCGCTTGGAATTGCCCGTTTTGTAGAATGTAAAAACCCCATTTTCCCTGAACTTGTCCGAGAATTCTACGCCAATCTCCATGTGGCCGACAGTGAAGGGTCTTCATCCCTTGTTTTAGGAAGTTTTGTTGGAGGAACACGAATGAAAGTTTCCCCGGATATTTTGTCGCAAATTTTTGGTTTATCATCCGACGGATTTGTGCGTACTGGAAAAACTTTTGCCGATGATACTGGAGTCAGGGAAATCGATGTCAAAGAGTTCCTTAGCTCAAAGGCTGTTATTGACATAACGGATGATTTCTTTGAAAACAATGATTTTGGGATCAACATTCGTCTTCTCCTAGTAGCTCTCACAAAGTGCTTAATGCCGAAGGTGAATACCCAGCACAAATTAGTGGGAGTCGACAAGCATGTGGTGTATCGAGTTCTTAATGATGATAAAGTGAATTTTGCCGATATCATCATCAGCTGGATAGAGGTGAAGGGCGACCTTTTTCGGTCGAAAAACTACGCATCTCACTCCCGCAAGGCTGGAATGCCTTATGGCTCCATTCTTACGGCCATATTCAGTTTTCACCACGTCGATTTGTCGAAAGACAAGGCTGTCCCCGTCTCTCTCGGCCATGAGATTTCAGACTCTTCGCTTAAGGCTATGCACTATGTCCGGACGTCCAACCGAGGCTGGATCCTATTCCCGTATCTTCGCGATGACGACCAAGTGGAAAAAGGATCGCGCATGCCTACTGCAGAGGAGAAAATCACTCGCCGGGGACCTCATACTCTTCGAGAGATGCAAACCGGGGAGTTCGTGAGGAAGCCCACTTCGAAAGGGAAGCGCCCGATGAGAGATGTTGTCATGGAGGAAGAGGAAAGCGACCTTTGCGCTCGGATGCAGAGCATCGAGACCTCTCAGGCTGAAATTCGAGAGGATGTTCGGTCTCTACGTTCGGAAGTCCGGGAAGTGCGCGGGTTGATCTCCGATTTCATCCGTTTCACACACCCTTCGTTTCCTTTCCCCTCGTCATCTTCCGACCCTGCTCCTTAGATTTGAGGATTTTGATGCTTGGTTGTAGAATCTTATTGTTCGAATAATCTTTGTCTCATGTCATGAAAACTCTATGTATTACTTGAATTCCATCTTAATGATATTCGCATTTCACTTCATTTGGCATTTGTTGTTTACAAGTATTGTTGTTTATGTAATTTTGCTTTGAATAATGGCATTTTCGTTGATATAACGCAACAATTCAGGGGGAGTTCCTTTTTGTTTATGTCAAAAAGGGGGAGAATACTCCAAAAACCAAAATATACTAATATATCGAACAAGTTTACCTTGATTCGAATCATTTAAAATGTTTTTGCAGGTATTAATTAAATGTTTTGACATCATCAAAAAGGGGGAGATTGTTGACTCAAAATGTATTTTGATGATTATTCCATTCAAAACATTTAATTAAATCAATCTCAGATCGATAGTATTTTTGAAGGAGCTAAATAATGTTAGCGCACGCTACTCATCTTATAGTAGCGCACGCTATCGAGATATACATGTACAACCCAGACAGTCAGCTGCAGCCAAGTGAAGTCACCTGATGGATAGCGCACGCAAGTCATTCAATATTAGCGCACGCTAAGTAACTAAAGTTAGCGCACGCTATACAATCCATATTAACGCACGCTATCGCATTATTCCAGAAGACAGTGAGGTTTGGAAGGAAATCAGAAATGGATTTTGCGCACGCTACATACATCAACTTACGTACGCTAAAACAAGGATGTAGCACACGTTACTGTTCAGCTCTTGCGCACGCTACCGATATCACGGTCAGTAGTCCAGTAGCTACTGGACTCAATACATTAAGGTCTTTACGTACGCTACACAGGGTAACGTACGTTAATGAAAGAAATTAGTAGCGCACGCTAAGGTATAGGTATTAGCGCACGCTAAAAGGAGTCAGCATATTACCGTTTGATTTTCTACCGTTGGAAGACAAGAGTCAATGAAGATCCGGAAAATCTGGAAAAGTTGGATTTAATTAATGCTAGCGCACGCTATGCATACTTGCTAGCGCACGCTAATCTCAAATTTAGCCGTTGGATAAAGAGTCGTTGGAGAGACAAACGGACATTTTCAAGATTGAAGACTTGTTGACCAGACGTTAACGCACGCTACCGATACATGACTAGCGCACGCTAGCCATACTATTTTACCGTTGCAACAGTCTTTGTGACCGTTCAGAAAAGCCAAGTCAAAGATCGATAGCGCACGCTAGAGAACATTATTAGCGCACGCTAATAATACGTTTTTCAGCATTTGAAGAATGGCTCTCACCTATAAATACCCAAAGGACTTGGGTATCAAACACACAACTTCAAGCATTCAAGCATACAAGCATACAAGCAATCAAAGCATACTTGAGCTCAGTTTTATATCGTTTATTGCATTTCAAGTTGTGAGAAAAGAAAGATACAAGAGTGATTTTCATTGTAATATCTACTATTCTTTGTATTCTTTCATTTGATTGTAAGTGTTGCATCACTTACACTTGAGTGTAAAAGAAACGAATCAAGAGTCACTAATCCGGTGTTATTAGGATCTTTGATCCGGCATTGTTAGGATTAAACTCCCATATTCGTATAGTGAGGATTATCTAGTTCCTATAGAACACTAGATAAACAAACATTTATATTGGGAGATAGGTTGAGCTTGGACCGATAGAAGACAAGCGATTGTAACGGTTGTGAACTCGGACCGATAGAAGACGAGTCAAGATTGTGGTTGTTCTTGAGCCAATAAAAAAAGCGAACCTATATAAACCTTTGAGTCTTTAAATTCCGCACTATTTTCTATTTATTCGCAAGAAATTTCGGTATTCCGCATTACCACTATTCAACCCCCCTTCTAGTGGTGAATTTATCTCTTCACCTACACGGTTTCTATGGTTCATGAACAAGTTAAGTTTACACCATCAACGTTGATCAGTTTCGCAATTTAGTCTTATCTGGCAACCGAACAGGTTTCTAGAGATAAAATTTGCTCCAAACGAAGGCATCTAATGCGCTCTCGAAATTTATCGACCCTACCCGAACGACTACCCCGATAACTCAGAAGCATAGCACATCCGATTTGGATTTCAATTTTCCGAAAGTTCGATAGAGGGAAGGAAAAACTTGAAACCTTTTAAACTTGAGATTTTGTCGTGGTAGAATTTTCATGATTAATGTTACACTTTGCACATTAATTCATTTAAGCGTGTTTGTTGTATTCATACCATATGAATAAAACATTCACAACCTAGTTGCTACCAACATGCAGTTCATGGACCGTTCCAAGAACAAAACACTGTAATTTAACTACATGCCTTCGGTCTTGAATCTTCGTCTTCTCGAATACTCCTCCGGTCTTCGTCACTACATATAAATTTTACATTAAAAAATTGCATCCTATAATACAATTTTTTCTAGTAAAATAAATAGGCTCAAAATGGACTTTACAACCCAATCGAATAAAACAAACGATTCAAAACTAGGTCCATGAACCACATCACCATTCACAAGCATTCATCTAATAAATACTAAATAAATGAATTTTATATTAAACAAGTAATTTGATATATTGATCCAACAAATATATAAAATTTACTATTTAATAGAATTAATCCAATAAGTTCACACAATTAGTAATATGAATTCGTTCAAAGTAATTCGGTCAATCATGAGTATTCCAATAAATCAATTTTTCCCTTTTAAAATGAAATTTCCCTTTTAAAATGAAATACCATATATCATTTTAATCAAATTAAATCCAATTTAAAAGCGGGAGATTAATTTTCCGGAATACATGGAGAAGACAAGCCCGAAACAGGTCCGGAAGGGGCCTGGACCACGGTCCCAACAGGCCCGGACCGCACGGCAGGTCCTGAAACCAACCTGGACCGCGGTCCCTAATGTCAGACCGCACGGCAGCCCCCGGTGGCTAGTTTCTGGGCCGTCCAATGGTAATTCGGGGCTTGATTTTCGACCGGATATCCAATATCAATATTTTCGAATTTCATGTCTTCACTATAAATTATATTTCCAAGAAAGTAAAGATTTATATTTAGACATAGATTTATGAAAAATATAACCGCAATGAACAATCAAACATATACCACGCATATAACAAAAATGATTCCAAATCAAAACCATACAATCAAGCATTCCAAATGCTAAATATCATATATACGATTGCATGACCTCACTCTGTACCACTGTTGGGATTCGGTGCCTATAACGAAGCGCAGTGGAAGCCATTTACGAAAATAAGTTCGATCTGAATCTCTTGAGAGGATCGATTCAACCAACGTATATACGAATATAAAACTAAACAAGTGTAGGATTCGAAATCATACCCTTGAAGTTCTTTGATTAAATGTAGGAGTTGGTGATCTCCTCTACGAATCCAATTCGTCAAAGCTTTTGATATCTCAAGCACCGAGAGCACAATGCCACTACTTGCCACTTGTCGGAAGTCAACTAAAATAACCCCCACCTTATTATCCTCCAAGGATACAGCTAGAACAAGGTGGTTGAAGCTTACCAATTATATTTATAACACTCTAAGTGTGTATATCATTTTTTTCTCTCAATTTTCTCTAAGAAAATGGAGTAAAATGAGAAACATAACAAATTCTATCTCTCCCTTGTAATGTCACGGTTCAACTCTCTCTGGAAGAGAGTGTTGCTGCCCAAAATATTTATCCGAAGATTAAATACTGCTAGAATGGACGAACAACAAACAAAGTTGCGGGAGCACTTCCGAGAGAATATGAATAAACACAAGATTTGCCGGGTTTGTTAGGCCCGGGCTTGAATGCTCTCGCGAGATGTTATTAATACAAATATTCGTGGATACAAGTATTAATGTGAGAATCTAAGTACAATGAGTGTAAAAAGACTCTGTTAATCCAGCTCTTGAGCGAAGCTTGGTGTTCTTCGTCCCTGCCGATCGTCTTCTGTATGAGAGAGCCGAGAGAAGAAAGAACCAAAAGATAGTTGTTGCCAAGAGTAGGAGAAAGCCAAGTGTGTATGAAATCTCGTGGGTGTTGAAGTTCTGAAGCCTTTCAGGGAGTAAAAATTCGGTCTGTGGACAAGTGCAGGCTGCCTTCTATTTATAGGGGCAGCGGAGCCTTGTCTTCTGGCGGGCGATCGCCTTCCAGCCAATATAATAATGGGGCGATCGTCTGCCGGCCAATATAATAATGGGGCGATCGTCCTCAAGTCACACGGGCCCGGCCTAAAGTCCAAGGCAACATTGGCAAACACTGTGGTCCAATGAGGAGCCAAAGACGCGTCCGGAGTCATCACATGCGGTCCTACCGACACCTTTTCGGCGGGCCTGCTACCGGTGGGAAGATGCTGACAGGCTGTGGTCAACGATCCGTGATATGCGGATCTTGTCTCGGCACTGCACGTGGGGTCTGTCCTGAGGCTCGGCCTTTGCCGACTGGATGACTATCGGCTTCGAGCGGCATGAGGCGGTCGTCTCTAGCTGGTCACCAAAGGTCGGCATCGGCCAGTCACTGAGGGTCGGCATTGGTCGGTCACCAAGGGTCGGTCGCCAGGCGCCGAGAGATGATCGTCCGCTAGTCGGTCGCCAAGAGTCGATCGCCAAGTACCGAGAGACGATCGTCTTTGATGTCGATCTCTCGGCACCGATACTTGTCCTGGGACCTTCAGTTGGCCAATTTATCTTGACTGCCGGGCTAAGGCTAGGTCGCCTGGTCGCTGGTCGGCAGTTCTGCCTCGGCTGCTAGGCAATGGCTAGGTCGCCCGATCTGGCGATCGCCGGTCGGAGAGTATAATTCTCGACACAACAATTGCCCCCCAGCTCGCTCCGATGTTGAAGACATGGGGCGAGGTGGTTCTTGCTGGCGATCATGTAAGATGAGGATGGGCGATCCGTTGAGCTGACTTTGGATTCGGACTTGGGCGATCTGCTCGATTGGCTAGCTATCTTTCGGTCTTGTACCTGCAAAAAACAACATTGACCGATCCCCCTCAGAAACTTGATGGTTTCGTCGTTTGAGGAATCGTGCATAGTCGCGGAGTTCGATGGACCGACTCCATGACCGTGTCTTGTGCGCGAAGACATTGAGTGTCTCGTGACTCATTTTATTGTGAGGGTCCTCTGTTAAGCTGTGCCTCGCCTCGTATTTAAACGAAGGGCGTGCGGTCTTGGTCTAGAGGAGTCCTTGCGCGGGGCAGCGTCGGATTAATCAACTCCACTTCCGCGGCTTGTTAGCTCTGCTTCCACCTCGGCCCGCCATGTAGATGGCGAACCTCGACGGTGTATGTTGAGACGGGGGTAGTGGCACGTCGCATTGTCCGGTTTCACCATGTTAGATGATGATCCTTTGAGGGCGGGCGATCGTGTCCACTGATTAATTTTGGAAGGCCCTCAGACTACGCCGGCCTCGTATTTAAACGAAGGGCGGGCGATCTTGCCCCAAAGGGACCTTGCATGGCCGAAGCAGCCGGTTCCATCGACCACCAGGACCATGGCTTTATGATGTGCGGTGGAGGCGATCCAATGCCTTAGTCCGTCATGTTAGATGCTGAACTGTTGATTGCGACCGAGTCCTACGGTTATGGGTGATGTAGCTTGATGATCGGCGATCGGGCTGGAAGACTGGTGATCGTCGCTCGGCTGCCGATTGCATTATTCATAAGTTGATACTGGCGATCGGGCGGGAGATCGTCGTTCGGGCACCGATCGCGCTGTTCAAAGGTTGAGAAGAATCCTTTGCCTGGCGAGGAAGTCTGCGGCCTTAGCTCGGAAGATCGCGTAGGTTGCGGGTTTGTCCTTCGTGAGATGCCTGAACATAGGCGAAAGACCATGAAATCCTCCTAGGACCGCATAGAGGGTGATCTCATCGCTTACGGGCTCGCCGTTGAGGATGATCTCGTCTACCCGGTCGATGTAGTCCGAATCGGACTCTTCTTCGCCTTGCTTGATTCGCATCATGCGATGGGGACCTTCTGGCCGGGCGACCCTGGTGGCGAAGTACGCTGTGAAGACGTTCGCCAGCTGGTTAAAGGAGCCAATGGACCGAGGTGGCAATGAGGCATACCACCTGTAGGCTAGGTCGTCCAGCGTCATAGGGAACATTCGGCACCTGGTCGCGTCTGATGCCCCACACCCGGTCATATAGATGTTGAACTTGCTCAGGTGCACTTCGGGGTCTGATCTCCCCTCGTACAAAGGTGTTTGCGGAGGAGCGATCTTGTGCTGCACGGGGGCGAGCTCGATGTGGACCTCGAGCGGCTCGCTCGGCTCGACGATCGTCTTCTTGGTGCCTGCCCCGGATTCCAGGAGCGCCTTCATGTCGTCGAGCTGGCATTGCATTGCGGCCATCGCCGTGACTCGGTCGCTCGCGGATCGGCTTTGGGAGCGGGAGCCGAGACGATCGTGTACCGATCTCCTGACTCCGCTGCTGCCGACCTCGGCTATTTGGCGAGGGGGAGCCAGACGGCTGGGCTGCCTTCTGGGAGTCGGGTAGGCCGAGCTCCTGGTGACGGACTCAAACTCCGTCATCTCGTAGCTGGGTCCGGACTGCCCTGGTCGCCAGGACGGGTTGCTGCCCAGGCGATCGAAAACAGAGGTGCCCCGGCTGGCGAGCGCCTCTCCTTGCGGATGAGAGCCTCCTGGCGATCGCTCGGCCAGTAACGCCTTGAGCTTCCGCTTGGTCTTCCGGCGGATGGCCGAGGGGGTGATAGCGGGAGGCGCGTCGAGAACACTCCGTCGCTCCTGTAGGATGGCCATGGCCTCGTCGATCTGTTCCTTGGTTCGGAACTGATCGAGCGAGAGGCTTGGGCCGCCCATCAGGGGAGGGATCGAGCATCTCGGACCGCGGCGGCTACCCTCCGCCGTCGGCTATGTCTCGGACTGAGATGGAAAGAGGCGTCTGGCGGGCTGGCCAGCGGCTTTCTTCGACGCGGAGGCGGAAGACATGATTTCTGAAAGATTTCTTTGAAGCGCAGTGAGTGTCACTTCAAGTATATGCCCCAAGAACAGTGAGTGTTCTTCGAGACGGTAGGAATAAAAATTTGAGGGTTAGGTCCCCTTCTTCTAGCGCCAATTGTTGCTGCCCAAAATATTTATCCGAAGATTAAATACTGCTGGAATGGACGGACAACAAACAAAGTTGCGGGAGAACTTCCGAGAGAATATGAATAAACACAAGATTTGCCGGGTTTGTTAGGCCCGGGCTTGAATGCTCTCGCGAGATGTTATTAATACAAATATTCGTGGATACAAGTATTAATGTGAGAATCTAAGTACAATGAGTGTAAAAAGACTGTTAATCCAGCTCTTGAGCGAAGCTTGGTGTTCTTCGTCCCTGCCAATCGTCTTCTGTATGAGAGAGGCCGAGAGAAGAAAGAACCAAAAGATAGCTGTTGCCAAGAGTAGGAGAAAGCCAAGTGTGTATGAAATCTCGTGGGTGTTGAAGTTCTGAAGCCTTTCAGGGAGTAAAAATTCGGCCTGTGCTCAAGAAGTTCGGTTTGTGGACAAGTGCAGGCTGCCTTCTATTTATAGGGGCAGCGGAGCCTTGTCTTCTGGCGGGCGATCGCCTTCCGGCCAATATAATAATGGGGCGATCGTCTGCCGGCCAATATAATAATGGGGCGATCGTCCTCAAGTCACACTGGCTGTCGGCCTAAAGTCCAAGGCATTCTGGCAACACTGCGATCAATGAGGAGCCGACGCGTCCGGGTCACTCACATCTTCCCTACTGACACCTTTCGGCGGGCCTGTCAGCTGGTGGGAAGATGCTGACAGGCTGTGGTCAACGATCCGTGATATGCGGATCTTGTCTCGGCACTGCACGTGGGGTCTTTCCTGAGGCTCGGCCTTTGCCGACTGGATGACTATCGGCTTCGAGCGGCATGAGGCGGTCGTCTCTAGCTGGTCACCAAAGGTCGGCATCGGCCAGTCACTGAGGGTCGGCATCGGTCGGTCACCAAGGGTCGGTAGCCAGGCGCCGAGAGATGATCGTCCGCTAGTCGGTCGCCCGGAGTCGATCGCCAAGTACCGAGAGACGATCGTCTTTGATGTCGATCTCTCGGCACCGAGACTTGTCCTGGGACCTTCGGTTGGCCGATTTATCTTGACTTCCGGGCTAAGGCTAGGTCGCCTGGTCGCTGGTCAGCAGTTCTGCCTCGGCTGCTCGGCAATGGCTAGGTCGCCCGATCTCCGAGGCGATCGCCGGTCAGAGAGTATAATTCTAGACACAACAGAGAGGAGGAAGTCTCCTTTTATTTTGTCCTTCCTCACATACCCTCATTATTCAATGTCTCCTTCTATTTTTAAATTCATCACATGAGTTTGTCTATAGATAACAAAACCAAAAGTCTTCCACCAATAAAGGTGTAAGAAAAGACTCATGTGATAAAATAAAAGAAGGGGGCGGCCATATAGAAGCTCCGGAAGAGTTCAGTTCATTTCGGACTCCCGTGTGTCCAATCAGATAAACTCCGTTTCATCACAATATATTTATACCAATTAATTAATCCAATTAATTCATTATGTTAAATACAAAATAATATAATTAATTTCTCTAAGAAATAATTATATATGTGAATTAGATTAATTACCTAGTAATTTATCTAATTCATTAGGCCATAAATTATTTTATCCAATAAATTAATTTAGACATCTAATGTCCCAAAATAATTAGACATCCAATGTCCAATAGATTAGATATCCACCAATATCTAATATTTATAAAGATAGAATAAGCTCGATTCATTCTGATGTCTATCCTAATGCGCGACACCGTCTCAGTTATCAATGGGAGGAACCAAAGAGTAATAGCACCACCTAACCAGTCCAGCGGCCTACACTGTAACCTAACTGAGAACGAATGATGGGGATCATTCCCGATCAATTTATAGGGTCACGGTCAGTCAAACCCTATATGTACTTGATGCTATGCATGAGTTAATACAAATCGAGATCAGTGAGCTCTCGTGTATCTAATACAACTAGCTCCAATGCTTTGGCCAAAGACTTATGATCTCATCTGTCAATAACCGCATAGGACATATACCTGTTCACTTACAGGAGAAAGAATCCTATCTTGGTATTTGACATAACCTGCTATTTATCCATCAAGATGCTCATCGAGGTTGACCCCACCTTCTTGTTTTCTGGGCCGACCTACTCTTGTGAAAAACTTAACATCACAAGCACATCCCTACAAAATCCTCAAGTCGAAGGTTCATGAATACCTATCACAAACTTTTGATTCCGTCATTGACTGTCCCAGAGTGAAATCCGTGTGACCAATCGAGGGTGAGTCCGTTCGAGTATACTAATCTCATTAACATACCTATAATGTGTGTTCCCACTAATCATTAGTGTCGACAGGCACCCTCAAGTCAAAGAACGCATTATATAAGTCTTCACATAAACTTAATGCCCAGTCAAGTTTTTTTAACTTGCGAATGATTAAGTATTTGAGCTATAAACCTTTCCGATGCCGATCCCCTTATCTAATAAGGAGTGGAATGTTTTGCTCTCAAATACACGGACTAGTTTCTATATACATATTTATGAGTCAGGAATGCCAGTGACTGCCAGTAAATAAAGAAACATACAATTACCTTCTGATAATATATTACATAATAACAAGTATAATGCCCTCGCTCTAACATCCTCTGAGTGACATTCGAGGACATTCGTAATTTCCCAAAGTTTGGGGTAATTACTTCCGTTGTCGAATTTCAACACTTTGGGTGGTTGGAATCGTGTGTTCTCTTAGTGCTTAAATTCGTCTTTGCGAGTACTTCGTAACCATATCTTCGATTCATACTCAGGTTCGGGTTTCGGGGTCGTCTGGGCCGTCAGAGTGGCCACGGCCGAGTCACGGCCGGAGCAGGCCCTGGCCTGGCCGAGTTACGGCCGTAAGGTGCCGATTACGGCCGTACGAGCTCGGCAGACTTGGCGGGACGAATGCCAGTTACGGCCGTAAGGAGTGATCGGGTACGGCCGTATGGGTTGTGGGCATCTTCTGGACGAAGGCCGGTTACGGCCGTAATGTGTGCCAGTTATGGCTGTAAGTGTCCGACAGGTGCTGGGCAGATTTTTTTTGATGAATGCCGGTTATGGCCGTAAGGCCGGCCGAGTACGGCCGTATGGGTACGACAAGTAAAACCTTTGTCGATTCTGGCCGTAAGTGTCCCGTGATGGCCGGCTATATAAGGCCTGGCAGCCCATTTTTGTTAATTTCCTCACTTTTCTTGCGGCTATCGGACGGGTGCGATGGGGAATCGAGTTCTTGGCCGATTCTAATCAATTCCAAGATGTTTTGGAATATTCCTGTTGATTATATCATCATCCAATTTGTGTATTTCGTCGAATCAAGGTATATTTCTTTATTTTCCTTCAAGTTGACTTTTCGGAGAAATTATTCTTGATTTCGATTCTAGTCCGATTTTGATACATCGGTAGGTGTAGTATGATGTTATTAATCGTGTTTTATGGGTTGTATATCCATATTTCGAGTTTGTTCAGCTCGATTAGTGATTCGAGTGTTCTTGGGAGTTATCGAACATTGAGTGTTTGATTAAATGTCCCAATGAGTTCCCTTCGATAGTTTGTTGGGATTTCCGTTGTTTTTGCCTTGATTCTCGTCGTAACCATATATTATTGTTCCTTCCGGAGGTTTATAGGTGCTCGAGGTTTCCAATGTTGAATCTCGTTGGTGATTGACGATTCGTGTGGTGTTTTCCCGTAGTAATTGCGGTGCTATCGCGTTCTTGATAGTGTTCGGGAGTTCGGATCCGTTCGACCATATTTCATCCATCGTATTGTTGCGATTGTGGTTTCGAGGCAAGTACCTTGTCCATACATTTCTTATTTTGTGGATATGATGATCGGTGATCGTTTTGGTGTGTCTGTTTGGTTGTTTGAAATGAAGTTTCAAAGATTTCGGTTTGGCCTCATTAAAGGCTCTCTTTAAAAAGGCGTGTGTGTTTTGTGAATGGTGTGTTTTGGGAATTGATTATTTTGAACGTTGAAGGCTTTGATGATATCCCTATTGTTTAAAGTTATGGAATCGTGTATTCCGTGTTTAATCTTGTTATTGTGTTTTGAAGAGTTTCATAATGTTGTCGGATAAGTGGCCATCTCTAGTAAGTATTCTTGATGAACATACATTCTTAGCATATTAGTATTGCATGAGTAACGTGTGTGTGTGTGTGTATGCTCACTACGGGTTAGATCCGATGGGGTCTCGGTAGGGCTCCACGAAGTTGTGGAACCGCGAGCTTGCTTTTAACCACTATGGGTTAGATCCGACGGGGTCTCGGTAGGGGTCCACGAAGTTGTGAGTCCACGGTTAATTGTGGTGCATTTTACAATGTGATTTGGATTATTGGCATTTCCGGAAATGAGTGCTTTTGAATGGTTTTCTTGATTACATGCATTGACTAAGTGTGTAAGAGGTAAGTTGTTCGTTTGGCTTACTTGGCTAGGATGGCACTAGAGTATTTTGTTGTTTGTGTTAAATCCTTTATTTGTGGATTTTGATGTTGGGAGACGAACCTTGTGGTCGTTCTTGTGTACTGTGAGTTGATGAGATTTGGGGCTAAAATCCCAACGGTTTGGTAAAGGTAATTTTACGGAAAGTAAACCTTTGGGGCAGTGACCCCTTTCTTCTTTTAGGTTTTGAAAAGTGGGATTTGATAATCCTAAATTGTTTTCTATTAAAACTCTCGATGGCATTTTAAACTGTTTTATAAATTATTTCCATTGATCTGTGATCTTTCGGTTTTGGAACGTTTTCTCAAATTCTCGCCTCGGGAAGTACTTTTCGTTTCGTTTGGATCTTTGAGGATTCCTGGTTATTGTTATTCGTGGAATGTGAATTGTATGACTCGTATTTTTTCACTTGTACTTGCACTAGCAAAATAGTGGAGTTTTGCTAACCCCCGAGTATTCGGTGGGTGGATGTCTGTTTTTGCATTCAGGTTTTGGAGCATAACACAGGGTCAGCACGAAGGATGATGAAAGATGATCGATACTAATCACATGAGGAACCGTACGTCGTGTATTGGTTCAGTTGTACTTTATTTTCCGCTGCTATATTTTTCCACGGGTGTGGTTGTGTTTTGACCCCTGCGTGGGCATGAGTTGTAATCGAGTTGTATGTTTTTATTGAAAGACCAAGTCGGTCTACTGAGTCATTTTAGCCTTAAAGGCATTGTTGAGATGTTCTATGCTGTTACCAGCCTGGTAGATCCTTCAGGAAAGGTTCTACGGCGTGTAATATCCCTGAGTGGATTGGGGGTGTTACATAAATGGTATCGGAGCTTTAGGTTGTGGATGTAATATCCGCAATTTTTGATTTTCGGTAAATTTCTTTTTTCGGCCAGAGTCCATTTTGACGACCCGCTCATGACCATTTCGTCATTCTAAGAATGACTAATTCTACACTTTTTGACATCCGAGTTCGTTTCGGTGTCGTTTTGTTGAGTTCTGTGCTTTTTAGCTACTTTTCCGCACTTGAGTTCGATTCTTGCGAATCTCGTTCGAAACTGATGTTTCGAGTTTCCCGTAAGCCCGTTTAACTTTGTTAGACGTGTGGTGAACTTCGGTTTGGTTATTCGATCACGTATCGTGATTTTCGGGCGTTTTGGGCCATTTTGTAATTTACCCAAAGTTATGGGTATCCGTATCTGTATTTGTTGTCTCGACCCTTTTCTTGGTCGCGTATGATTAATTATTGCATTATGTTTTCATTTCGGGTCGTTGATGTTTTCCGCAAACTTTTTGCCGTGTTCGTTCCGTACGTTTTTGGAAGTCGAGTCATCGGATCACGACGGCTGAGCAGCTGGCCGGATGGTGGCGGGTCCTGGCCGGACGGTTGCGGGCACTGGCCAGGCTGATGCGGCAGGAACCGGCGTAGCGCGCGCTACTGCCGGAAGGCTGCGTGCGCTAACCGGCAGGAGTAGCGCACGTTACGCGGCCGGCCGACGCACGCTATCGGGTCAGGGTAGAGAGGTTCTGAGGTTCTAGACTCGGGGAGGATCGGCAGGTAGCGCACGCTACTGTCGGTCGTGGCGCACGCTAACTGGCAGGGGTAGCGCACGCTGTCGGCTGACTAGCGTACGTTACCTGGGCGAGCTGTTTAGTCCAGAGGTTACTGGACAGGTCGGCTAGCGCCCGCAGGCTTCCGGCCGTAGCGCACACTAGCGGGGGTCGGGCGGACAGGTCACGGTCGGCAGGATTGGTCGGTGGTACCGGGTCGTGCGGGCCCTAGCCAAGTGTACTGGGCCGATACTGGCCGATAGCGCACGCTAGTCCGGGAAGGCTAGCGCACGCTAGTCCGGCCCAGTATAAATGTGACAGAACAGTCGCATTTTCATTCATTTTTCACTTCCTTCGTTCTCTGTCCGCGACTGGCGATTCGGAGGTGACGAAGCCATGTTGTTTAACAACAAATCCATGAAGTTTTTGAGGTTATATCATTGATCAATCATCCGTTATCATCCTGTGATCCAGCGAATCAAGGTGAGATTTCCTAGAACCCTATTTTGAGAAATTTTGGGGTTTTTGCATTTTTGTCTGATTCGTTCCGTATTGTTGATTAATTCATGTTGGGTATGATTAATCTTGGTAGTATTCTTGTGTTTAACATCATTTAATCCATCGTTCTTCGTCGAATCGAAGTATAATTCTTGATTTCATTCGAATCGACTTTTTGGGGGATTTGTTCTCGATCTCATTTTCCATCCGTTTTTGATGGATCGATTGTGGTTAAATGATGTTGTTAAACACATTCTATGGATTGTATATCCATATTTCAACTTGGAATTCCGTTTTCGTGTTTTGTCGGGACGAATCGTGTTCTTGGCCGTTTTGGGGGAAACACTTGAACTTTCGTCATTCGTTCTTTGAATTCAACGGCTTTGAGTCGTGTTATGGAATTCATTTCATTGTTGTTATTGTCCTTCATAGTTTATGAACGCGAGTTGGCGATCGGTGGAGTCGGCGGGTCCGTAGTCGGTTCGTGTCAACCTACTTCGGTCGATTCTCCGCGTTGTTCTTATTCGAGGCAAGTACCTTGTTCATACGCTTCTCGTTTTATGGATATGATGATCAATGGTCGTGTTGGCGTGTTTGTTTGGTTATTTGCAAATGAGTTTTCAAAAGATTTGTTTTGGCCTCGTTAAAGGCACTCTTTCAAAAATGCGTGTGTGTTTTGTTTTGGGAATTGATTGTGATTTAATTATTTTGAACGTTGAAGGCTTTGATGATATTCCTGTTGTTTAAAGTTATGGAAGCGTGTATTCCGTGTTTAATCTCGTCATTGTGTTTTGAAGAGTTTGATAATGGTGTCGAGTTAGTGGCCATCTCTAGTGTGATTTGATTATGGCATTTTCGGAAATGAGGGCTTTTCAATGGTTTTCATGATTGCATGCATCGACTAAGTGTGTAAGAGGTAAGTTGCTCGTTTGGCTTACTTGGCTAAGATGGCACTAGAGTATTTATTGTTTGTTTTAAATCCTTTATTTGTGGATTTTGATGTTGGGAGACGAACCTTGTGGTCGATCTTGTGTACTGTGAGTTGATGAGATTTGGGGCTAAAATCCCAATGGTTTTGTAAAAGTCACTTTATGGATTTGGGGCTAAAATCCCAACAGTTTGGTAACGGTTATTTTATGGAAAGTAAACCTTTGGGGTGGTGACCCCTTTCGTCTTTTGGGTTTTGAAAAGTAGGATTTGATAATCCTAAATTGTTTTTCTATTAAAACTCCCGATGGTATTTCAAATCATTTTATAAATTGTTTCCCTTGATATTTTGATCTTGAAATTTTGGAAAGTCTTTACTCAAACTCTTGCCTCGGGAAGTGTTCATCTTGTTGTATTTGAATCTTTGAGGATTCTGGATTATTATCGTTCGTGGAATGTGAATTGTATGACTCGTATTTTTTCACGTGTACTTGCACTAGCAAAACAGTGGAGTTTTGCTAACCCCCGAGTACTCGGGGGTGGATGTCTATTTTTGCATTCAGGTTTTGGAGCATAACACAGGGTCGGCACGAAGGATGATGAAAGATGATCGATACTAATCACATGAGGAACCGCGCATTATGTATTGGTTCAGTTGTACTTTATTTTCCGCTGCTATATTTTTCCCATTGTACGGGTGTGGTTGTATTTTGACCCCTGCGTGGGCATGATTTGTATTTGAGTTGTATGTATTTATTGAAAGACCAAATCGGTCTACTGAGTCATTTTAGCCTTAAAGGCATGGTTGAGTTGTTATATGTTGTTATCAGCCTGGTAGATCCTTGAGGAAGGGTTCTACGGCGTGTAATATCCCTGAGCGGATTAGGGGTGTTACATAAATTGTATCGGAGCTTAGGTTGAGGAAACCTAGGCTGTCGGGTCAAGTCGTGTTGTTTGAGTCTTGTTTCGTCAAATTTTATCTGACTGAGCCGTGTCGCGACGTGTCGTCTGAGTTTGTTGGTCGATATTAGTATCATGGAGCGATCATCATCTTCGTGCGACCTATGGATGTAAGTCTCCCTTCTTTGTGTTTGTGCCTCGTCTGATGCGAGCTATTTTTATGATTATTTGTTAAGTGACGGAATCCTCTTATGGATTTTGATTTCTTGATATGTGGTTATTTGACCCTCATATTTCGTTCATATGAGGAGTAGTGTTGCTGGATTGTGCATGTTTAACTTTATTTCTTCTATCCGCTGCGTGAGTTCTTTTGTAATGGCTTTTGGTATTTTACCGACTGAGTTTTATTTCGAAAACCGATTTTCTTAACCGAGTTTTTGGCATTATTGCCTTGATCGTTTTGGCGAAATTTTTATGATGGTATTTGGTATTTTGTAAATGGCTTTTGTAAGTTTTGAAATATTACCGTCATCAGCCTTTTTGACGTTGTAAATGATTTTTAGCCTGGTGAGTTCTGGCGCGGGACCCACGGCGCTATAATATTTCGTGTAATTACCCGAAATTTTTGGGCATTCTAGCCGATTGAATTATCTTTGAAAACCTTGAGTATCTTAGAAAATAAATTTCGAGACGTACTATTAAAATGAATTATTTTCTCGTGGTACATCCAAGGTGCCACAACATGTTTCAAAATGCTTCTACCTCGAGGACCAAAATGTTTTGAGATATTTTCGATGTTTAGAAACACTTATACTTAGACCCGAGGGTCGAATATTTCTGAAAGTCTTTCGCAAAAAGAAAATGTCCTCATTTTTACCAAACGCATGATGGTTTTCGAAGTCTCGATAACGATGTTTCACGTTTGTATTTTTTTTGAAAGGTGATACTCAAGATCAACCGGTGTTCTTCTAAATTATTTTCAAAATGAGGTTTTCGTTTTTTTAGAAACTATCCATTCCCGTTTGAGGGCTGGGTATGTATGTATGATGTTCGTGTTGTCATTTTGATATTTGCTCCCGAGTATGATGGAATTGGCGGTGTGAGTGTTGAGTCGTTTTCCACACATTTGTTGTGTTAGCCACCTGTGAGAGGCGGGATGTTGGTGTTGAATGCTGTCGCCTCGTGGGGATTTCTGCGTTGTCGTGCATGTGCGAGCTGTTAGAGCTTGGTTTGGTATGACCGTGTGCATCGGTGATGGTTCCGTTATGTGTCGGTTGTTTAATGTCTTGTTACCTTGCTCCCGTTTTTGTGAATTTCGTGGACGAGGTCGTAGGTAATGCCCGTATTATTTTGACTTCTGTATTTTCTCTTTCTCCAGTCTATCTATTCGCTCATGTTCGTTGATACTTTATGAACTTTTTCTGTATTTCGGTTTCATCGTCTGAACGAGCTGTGATCTTGTTGTGGGTCGATCTGGTTATCGCTGTGACTTTTTCGGGTTCGGTTCAATTCTTGTGAACCTTGTTCGGGAGTGACATCATCTAGTTCTATTAGTTCTTTTATTCGAAGTGGATCGGATTTGGAACTCTTGTGTTTTCGACTTTGTCGACTCATTATGTTCGTTGACATTTCTGAGCTTGTCCTGCCCCTTGCTTTTGTTGATCGAACGAGTGTGGTATTATTTCGGAATACCTCGTTTGTCGTTGTGACTTTTCAATCGCTATTCCCTTTCCTGTGGATCTTATGGGAATGCATGTCTTGTAGTTCTCACCGGATCATCATGGGAGTTGTTGTTTGAATTTTATTATCCTTCGTGTTTCGGACATGATTGTTCGATTTTTGTTGTCTCGATCATTTGTTTGTTCGGTTTTTGTTCTTGTTTCGTGATTGTTGAGCATTCAGGCTCCTTCCTAATTCCCTTAAGTTCGGGAAATTAGTCTCGTTTTCGATCTTCCAACCCTTGGGTGGTGGAATTCCGTATTTGTTCAGCGATTGGCTCGCGTTTTGATTGATATACCATTGGGTTGGTCAATCGTATTGATTTTCGTTCATTGTGTTTTGTGATTGTTCGGATAATTGACTTGATTGTATTATCCATTTGATGACGCTTGTCACTTGTTGGTTTTATTATATCCCTAACGGCGACGTTGTGTTGGTCGTCGTGGAGCGTGTTTTCACACCGTATATTCCGTTGCGTTGTTTGTAACGTTTCGCCGTTGGGCGTTAGTTACGCGTTTCTTGCGTATCTCGTTGAGTTTTCCTGGCGGGATATTGCATCTCCCTACTTGTTTTAAGTCTCGGGACGAAACTTCTTTTAAGGAGGGTAGAATGTAATATCCACAATTTTCGATTTTCGGTAAATTTCTTTTTTCGGGCGGAGTCCGTTTTGACGACCCGCTCATGACCGTTTCGTCATTCTAAGAATGATTAATTCTACACTTTCTGACATCCGAGTTCGTTTCGGTGTCGTTTTGTTGAGTTCCATGCTTTTTAGCGACTTTTCCGCACTTGAGTTCGATTCTTGCGAATCTCGTTCGAAACTGCTGTTTCGATATTCCCGTAAGTCCGTTTAACTTTTTTAGACGTGTGGTGAACTTCGGTTTGGTTATTCGATCACGTATCGTGATTTTCGGGCATTTGGGGCCATTTTGTAATTTACCCAAAGTTATGGGTATCCGTATCTGTATTTGTTGTCTCGACCCTTTTCTTGATCGCGTATGATTAATTATTGCATTATGTTCTCATTTCGGGTCGTTGATGTTTTCCGCAAACTTTTTGCCGTGTTCGTTCCGTACGTTTTTGGAAGTCGAGTCATCGGATCACGACGGCTGAGCAGCTGGCCGGACGGTGGCGGGTCCTGGCCGGACGGTTGTGGGTACTGGCCGGGGTGACGCGGCAGGAACCGGCGTAGCGCGCGCTACTGCCGGAAGGCTGCGTGCGCTAACCGGCAGGAGTAGCGCACGTTACGCGGCCGTCCGACGCACGCTATCGGTTCAGGGCAGAGAGGTTTTGAGGTTCTGGACTCGGGGAGGATCGGCAGGTACCGCACGCTACTGTCGGTCGTGGGGCACGCTAACCGGTAGGGGTAGCGCACGCTGTCGGCTGACTAGCGTATGTTACCTGGGCGAGCTGTTTAGTCCAGAGGTTACTGGACAGGTCGGCTACCGCACGCAGGCTTTCGGCCGAGTTATTTTGGGAATTGATTGTGATTTGGGAATTGATTGTGATTTGATTATTTTGAACGTTGAAGGCTTTGATGATATTTGTGTTGTTTAAAGTTATGGAAGCGTGTATTCCGTGTTTAATCTTGTCATTGTGTTTTGAAGAGTTTGATAATGGTGTCGAGTTAGTGTCCATCTCTAGTGAGTATTCGTAATGAACTTACATTCTTAGCATATTAGTATTGCATGAGTAACGTGTGTGTGTGTATGCTCACTATGGGTTAGATCCGACGGGGTCTCGGTAGAGGTCCGCGGAGGGGTGGATCCGCGAGCTTGCTTTTAACCACTATGGGTTAGATCCGACGGGGTCTCGGTAGGGGTCCACGGAGGGGTGGATCCGCGGTTAATTGTGGTGCATTTTGCAAATGTGATTTGATTATGGTATTTCCGGAAATGAGTGCTTTTGAATGGTTTTCATGATTGCATGCATCGACTAAGTGTGTAAGAGGTAAGTTGTTCGTTTGGCTTACTTGGCTAGGATGGCACTAGAGTATTTTGTTGTTTGTTTTAAATCCTTTATTTGTGGATTTTGATGTTGGGAGACGAACCTTGTGGTTGTTCTTGTGTACTGTGAGTTGATGAGATTTGGGGCTAAAATCCCAATGGTTTTGTACAAGTCACTTTACGGATTTGGGGCTAAAATCCCAACGGTTTAGTAAAGGTTATTTTATGGAAAGTAAACCTTTGGGGTGGTGACCCCTTTCGTCTTTTGGATTTTGAAAAGTAGGATTTGATAATCCTAAATTGTTTTCTATTAAAACTCCCGATGGTATTTCAAATTATTTTATAAATTGTTTCCCTTGATATCTTGATCTTGAAATTTTGGGAAGTCTGTACTCAAACTCTTGCCTCGGGAAGTGTTCATCTTGTTATATTTGAATCTTTGTGGGTTCCGGATTATTATCGTTCGTGGAATGTGAATTGTATGACTCGTATTTTTGCACGTGTACTTGCACTAGCAAAACAGTGGGGTTTTGCTAACCCCCGAGTACTCGGGGGGTGGATGTCTATTTTTGCATTCAGGTTTTGGAGCATAACACAGGGTCAGCACGAAGGATGATGAAAGATGATCGAGACTAATCACATGAGGAACCGTACATTGTGTATTGGTTCAGTTGTACTTTATTTTCCGCTGCTATATTTTTCCCGTTGTACGGGTGTGGTTGTATTTTCACCCCTGCGTGGGCATGATTTGTATTTGAGTTGTATGTATTTATTGAAAGACCAAATCGGCCTACTGAGTCATTTTATCCTTAAAGGCATGGTTGAGTTGTTATATGTTGTTACCAGACTGGTAGATCCTTGAGGAAGGGTTCTACGGCGTGTAATATGCCTAAGCGGATTGGGGGTGTTACAGTGGAAACCTAGGCTGTCGGGTCAGTGGTGTCTGTTGAGTTTTGTCTCGTCAGATTTTGTCTGACTGAGTCATGTCGCGACGCGTCGTCTGAGTTGGTTGGTCGTGATTAATATCGTAGGGCGATCATCATCTTCGTGCGACCTGTGGATGTAAGTCTCCCTTCTTTGTATTGTGCCTCGTGTGACACGAGCTATTTTTATGATTATTTGTTAAGTGACGGAATCCTCTTATGGGTTTTGATTTCTTGATATGTGGTTATTCGACCCTCCTATTTCGTTCATATGAGGAGTAGTGGTGTTGGATTGTGCATGTTTGACTTTATTTCTTTTATGCGCTGCGTGAGTCCTTTTGTAATGGCTTTCGGTATTTTACCGACTGAGTTTTATTTCGAAAACCGATTCCCTTAATCGAGTTTTTGGCATTATGGCCTCGATCGTTTTGGCGAAATTCTTATGACGGTATTTAGTGTTTTGTAAATGGATTTTGTGAGTTTTTGAAATATTACCGTCATCGGCCTTTTTGGCGTTTTTGTAAATGGTTTTTATCCTGGTGGGTTCCGGCGTGGGACCCACGGCGCTATAATGTTCCGTGTAACTACCTGAAATTTTTGGGCATTCTAGCCCATTTAATTATTTTTGAAAACCTTGAGTATCTTAGAAAATAAATTTCGAGACGTACTTTTAAAATGAATTATTTTCTCGTGGTACATCCAAGTTGCACAATATGTTTCAAAATTCTTCTACCTCGAGGACCAAAATGTTTTGAGATATTTTTAATGTTTTAGAAACATTTTTAGTTAGACCCGAGGGTCGAATATTCTGAAAGTTTTTCACTAAGAGAAAGTGTCCTCATTTTATCAAATGCGAAATGGTTCTCCAAAGTCTCGATAACGATGTTTTTCTAAATTATTTTCAAAAGGTGGTTTTCGTTTTTAAAATCTATCCATTCCCGTTTGAGGGCTGTGTATGTATGTATGATGTTCGCATTGTCGTTATGATGTTTGCTCTCGAGTATGATCGAATTGGTGGCATGAACGTCGAGGCGTTGCCACGCATTTGTTATACTAGCCCTCAGTGAGAGGTGTGAACTGGTGTTTACTGTTTATCGCCTCGTGGTGATTTGCGTGTTGTCGCACGAGTGTCAGTTGTTAAAGCTTGGATTTTTGTGCGTTTATGCACATGGGTGATTGTTTCATGATGTTTGTGATTGTGTGCTGGCTATCGTTCGGGCCGTTTTAATCGTCGAACAATGCCGTTGTTGTTGTGATTTTTGTATACGTTGATATGTTATGCTGAGTTGACATCTCCGGTATGTTGTTTTGCGGTGTTATGTTCCATTGTATCTAGCATCTGTATTTTCAGTATCCCGAGCCGAGGCATTTCAAACGTATTGTGCCGGGGGCATGTACGTGCAAATTGCCCTTCTCGTCAGTAACGCTTTTCAAGTGTGGACTCGAGAGACACAGGATCCAGTTTTGCGAGTTGGGTTCTGAGTCTTTCGGGTCACGAACTTCAGTACAGATATCAGGATCGGCTCTAAGAGGCCCATGGGAAATGTTTCCGTCAGCTGCTTTTGTGTTGTTGCCTTGTTTTCATTATTGTGAGTTGCGAGGACGTCCTTCTTTTATAAGAGGTCGAATGTAATACCCGTATTGTATTTGGACTTCTGCATTTCCTCTTTAACAAGTCTATCGATTCGCTCATGTTCGTTGATACTTTCTGATCTTGTTCTGTATTTTGGTTTCGTCGTTCGAACAAGCTGTGATCTTGTTTTGGGTCGATCTGGTTATCGCTGTGACTTTTCCGAGTCCGGTTCGATTCTTGTGAACCTTGTTCGGAAGTAACATCTTTTGGTTCTACTAGTTCTTTTATTTGAAGAGGATCATATTTTGAACTTCTGTATTTTCGACTCTGTCGACTCGTTTATGTTCGTTGACATTTTCTGAGCTTGTCCTGCCCCTTGCTTTTGTTGATCGAACGAGTGCGGTATTGTTTCGGAATAACTCGTTTGTCGTTGTGATTTTTCAATTGCTATTCCCTTTTCCTGTGGATCTTATGTGAATGCACATCTTGTTGTTTTCACTGGATCATATATTGTCTCGAGTCGAGATGTGAACCTTGGAGTTGTTGTTTGAATTTTATTGTTCTTCGTGATTCGAACATGATTGTTCGATTTTTGTTGTCTCGATCATTGTTTTTGATCGTTTGATTGTTCGGTTTTTGTTGATCTCGTTTCGTGATTGTTGAACATTCAGACTCCTTCGTAATTCCCTTAAGTTCGAGAAATTAGTCTCGTTTTCGATCTTCCAACCCTTGGGCGGTGGAATTCCGTATTTGTTCAGCGATTGGTTCGCGTTTTGATTGATGTACCGTTGGGTTGGTCAATTGTATTGATTTTCGTTCGTTGTGTTTTGTGATTGTTCGGATAATCGACTCGATTGTATTATCTGTTTGATGACGCTTGTCACTTGTTGATTTTATTATGTCTCTACCGGTGGCGTTGTGTTAGCCGTCGTGGAGCGTGTTTTCCCGCCGTATATTCCTTTGCGTTGCTTGTAACGTTTCGCCCATGGGCGTAAATTACGCGTTCCTTTTGTATCTCGTTGAGTTTCCTGGCGGTAGATTGCTTCTCCCTAAATGTTTTAAGTTTCGGGACGAAACTTCTTTTAAGGAGGGTAGTGTGTAATACCCGTAATTTCGATTTATGGTAATTTCTTTTTTTTCGGCGAAAGTCCATTTTGACGACTCGTTCATGACCGTTTCGTCATTCCGAGAATGATTAATTCTGCACTTTTGTCATCCGAGTTCGTTTCAGTGTCGTTTTGTTGAGTTCCGTGCTTTTTGGCGACTTTTCCGCACTTGAGTTCGATTCTTGCGAATCTCGTTCGAAACTGCTGTTTCGAGTTTCCCGTAAGTCCGTTTAACTTTTTCAGACGTGTTGTGAACTTCGGTTTGGTTATTCGATCACGTATCGTGATTTTCAGACGTTTTGGGCCATTTTCCTAATTTCTCAAAGTTTGGGGTAATTACTTCCGTTGTCGAATTTCGACACTTTGGGTGGTCGGAATCGTGTGTTCTCTTAGTGCTTAGATTCGCCTTTGCGAGTACTTCGTAGCAATATCTTCGATTCATACTCAGGTTCGGATTTCGGGGTCGTCCGGGCCGTCGGAGTGGCCACGGCCGAGTCACGGCCGGAGCAGGGCCTGGAATCGTATATTCCGTGTTTAATCTTGTTATTGTGTTTTGAAGAGCTTGATAATGTTGTCGGATAAGTGGCCATCTCTAGTAAGTATTCTTGATGAACTTACATTCTTAGCATATTAGTATTGCATGAATAACGTGTGTGTGTGTGTATGCTCACTACGGGTTAGATCCGACGGGGTCTCGGTAGGGCTCCACGAAGCTGTGGAACCGCGAGCTTGATTTTAACCACTATGGGTTAGATCCGACGGAGTCTCGGTAGGGGTCCACGAAGCTGTGAGTTGATGAGATTTGGGGCTAAAATCCCAACGGTTTGGTAAAGGTAACTTTACGGAAAGTAAACCTTTGGGGCGGTGACCCCTTTCGTCTTTTGGGTTTTGAAAAGTGGGATTTGATAATCCTAAATTGTTTTCTATTAAAACTCTCGATGGCATTATAAACTGTTTTATAAATTATTTCCATTGATCTGTGATCTTTCGGTTTTGGAACGTTTTCTCAAATTCTCGCCTCGGGAAGTACTTTTCGTTTCGTTTGGATCTTTGAGGATTCCTGGTTATTGTTATTCGTGGAATGTAAATTGTATGACTCGTATTTCTGCACTTGTACTTGCACTAGCAAAACAGTGGAGTTTTGCTAACCCCCGAGTATTCGGGGGATGGATGTCTGTTTTTGCATTCAGGTTTTGGAGCATAACACAGGGTCGGCACGAAGGATGATGAAAGATGATCGATACTAATCACATGAGGAATCGTACGTCGTGTATTGGTTCAGTTGTACTTTATTTTCCGCTGCTATATTTTTCTCGTTGTACGGGTGTGGTTGTGTTTTGACCCCTGCGTGGGCATGAGTTGTAATCGAGTTGTATGTTTTTATTGAAAGACAAAGTCGGTCTACTGAGTCATTTTAGCCTTAAAGGCATTGTTGAGATGTTCTATGTTGTTACCAGCCTGGTAGATCCTTGAGGAAAGGTTCTACGGCGTGTAATATCCCTGAGCGGATTGGGGGTGTTACCCCAACAGCTAAAAGTCATTTTTAAAAACGTTTCAAACACGCCAAAGAGGCAAAGACGGTAATATTTTAAATAAGTTTCAAAAATCCATTTTCCAAATACCATCACAAAATAAAATCATTAAAAAGTTCAAGGCCAAACGCTAAAACTCAATAGTTTCAAAATGTATGTTAGGCCACCACTTGAATATACCGATAAAATAATTTAGGGAAAAAGGGTTTAACGAAATAGCCCAGATATACGAAATACCCAAAAAGGCTATTTTGAAGTACACACGAGTCGGTAAAGATACCGAAAAGCTATTTTAAAATACACACGCAGTGGATATAAATACAGTTCAATATACACATTTGCAGTGGAGATAAAACAACCAGAAAAGAATACTCAATTCTCAAATACATGCCACAGCCAGTATCACCCGGGCAGCTCATCCCTTCACGACCGCTATTAGCTCGATCTCCGAGTACCTAAAATAAAGCCCACAACGGGGTTAGCCACAATACTCAATAATGGTAACGATCATATCCTCATAAATAATTACATACCAATCTAATAACATAATAAAGATACTACCAACGTAATCTTACCGTCATAACCTTACCAATCCATGGCAATCCATAACAAATCAATCCTTACCATAATCCACATATCGCATTCTCAAATGACGAAATGGACTCAACTACAACCATCTGTAATGTAGCCAATCAATACCAAAAAATCCTCAAAATATCATCATAAATCATAAGTGCGGAATAACCCATCCGTGCCAAATCTGTAATATCTGGAATTTCTACTACTATTGTTTAATGTTATTTTATCCGAGTTATGTTGTACAGCATGGAATCTGTACAGTATGGATAAAACAATTGAAGGACTGAGACATCTGTATTGGTATAATTGTCATACTTGGTCGACAATTGCATTTGAGGATAGTGTGTATCATATGAGAATATTATTGAAAGGAGTATGCGTATTCAGTATATCGTGTATACGTATCTAGTATGTTGAGATGTTGGACAAGGATAGCTGAGAATGGCTAAGTATAGCCTTATTAGCGCAGCTAATATTCAAGCATAGCGCACGCTATCGTGCAAGTTTAGCGCACGCTAAAGGCGAATGTTAGCGCACGCTAGTGCAGAACAGATGAGAAGGAATCTACGTGTGGACCCGGATACTTTCGGCGCATGTTTTGATAAGGTCAACAGATGTTTGCTACGAAGGATTAGTACATGCTAAAGCATGAGGCTTAACACACGCTAATTGTAGATCAGTCAAAGGAAATCTTATCCTTGTCAGATGCTTTCAGTGTGTGGACCCGTCTTTGGAGCATACAGACAAACGAGTCAACTATAAGTACGCACGCTATGGTCAAACACTTGTGTACGCTAAATAGAGGCATTTACATACGCTATCGCATGGGAATTGCGTACGTAATGTACGAAGCAAGAAGTAGCCGCTGGACTACGATAGCGCACGCTATTTTGTGAAGGTAGCGCACGCTAATAACAGTCAGTATATATATGATTTTAGATGTGAATTATGTTCATTCGGCCATTCCTTCCCTTATTTCGATAGAGAGAGTTCTTAATGAGATGTTTGAGGTTCCAAATACTGAGCGATGATCATTATTAACAATAATAAGATGGAGAACATGGATTAAAGCCTTGTTCTTAAAGATTATTGATGATTCTTGGAATGGAGTTCGATTGTTCTTCTTCATGGTTCATCTACAAGGTAATTCTCGTATCCCTTTGTTAGTTTTTCATTTTAAAGGATGACTACCTGGGCGGGAGTATGTTGGATTATCATGTGATGATGTTATATGAGGTTTAATGGATGTATATGACTTGGATTATGAATCGGATGATTATTTATATGTTAAAGGATGTTAGATTATGTTTCTTTGATAATTATAAACATGGTTTCGAATCACATGGTGTTCTTGAAGAACTTATTGATGAATATACCATAGCAAGACGATTGTATGTTGAATTATCGGTGTTTTAGATACAAAGATGAAATGTTTATATCTAGGATTAACTCATGTTGATTGATGATTTGTCACGCCCCCAACATCGGCAACGACGAGGGCGCGACGCATCGGTCGATCAATCAATCAAAGTGCAACAATAAACAGCGGAAGCAAAATAATGATTGGAAAAAATTGAAAACAACAATCTTAATCCGATGTTCTAAGATTCGTTGTGACAAAAGCTGATAATCAAAATTACACTGATCATAAGTTTGCAACGAAAAATTTTCAAATACCAAATTAACCAAGTACGAAACATAATTAACTGTTACAAGTTGGGATAACAATAGAAATTCTAAGTCTTGATGATGGTCTTCTATTCAGTCTCTTCCTCGAAAACCTCTTCGTCTTCGGCTGGTGGCTCATTCCCTGGTTTTAAAAGGGAAAACGGTGGGGTGAGACAAAAGGTCTCAGTGAGTGGGTGATCGTGTGCGAGTGTGACTTTCTTTCCTTCGAAAATTTTAAGTGATGCATGATTTTATCAATTATGAGAAAGTAGAAACAGTTATAATTACATCGGAATTTTATAAAAACAATAACCATTATGTAGTTGTAATATTATAATCTTGTCCCCGCGGACGGATGTCAAGTCAAGCAGTCAGTCAATCAGTCGATCAGTCAATCCAGTTTCGAATCCTTCTGGTGTGGACTTTGGATTCTAGACTCTCCTTATTACTCCTAGCAATATAGGCCGTCGCCCCAAGATTTAGACCGTCGCCCCAATAGCCGAGCCTTCGCTATCACACTTAGCGTGTGCTTCCTTATCTCTTATCTAGGCTCGGTATGTCTTTAGCTGTGTGTCAATACCCAGATCACACCATAATGGCGATTATACCCTAAGTCTACGACCCAGGTCCCTCGGAATACTCTGTTCCTCGGTTATGGGAATAGGAAACAACGGTAGCCTCATTCATGAACCGCAGCTGCGCTGCTCGATCCAAGACTCGGTCTAACCGTCC
Organism: Orobanche coerulescens; assembly: GCA_033398695.1. Classification (NCBI taxonomy): domain Eukaryota; kingdom Viridiplantae; phylum Streptophyta; class Magnoliopsida; order Lamiales; family Orobanchaceae; genus Orobanche; species Orobanche coerulescens. Next base: position 68,823,788 of record CM065801.1, read on the forward strand.
CAAATCGATTTGGAACTCTAGAGGTGGCTCCTACAACTCAAGAGATGGCCCCCGGATTGGAGGTCGGCTCTCTGTTTCGTATGGGCTCAAGAGGTGGCCCCCGTTCGTCGACGTGGCACTTTGTCCCGATAGAGTTAGAGGCGGACCCGTCCGTGGCACTTTGTTTGTATAGCACTTAGCTCCCGGACAGTTACAGTTATCAATTAGATGCATTTCACAAGTATCACGTAAACATTCGGTCAGTGAGGTTAATAGCATCTTTTGATTAAGTATGGAATATGGTTACTTATATTTGTGGCACGATAAAACGGGATAGGACTTGTATATAATTTGAAAATACTCTCAAAATTTTATTAATGATTCGTTGGGTTTAGGTCAGATATATTAAATGGGTAGGTTCGACGAAACGAAACGAGGGTTTTCTGAAATAGGTCGAAAGGACGTTTTTACCCTTAGGTTCGAACCTAAGCGTTTGGAATATAAAACGAAATCGGATGGTTATGAAAATTTATGAGGAAGCCGAAAATACTTCCTCGACTCCAGATTTAAGGGAAAATTCGGAAATTTGGAGTTTCGGGACTGAAATTCCCAGAAATTATGGTATCGCCCCAAAACTTAAGGAAATCGTTCCGAGGCTTATAGAGCTATGAATTTAGCTCGGAATTTAATAAAATTTTACGAGATGACTCATAATGAACCTGGAATTCCAGATTTGTGAAAAGTCTAGAAAAATTCCAACTTGGTCCAGAATTTTTGTTTTCTTGCATTTGACCCCCAAAATTATTTTGAAATTATAATTTGGACTAATAAGTTTAGATATCGAACTAAGAATCACTTGAGACTTTACAGACAGCTCATACATGATCTAATATATACTGTCGAAGGTCCAGAATGTTTTATTACGTAAATTTCAGTTTAGAACCCAAACTTTAAGAAATTACGAATTATGCCCAAAGATTCCGTTTATTCGTTTCAAATCCCGTTTTGACACAAATAATTTATCCACATACCATATCTTAGTCATATAACATAAGTTCCAGATTTTTTATAGAGTTTACACGAAATTACGAAGAAGTCATGAAATTTCAAATTTTCACATAATCAGAATCCGACTACCAAATCAGATGTCATTTAAATTCACTAAAATAGTATTGCATGTTAATATAATCATATAATACATCTTTAAAACATACATTCATATAAGAAATTCAGATTAGTGCATGCTCTATATTTTTCATGACTTTAGAATCATAGTTCATGAAGAAAACGATATATACGTATTTTTAATATAAATTTTATAGCATAAATTCTAACATGAAGTTTTTCACAAATTTCTCAACATTATATATGAAGAACTTTCAGATTTAGAACATGCATGACAAGTAAAAACAAGAGTTATTAATTTAAAAGTTTGAAAGAATTTCACCCACATCGATCTTGCCGGATTTAGTCGATTCTAGGTCTCGGAAGTTGAAAGACTATCTTCCCCTTCACCACTACTAGGTTCGGCCGAAACATGAATCCAAGATATATGTTTTGTTTGCATGTTTTAAGATTTAGTTAGATTAGGATGGTACTAACTATAATTTACAAAGGAAATGTGGGAAAAGAATTACCTATTTTTGCTTGAATTTTTTCTTCTTCCTCCTTCTTCCTCTTTGGTTCGGCCCTCTAGTCTCTCTCTAGTCCCTCAATGCAGATATTTTGTTGTTGTTGAAAGTGTAAAGGGTGGTTATTGCTAAGTGTAGGTATTTAAAGTTAGTATAATGAGGGTTGGGAAGTGGAATGAGAACATGTGTCAAGAGTCTTGCATGAAGACTCTAGAATTCCTCCTCTTTTTCCCCCCTTTGGCCACCCATATGTGTGTGTGTGTATCATCTTTTTTTTTGTTAATTTAAGAGTATAATTATAATTGTAATAGTTGGTAATTTAATTAGTTGGGTTGAGCTAGTTAGTTAGTTGGGCATTAAATTGTAAATTCAAGTCTTAGAAATTTTATTGAGTTGGGTTGAGCCCATTAGTTATTTTAGTATATTATTTAATTAATTATGTGTGCTGAATATTTAATAAAATTTAAATATGGGCGATTAGCAATTAATCGATCGAAACATCAAGGGGTCGTAACAAAATTTATTCATAACAATGAGATGATGTCTTACAACTATATAGACCAAGTCTAACACTTACATGATTTTTTTGTGGGGTTTTACATTCTCCCCTCCTTCAAAGAATTTGGTCCCCAAATTCCTTCTCAAGTAGTTCGTGAATGGATTTCTTCATCTCTTCTTCAATCTCCCACGTAGCGTCTTCCTCTCGACTGTGATTCGACCAGACGACCTTGACTAAGGGAATTCGCTTCTTCCTCAATTCGCGTACTTGCCGGTCGAGGATCTTGATTGGCTTCTCTTCATAAGACAAGTTATCTTTGATCGGCAGGATGTCAGAAGTAAGAATGTGCGCTGGGTCTGGACTCAGCTTTTCTCCTTTCCTTCATGCTATTAAACTCTTTCGTGGAGTTAGCATCAGGAAGACTTGATCTCCTACTTCAAATTCTAGATCCTTCCGACGTTGATCAGCGTAACTCTTCTGTCTGCTCTGCGCTGTGCATCCTATTCTTGATTAGTCGTACTTTATCTACAGCTTCCTTCAACAAATCTGTACTCATTACTAAAGGTTCTGTTCGTTGAGTCTTCGGTGTCCAATGGTCATCAATTTCCCAATGGAGTGGGGATCAACATTTCCACCCATACAGAGCTTCGTAAGGTGCCATTCTGATTGTTGCTTGGTAGCTATTGTTATATGCAAACTCGGCTAATGGGAGGTGGTGATCCCAATTTCCTTGAAAGTCCAGTACGCAAGCTCGAAGCATATCTTCAAGGGTCTGGATGGTTCACTCATATTGTCCGTCAGTCTGGGGATGCACACTTGTGCTGAAGCTTGAGGAAGTTCTTAATTCCTTACGAAAGGCTTTCCAAAAACAAGATACGAATCTAGGATCTATGTCCGATACTATGTCCACGGGCACTCCATGGAGACGAACGATTTCTCTAATATAAATCCTAGCCAACTTTTGCAGACTGTCATCCTTTTTCACCGGCATGAAATGTGATGATTTCGTCAATCTGTTGACGATCACCCAAATGGTGTTATAGCCTCCCCTTGTCGTTGGCAGATCTATAATGAATTCTATGGTTATCTTTTCCCATTTCCATTCAGGGACTTCTAACGGTTGTAGTAGTCCTGAGTGTCGCCTAATGTTCAGCTTTGACTCTATGACATGTGAGGCATCGCGCCATGAATTCTGCCACTTGGTTCTGCATGTTCACCTACCAAAAGTGTTTCTTCAAGTCTCGGTACATCTTGTTACCTCCTGGGTGAATCATATATCTCGAACAATGAGCTTCTTCGAGAATCCGTCTTTTGAGCTCCTCATCATGAGATATACATAACCGTCCCTTAAACCTTATGAATCCATCCTTGGTAATCGTGAACTCGTGTTTCTCGTCCTTAACGATCTTGTCCTTGAATTCTTCATGTTTTGGATTTCTCTCTTGGGCTAATAGAATATCATCCAATAGATTCGATTTAATTGTGAGATTGGCGCACATTAAACGAGCACTTTCATGAATGGGTTTCGGGTAGCTCAGTTCCTCGAGAGCTTGCCATTATCGGACCATGAGTCGGGCCACTCTAGCCTTTCTACTTAAGGCATCAGCCACGACATTCGCTTTCCCTGGGTGGTGATGAATCTCATAATGGTAATCTTCTAAAAGCTCTACCCATCTTCTCTGTCGGAGATTAAGTTCCTTTTGAGAAAATAGGTCCTTGAGACTTTTATGATCCGTAAACACGGTGAATTCAACGTCATATAAATGATGTTGCCATTTCTTTAAGGCAAATACTATTGCTGCAAGTTCGAGGTCATGCATTGGATAATTCCTCTCGTGTGTCTTGAGTTGCCTGGAAGCATATGAGATAACTTTACCATTCAGTATGGCACCGAGGCCATCCTTTGAGGCATCACTATATACGACAAATCCTTGGGTTCCTTCTGGAAGTGTCAATATCGGTGCGGTGGTAAGTCTCTTCTTGAGTTCCTGGAAACTTGACTCACATTTATCCGTCCATTCAAATTTTACTTGTTTCTGGGTTAGCCGGGTGAGGGGTCCCACTATCTTTGAGAAGTCTTTGATGAATTTGCAGTAGTAGCCCGCAAGTCCAAGAAAACTTCTGATCTCAGTTACATTTTTTGGCCTCTTCCAATCCATAATAGTTTCTATTTTAGATGGATCTACTGCGATCCCTTCTCCAGAAATAATGTGGCCCAAAAATGCTACTTCCCTCAACCAGGATTCACACTTGCTGTACTTGGCCTACAACTTGTGCTGCCTTAGTGTATCCGACACTAGGCTAAGATGTCTCTCGTGATCTTTTTTCGACTTAGAGTACACAAGTATGTCATCGATGAAAATTAAGACGAATTGGTCGAGATAGGGTTGAAATACTCTGTGCATTAAATCTATAAATGCCGCAGGAGCATTCGTGAGTCCAAAAGGCATCACTACGAACTCATAGTGGCCGTATCTAGTTTGGAATGCAGTTTTAGGAATATCTTCATTCTTAATTCTTAGTTGGTAGTATCCTTGTTGAAGATCGAACTTGGAATACACCATAGCTCCTTGGAGTTGTTCAAACAATTCATCTATCCTCGGGAGAGGATACTTATTCTTAACCATAACACTGTTGAGTTCGTGGTAATCTATGCAAAGCCTCAATATTCCGTCCTTCTTTTTGACAAACAATACCGGAGCTCCCCAAGGTGATACACTGGTTGTACAAAACCCACATCGAGTAACTTCTGTAGTTGGACCTTCAACTCTTGCAGCTCCAACGGTGCCATTCGGTATGGTGCCTTTGCAATGGGTGCCTTCCCAGGCATGATTTCGATATTTAATTCAACCTCTGTGTCAGGTGGTAGGGAGGTTAAATCTCTGGGAAATACGCCAGGGTATTCGAACACTACACGTATGGTTTCTATGCCCGACTTACTCTTGGGCTTGTTAATGATGAAGGCTAAAAATCCAGTTGCCCCTTTGGCAACTGCCTTCCTAGCATTGATAGCTGATATTATAGGTGCTAGGTTGACTCTAGCATCTCCAATTAATTCCAAAATTGGCTTGTTAGGTTCACAAAACCTAACTATCTTAGAATGACAATCCAATTGTGCATAGTGTTTGGATAGCCAATACATTCCTAGGATGACGTCGTACTCCAATATTGGAAGCACTACTAAATCGACAGAATAACAGTTACCGCTGATTATCACATCACACGCAGAATGGACCTTATCCACTAGCTGACTAACTCCCATCGGGGTAGACACTTCTAAAAATAATGGTAAGAATTCCAAAGGTCTATCAAGTTTCTTAGAAAAATGCGGTGCAACAGACGAGTGGGATGATCCTGGATCTATAAGTGTTCGTACAAGTTGGTTAGATATCAAGAGTGTACCTTCCACCACATCGTTTTTTTCTGGTGCCTCTTGGCCAGCTAGACCAAATACTCGTGCTGGGGCTTTTCCTCGGTTGTTTCCTGGCTTAGCTGCTGTGGCTGGTTTGTTCGCTGGAGGGTCCATATCTGGGCATTCACGAATTTTATAAGATGAACTGCCGCAACGTAGGCACTTTCCGAGCTTACTCCAACACAAATCTGACTTATGCCCTTTCCTACCACAGTGGGTGCATGGCGCTGTTGGTTTGGTGAGAACTGGTGCTTTTGCTCCGCTTGGACTCCCCTGAGCTCCCGTCCTCTTAAACTTCTGTGGTGGCCTTGATGTTGGTCGGGTAGCAGGCCTCTTGACGCTGTTGGAGAATCGGCTTTGCAGTTGATCTAACCTTGCCGTTCTGCTTTCTATCCGGGTGGAGGCTACCACAGCTACGGCAAGTGTCGTTAGTTGAACAGTTAAAAGGCTCTGTTAGAAAAGATGTTTTCGGGACATCGGACTCCTTCACCCGAAGCTGATAGTACCCCGATCTCAAGTCAATCTTCGAGAATACCGCAGCTCCCTGCAACTGATCGAACAAGTCATCAATCCTCGGCAAGGGATATTTGTTCTTGATGGTCACCTTGTTTAGCTTGCGATAGTCGATACACAGACGCAGTGAGCCATCCTTCTTTCGCACAAATAGAACCGGCACGCCCCAAGGCGAAGCACTCGGTCAAATATATCTCGACTCAAGAAGTTCACTCAACTTCGTCTTCAACTCAGCCATCTCTGAAGGTGCCATGCGATATGGCGCCTTCGAAATCGGAGCCGCACCCGGTTCTAACTCGATAGCAAACTCTACCTCCCGGTCTGGTGGCAACCCCAGCAACTCGTCAGGAAATACATCCGGGAAATCACTAACGATGGGAATCGATGAAAACTCGACCCCACCACTATCCGCCTCCAAGGCATAACACCAATAACCAGTACACCCCTTCCGCAGGAATTTCATCGCCTTCAAAGCGTTAATAACAAACTTCTGGTTTCCCCTCTTTCGCCCTGCGAAAGAGTGCTCGGTGCCATCCTCGGCTAACATTGTGATGATTCTCGTGTGTTAGTTCATGATCGCACCATGCTGCTTGAGCCAATCATCCCCGAGAATCAAATCCTCGCCCTCAATGCTCACAACAATAAGATTAGAGAGCCAATCCCTCTCACAAATAAACACAGAAAAGTCTCGGACCTCTCAATCACCGACGATCCTATCACCACTAGGAAGTTTAACGATGAAAGGCTCACAAGGCGATAGACAGTCGAGACTCAAACGGCGCACACACTCCAGAGAGATGAATGAATGCGTGGCACCCGAATCAAAAAGCACACTGACAGGATGCGACTGGATATGAACGGTACGTGTGGGCACGGTGTCTGCTGGGTCATCGACCCTCCTTATCTCGTAAACTCGCGGATGAGTGGAACCAACACTGGAAGCTCACCCTCTAGTGGGCTAACCCCGACCTCTCCCTCATCTGACACTCGACGGAGACTGAGAAGCAAAAGACCATTAGTTTACGCTCGGTTCCTTAGGCGCTAGGAAGGAAGCCTAGGCACCAAGTGTTCTCTCTCTCTCAGCATAGAAAGCAGCTTTGTGGCCCAGATGGCCACACAGACAATTACGACTGATGTGGCCCAGTCGTCCACAGTTAAAACATTTCACATCGCATGAAGAAGTACTGGTAGCCCCACGAAAAGCTCCAGTAGAACGAGCTAAACCACCACCAGTGGGTAAGTTAGCAGACTGAGATTTCTGCTGACCTCCACCTTTGTGGCCCGAAAAATTTCCTATGGACTTCTGTTTCTTGCTCTCATGAGCCGCCTCACTGGCCGTCACAGAATATCATAAGCAAGGGCTTTACTCTGATAATCCTTCAAGGTGGTGCATATGAGCCCCAACATGTAGTCACGAATTGACAGTTTCATCCACCTGTAGAAGTGGAAAATTTTGTCGCTCTCTTCTTTAACATGGGCCTTCACGAAGCCTAACTCCCGGTTGTAATCAGCAATAGCCTGAGAAACGAGGAAATAGGGACCTTGGGTTCAACAGCCTCCAACCAATCAGTAGCGTCCCCGGTGAGAAAATACTAGGCAATAGGGACCTTGCGATCCTCAAGACAATTGGTGGAAATAAAGACCTTGGATATCTCCTTGATCCACCCCTCCCAGCCAATCGGGTCTGAAGCTCTCGAAAACTGAGGAGGATGCATCTTGATGACATCCTGAAGCCAACTATCTGCTCCGCCCCGAGCAGCATGGTCCGGAGTTGGGTTCTGAACCGCCTGAGCTATCGCCGCTGTTTGGTTCACCATTTGTTGCATCACAGCCGCAACACCAAGGTCGGCGCCATCATAAGTAGAAGCATGTCTATGACGGTCACCGGTACTGCCGGCTCCATAAGAATGCGACGTGGCCGCCTCACCAGTGTAGTATCCGCAATTTCAGATTTCGGTGATTTTCTTTTTTTCGGTGAGAGTCCGTTTTGACGACTCGCTTGGGACCGATTCATCATTCTGAGAATGATTAATTCTGCACTTTTTGTCATCCGAGTTCGTTTCGGTGTTGTTTTGTTGAGTTCCGTGCTTTTTAGCGACTTTTCCGCACTTGAGTTCGATTCTTGCGAATCTCCTTCGAAACTGCTGTTTCGAGTTTCCCGTAAGTCCTTTTAACTTTGTTAGACGTGTTGTGAACTTCGGTTTGGTTATTCCATCACATATCGTGATTTTCAGGCGTTTTGGGCCATTTTTGTAATTTACCCAAAGTTATGGGTATCCGTATCTGTAATTGTTGTCTTGACCCGTTTCTTGGTCGTGTATGATTAATTATTGCATTATGTTTTCATTCCGGGTCATTGATGTTGTCCGCGAGATTTTCGTCGTGTTCGTTCCGTACGTTTTCGGAAATCGAGTCGTCGGATCATGACGGCTGAGCAGCTGGCCGGACGGTGGCGGGTCCTGGATGGACGGTTGCGGGCACTGGCCGGGCTGACACGGCAGGAACCGGCATAGCGCGATCTACTGCCGGAAGGCTGCGTGCGCTAACCGGCAGGAGTAGCGCACGTTATGCGGTCGGCCGCTATCGGGTCAGGGCAGAGAGGTTCTGAGGTTCTGGACTCGGGTAGGATCGGCAGGTAGCGCACGCTACTGTCGGTCGTGGCGCACGCTAACCGGCAGGGGTAGCGCACGCTGTCGGCCGACTAGCGTACGTTACCTGGGCGAGCTGTTTAGTTCAGAGGTTACTGAACAGGTCGGCTAACGCGCGCAGCCTTCCGGCCGTAGCGCACGCTAGTGGGGGTCGTGCGGGCCCTGGCCGAGGGTACTGTGCCGATACTGGCCGATAGCGCACACTAGTCCGGGAAGGCTAGCGCACGCTACTTCCGGCCAGTATAAATATGACAGAGCAGTCGCATTTTCATTCATTTTTCACTTCCTTCCTTTTCGGTCCGCGGCTGGCGATTCGGATGTGGCGAAGCCATGTTGTTTAACAACAAATCCACGAAGTTCTTGAGGTTATATCATTGATCAATCATCCGTTATCATCCTTTGATCCAGCGAATCAAGGTAATCTCACCTTAGAACCCTAATTTCGTGAATTTGGGTGGTTTTTGCAATTTTGTCCGATTCGTTCCGTGTTGTTGATTAATTCATGATGGGTATGATTAATCTTGGTAGTATTCTTGTTTTTAACATCATTTAATCCATTGTTCTTCGTCGAATCGAAGTATATATCTTGATTTCCTTCGAATCGACTTTTTGGGGGATTTGTTCTCGATCTCGTTTTTCATCCGTTTTTGATGGATCGATTGTGGTTAAATGATGTTTATAAACACATTCTATGGATTGTATATCCATATTTCAACTTGGAATTCCGTTTTCGTGTTTTGACGGGACGAATCGTGTTCTTGGCCGTTTTGGGGGAAATCCTTGAACCTTCATCATTTGTTCTTTGAATTCAGCGGCTTTGGGTCGTACTTTGGAATTCATTTTCGTTGTTATTGTTTTCGTTCGTAGTTTATTGTTGCGGATTGTCGTTCGGTGGAGTCGGCGAGTTCGTAGTCGGTTCGTGCCAACCTACTTCGGCCGATTCTATGCGTTGTGGTTATTCGAGGCAAGTACCTTGTTCATACGCTTCTCTTTTTATGGATATGATGATCGGTGTGTAATATCCGCAATTTTCGATTTTCGGTAAATTTCTTTTTCGGCGGAAGTCCGTTTTGACGACTCGCTCATGATCGTTTCGTTATTCCGAGAATGATTAATTCTGCACTTTTTGTCATCCGAGCTCGTTTCGGTGTCGTTTTGTTGAGTTCCGTGCTTTTTAGCGGTTTTTCCGCACTTGAGTTCGATTCTTGCGAATCTCGTCCGAAACTGTTGTTTCGACTTTCTCGTAAGTTCATTTAATGTTATTATTCATGTTGCGATCTTTGGCTTGGTGTTTCGATCACGTATCGTGATTTTCGGGCGTTTTGGGCCATTTTCGTAATTTCCGAAAGTTTGGGGTAATTACTTTCCGTTGTCGAATTTCGAGCCTTCGGGTGGTCGGAATCGTGTGTTCTCTTAGTGCTCGGATTCGTCTTTGCGAGTACTTCATAACCGTATCATCGATTCGTACTCAGGTTCGGGTTTCGGGGTCGTTCGGGCCGTCGGAGTTGGTCCCGGCCGAGTCATGGCCGGCATATCGGGCCAGCCACCGCCGAGTAACGTCGGCGATGATCGGCGATTCGTACGTAAGGCCGGTTACGTACGTAAGGCCCTGGCCGGTAACGTACGCAACGCTTCCGGCATTTCCAGGCAGTGTGTTCGGCCATGGCCGGTTACGTACGTAAGCCATGGCCGGTTACGTACGTAACCCGGCCGGCAGTCGGCCTATTTAAGGCCTGGCAGCGTTTTTCTTCAGCCATTTCACTCGGTTTTTCCTTCTCTTCCGCGGCTGGAGGTGTTGGAATCATGGAAGGATGTTGTTATACAATTAATCCACGAAGTTTTGAGTTTCATATCATCAATCATCCATCCTATAACATCCTCCGATCTACCGAATCAGGTCAGATTTCCTAGAAATCTAGTTTTGGGGAATTTGGGTATTTTGGTTGTTTTCGTCCGATTAATCCGATTTTACTTAGGATTATGATGGGTTGATGATTATTTAGATGTTTTATATCATTTCCCTTGTTATTCCATGGTTGGATCGTATCGATTCGTTGTTTTGGTCGAGTTCTTGATCGACGCCTTGAAGGTGTCCGATAAAATGTCATAGAGGGGTTTTCGGGCGTTCTACGATTATTCTTCCTCGTATGATCGATGATTTATTGATTATATGTTGTTAGGGTCGAATTCTTGTGAAGAACTCGAGTCGGAACCCTTCCATTTGTTGTCTTCTTCGGGGTCCGAGCTTCCCGGTCGAACCGTGTTCTTCGGAGCGTTTGGTAGCGGTTATTAAGGCAAGTATCTTATTATACGACTTGTATCTTGTGAATAGTAATTACGTATGATATGTATGACGATTTTGCTTGCCTCCGTAAATATGTTCCGTTTGAGTTGGTTGTGTTTTCCGAAATTTGAAGGCTTTGTGATAATAGTGATATATTGGTATACGTGTTAGGCGTTGTGCCATTTGTGTAGGATTTCGATGTACATATGAGATGGTTGTACACGTGTTTGTTCAATGTATTGTGTACCGAATGTGTGTTATGTTGGCTAAGAGTCGTTGTGATGATCATGATGTTTGTGTTGTTTTGGTTTACATACTTGATTGTACTTTTCGGTGTAATGTGGAATGGCTTGACATTTAATGATTATGAATTGTGTCGTGTCGAAGTGTGTGTGTTCCAGGTAGGGTCTGACGAGGCCTCTGGAGTTCGGTACATGATGTGTACGAACAAGGTGTGTGATCCAGGTAGGGTCTGACGAGGCCTCTGGAGTCCGGTACATGACGTGTACGGACAAGGTGTATGATCCAGGTAGGGTCTGACGAGGCCTCTGGAGTTCGGTACATGATGTGTACGAACAGTGTGTGTGGCCGGGTAGGGTCCGTTGAGGCCTCCGGAGTTCGGTACATGATGTGTACGAACAGTGTGTGTGGCCGGGTAGGGTCCGTTGAGGCCTCCGGAGTTCGGTACATGATGTGTACGAACAGTGTGTGTGGCCCGGTAGGGTCCGTTGAGGCCTCCGGAGTTCGGTACATGATGTGTACGAACAATGATCGTGTAGCAGTGATTGTTCGGGTAACATTTTAAATATGGATCTCGGACTCATAATGATATATTATTTAGTATGCTTTGAAACGAGAATCGGGAAAAGGCCCTAATGTTTACGAAAAGGTTTTGTAAATTGGGACTCGAGGTCCAAAAGAATTTCTGCTTTAAAAATCCCCGAGATGATGTGTTCCTTTTCAAATATCTCTTACTTGAGTTCGAAATTCTAAAACTTCTCGGGAACATTTTGATAATTGTTTCCGTATTAAATTCGTAGTTGCTATTTGCTTGTTACATTTCGTATGGTTTGATACTTGCACTAGTAAAACAGTGGAGTTTTACTAACCCCCGAGTATTCGGGGTGGATGTCTGCTTGCGTCGGTACATGCAGATTCAGCGCGATCACAGGATTGGCACAAGAGGATGACGAGCTGCGATACTAATCATGAGTCGAGAGTTGTTTGATTTTTGTTGTGTTGTCAGAGTTGATTTCAGTCTTCCGATGTATTGTATTTCGACCCCTGCGTGGGTAATGTTGTTAGTCAGTCCTGTTGATAGAGTTGTGTGACCTCATCGATCTGTGTGTTTATGTGTAAGTGACCTTAACGGTCTGTATTATTATATTGTTTGACCCTGGCCGGGCAAGCATTTGGTTGTTTATGGACGTTTAGCCTGGTAGATCCTTGCGGAAAGGGTTTACGGCGTGTAATATTCCCTGAGCAGATTGGGGGTGTTACATTTATGGTATCAGAGCTTAGGTTGCGGAAACCTAGGTTGTCGGGTCAAGTCAAGTCGTGATTTGTCGAGTAATGTGTTGTCATGTCGTTCGAGTCATCAGGTGACAAGTTGAGTTGTGCGTAGTCACAACGTGTCGGTTATGTTGTCGGACGAGATTAGTATCGTGGGCGACCGTCACCTCCGTGCGACCTGTGGATGTAAGTCTTCTCTTTTATGCGAAGTACCTGTGTATCTCGATTTTATCTTAGTGAGTTAATTGCGGTGCATGATTTTATTTACACAGTATTGTGTAATATAATTGTGTTTAGTACTTGTAGCATATAGACTGTGTATAGAACTGGGCACATTATTGTTTTATCTTTGAACCACCGGGTGGTGTGGTATGGTATGAAAGTTGTGAACCTTGATGGGTTTTACGATTGAGTTCGTGAGAAACTCCGAGGAACGGGTTTGTTATATGTTTAAACTAGATGCTGTGAGACGTATTCAATTGGATTGTGCATGTTCAATGTATTTTTTTATCTGCTGCGTGAGTTATTTTGTAATGGCTTTCGGTATTTTACCGATTGAGTTTTATTTTGAAAATCGATTCCCTTAACCGAGTTTTGGCATTATGGCCTTGATCGTTTTGGCGAAATTCTTATGACGGTATTTAGTATTTTGTAAATGGCTTTTGTGAGTTTTTGAAATATTACCGTCATCGGCCCTTTTTGGCATTTTTGTAAATGGTTTTTATCCTGGTGGGTTCCGGCGCGGGACCCACAGCGCTATAATGTTCCGTGTAATTACCTGAGATTTTTGGGCATTCTAGCCCATTGAATTATCTTTGAAAACCTTGAGTATCCTAGAAGTAAATTTCGAGACGTACTTTTAAAATGAATTATTTTCTCGTGGTACATCCAAGGTGCCACAATATGTTTCAAAATTCTTCTACCTCGAGGACCAAAATGTTTTGAGATATTTTTAATATTTTAGAAACACTTTTACTTAGACCCGAGGGTCGAATATTCTGAAAGTTTTTCACTAAGAGAAAGTGTCCTCATTTTTATCAAATGCGAAATGGTTCTCCAAAGTCTCGATAACGATGTTTCACGATTGTACTTTTTTTTGAAGGGTGATACTCAAGATCAATCGGTGTTTCCAAAATTATTTTCAAAAGGAGGTTTTCGTTTTTAAAACCTATCCATTCCCATTTGAGGGCTGGGTATGTATATATGATGTTCGCGTTATCGTTATGATGTTGCTCCCGAGTATGATCGAATTGGTGGCATGAATGTCGAGGCGTTGCCACGCAATATTGTACTAGCCCTCTGTGAGAGGCGTGAACTGGTGTTTACTGTTTATCGCCTCGTGGCGATTTGCGTGTTGTCGCACGAGTGTGAGATGTTGAAGCTTGGGTTTGTACGTTTGTGTACATGTGTGATTGTTTCATAATGTTTGTAATTATGTGTTGGTTATCGTTCGGGCCGTTGAGGTCGCCGAACGATACCGTCGTTGTTGTAGTGTTTGTGTGTGTATTACTTTACGATGGTAATCGTTGTATACGGTATGTGTTATGATTCTTCGTTGTGCGGAGTTGACATCTCCACTATGTTGTTTTACGACGTTATGCCCCATTGTATCTAGCATTTGTATTTTCGGTATGCCGAGTCGAGGCATTTCAACCGTGATGTGCCGAGGCATGTACGTGCAATTTGTCCTTCTCGTCAGTAACACATTTCGAGTGTGGACTCGAGGGACACCGAATTCAGTTTTGCGAATTGGCTACCGAGACTTTCGGAGTCCGCGCTTCAGCACAGATATCAGAATCGGCTTTGAGAGGCCTTTGAAGGATGTTTCTGTCGATTGACTGTTGTGTCGTCTCCTTGATTTCGTTATTATGAGTAGCGGGGACGACCTTCTTTTATAAGAGGTCGAATGTAATACCCGTATTGTTTTTGGACTTCTTCATTTCCTCTTTCTCAAGTCTATCGATTCGCTCGTGTTCGTTGATACTGTCTGAACTTGTTCTGTATTTCGGTTTCATCGTTCGAACGAGCTGTGATCTTGTTTTGGGTCGCTCTGGTTATCGTTGTGACTCTTCCGAGTTCGGTTCGATTCTTGTGAACCTTGTTCGGAAGTAACATCTGTTGGTTCTATTAGTTCTTTTATTCGAAGTTGATCGGATTTTGAACCTCTGTATTTTCGACTCTGTTGACTCGTTTATGTTCGTTGACATTTTGTGAGCTTGTCCTGCCCCTTGCTTTTGTTGATCGAACGAGTGTGGTATTATTTTGGAATAACTCGTTTGTCGTTGTGATTTTTCAATTGCTATTCCCTTTCCTGTGGATCTTATGTGAGTGCGCATCTTGTTGTTTTCACCGGATCATGTTTTGTCTCGAGTCGAGATGTGAACTTCGGAGTTTGTCGGTTGAACCTTATTGTTCTTCGTGATCCGAACATGATTATTCGATTTTTGTTGACTCGATCGTTGTGGTTGATCATTGATTGTTCGGTTTTTTTTTTTTTTTGTTGATCTCATTTCGTGATTGTTGAACGTTCAGACTCCTTCGTAATTCCCTTAAGTTCGAGAAATTAGTCTCGTTTCGATCTTCCAACCCTTGGGCGGTGGAATTCCATATTTGTTCAGCGTTTGGCTCGCGTTTTGATTGATGAACCGTTGGGTTGGTCAATCGTATTGATTTTTGTTCGTTGTGTTTTATGATTGTTCAGATAATCGACTCGATTGTATTATCTGTTTGATGACGCTTGTCACTTGTTGATTTTATTATGTCTATACCGGTGGCGTCGTGTTGGTCGTCGTGGAGCGTGTTTTCACGCCGTATATCCCGTTGCGTTGCTTGTAACGTTTCGCCGTTGGGCATGAGTTACGCGCTTCTGGTGTATCTCGTTGAGTTTTACTGGCGGGATATTTCTTCTCCCTACTTGTTTTAAGTTTCGGGACGAAACTTCTTTTAAGGAGGGTAGAATGTAATATCCGCAATTTTCGATTTTCGGTAAATTTCTTTTTCGGCGGAAGTCCGTTTTGACGACTCGCTCATGACCGTTTCGTTATTCCGAGAATGATTAATTCTGTACTTTTTGTAATCCGAGCTTGTTTCGGTGTCGTTTTGTTGAGTTCCGTGCTTTTTAGCGGTTTTTCCGCACTTGAGTTCGATTCTTGCGAATCTCGTCCGAAACTGTTGTTTCGACTATCTCGTAAGTTCATTTAATGTTATTATTCATGTTGCGATCTTTGTCTTGGTGTTTCGATCACGTATCGTGATTTTCGGGCGTTTTGGGCCATTTTCGTAATTTCCGAAAGTTTGGGGTAATTACTTTCCGTTGTCGAATTTCGAGCCTTCGGGTGGTCGGAATCGTGTGTTCTCTTAGTGCTCGGATTCGTATTTGCGAGTACTTCGTAACCGTATCTTCGATTCGTACTCAGGTTCGGGTTTCGGGGTCGTTCGGGCCGTCGGAGTTGGTCCGCCGAGTCATGGCCGGGCATCTTGGGGCCAGCACCGCCGAGTAACGTCGGTAGTGATCGGCGATTCGTCGTAAGGCGATTACGTCGTAAGGCCCTGGCGTAACGTCACGCAATGCTTCCGGCATTTCCAGGCGTGTGTTCGGCCATGGCGGTTACGTCGTAAGCTATGGCGGTTACGTGCGTAACCGTGCCGCAATCGGCTATTTAAGGCACAGCGGCGTTTTCTTGACCATTTCACTCGGTTTTCCTTCTCTTCCGCGGCCGGAGGTGTTGGAATCATGGAAGGATGTTGTTATACAATTAATCCACGAAGTTTTGAGTTTCATATCATCAATCATCCATCCTATAACATCCTCCGATCTACTGAATCAGTCGATTTCCTAGAAATCTAGTTTTGGGGAATTTGGGTATTTTGGTTGTTTTCGTCCGATTAATCCGATTTAACTTAGGATTATGATGGATTGATGATTATTTAGATGTTTTATATCATTTCCCTTGTTATTCCATGGTTGGATCGTATCGATTCGTTGTTTTGGTCGAGTTCTTGATCGACGCCTTGAAGGTGTCCGATAAAATGTCATAGAGGGGTTTTCGGGCGTTCTACGATTATTCTTCCTCGTATGATCGATGATTTATTGATTATATGTTGTTAGGGTCGAATTCTTGTGAAGAACTCGATTCGGAACCCTTTCGTTTGTTGTCTTCTTTGGGGTCCGAGCTTCCCGGTCGAACCGTGTTCTTCGGAGCGTTTGGTAGCGGTTATTAAGGCAAGTATCTTATTATACGACTTGTATCTTGTGAATAGTAATTACGTATGATATGTATGGCGATTTTGCTTGCCTCCGTAAATATGTTCCGTTTGAGTTGGTTGTGTTTTCCGAAATTTGAAGGCTTTGTGATAATAGTGATATATTGGTATACGTGTTAGGCGTTGTGCCATTTGTGTAGGATTTCGATACATATGAGATGGTTGTACACGTGTTTGTTCAATGTATTGTGTACCGAATGTGTGTTATGTTGGTTAAGAGTCGTTGTGATGATCATGATGTTTGTGTTGTTTTGGTTTACATACTTGATTGTACTTTTCGGTGTAATGTGGAATGGCTTGACATTTAATGATTATGAATTGTGTCGTGTCGAAGTGTGTGTGTTCCAGGTAGGGTCTGACGAGGCCTCTGGAGTTCGGTACATGATGTGGACGAACAAGGTGTGTGATCCAGGTAGGGCCTGACGAGGCCTCTGGAGTCCGGTACATGACGTGTACGGACAAGGTGTATGATCCAGGTAGGGTCTGACGAGGCCTCTGGAGTTCGGTACATGATGTGTACGAACAGTGTGTGTGGCCGGGTAAGGTCTGTTGAGGCCTCTGGAGTTCGGTACATTATGTGTACGAACAGTGTGTGTGGCCGGGTAGGGTCCGTTGAGGCCTCCGGAGTTCGGTACATGATGTGTACGAACAGTGTGTGTGGCCCGGGTAAGGTCCGTTGAGGCCTCCGGAGTTCGGTACGTGATGTGTACGAACAATGATCGTGTAGCAGTGATTGTTCGGGTAACATTTTAAATATGGATCTCGGACTCATAATGATATATTATTTAGTATGCTTTGAAACGAGAATCGGGCTAAGGCCCTAATGTTTACGAAAAGGTTTTGTAAATTGGGACTCGAGGTCCAAAAGAATTTCTGCTTTAAAAATCCCCGAGATGATGTGTTCCTTTTCAAATATCTCTTACTTGAGTTCGAAATTCTAAAACTTCTCGGGAACATTTTGATAATTGATTTCCGTATTAAATTCGTAGTTGCTATTTGCTTGTTACATTTCGTATGGTTTGATACTTGCACTAGTAAAATAGTGGAGTTTTACTAACCCCCGAGTATTCGGGGGGTGGATGTCTGTTTTGCGTCCAGGTACATGCAGATTCCGGGGAGCAGTCACAAGATTGGCACAAGAGGATGATGAGCTGCGATATTAATCATGAGTCGAGAGTTGTTTGATTTTTGTTGTGTTGTCAGAGTTGATTTCAGTCTTCCGATGTATTGTATTTCGACCCCTGCGTGGGTAATGTTGTTAGTCAGTCCTGTTGATAGAGTTGTGTGACCTCATCGGTCTGTGTGTTTATGTGTAAGTGACCTTAACGGTCTGTATTATTATATTGTTTGACCATCTCCGGGCAAGCATTTGGTTGTTTATGGACGTTTAGCCTGGTAGATCCTTGCGGAAAGGGTTTACGGCGTGTAATATTCCCTGAGCGGATTGGGGGTGTTACACGGTGGTCGTCTTGATGTGTTTGTTTGGTTATTTGAAATGAAGTTTCAAAAGATTTCGGTTTGGCCTCGTTAAAGGCTCTCTTTTAAAATGCGTGTGTATTTTGTGAACGGTGTGTTTTGGGAATTGATTATGATTTGATTATTTTGAACGTTGAAGGCTTTGATGATATCCCTGTTGTTTAAAGTTATGGAATCATGTATTCCGTGTTTAATCTTGTTATTGTGTTTTGAAGAGTTTGATAACGGCGTCGAGTAAGTGGCCATCTCTAGTAAGTATTCTTGATGAACTTACATTCTTAGCATATTAGTATTGCATGAGTAACGTGTGTGTGTGTGTATGCTCACTACGGGTTAGATCCGACGGGGTCTCAGTAGGGCTCCACGAAGCTGTGGAACTGCGAGCTTGCTTTTAACCACTACGGGTTAGATCCGACGGGGTCTCGGTAGGGGTCCACGAAGCTGTGGGTCCGCGGTTAATTGTGGTGCATTTTGCAAATGTGATTTGATATTGGCATTTCCGGAAATGAGTGCTTTCGAATGGTTTTTATGATAGCATGCATCGACTAAGTGTGTAAGAGGTAAGTTGTTCGTTTGGCTTACTTGGCTAGGATGGTACTAGAGTATTTTGTTGTTTGTGTTAAATCCTTTATTTGTGGATTTTGATGTTGGGAGACGATCTTTGTGGTCGTTCTTGTGTACTGTGAGTTGATGAGATTTGGGGCTAAAATCCCAACAGTTTGGTAAAGGTCATTTTTCGGAAAGTAAACCTTTGGGGCGGTGACCCCTTTCGTCTTTTGGGTTTTGAAAAGTATGATTTGATAATCCTAAATCGTTTTCTATTAAACTCCCGATGGTATTTCAAATCATTTTATTAATTGTTTCCCTTGATATTTTGATCTCGAAATTTTGGGAAGTCTTTACTCAAACTCTCGCCTCGGGAAGTGTTCATCTTGTTATATTTGAATCTTTGAGGATTCCGGATTATTATCGTTCGTGGAATGTGAATTGTATGACTCGTATTTTTGCACTTGTACTTGCACTAGCAAAATAGTAGAGTTTTGCTAACCCCCGAGTATTCGGGGGGTGGATGTCTATTTTTGCATTCAGGTTTTGGAGCATAACATAGGGTCAGCACGAAGGATGATGAAAGATGATCGATACTAATCACATGAGGAATCGTACATTGTTTATTGGTTCAGTTGTACTTTATTTTCCACTGCTATATTTTTCCCGTTGTACGGGTGTGGTTGTGTTTTGACCCCTGCGTGGGCATGAGTTGTATTTGTGTTGTATGTATTTATTGAAAGACCAAATCGGTCTACTGAGTCATTTTATCCTTAAAGGCATGGTTGAGTTGTTATATGTTGTTACCAGCCTGGTAGATCCTTGAGGAAAGGTTCTACAGCGTGTAATATCCCTGAGCGGATTGGGGGTGTTACAGATATGGTGTCAGAGCTTAGGATGAGGAAAACCTAGGTTGTCGGGTCAGGTCGTGTTGTTTGAGTCTTGTTTCGTCGGATTTTATCTGACTGAGTCGTGCCGCGACGCGTCGTTTGAGTTTGTTAGTCGTGATTAGTATCGTGGGGCGATCATCATCTTCGTGCGACCTATGGAAGTAAGTCTCCCTTCTTTGTGTTGTGCCTCGTGTGACACGAGCTATTTTTATGATTATTTGTTAAGTGATGGAATCCTTATGTGGATTTTGATTTCACGATATGTATTTAGTCGACTCTCGTATTTGATTTATACGAGGAGTGTCGTCGCTTGTGATGTTTTTTTATTGTTATTTTTGTCCGTTGCTGATGATTTTCGAATCGATTTGCACGTTTTACAAGTTCTCTTGTGGAAGCTTTGTGCTTATACGCATTCGACTTGTTCACCAGCCAGTGCGGGAGGGTCCTTAGAGGCCTCGAATGGGGTCGGTGGTTTTGTTCTGAATGTGGTATTTTATCGTTTATTTCCGTTTAAAGACATGTATTGTCTTGATTTTAAACGTTTTGATGCGTGTACTAGGAGTTGTTTTAGTGAACGTCGATATGTGTGAGTTTTGGGCATTCTGGCCTATTGGATTTTTGAAAACCTTGAGTATCTTAGAAAAATAAATTTCGAGTTATACTTTTCAAATGAGTTATTTTCTTGTGGTACATCCAAGGTGCCACAATATATTTCAAAAAAATTCTACTTCGAGGACCAAAATGCTTTGAGATATTTTCAATGTTTTAGAAACACTTTTATTTAGACCCGAGGGTCGAATATTCTGAAAGTTTTCACTAAGAGAAAGTGTCCTCATTTTTATCAAATGCGAAATGGTTCTCCAAAGTCTCGATAACTATGTTTCACGTTTGTACTTTTTGAAAGGTGATACTCAAGATCAACTGACACGTTTTTAGTGTAACTATCGCAAGTGCACGATATCGTATCAAGTAGTAAAGTGGACTTTTTGAGTCCGGTTTATCGATCCCACAAGGAAGTTTGGTTATAATTTGAATTATACACTTATTAGTCTATTTTTATAGATACTAATATGAGTGAAACACACAATTAAAAAGTTTGGTTTAATAGTTGCAAAGTAAATGCAATAATAGTTCTAATATTTTAAGGAAATAAAAATATTGTAATAATAATAGATTGATTAAACGATAAAATGAAATAGTTGGGATTACAAACTTAGTTCGTCATTAGTTATAAAAGATGTATAGGAGATCATAAGATGAATTTACTTATTATGTTGTGTAGATTCGATTTTCCTTAAAAAGACGGTTTCTCTTTCGAACTATAAAACGCCCCTTACATATTGAATCAATCTACTATATTTCTATGTTGATTGGCTTCAATACATAGCATTAGGATTTATGAAAATAACTCAAAGAATCATCTAAGGACTAGGGGTATATTTCTATCCCCTAGAACAACTTAGAGTGAAGATCATTTGATCTAATCAAATATATTTTCTTTCGAAACATATGAAGACCATAAATATCGTCATTTATTGGCCAAATAAATAAAGATTGTTAAAAAAATGAAAATCACACACAATAATAAGTAATTCACAATAGATCTTTATACAAACATAAATAACATGACTAACCTTTTTTATAATCCCAACTAAAGGTTACTTAGCCCATGAAGGGTTTATTATACATATTACAAGCTTTTGTGGTCATTATTAGTTGAATCAAGAGAAAGAATTGATCCTAAATCCCTTAGTAGATAAAGGAGATAGAAGCAATAAACTCTCTGAACAACATATGCTATACCACACTTACAAAGATCACTCAAGAACACAAGTGTGTTCTTCACACAAAAAGAAAAGTTTACAAAAAATGGAAAATTATAAGATGAATGATGAAGGATCTAAGGGGTCTATTTATACACTTAAAGTCATCTAATAGCTCCAAAACTCCAGCATTATTACAACAGATGGGATCAATGCCATCCATCCCCTCAATAATACACAAAAAGCATAAAAAATTAGACAAATCATAACAATCTGTCAAGAGTTACGGCCGTAACATTCAGGAGTTACGGCCGTAACAAGGATAACATACGGCCGTAACTCCTGAATGTTACGGACGTAACTTGGCTTCGTCAATTTGTTCACTGGATGCTTTGATAGTTACGTTTTCAGCCCAAAATTTCCCAGACTTTGCGTTTTTGCCCCAAAATCTTCTTCGGATGATAACTTTTTATATATAACTCTGATTTTGAATCTGGAAAGACTGCCGAATTCGTCTCGGAAAGCCCTACAACATGAATATATCAAAATTCAACAAAGAGAATATTTAATAAACATATTATTTCTTGAGTAAATCAGTTATTTAATCCGATCATCATCCGATAAAAATAAAATTATTAAAACTAATTAATTAAAAGCAAAAAACGAGTAGACTAGCTCAATTATGGGTGGATTTTATCGATACAAACCATGGATAAGTGTATAAAAATGACATTTATCACACCCCAAACTTGAATTCTTGCTAGTCCCGAGCAATACTCTTTATTATTCATGCTCCAAAAATAAAAATAAAAATAAAACAAAAATAATAAAATTAATACACACATAAATTAAAATATAAAAAGAGAAAAGAAGATCAAAATGCCATTAATACACAACAACCAGCTTATACAGTAGATATAAATGAATCAAGATTCAAAATAAATCTACAAATGATTATGAAGTTAAAACACGGTTTTAGTATTGTAATTCCAAAATGTAAGGTTTCCCCTCAAAAGGTTGATTATTGCTTTCCCACTCGTGATACACACGACTCCCTTTAATGGTTGCTCTTGATCACTCGTTTATTTTTCGACTTAATATGAAGAAGAATTTCATTGGCGTCATCAAATATTGTGATTATTCACGAAATTGAGTGTATTGAAATTCAGACGCTAATTAATTCAAATATGCTCATAAACTACATCCCTTTTAGTGATAGCTTTCACACCGTTATTTGCTAACGTGTAGCTCTTTTCACTAACACAATTTCTATCTCATTTTTTTAAAAGGTGATAGCTTTCACACCGTTATTTGCTAACATGTAGCTCTTTTCACCAATTTTTCTGAGACGGCAGCTACGCACCAACAATGGTTAGTCCTTTATTTTTCGCAAAACTTAAGACCTCCAAAATTAGGCAGCTGTTGCTGCTCAACATTTCTCCTTTTCGTCATTTTTTTAGGTGCTAGCTTTCACACCGTTATTTGCTAACATGTAGCTCTTTTCACCAATGACTCCTTTTTTTTTTTTTAGGGAATAGAATTTTTGCAGAAAATCATTTCTTAGTTTAAGCATGAAAAATCAAAAACTCCACAAATTAAGTAAATTTAAGTTCTATTTTTCATCAACCGATTGATTCTTCTTTTCTCAAGGTAACGAATGACTCGATTTTATATGATAATTACAAGGCTTGGAAAGAGATTAAGGCTCAAAAAATTTTGGAATATACAATTTTTTTTAACCGGTTAAAACGATTTTAGAAACTTGTATATAGCTAATTTATTGGTGTTATGGCCAGATCTAGAAATCTCATAGATCAAAATACTATAAATATATATATTTAGAAATATATATTCACTAAACCTAATCAATGCCAAATAATAAAAACACACCACACACTACACTAATCAAAATATACCACAATCAAAATCAAAATAAACATCATAGTTCAAAAACCACAAAATAACACACAAGTACGAAAACACCCCCAAACTTATAAGTTAAACTATCCCGAGTTTAAAAAAAAAATAAAAGCAAATGAGAAAACAGAAAACTCCCTGAAATTTTAGCTTTGTGATCCTCCTTGTGTGTCGTCAGGGATGTTTAGAAAACGGAAAAGCTTTTCAAAGCACTTCTCCGTTTCTAATTGTCGCTCGATTATTTCATTCTGATTTCTCAAAATTTCAGCCTGGGATGTTTCTAATCCCCGAACTCTTTCAAGCAAATTTTCCTCAAAAGGCGTCAACTCATGATCGTCATCCTCCTCGGCCTCATATTCCTCCTCCTCGCTACTATCCTCTTCCGGTTCCAAACGTGCCCGTTTGCTTCTCAACTGAGTACTTTGAAAAATACTACTCCGGCCGTTCAGTCGATCCCCATGTGTTAATATATCACCCCCCGCCGAAATTTTTACTCTCTGGCTCCTGCAAATACCGGTGATAAGGCAGGGGTATGGCATCTTCTGCCTAGTCGGGACCATGCCGGCATAGTGACAAATAGTAGTGTAAATGTGAGTACCCAAATCCATTTTTACCCCTCGGCGGATAGCAAATAAACCTCGCAGGTGGCCAATGGAAATCGTCGTCAGAGTCGAGGTCGGGTAAATACTCCCGGCTGCCCACATCCATAAGTACCAAGCATCATCCATTAAGTCCGCCTGGTTGTATCGGGGTTTGATCATCCCAATACTGTCATGGAGCTCGCTCACTAACGCCTAGTGTAAAACTCTCTCATCCGGCACCTCTTCATTAGGTAAGATAGAAATGTCAACCGCGTTAGTACAATTAACCCCCAAATACTTGTTAATGACATCCGGTGAAAAATTAATCGATTTCCCATTCACAGTAGTCTGATGATAAGTAGGCGACCCTACCTGCCCAATGGACTTGTTGAAAGAATTGTAAAAGTTTAGGGTCAAGGTCGGGTTACCATTTGGGAGATCGGAAACGAACTTTTCCCAGCCGTTGTCTATGAATTTTTGGATGAAAGGGCTAGTGATTGTGTCTCTATCCGCATCGCCAATGAAATCATCAAGATTGAACAATCTTTCTTTAATGCACTTTGTGTTTTGATTTCTTTGCGGTGGTGCCGGACCTTGAGATGACGAACCGACCTTTTTTTTTCCTTTTGATGATTTCTTCAGTGCCATCCCTGAAATTAAACAAAATCAAATTCCTTTTCATCACATGACTATAATCATCAATCAAAACCAATAAAAACATAAAAAATTCAAAGATTTTCGTTGTGGCATTTCGTCGGATACCTTGAGTTCATAGTTTTTTAACAAGTTTTTTCATTCAAACTCAAATCCACAAAGTCACCACAAATCAATGAATCGAATTACCACACAAATAGCGACAATACTAACAACTAAACATGATTTAATCAACGAATCATACGGAAATAAGAATCGAAAAACAAATATGAAGTGAAAAACTAAAAAAACTCAGAAATATATCAATTGAAACAAGAATTGAAAGAGAACCTGATGATTATGTGTTAATGTTGATAAGATAATGAATTGTATTGAGGAATTTGAGTTTTTAGAAAGTAGGGATTGAGAGGGGAAAACAAATCGCACTGCCGTCCGCTTGTGTTTTGTTCTGATTTGTGAATGTGTTAAGTCCGTTTTTTAATACAGACGCGAAGTTACGGCCGTAACATACCCAAGTTACGACCGTATGATGCATTCGTTTTTTGACAGGATGTTAAGTTACGGCCGTATCTTTGCAGACTTACGGCCGTATCATTCTTTCGTTTTTTTTTTTTTGGAACTTGTTTTAAGATACGACCGTAACATGTAGGAGTTACGGCCGTATAAAGCATTCGTTAAAATCATGATACTACTTACGGCCATATTATTTTGGATACGGCCGTATATATATATATATATATATATATATATATATATATATATATATATATATATATTTATAATTTTTTTTTTAATTTGGTTTTTTAGAAAATTATAATTATTATATGTGTGAGAATAATGAAACAAAGACTCCCTGGATTTTATGAACGATCTGATCCTTGCTCTTGTTGTTGAATCCTTCCGTGTTACCCCCAAACTTATTTTGTGAAATAATAGAGATTGGGTTGCCTCCCAATAAGCGCTTTGTTTAACGTACTTGGTTTGACTTCTCGTCAGATTAATTAGGTATTTCCAGCATTATGATTGACTTTGCTGTCGAGAATTCTCCTCCCAGATATGGCTTTAACCGTTGGCCGTTTACTTTGAAACTCCCATCGGTTGTATTATAAATCTCCACAGCTCCATGAGAAAACACCTCTTTGATCGTGTAAGGGCCCATCCATCGTGATCGCAGCTTACCCGGAAACAGACGCAGTCGTGCATTAAAAAGCAGAACTTGGTCTCCTGTTTTAAAATCTCTTCTTAGAATTCTGCTGTCATGCCATCTTTTTGTTTTTTCTTTGTAGATTTTGGCATTTTCATATGAGTCGAGTCGGATTTCATCCAACTCATTTAATCTATGACAATCTTTTCTTTCCACCAATGCTCGTCAAAGTTTAATTTTTTTATAGCCCAAAAGGCTCGATGTTCAAGTTCTACTGACAGTGTGAGTTTTTCCAAATACTGCATTTAAATGGAGACATGCCTATCGGTGTCTTATAAGCTGTTCTGTAAGCCCAGAGCGCATCATCCAGCTTTTTCGACCAATCTTTCCGAGATGAGTCGACTGTCATCTCAAGTATACGTTTCAGTTCACGATTGGAAACCTCGACTTGTACATTGGTTTGTGGGTGATAAAAGGTAGCGACACGGTGTTTTACTCCGAATTTGGTCAATAGAGCCTTAACCTGGTGATTGCAGAAATGAGATCCGCCATCACTAATAATAACTATCGGAGTTCCGAAGCGAGTGAATATATTTTTCTTTAGAAAATTTACCACGACCTTAGCTTCGTTTGTTGGTAATGCAACAGCCTCCACCCATTTAGATACGTAGTCCACAACTACAAGGATGTATTCATTAGAGAACGATGATGGAAAGGGTCCCATGAAATCAATTCCCCAAACGTCGAAGATTTCAACTTCAAGGATGAAATTCATTGGCATTTCATTTATTTTTGACATGTTTCCATGTCTTTGGCACCGGTCACACTTCGAGACAAGTGTATGTGCATCTTTGAACAGAGTGGGCCAATAGAATCCTGCTTCAAGAATTTTTGCTGCTATTTTTGAACCCCCAAAATGTCCTTCATAGTGAGAGGAATGACATCTTTCTAATACCTTCTCCATTTCTTCTTCCGGTATGCATCTCCGGATGATTTGATCAGGTCCTCGTCTGAACAATAGAGGATCTTCCCAGTAATAGTATTTCAACTCGGAGAAGAATTTTTTCTTTTGATGATGGGAAAAATTTGGGTGAATTATTCCACTAACAAGGAAATTAACGATGTCGCATACCATGGTGCATTTTGTTTTTCTGGATATTAGAGATTTGGAGCAGCTTGTTCATCCGGAAATACTTCATTTATTTCCTTCTCTTGAGCATTGTTTTGGTCGAGTCTAGAGAGATGATCCGCCACTTGGTTTTCTATTCCCTTTCTGTCTCTGATTTCTATGTCGAATTCTTGCATAAGTAGAACCCATCGGATTAGCCTTGACTTTGCATCTTGCTTTGTCATTAAATATTTCAAAGATGAATGATCAGTGTAGACTATGACCTTTGATCCCAATAAGTAGGATCGAAATTTGTCAAAGGCATAAACCACTGCAAGCATCTCTTTTTCAGTTGTTGTGTAGTTCAGCTGAGCATCATTCATAGTCCTGCTAGCATAATGGATCACTTGCATCATTTTGTCCTTCTTCTGGCCCAGTACGGCCCCTACGGCATAATCACTTGCATCGCACATCAAAATGAAAGGAATAGTCCAATCTGGAGATGATGATCGCAGCTGATGTAAGCTTATCCTTTAAAGTTGCAAAGGTCACGTGGCATTCATTTGTGAAAAGGAATGGTGTATCTTTCTCAAGCAAAGAACAGAGAGGTTTTGCTATTTTTGAGAAATCTTTTATAAACCTCCGATAGAATCATGCCTGTCCGAGAAAACTCCTTACTCCTTTCACCGAAATTGGTGGAGGAAGTTTTGCAATCACTTGGATCTTTGACTTATCGACTTCAATTCCATGTTGTGAGATTCTATGGCCAAGTACGATTCCTTCCTGGACCATGAAGTGACATTTCTCCCAATTGAGAACTAGATTTGTGTCTTCACATCTTTCCAAGACCATGCTTAAGTGATTTAGGCATTTATCAAATGAATCTCCGAAAACCGAGAAATCGTCCATGAAAACTTCAATGAATTTTTCAACCATGTCTGAGAATATTGACATCATGCATCTTTGAAATGTGGCTGGAGCATTGCACAATCCGAATGGGATTCTTCTATAGGCAAATGTTCCATAAGGGCATGTGAATGTTGTTTTCTCTTGGTTTTCTGGGGCTATTACGATTTGGTTGTACCCTGAATAGCCGTCGGGAAAATAGTAGTAAGAATGTCCCGCCAATCTATTGAGCATCTGATCAATAAATGGGAGTGGAAAATGATCTTTTCTTGTCGTCTTGTTTAGTTTCCTGTAATCAATGCACATTCTCCATCCTGTGATCGGTCGTGTCGGTATAAGTTCATTGTGCTCGTTCTCTATGATCGTGATTCCACTCTTTTTGGACACCATATGTACAGGGCTCACCCATGGACTATCTGAGATTGGATAAATAATTCCTGCGTCAAGTAATTTAAGAATCTCTGCCTTCACAATTTCCTTCATGTTTGGATTCAAACGTCGTTGATGCTCAATTGAAGGTTTGCAGTCATCTTCCATCAAAATTTTGTGAGTGCATATAGAGGGGGTTATTCCTCTAATGTCCGCAATAGTCCATCCAATTGCTCTTTTGTGATTCCTCAATACCCTTAGTAATTTCCCTTCTTCAAGTTCGGTCAATATGTTAGATATGATGACCGGAAGTGTAGAGGAAACGCCCAAGTAAGCGTATCTCAAATGTGTGGGTAGAGGTTTGAGATCAAGTATTGGAGCTTCTTGTAAAGAAGGGAGGGGTTTAACGGAGCTTGTCCCCAATTCTTCAAAATGTGAATGCCTTCTTAAGGGTGGTAGTGCTTCTAGATAGTTAAATGTTTCGACCAAGTGATATTCTTCTTCCATGCTGGTTAGAGAATTTTCTATACATGTCTCAAGAGGATCTTTAGATAGAATTTTCTCTAAAGACTTGTTCACCATGGATTCGATTGCGTCTATTCTTAGACAATACTCATATGTGGAGGGTTGATTCAAAGTTTTTAGGACATCGAAGATGACATGTTCGTCTTCCACTATGAGAATTAGCTTTCCTTCATAGACGTCAATAAGAGCACGTCCGGTTGCGAGAAATGGTCGTCCCAAAATAATGGGAATATCCTGATCTTCTTCCATGTCAAGGATGATAAAATCTGCTGGAAATATGAATTTGTCAACCTTGACGAGCACATCTTCTATTATCCCACGTGGATATTTGATTGACCGATCGGCTAATTGTAGTGAAATTGTTGTTGCTTTTGCTTCTCCCAAGTTCAATTTGTTGAAAATTGACAGGGGCATCAAGTTCATACTGGCCCCTAAATCACAAAGAGCTTTGCCAAAAATCACTTCACCAATTGTACACGGGATTGTGAAAGTTCCCGGATCTTTTAGCTTGGGTGGCAACTTCTTTTGTAGTATTGCGCTACATTCCTCTGTTAGCATGACAATTTCGTATTCTTCAAGCCTTCGTTTGTTGGAAAGAATATCTTTCATAAATTTGGCATAGCTTGGCATTTGTGCTATAGCATCGGCAAAAGGAATGTTGATGTGTAGCTTTTTGAAAATTTCCAAGAATTTCCCGAATTGAGCATCGAGCTTGTGATTCTTCAACCGTTGAGGAAATGGGATAGGTGGAACATAAGATTTTGTAGCAACTGGACCTTTTTGAGATGAAGGTCCTGTATCAGATTCTTTTTCTGATTCTTGATTTTTTTTATTTTTTTGTTTTTCCAGATGATTTTCCATAGAAATTTCGGGCAACTGCACTCCACTTCTTGTTGTGATAGCTTGGACATTTTCCCTTAGATTTACCTCGGTATTGCTAGGTAACATGCCATGAGATCTTTCTCAAAGTATTTTGGCCATTTGGCCAACTTGTGTCTCCAGATTTTTAATTGAAGCATCATTGCGTTGTTGATACTTCAGTTGTTGTTCAGCTAGCTTCGTGATTTCTTCTTCCCATCCGGGCTTCTTTTCTTGATGCGTTGGATTCAACACATTGTTGTTGTTTGCATAAGAAAAATTTAGATGATTTTTGTACCCTGGATTGTATGTTGGCCCGTAAGAATTGTATGCTTGCCTTTGGAAATTCTGAGCATACGCCACTTGTTCTGGTGGTGGTGGCGACTGCTCCTGTTGTACTAAGGGACAGATAGTGCTGTTGTGAGTTGCTCCACAAATTTCACATGAAAAAGCTGAAACTTGTGGAGTTTGCACCGTCTTCACAGATTTAGGAGTTGAAAAAGACATTTCCTCGACTTTCTTTGATAGAGCTTCAATTTTTGCCAACATAAGTGAATAAGAATCCACTTCAAAAACACCATTTGGTTTCTTTTGGATATTTCTGTCTGGCCATCTTGCACTTTGTTCACTTATAACCTCAAAAAGATTATAAGCCTCTTTCATAGTTTTGTTGCCCAGTGAGCCATTTGATGATGAATCGACATTGGCTCGGCATGAAGGTAAAATTCCAGAATAGAAGTAATTGACTTGTGCTCCCAAATTGAAACCATGGTTAGGACATTTTCGTAGCATATCTGTATCTCTCCCATGCTTCGTGGAATGATTCTGAATCTTGTTGACGAAATGTAGAGATTTCGTATTTGAGTTTCGCCACTTTTATTGGTGGAAAATATTTATTGGTGAATTTTTGGACAAATTCGGGCCAATTTGTTATGCTTCGTGGTGGCAAAGTATCTAGCCACTCTCTTGCTCTGTCCTTCAATGTGTGCACGAAAAGTCTCATTTTGATCGCCTCGTCGTTTACATTTGGATATTTGAAATTTCCACATATCTCCACAAAATGGTTAATATGGAGATATGGATTTTCGTCGGTTCTTCCATAGAATGAGTTGTTGTTGGAGAAGAGATTGATGACATCTGGGCGAATTTGAAAATTGTCCACTCCAAATGGTGGATAGATTACACTTGATTGAACGCTCAAAGATGGGGGGTTCATGAATTCCACAAAGAGCATGTTGTCTTCATCTATTTCCGGCACAATAGGATATTGTTGATGTTGAATGTTTTGAACATTAGGTATTCCCCCCACCGGAGGAATTCTTTCGTTATCATTTCCTTGGGGGAGACGTGGATTTAGTTCATCCGCCATTGATGGTGAAGAAATAATGTTTTTCTTTTGTTCTCTTCGCCTTCTTCTGAATGTGGCTTCGATCTCGGGATCTAGTGAAACTAAATCGCGATTGTACGTCCTTCGCATAGACAAGAGAATCTACAACAAAGAAAAAATTGTATTTATAACAATAGTTAATAATGTAATTTTTCAATTATAGCTTATACTTCCCCGGCAACGGCGCCAGAAACTTGACACGTTTTTAGTGTAACTATCGCAAGTGCACGATATCGTATCAAGTAGTAAAGTGGACTTTTTGAGTCCGGTTTATCGATCCCACAAGGAAGTTTGGTTATAATTTAAATTATACACTTATTAGTCTATTTTTATAGATACTAATATGAGTGAAACACACAATTAAAAAGTTTGGTTTAATAGTTGCAAAGTAAATGCAATAATAGTTCTAATATTTTAAGGAAATAAAAATATTGTAATAATAATAGATTGATTAAACGATAAAATGAAATAGTTGGGATTACAAACTTAGTTCGTCATTAGTTATAAAAGATGTATAGGAGATCATAAGATGAATTTACTTATTATGTTGTGTAGATTCGATTATCCTTAAAAAGACGGTTTCTCTTTCGAACTATAAAACGCCCCTTACATATTGAATCAATCCACTATATTTCTATGTTGATTGGCTTGAATACATAGCATTAGGATTTATGAAAATAACTCAAAGAATCATCTAAAAACTAGGGGTATATTTCTATCCCCTAGAACAACTTAGAGTGAAGATCATTTGATCTAATCAAACATATTTTCTTTCGAAACATATGAAGACCATAAATATCGTCATTTATTGGCCAAATAAATAAAGATTGTTAAAACAATAAAAATCACACACAATAATAAGTAATTCATAATAGATCTTTATACAAACATAAATAACATGACTAACTTTGTTTATAATCCCAACTAAAGGTTACTTAGCCCATGAAGGGTTTATTATACATATTACAAGCTTTTGTGGTCATTATTAGTTGAATCAAGAGAAAGAATTGATCCTAACTCCCTTAGAAGATAAAGGAGATAGAAGAAATAAACTCTCTGAACAACATATGCTATACCACACTTACAAAGATCACTCAAGAACACAAGTGTGTTCTTCACACAAAAAGAAAAGTTTACAAAAAATGGAAAATTATAAGATGAATGATGAATGAAGAAGGATCTAAGGGGTCTATTTATGCACCTAAAGTCATCTAACAGCTCCAAAACTCCAGCATTATTACATTAGATTGGATCAATGCCAGCCATCCCCTCAATAATACACAAAAAGTATAAAAAATTAGACAAATCATAACAATCTGTCAAGAGTTATGGCCGTAACATTAAGGAGTTACGGCCGTAACATTCAGGAGTTACGGCCGTAACAAGGATGAATTACGGCCGTAACTCCTGAATGTTATGGCTGTAACTTGGCTTCGTCAATTTGTTCACTGGATGCTTTGATAGTTACGTTTTCAACCCAGAATTTCTCAGACTTTGCGTTTTTGCCCCAAAATCTTCTTTGGATGATAACTTTTGATATATAACTCTGATTTTGAATCCGGAAAGACTGCCGAATTCGTCTCGGAAAGCCCTACAACATGAATATATTAAAATTCAACAAAGAGAATATTTAATAAAGATGTTATTTCTTGAGTAAATCAGTTATTTAATCCGATCATCATCTGATAAAAATAAAATTATTAAAACTAATTAATTAAAAGCAAAAAACGAGTAGACTAGCTCAATTATGGGTGAATTTTACCGATACAAACCATGGATATGTGTACAAAAATGACACTTATCATCAACCGGTGTTCTTCTAAATTATTTTCAAAATGAGGTTTTCGTTTTTAAAACCTATCCATTCCCGTTTGAGGGTTGGGTATGTATGTATGATGTTTGCATTGTCATTTTGATGTTTACTCCCGAGTATGATCGAATTGGCGGTCTGAGCGTTGAGTCGTTTTCCACACATTTGTTATGTTAGCCCTCTGTGAGAGGTGGGATGTTGGTATTGAATATTGTCGCCTCGTAGTGATTTTTGTGTTGTCGCGCATGTGCGAGCTGTTAGAGCTTAGTTTGGTATGACCGTATGCATCGGTGATGGTTCCGTTATGTGTCGGTTGTTTAATGACATGTTACCTTGCTCCCGTTTTTGTGAATTTCGTGGACGAGGTCGAAGGTAATACCCGTACTATTTTGACTTCGGTATTTTCTCTTTCTCCAGTCTATCGATTCGCTCATGTTCGTTGATACTTTATGAACTTGGTCTGTATTTCGGTTTCATCGTCCGAACGAACTGTGATCTTGTTGTGGGTTGATCTGGTTATCGCTGTGATTTTTTCGAGTTCGGTTCGATTCTTGTGAACCTTGTTCGGAAGTGACATCATCTGGTTCTATTAGTTCTTTTATTCGAAGTGGATCGGATTTGGAACTCCTGTGTTTTCGACTCTGTCGACTCGTTTATGTTCGTTGACATTTTCTGAGCTTGTCCTGCCCCTTGCTTTTGTTGATCGAACGAGTGTGGTATTGTTTCGGAATAACTCATTTGTCGTTGTGACTTTTGAATTGCTATTCCCTTTCCTGCGGATCTTATATGAATGCACATCCTGTTGTTTTCACCGGATCATATATTGTCTCGAGTCGAGATGTGAACCTTGGAGTTGTTGTTTGAATTTTATCGTTCTTCGTGATTCGAACATAATAGTTCGATTCTTGTTGTCTCGATCGTTTGATTGTTCGGTTTTTGTTGATCTCGTTTCGTGATTGTGGAACATTCAGGCTCCTTCGTAATTCCCTTAAGTTCAGGAAATTAGTCTCGTTTTCAATCTTCCAACCTTTGGGCGGTGGAATTCCGTATTGGTTCAACGATTGGCTCGCGTTTCGATTGATCTACCGTTGGGTTGGTCAATCATATTGATTTTCGTTCGTTGTGTTTTGTGATTGTCGGATAATGGACTTGGATATATTATCCGTTTTATCACGCTTGTCATTTGTTGGCTTTATTATATCCCTAACGGCGACGTTGTGTTGGTCGCCGTGGAGCGTGTTTTCACGCCGTATATTCCTTTGCATTGTTTGTAACATTTCGCCGTTGGGCATTAGTTATGCATTCTTGTGTATCTCATTGAAATATTCCTGGTGGTATATTTCTTCTCCCTACTTGTTTTAAGTTTCGGGACGAAACTTCTTTTAAGGAGGGTAGAATGTAATATCCGCAATTTCAGATTTTCGTGATTTTCTTTTTTTTTTTTTTTGGTGAGAGTCCATTTTGATGACTCGCTTGGGACCGATTCATCATTTTGAGAATGATTAATTCTGCACTTTTTGTCATCCGAGTTCGTTTCGGTGTCGTTTTGTTGAGTTCCGTGCTTTTTAGCGACTTTTCCGCACTCGAGTTCGATTCTTGCGAATCTCCTTCGAAACTGCTGTTTCGAGTTTCCCGTAAGTCCGTTTAACTTTGTTAGACGTGTTGTGAACTTCAGTTTGGTTATTCGATCACGTATCGTGATTTTCGGGCGTTTTGGGCCATTTTTGTAATTTACCCAAAGTTATGGGTATCCGTATCTGTAATTGTTGTCTCGACCCTTTTCTTGGTCGCGTATAATTAATTATTGCATTATGTTTTCATTCCGGGTCGTTGATGTTGTCCGCGAGATTTTCGTCGTGTTCGTTCCGTACGTTTTCGGAAATCGAGTCGTCGGATCATGACGGCTGAGCAGCTGGCCGGACGGTGGCGGGTCCTGGCCGGACGGTTGCGGGCACTGGCCGGGCTGACACGACAGGAACCGGCGTAGCGCGCGCTACTTCCGGAAGGCTGCGTGCGCTAACCAGCAGGAGTAGCGCACGTTACGCGGCCAGCCGACGCACGCTATCGGGTCAGGGCAGAGAGGTTCTGAGGTTCTGGACTCGGGTAGGATCGGCAGGTAGCGCACGCTACTGTCGGTCGTGGCGCACGCTAACCGGCAGGGGTAGCGCACGTTGTCGGCCGACTAGCGTATGTTACCTGGGCGAGCTGTTTAGTCCAGAGGTTACTGGACAGGTCGGCTAGTGCGCGCAGGCTTTCGACCGTAGCGCATGCTAGCGGGGGTCGTGCGGGCCCTGGCCGAGGGTACTGGGCCGATACTGGCCGATAGCGCACGCTAGTCCGGGAAGGCTAGCGCACGCTAGTTCCGGCCAGTATAAATGTGACAGAGCTGTCGCATTTTCATTCATTTTTCACTTCCTTCCTTTTCGGTCCGCGACTGGCGATTCGGAGGTGGCGAAGCCATGTTGTTTAACAACAAATCCACGAAGTTCTTGAGGTTATATCATTGATCAATCATCCGTTATCATCCTTTGATCTAGCGAATCAAGGTAATCTCGCCTTAGAACCCTAATTTCGTGAATTTGGGGTTTTTTTGCAATTTTGTCCAATTCGTTCCGTGTTGTTGATTAATTCATGATGGGTATGATTAATCATGGTAGTATTCTTGTGTTTAACATCATTTAATCCATTGTTCTTCGTCCAATCGAAGTATATTTCTTGATTTCCTTCGAATCGACTTTTTGGGGGATTTGTTCTCGATCTCGTTTTTCATCCGTTTTTGATGGATCAATTGTGGTTAAATAATGTTGTTAAACACATTCTATGGATTGTATATCCATATTTTAACTTGGAATTCCGTTTTCGTGTTTTGACGGGACGAATCGTGTTCTTGGCCGTTTTGGGGGAAATCCTTGAACCTTCGTCATTTGTTCTTTGAATTCAGCGGCTTTGGGTCGTACTTTGGAATTCATTGTTGTTGTTATTATTTTCGTTCGTAGTTCATTGTTGCGGATTGTCGTTCGGTGGAGTCGGCGAGTTCGTAGTCGGTTAACCTACTTCGGCCAATTCTCCGCGTTGTGGTTATTCGAGGCAAGTACCTTGTTCATACGCTTCTCGTTTTATGGATATGATGATCGGTGGTCGTCTTGATGTGTTTGTTTGGTTATTTGAAATGAAGTTTCAAAAGATTTCGGTTTGGCCTCGTTAAAGGCTCTCTTTCAAAATGCGTGTGTGTTTTGTGAACGGTGTGTTTTGGGAATTGATTATGATTTGATTATTTTGAACGTTGAAGGCTTTGATGATATCCCCGTTGTTTAAAGTTATGGAATCGTGTATTTCGTGTTTAATCTTGTTATTGCGTTTTGAAGAGTTTGACAACGGCGTCGAGTAAGTGGCCATCTCTAGTAAGTATTCTTGATGAACTTACATTCTTAGCATATTAGTATTGCATGAGTAACGTGTGTGTGTATGCTCACTACGGGTTAGATCCGACGGGGTCTCGGTAGGGCTCCACGAAGCTGTGGAACCGCGAGCTTGATTTTAACCACTACGGGTTAGATCCGACGGGGTCTCGGTAGGGGTCCACGAAGCTGTGGGTCCGCGGTTAATTGTGGTGCATTTTGCAAATGTGATTTGATATTGGCATTTCTAAAAATGACTGCTTTCGAATGGTTTTCATGATTGCATGCATCGACTAAGTGTGTAAGAGGTAAGTTGTTCGTTTGGCTTACTTGGCTAGGATGGCACTAGAGTATTTTGTTGTTTGTGTTAAATCCTTTATTTGTGGATTTTGATGTTGGGAGACGAACCATGTGGTCGTTCTTGTGTACTGTGAGTTGATGAGATTTGGGACTAAAATCCCAATGGTTTTGTAAAAGTCATTTTACGGATTTGGGGCTAAAATCCCAACGGTTTGGTAAAGGTCATTTTTCGGAAAGTAAACCTTTGGGGCGGTGACCCCTTTCGTCTTTTGGGTTTTGAAAAGTAGGATTTGATAATCCTAAATCGTTTTCTATTAAAACTCCCGATGGTATTTCAAATCATTTTATAAATTGTTTCCCTTGATATTTTGATCTCGAAAATTTGGGAAGTCTTTACTCAAACTCTCGCTTCCGGATGTGTTCATCTTGTTGTATTTGAATCTTTGAGGATTCCGGATTATTATCGTTTGTGGAATGTGAATTGTATGACTCGTATTTTTGCACTTGTACTTGCACTAGCAAAATAGTGGAGTTTTGCTAACCCCTGAGTATTCGGGGGGTGGATGTCTATTTTTGCATTCAGGTTTTGGAGCATAACACAGGGTCGGCACGAAGGATGATGAAAGATGATCGATACTAATCACATGAGGAACCGTACATTGTTTATTGGTTCAGTTGTACTTTATTTTCCGCTGCTATATTTTTCCCGTTGTACGGGTGTGGTTGTGTTTTGACCCCTGCGTGGGCATGAGTTGTATTTGTGTTGTATGTATTTATTGAAAGACCAAATCGGTCTACTGAGTCATTTTAGCCTTAAAGGCATGGTTGAGTTGTTATATGTTGTTACCAGCCTGGTAGATCCTTGAGGAAAGGTTCTACGGCGTGTAATATCCCTGAGCGGATTGGGGGTGTTACAACCGGCTGCCCCACGTCCCCAGCCGCATCCACGACCACGACCATGACCACGACCACAGCCTCTTACAGCTTCCATACTAGTGTTAAATAGGTAGGAAAAGCAATTCGATGATAAGTACGAGAGGAAAAACAATCATAGTTCAAGAGTCGAAAGTACGATACAAGAAACAGAGTAAGGAAAACTTACGGACACTGGAAGTACCAGAATAATGGCAGCGTGATGACGATGTGCAAAACGAAACACAACTAGACCCAAAGAACCGACAAGCTTAGGTATCCATAAACCTAGTTTCTCCGATACCATTTTCTGTAACACCACCAAGGTATTCAGGGTATATTACAGCGCAGTGGATCCCTACACGGGATCCATAGGCTAGGTGACCAAACACACTCATCGACTCGCAGATTCAGCATAATAACACCTCGTCATAAAGACGCAAAACAATAATAATTCAACCAGTTCAACCGGTCAAACAACATCACAATCACCAATGGAAATATAATGGATGGAACAGTTCAATCCGAATAATCAACAACTCCTAAGTACTCGAGTACTTCTATTAGTTTACAAGTTGACAATCGATCAAAATACATAAAACAATAAAACACCACTCATGCACAACCATCACGCACGCTTGTCATCCTCGTACTGGTCCAGCGCCCGCTCGTCCCGATGAACCTGACCTGAAATTCATAAGACGAATTTCCCCAAAACAGGTCCCGCAAAGGGCTTAGCAATTATGCTAGTACAAGTAACCAAATGAACAACTTACACCTTACACATATAGTCAAAGCATGTAATACAGAAAACATCAGTTGAAACACAGTTCCGGAAACACCATAAGCCAAAACACATTTGTAAAATGCACCACAATTAACCGTCGATCCACCCCTCCGTGGACCCATGCCGAGACCCCGTCGGATCTTACCTGTAGTGGTTGAAAGCAAAGCTCGTCGATCCATCCCTCCGTGGACCCCTACTGAGACCCCGTTGGATCTAACTGTTGGGATTCGGTTCCTAAATCGAAGGCGCAGCGGAAGCGGTAAAACAAAAATTAATTCGATCCGAATCCCTACGAGTATCGATCGAGCTACGTATATACGAATATAGAATTCACAAGAGATATAGAAACTCACCCTTGTAGTCCGTTGATTAGATGGATTCCTTCTATTGAGCTATTCCCCAAGCTTTAGGCGATCTCCCTGCAATTCAATCCGCTCCAAGCTCTTGAATGATCCAACGCCGAAAGCACCGCGTCTCTACTTGCCACGCGTCGGAGAAACGATCGGAACGATGATGACCTTGCTATCCTCCGAGGATACGGCTAGAGCTAAGTGATGAAGCTTCCAATATGAAATTATAACACTCTAAGTGTATAACTCATAATCTCTCTTTTATTTCTCAATTTTTCCTCCAAGAAAAATTAAGAACTTGATGAATAAAGAAGAAGATGATGAAGAAGACTTCTCTCTCTCTTTCCTCTTGAAGTTCACGTATGGAATCAAAGATTGGTATTTTGAGATTTTCTTCTTATCCCTTTTATTCAACTCCCCACATGTACATCTCATTATTATGAGAATCAAAGCCCCACCACCTCAATGATCAACCATTAAAGAATGGAACAAGGGTCCATATGAAAGTGGGTGGAAATGTGGGGGGCAGACCATGTATAAATCGGACAAGTTCGGTTCGTTTCGGACTCCCGAAAGTCCAAACAGATAAACTCCGATTTCGTTTCGATGTATTTATATCGATTAATTAATCTAATTAATTAAACATATCAAATACAAAATAATATAATTAATTTCTCCAAGAAATAATTATATACATGAATTAAATTAATCACCCAGTAATTTATTTAATTCATTAGGCCGTAAATCAATTTATCCAATATATCGATTTAGACATCTAATGTCCCAAATTAGATATCCAGTATCTAATATTCATAATGAGAGAATTAGCTCGATTCATTCCGTCGTCAATCCTATTGCGCGACTCGGTAGGTTCGTCTCAGTCAGCAATGGGAGGAACCAAAGAGTAGTAGCACCACCTAGCCAGCCTAGCGGCCTACACTGTACCCCAACTGAGAACGAATGATTGGGATCATTCAAGAACCATTCTGTCGTGAATACCAGTATATGTATAAACCATTCTTTCACATGTCCCGATCAAGTTATAGGGTCATGGTCAGTCAAACCCTATCTATACTTGACGCTATGCATGCGTTAATGCAAATCGAGATCATCGAGCTGTTGTGTATCTAATACAACTAGCTCCAATGCTTTGGCCAAAGACTTATGATCTCATCTGCCAATAACCGCATAGGACATATAACCCGCTCACTAACGGGAGAAAGAATTCTATCTTGGTATTTAGTAGGACCTGCTACTTTCCCGTCAAGATGCACGTCGAGGTTGACCCCCGCCTTCCGGTTTATAGGGTCGAACTACTCTAATGAAAATCTTGACGTCACAAGCACATCCCTACTAAATCCTCAAGTCGAAGGTTCACGAATACCTATCACAACCTTTCGATTCCGTCATTGACTATCCCGGAGTGAAATTCGTGTGACGAATCGAGGGTGAGTCGGTTCGAGTATACTAATTCAATTAGCAAACTTATAACGTGTGCTCCCACTAACCATTAGCGTTCGAAAGGCACTCTCCATGTCAAAGAACACGTCATACAAGTCTTCACATAAACTTAACGCCCAGTTAAGTTTCATCGACTTGCGAATGATTAAGTATTTGAGCTATAAACTTTTCCAGTGCCGACCCCCTTATCAAATAAGGAGTGGAACGTTTTGCTCTGAAATACAGGGACTAGTTTCTATATGTATATTTACGAGTTGGAGAACTGAATGTGATGGGATTTACGAGTAAATGTAGCCAAAAGTAGACATAGAATCGTCTTTATGTGATGGGTCCTTTAGTAGCGCACGCTACGACTGATTCATAGCGCGCGCTAGAGAGCAAGCCCTGGGAGTGGCAATGCTGATTCCAGCCCTCTGGACTGGTGGATTAGCGTACGCTACGTATCCTAGCAAACGCTAATGTCGGGGGTTAGCGCACGCTGAGACGCCCGGTAGCATGCGCTAGTGTGAATGTCCATTACTGGACAGTTTGCCATTGGACTCGACTGATGCCCAGGTAGCGCACGCTATTGGTCGATAGCGCGCGCTACCGATACACTTTAGCGCACGCTACGTTTGGTCGATAGTGCGCGCTAACCGGATCAGGTGTGTACTGACAGTTGCTTCTGGACTCGACTGATGTCCAGGTAGCACACGCTATTGGTCGATAGCGCGCGCTACCGAGAGGTTATTAGAGCACGCTACGTTTCGAGTAGCGCACGCTAACGGCCAG
The DNA here is from genome assembly GCA_033398695.1 of Orobanche coerulescens. NCBI lineage: Eukaryota > Viridiplantae > Streptophyta > Magnoliopsida > Lamiales > Orobanchaceae > Orobanche > Orobanche coerulescens. Next base: position 68,864,442 of record CM065801.1, read on the forward strand.
AAATCTGGCTGCTGGACTGGGACGCTAACTGGATGGCCTATAGTTTTGTCCTGTTAGCGCACGCTAACCTTAAGTATTAGCACGCGCTAACACTCCCTGGATATATAAACCAGGGAGTTGACCGAGATGAACACAAATCCTCATTTCTTCCTCCTCTCCGCGACTAAGGCGATTCCGGGCGATTTTCTTGGCGATTTCTTCCTCCAATCATTTCATCCAACATCTTCCTTGAGTTCTTGGTGTATTATAACAACATCAACACGAATCTTTCATCCTAATCCAAGGTAAATCTCTTAGAACCCTACTTTTGGATAATTTGGGGGCTTTGGGATTTTTCTTCCGATTCGTTCTGTTTTGATGGTGGATTCATGATGAATATGATTAATCTTGTTGATATCATTAGTTTTCCTAAAGATTCATGGTGTATATTCATAGCTTTGCGAAATCGGGAGGGTTTGGTTGTGGTCCGCCCTCGTTGTTATTTTTATACGAATATACATGAATCGTAGGCGGGTTTCCGGGTGTATTCCATTTCCGTAATCATTTAGAAGTGGTTGTGATTGTGTTATTCGAATCGTTAGGTTCATTTCCACCGATTCCTCGCGGTTGTGCTTGACTCTCCCTTTCCGTTCGTGTCACCGTCTATTAATCGAGGCAAGTATCCTTATGAACTTACGATCTTGACATAGTACTATTGTATGAGAAATTGTGTGTGTGTGTGTATACTCACTATGGGTTAGATCCGACGGGGTCTCGGTAGGGCTCCACGAAGCTGTGGAACCACGGGTTGCTTTTAACCACTACAGGTTAGATCCGACGGGGTCTCGGTAGGGATCCACGAAGCTGTGGGTCCGCGGTTAATTGTGGTGAAATTTACAAATGTGATTTGATTATGGCATTTCCGGAAATGAGTGTTTTGGAACTATATTTTCTTGAATTGCATGCATTTACTATATGTGTAAGATGTAAGTTGTTCATTTGGTTACTTGTACTAGCGTAATTGCTAACCCCTCTGGGGACCCATTTTGGGGAAATTCGTTTTATGAATTTCAGGTCAGGTACATCGAGACGAGCGGGCACTGGACCAGTATGCGGATGATGGCCGTGCGTGATGATTGTGCACGAGTGGTGTCTTATTGCCTTCTATCTTTTTACCTTTTGTGGTCTTTAAACTAATAGAAGTACTCGAGTACTTAAGAATTTTTACTCGTCTGGATTGTATTGTTTTTTAATATGTTTGTGTCGGATTATGGTGTTATGCTTGACCGGTTGAACCGGGTGGATTATTTTGTTTGGCGTCTTTATGACGAGGTGTTATTCTGTTGTTTCTGTGAGTCAATGAGTATGATGTTTGTTCAGCCTGGTGGGTCCCATATAGGGATTCACGGCGCTGTAATATACCTCAAATATCTTGGGGGTGTTACAGAAAATGGTATCAGAGCTCTAGGTTTATGGATACCTAGGCTTGTCGGTTTATTGGGTCTTGTTGTGTTTCGTCTTGCACATCATCATCACACTTCCATGATTCCGGTACTACCAGTGCCCGTAAGTTTTTCCTTACTTTGTTCCTTGTTTCCTTGTATCACACCTTTGATTCCCGATTGTGATTGTTTTTCTTCTTGTACTCACTATCGTAATGGCTTTTACTACTTATTTAACATCAGTATGGATGCTGTAAGAGGCCGTGGTCGTGGACGTGGTCGTGGATGCGGCCGAGGACGTGGGGCAGCCGGTGGGGCGGCCACGTCGCGATCTTCGAGGCCGCGGATGGCGACCGTCACAATCATGCTTCTTCTCAGGAGCGCGCCGACATTGGTATTGCGGCCATTATGCAGCAAATGGTGAACCAAATGGCAGCGATAGCTCAGGCGGTTCAGAACCCGGATCAGGCCCATACTAATCGGGTCGGAGTGGACCATTGGCTCCAAGACGTCATCAAGATGCATCCTCCTCAGTTTTCGGGAGCTTCAGACCCGATTGGCTGGGAAGGGTGGATCAAGGAGATATCTAAAGTCTTCACTGCTACCAACTGTCCCGAGGACCGTAAGGTCCCTATTGTCCAGTACTTCCTCACTGGGGATGCTACGGATTGGTGGGAGGCTGTTGGGCCCAAAGACCATGTTGCTTTGTGGGCTGAATTTCAGGAATTGATGGAGACCGAATATTGCCCGTCGCCGGTCAGACAGGCTCGAGTGCATGCTTTCTATGATGCTCAACCACGGGATATCCCCGTATCTCAAGCCATTGCTGATTTTAACAAGGAGTTGGGTTATGTGAAGACCCAAGTTGTCGAGGAGAGTGACAAAATTTTCCATTTTTCCAGACGGATGAAGTTAACGATTCGGGACTACATGTCGGGGCTCGTCTGTACTACCTTGAAAGATTACCAGAGCAGGGCCCTTGCTTACGATATATGCAGTGGCGAGTGAGGCGTCTGCGAGTAAGCGTAAGTCCGCCAGGAATTTTTCGGGCCACAAAGGTGGGGGTCAGCAGAAATTCCAGTCTGCTAACTTTTCCGCTGGTGGTGACCCAGCTCGATCTACTGGGTTTCCCCGTAGGGCTGCCAGTGCCCCTCCTCGGGAGGTGAAGTGTTTTAACTGTGGCCATCAGGGCCACATCAGTCGTATTTGTCCGAACCCTTTGCTGACGTGTAACCAGTGTGGCCAGCCGTGTCACAAGGCTGCTTTCTGTGCTGAGAGGGAGAAAATCCTTGGTGCCCGGGCTTCCATTCCAGCGCCTAGGGAACCAAGTGTGAATCAAAAATCGTTTGCTTCTCAATCTCCGCCGAGTGCTAGTCGGGGGAGAGGTCGGGGTCAGCCCGCTAAGGGGGGAGCTTCCAGTGTTGGCTCAGCCCACCCGCGTGTCTATGAGATGCGGAGAGCCGATGACCCAGCGACTACTGTGGCGACAGGTACCATTCATATTCTTTCTCATCCTGTCAGTGTGCTTTTCGATTTTGGTGCTACGCATTCGTTCATATCTCTGGATTGTGTGCGTCGTTTGGGTCTCGACTGTTTGATGCCTTGTGATCCCTTCATCGTTAAGCTTCCTAGCGGTGATAAGATCATTGGTGATCAGGAGGTTCGAGACTATTCTGTACTTATTTGTGAGAGGGCTTGGCTCTCTAATCTTATTGTTGTGGGTATTGAGGGTGAGGATTTGATTCTCGGGGATGATTGGCTTCAGCGGCATGGTGCAATCATGAACTACCGCATGAGGATCATCACCATGCTAGCCGAAGACGGCACCGAGCACTCTTTCGTTGGGCGAAAGAGGGGAAACCAGAAGTTCGTTATTAACGCCTTGAAGGCGATGAGACTCCTGCGAAAGGGTTGTACTGGTTATTGGTGCTACGACTTGAAGGCAGAGAGTAGTGGGGTTGAGCTGTCTTCGATTCCAATCGTTAGTGAGTTTCCTGATGTATTTCCTGACGAGTTACCGGGATTACCACCGGATCATGAGGTTGAGTTTGCTATAGAGTTAGAGCCGGGCGCGGCCCCGATTTCGAAGGCGCCATATCGCATGGCACCTTCATAGATGGCCGAGTTGATGAAGCAGTTGAGTGAGCTTCTTGAGTCGGGGTATGTTCGGCCGAGCGCCTCGCCTTGGGGCGCACCAGCCCTGTTTGTGCGAAAGAAGGATGGTTCACTGCATTTGTGTATCGACTATCGCGAACTAAACAAGGTGACCATCAAGAACAAGTATCCTTTGCCGAGGATTGATGACTTGTTCGATCAGTTGCAGGGAGATGTGGTATTCTCGAAGATTGATTTGAAATCGGGGTACTATCAGCTCCGGGTGAGGGAGTCCGTGTAACACCCCGAGATATTCAGAGTATATTACAGCGTCGTGGACCCCTACATGGGACCCACCAGGCTACAACAAGAAAACACCACTCGACTAACCATCTCGGTTAGCGAGGACACACATTTAAATAATATGACATATAAAGATACGCCCGGAGTAACCGGCGAAATAAGCATCATCCGACAATGTAACAATTTAAAGTAATACGATACGGAGTTTGAAATGAAAATCCTAAGTACTCGCGAGTACAATCTATAAGTTCATAACTATGGGAACAACCATATCGAAATGGACAAAAGCAATAAGAAGACCCAAATGCACATGTCAACGACCCTGACCAACATCCTCGTACTGTCCCGGTGCTCGCTCGTCCGGATAATCATAACCTGAAATCCATAACAAGAATTTCCCCAAAACGGGTCCCCAAAGGGGTTAGCAATTACGCTAGTACAAGTAATCAAGGCAAACCAATCGCTTACACATTTCATAGTACAATGCACCAAAATCAATTTCAAAAGTCAAAACCAGACATGTCTTTTTCGGAAACAAACAGTCAAATAAATTGCCTTGGGAACAGGGTAATACCATTGATCCCGCCCGAGGCCTCTAAGGACCCTCCCGAGCTGGCCATATCATAAAACAAAACACGCACATGCATCGCCTTGGGAACAGGGTAATACCATTGATCCCGCCCGAGGCCTCTAAGGACCCTCCCGAGCTGGCTAGCTAAACAAACTCATAAATCCAGGACTCAACCCTTTGGACTCCCTCCGTGATCCCGTCGGATCATCCCGAGGTGAGCAAATCACACACAAAATACATTACCATTCTACGTTAAGCATAAAGGTTTCCAAAAATACTTGCCTTGAATAATTGATGACGCAACGAACGGAAAGGATAATCACCGACGAACGCTAGGAATCAACGGAACCGAACCTAACGATTCGAAGAACATAATCACAACCAACTCTAGACGAATATGGAAATGGAATACACCCACAAACCCGCATACGATTCATGTATATTCGTACAAAAATAACAACGAGGGCGGACCACAACCAAACCCTCTCGATTTCGCAAAACCATGAAAATATACCATGAATCCGTAGGAAAACTAATGATATTGACAAAATTAACCATATTCATCATGAATCCACCAACAAAACGGAACGAATCAGACGAATATGCCAAAACCCCCAATTTATCTAAAAGTAGGGTTCTAAGAGATTTTACCTTGGATTAGGATGAAAGATTCGTGTTGATGTTGTTATAATACACCAAGAACTCAAGGAAGATGTTGGATGAGATGATTGGATGAAGAAATCGCAAAGAAAATCGCCCGGAATCGCCTTAGCCATGGAGAGGATGAAGAAATGAGAAATTATGTTCATCTCGGTCAACTCCCTGGTTTATATAGCCAGGGAGTGTTAGCGTGCGCTAATCCTCAAGGTTAGCGTGCGCTAACGGGATAAAACTACAGGCCATACAGTTAGCGTCCCAGTCTAGTAGCCAGATTTCTGTCCGTTAGCGTGCGCTACTCAAAACGTAGCGTGTGCTAATAATATCTCGGTAGCGCGCGTTATCGACCAATGGCGTGCGCTACGTGGACATCAGCCGAGTCCAGAAGCAACTATCCAGTACACACCTGATCCAGTTAGCGCGCGCTATCCACCAAACGTAGCGTGCGCTAAAGTGTATCGGTAGCGCGCGCTATCGACCAATAACGTGCGCTACCTAGGCAACAGATTGAGTCCAGTAGCAAACTGTCCAGTACTGGACACTCATGCTAGCGCACAGTACCGGGAATCTCAGCGTGCGCTAGCCCCCGACATTAGCGTGCGCTAGACTACGTAGCGTACGCTAATTCGCCAGTCCAGGGGGCTGGAAACAGCACTGCCACTCCCAGGGCTTGCTCTCTAGCGCGCGCTACGAAGCAGTCGTAGCGTGCGCTACTAAGTGACCCCTAGCGTGCGCTATGCAGAAAAGATAGCGTGCGCTAGGTACGAAATATAAACGGTCCAAAACACCGGAATATGAACGAAACGTCAAACGGAACATCTCAAGACGCATCAAAACATAGAATGGATCCACGGCAACCCCGAAACAGCGGTTCCGCACAACAATAACGAGAATCAGATCAATAGATGACGGGAAAGATACACTGTAAGGTACACGAGGGTCACTACGACCGAGAAATACACCGAAAAAGAAAATACAAGGGGAAAGAAAAATGCGGATATTACATTCTACCCCTCTAAAAATAAGTTTCGTCCCGAAACTTAAGAAACAAACAACTCAGGGTACCTAGCACGCATGCTATACTTGGTTTCCCATGTTGCCTCCTCGACACCGTGTCTCGACCACTGCACCTTGACCAAAGGGATGGTCTTATGCCTCAGTCGTTTCTCACGATGCTCTAAAATCTTTAAAGGACGCTCCTCAAAAGTAATATCCTCGGCGACATCAATCTCACCATAATTGATGACGTGACTAGGATCCAGGACATATTTCCTCAGTTGGGAAACATGAAAAACGCTATGAACATGACTCAGGGCCGGAGGTAACGCCAGACGGTATGCTAACCCACCGACTCGCTCAAGAATCTCAAAGGGTCCAATAAATCTCGGACTCAACTTCCCCTTCTTCCCAAAACGGAAAACTCCTCTCGTCGGCGACACTTTCAGCAAAACGTGGTCTCCCACCTCGAATTCTAAAGGTCGACGACGGACATCGGCGTATGACTTCTGTCGACTCTGGGCAGTCAACATCCGTTCCCGAATTAATTCTATCTTCCGCCTCGTCTCTAAAACGACATCCGGTTCGGTCCCGACCAAATCGGACGCCTCATTCCAACAAATCGGCAATCGACAACGCCGCCCGTAGAGTGCCTCATACGGTGCCATCCGAATCGATGCGTGCCAACTATTGTTGTACGTGAATTCGATTAATGACAAATGCTCCTCTCAGTCACTACTCCAATCGAGAGCACAAGCACGCAACATATCCTCGAATGTCTGGATAGTGCGTTCCGACTGTCCATCCGACTGGGGATGAAAAGAGGTACTCAAACGCAAACAAGTACCCAACGCTTTATGCACCGCCTGCCAAAAGTGCGATACAAATCGGCCATCACGATCCGAAACAATAGAGTTCGGAGTACCATGAAGCCTCACAATTTGCGCGATAAATATACGAGCCAACTTCTCCGAGCCCCAAGTGTCCTTGATGCCCAGAAAATGTGCCGATTTGGTCAGACGATCAACAATCACCCATACCATATTCATGCCCGACCTCGATCTCGGCAAACTCGTAACGAAATCCATCTATATATCTTTCCATTTCCATTCCGGAACGGGAAGTGACTGCAATAACCCAGCCGGTCGCTGATGCTCGATTTTGACCTGCTGACAAGTCAAACATCTCGCTACAAACTGCGCGACTTCTTCCTTCATATCATTCCACCAGAAATTCCTCCTCAGGTCCTTGTACATCTTACTCAAACCAGGATTAACGGAGTAAGGTGTAGCATGGGCCTCGCGCAGAATACTCTGTCTCAATTCTAAGTCGTTCGGTACACAAAGCCGACTCTGGAATCTCAAAACACCATCCTCATGAATCACAAACCCATGAGACTTTCCCTTAAGAACGTTCTCTCGGATTTGAGTAATCATCGGATCCTATAACTGCTTCAGCTTAATTTCATCGATCAAAGACGACGAAATCTCTAAAGCACAAAGTTGCCCGACAGCTCCAGGCAACAAAACCTCAACATCTAACTCGATTAAAGCCCGCCGAAGCTCAGACTGAGACGTAAGGACCTCAAGCGTTTGCAACGCAATCGGTTTCCGACTCAAGGCGTCGACCACGATGTTCGCCTTGCCCGGATGATAAAGGATTTTGAGGTCATAATCCTTAATCATCTCTAACCACCTCCTCTGCCTCATATTCAACTCCCGCTGAGTAAATATGTATTTCAGACTTTTATGATCGGTAAAAATATGACATGCAGAGCCGAAAAGGTAGTGACGCCATATCTTGAGCGCAAAAACAACTGCCGCTAACTACAAATCATGAGTAGGGTAGTTCAGCCATAGGGCCTCAAATGTCTCGACGCATAGGAAATGGTCTTGCCGTGCTGCATCAATACGCACCCAAGACTCTGACACGAAGCATCACTATAAACGGCAAAACCCTCGTTGCCACATGGCAACGCCAAAACCGGGGCTGAGGTCAAACGCTTCTTCAGTTCCTCAAAACTCAACTGCCTCTCGTCATTCTAGACGAACTTCTCGGATTTCTGGAGCAATTGTGTAAGTGGCCGAGCTAGTTTCGAGAAACCCTCGACGAACCTACGGTAGTAACCGTCCAAGCCCAAGAAACTACGGATCTCCTTCACATTCTTGGGCGGCGCCTAATCCAACACTGCCTCAATCTTCTGCGGATCCACACGAACCCCCCTCGGCTGAAATCACGTGTCCTAAGAACATCACTTATTTCATCCAGAACTCACATTTCGAGAACTTCGCATAGAGTTGCTCTGTCCTCAAAATGTCTAACACTACCTGCAAATGATGGGCATGTTCTTCCTCGTTCCTCGAATAAATAAGGATATCGTCAATGAAGATGATGACACACTTATCCAAATACTCGATAAAGACTTTGTTCATCAACTGCATGAACACCGCCGGTGCATTGGTTAACCCGAAAGGCATAACTACGAACTCATAATGTCCGTATCTCGTCCGAAAAGCTGTTTTCGGCACATCGAACTCCCTCACCTGGAGCTGGTAGTACCCCGATCTCAAATCAATCTTCGAGAATACCGCAACTCCCTTGCAACTGATCGAACAAGTCATCAATTCTCGGCAAAGGATACTTGTTCTTGATGGTCACCTTGTTTAGTTCGCGATAGTCGATACACAAACGCAGTGAACCATCCTTCTTTCGCACAAACAGGACCGGAGCACCCCAAGGCGAGGCGCTCGGCCGAACATACCCCGACTCAAGAAGCTCACTCAACTGCTTCTTCAACTCTGACATCTCTGAAGGTGCCATGCGATACGGCGCCTTCGAAATTGGAGCCACGCCCGGATCTAACTCTATAGCAAACTCGACCTCACGGTCTGGTGGCAATCCCGGTAACTCGTCAGGAAATACATCAGGGAATTCGCTAACGACTGGAATCGACGAAAGCTCGACTCCACCATTCTCCGCCTTCAAGGCGTAGCACCAATAACCAGTACACCCCTTTCGCAGGAGTCTCATCGCCTTCAAGGCGTTAATAACGAACTTCTGGTTTCCCCTCTTTCGTCCCGCGAAAGAGTGCTCGGTGCCATCCTCGGCTAACATAGTGATGATTCTCGTGTGGTAGTTCATGATTGCGCCATGCCGCTCGAGCCAATCATCCCCGAGAATCAAATCCTCACCCTCGATACCCACGACAATAAGATTAGAGATCCAAGTCCTCTCACAAATAGACACAGAACAGTCTCGGACCTCTCGATCACCGACAATTCTATCACCGCTAGGAAGTTTAATGATGAAAGGCTCGCAAGGTGACAAGCAGTCGAGACTCAAACGGCGTACACACTCTAGAGAAATGAATGAATGCGTAGCACCCAAATCAAAAAGCACACTGATAGGATGGGAATGGATATGAACGGTGCCTATCGCCACCGTAGCTGCTGGGTCATCGGCCCTCATCATCTCATAGATACGTGGCTGGGCAGATCCGACACTGGAAGCTCCTCCCCTAGCGGGCTGACCCCGACCCCTACCTCGGACGGCACTCGGTGGAGGCGGCGGGGCAAATGAGCCCTGATTCACACTCGGCTCCATAGGTGCTGGGTAACAAGAATGGGCGCCGCGAAGCTGTCTTATCTGATCACAAAAGAGGGCCTTGTGGCCCAACTGTCCACAAGAATGACAAGTAAACTTCGGACGAGGACACTGCGGGTTCCTATGGCCCTGCAGACCACAGTTAAAGCATGTGGGTTCACGAGCGGAGGTTCCGGCGGCACCACGAAAGCTCCCAGAGAAACGAGCCGAACCGCCCGTAGAAATATTTGCAGCCTGAGATTTCTGCTGGCCTCCACTCTTGGGACCAGAAAAATTTCCGACCGACTTCTGCTTCTTGCTCTCACGAGCCACCTCACTAGCCGTCACCGACATATCATAAGCGAGGGCCCTACTCTGATAATCCTTCAAAGTAGTGCAGACGAGTCCATACATATAGTCCCGAATGGACAGTTTCATCCTCCTGGAAAAATGGAAAATTTTGTCGCTCGGCAATAGCTTGGGATACGGGAATATACCGAGGTTGAGCATCGTAGAAAGCATGGACTCGAGCCTGTCTAACTGGCCACGGGCAATATTCAGTCTCCATCAGCTCCTGAAATTCAGCCCACGAAGCAACATGATCTTTGGGCCCCATGGCCTCCCACCAATCCATAGCGTCCCCAGTGAGAAAGTACTAGGCAATAGGGACCTTGCGGTCCTCGGAATTGTTGGTGGCAATGAAGACCTTAGATATCTCTTTGATCCACCCCTCCCAGCCGATCGGGTCTAATGTTCCCGAAAACTGAGGAGGATGCATCTTGATGACATCTTGGAGCCAACGGTCTGCTCCGCCCCGATTAGCATGGGCCTGATCGGGGTTTTGAACAACTTGAACTATCGACGCCATTTGGTTTACCATTTGCTGCATAACGGCCGCAATACCAAGGTCGGCGCGCTCCTGAGAAGAAGCATGACTTTGATGGTCGCCGGTACTGCCGGCTCCCGAAGAATGCGATGTGGCCGCCCCACCGGCTGCCCCACGTCCTCGGTCGCGTCCACGACCACGACCACGACCACGATTTCCTCCGGCATCCATACTAATGTTAAGAGATAACAGAAGTATATCGAGGATGAGTAAGGGAGGAAAAAGCAACTACAATGATAAGCAAAAAAGGGAGAGTAACCACAGTTCAAGAAATGGAATACAGTACGAGGAAGTAAAGAATCGAGTAAGGAAACTTACGAGCACTGGAAGTACTGAGATGCCGGCAGCGGTGTGACAATGTGCAAAACAAAACACGACTAGACCCAAATAACCGACAAGCCTAGGTATCCATAAACCTTGCTCCGATACCATTTTCTGTAACACCCCGAGATATTCGGAGTATATTACAGCGCCGTGGACCCCTACATGGGACCCACCAGGCTACAACAAGAAAACACCACTCGACTAACCATCTCGGTTAGCGAGGACACATATTTAAATAATATGACATATAAAGATACGCCCGGAGTAACCGGCAAAATAAGCATCATCCGACAATGTAACAATTTAAAGTAATACGATACGGAGTTTGAAATGAAAAGCCTAAGTACTCGCGAGTACAATCTATAAGTTCATAACTGTGGGAACAACCATATCGAAATGGACAAAAGAAATAAGAAGACCCAAATGCACATGCCAACGACCCTGGCCAACATCCTCGTACTGTCCCGGTGCTCGCTCGTCCGGATTATCATAACCTGAAATCCATAACAAGAATTTCCCCAAAACGGGTCCCTAAAGGGGTTAGCAATTACGCTAGTACAAGTAATCAAGGCAAACCAATCGCTTACACATTTCATAGTACAATGCACCAAAATCAATTTCAAAATTCAAAACCAGACATGTCTTTTCCGGAAACAAATAGTCAAATAATTTGCCTTGGGAACAGGGTAATACCATTGATCCCACCCGAGGCCTCTAAGGACCCTCCCGAGCTGGCCATATCATAAAACAAAACACGCACATGCATCGCCTTGGGAACAGGGTAATACCATTGATCCCGCCCGAGGTCTCTAAGGACCCTCCCGAGTTGGGTAGCTAAACAAACTCATGAATACAGGACTCAACCCTTTGGACTCCCTCCGTGATCCCGTCGGACCATCCCGAGGTGAGCAAATCACACACAAAATATATTACCATTCCACGTTAAGCATAAAGGTTTCCAAAAATACTTGCCTTGAATAATTGATGACGCAACGAACGGAAAGGATAATCACCGACGAATGCTAGGAATCAACGGAACTGAACCTAAAGATTCGAAGAACATAATGACAACCAACTCTAGACGAATACGTAAATGGAATACACCCGAAAACCTGCCTACGATTCATGTATATTCGTACAAAAATAACAACGAGGGCGGACCACAACCAAACCCTCTCGATTTCGCAAAACCATGAAAATATACCATGAATCCGTAGGAAAACTAATAATATTAACAAGATTAACCATATTCATCATGAATCCACCAACAAAACGGAACGAATCGGACGAAAATCCCAAAACCCCCAATTTATCTAAAAGTAGGGTTCTAAGAGATTTTACCTTGGATTAGGATGAAAGATTCGTGTTGATGTTATTATAATACACCAAGAACTCAAGGAAGATGTTGGATGAGATGATTGGATGAAGAAATCGCCAAGAAAATCGCCCGGAATCGCCTTAGCCGCGGAGAGGAGGAAGAAATGAGAAATTGTGTTCATCTCGGTCAACTCCCTGGTTTATATAGCCAGGGAGTGTTAGCGCGCGCTAATCCTCAAGGTTAGCGTGCGCTAACGGGATAAAACTACAGGCCATACAGTTAGCGTCCCAGTCCAGTAGCCAGATTTCTGGCCGTTAGCGTGCACTACTCGAAACATAGCGTGCACTAATAATCTCTCGGTAGCACGCGTTATCGACTAATAGCGTGCGCTACCTGGACATCAGCCGAGTCCAGAAGCAACTATCCAGTACACACCTGATCCAGTTAGCGCGCGCTATCCACCAAATGTAGCGTGCGCTAAAGTGTATTGGTAGCGCGCGCTATCGACCAATAACGTGCGCTACCTGGGCAACAGATTGAGTCCAGTAGCAAACTGTCCAGTACTGGACACTCACGCTAGCGCACGCTACCGAGAATCTCAGCGTGCGCTAGCCCCCGACATTAGCGTGCGCTAGACTACGTAGCGTACATTAATTCGCCAGTCCAGGGGGCTGGAAACAGCACTGTCACTCCCAGGGCTTGCTCTCTAGCGCGTGCTACGAAGCAGTCGTAGCGTGCGCTACTAAGAGACCCATAGCGTGCGCTATGCAGAAAAGATAGCGTGCGCTAGGTACGAAATATAAACGGTCCAAAACACCGGAGTATGAACGAAACGTCAAACGGAACATCTCAAGATGCATCAAAACATAGAATGGATCCACGGCAACCCCGAAACAGCGGTTCCGCACAACAATAACAAGAATCAGATCAATAGATGATGGGAGAGATACACTGTAAGGTACACAAGGGTCACTACGACTGAGAAATACACCGAAAAAGAAAATACAAGGGGAAAGAAAAATGCGGATATTACAGTCCGACGTGCCGAAAACAGCTTTTCGGACTAGATACAGACATTATGAGTTTGTAGTCATGCCTTTCGGGTTAACTAATGCGCCGGCGGTATTCATGCAGTTGATGAACAAAGTCTTTATCGAGTATTTGGATAAGTGTGTCGTCGTCTTCATTGACGATATTCTTATTTATTCGATAAATGAGGATGAGCATGCCCTTCATTTGCGGGTAGTGTTAGACATCTTGAGGACCGAGCAACTCTATACGAATTTCTCGAAATGTGAGTTTTGGCTGAAGGAAGTGATGTTTTTAGGTCACGTGATTTCAGCCGAGGGGGTTCGTGTGGATCCGCAGAAAATTGAGGCAGTGTTGGATTGGGCACCGCCCACGAATATGAAGGAGGTCCGTAGTTTCTTAGGTTTGGCTAGCTACTACCGTAGGTTCGTCGAGGGTTTCTCAAAACTAGCTCGGCCACTTACACAGTTGCTCCAGAAATCCGAGAAATTCGTCTGGAATGACGAGAGACAGTCGAGTTTCGAGGAACTGAAGAAGCGTTTGACTTCAGCCCTGGTTTTAGCATTGCCGTGTGGCAACAAGGGTTTTGCTGTTTATAGTGATGCTTCGGGTCAGGGTCTTGGGTGCGTATTGATGCAGCACGGCAAGACCATTGCCTATGCGTCGAGACAGTTGAGGCCGTATGAGCTGAACTACCATACTCATGATTTGGAATTAGCGGCAGTCGTGTTTGCGCTCAAGATTTGGCGACACTATCTTTTCGGCTCTGCATGTCAGATTTTTACCGATCATAAAAGTCTGAAATACATATTTACTCAACGGGAGTTGAAGATGAGGCAGAGGAGGTGGTTAGAGTTGATTAAGGATTATGACCTCGAAATCCTTTATCATTCGGGCAAGGCGAACGTCGTGGCCGATGCCTTGAGTCGGAAACCGGTTGCGTTGCGAATGCTTGAGATCCTTACGTCTCAGTCTGAGCTTCGGCGGGCTTTGATCGAGTTAGATGTTGAGGTTTTGTTGCCTGGAGCTGTCGGGCAACTTTGTGCTTTAGAGATTTCGTCGTCTTTGATCGATGAAATTAAGCTGAAACAGTTAGAGGATCCGATGATTACTCAAATCCGAGAGAACGTTCTTAAGGGAAAGTCTCCTGGGTTTTTTATTCACGAGGATGGTGTTTTGAGATTCCAGAGTCGGCTTTGTGTACCGAACGACTCGGAGTTCAGACAGAGTATTTTGCGTGAGGCCCATGCTACACCTTACTCCGTTCATCGTGGTTCGAGTAAGATGTATAACGACCTGAGAAGGAATTTCTGGTGGAATGATATGAAAGAGGAGGTCGCACAGTTTGTAGCGAGATGTTTGACTTGTCAGCAGGTCAAAATCGAGCATCAGCGACCGGCTGGGTTATTGCAGTCACTTCCCGTTCCGGAATGGAAATGGGAAGATATATCGATGGATTTCGTTACGAGTTTGCCGAGATCGAGGTCGGGCTTGAATATGGTATGGGTGATTGTTGATCGTCTAACCAAGTCGGCACATTTTCTGGGCGTCAAGGACACTTGGGGTCCAGAGAAGTTGGCTCGTGTGTTTATCGCACAGATTGTGAGGCTTCACGGTACTCCGAAGTCTATTGTTTCGGATTGTGATGGCCATTTCGTATCGCACTTTTGGCAAGCGGTGCATAAGGCCTTGGGTACCCGTTTGCATTTGAGTACCTCTTTTCATCCCTAGTCAGATGGACAGTCGGAACGCACTATCCAAACATTTGAGGATATATTGCGTGCTTGTGCTCTCGATTGGAGTAGTGATTAGGAGGAACATCTGCCATTGATCGAATTCACGTACAACAACAGTTGGCACGGGTCGATTCGGATGGCACCGTATGAGGCACTTTATGGGCGGCGATGTCGATCACCGATTTGTTGGAATGAGACGTCCGATTTGGTGGGGACCGAGTCGGATGTCGTTTTAGAGACGAGGCGGAAGATAGAATTACTTCGGGAACGGATGTTGACTGCCTAGAGTCGACAAAAGTCGTATGCCGACGTTCGTCATCGACCCTTGGAATTCGAGGTGGGAGACCACGTGTTGCTAAAGGTGTCGCCGACGAAGGGAGTTTTTCGTTTCTGGAAGAAAGGAAAGTTGAGTCCGAGATTTATTGGACCCTTTGAGATTCTCGAGCGAGTCGGTGAGTTGGCATACCGTTTGGCACTACCCCAGGCCTTGAGTCATGTTCATAGCATTTTTCATGTTTTCCCAGCTGAGGAAATATGTCCCGGATCCTAGTCACGTCATCGATTATGGTGAGATTGATGTCGCCGAGGATATTACTTTTGAGGAGCGTCCCTTGAAGATTTTGGAGCATCGTGAGAAACGACTGAGGCATAAGACCATCCCTTTGGTCAAGGTGCAGTGGTCGAGGCACGGTGTCGAAGAGGCAACTTGGGAAACCGAGGATAGCATGCGTGCTATGTACTCTGAGTTGTTTGTTCCTAAGTTTCGGGACGAAACTTATTTTTAGAGGGGTAGAATGTAATATCCGCATTTTTCTTTCCCTTGTATTTTCATTTTCGGTGTATTTCTCGGTTGTAGCGACCCTCGTGTATCTTTCAGTGTATCTTTTCCGTCATCTATTGATCTGATTCTCGTAATTGTTGTGCGGAACCGCCGTTTCGGGGTTGCCGTGGACCCATTCTATGTTTTGATGCGTCTTGAGATGTTCCGTTTGATGTGTCGTTTATATTCCGGTGTTGTGAACCATTTATATTTTGTAACCTAGCGCACGCTATCTTTTCTGCATAGCGCACGCTAGGGGTCCTTTAGTAGCGCACGCTACGACTGATTCATAGTGCGCGCTAGAGAGCAAGACCTGGGAGTGGCAGTGCTGATTCCAGCCCTCTGGACTGGTGGATTAGCATACGCTACGTAGCCTAGCGCACGCTAATGTCGGGGGTTAGCGCACGCTGAGACGCCCGGTAGCGTGCGCTAGTGTGAATGTCGATCTTGGACGGTTTGCCACCGACTCGACTGATGCCCAGGTAGCGCACGCTATTGGTCGATAGCGCGCGCTACCGATACACTTTAGCGCACGCTACGTTTGGTCGATAGCGCGCGCTAACCGGATTAGGTGTGTACTAACAGTTGCTTCTGGACTCGTCTGATGTCCAGGTAGCGCACGCTATTGGTCGATAGCGCGCGCTACCGAGAGGTTATTAGCGCACGCTAACGGCCAGAAATCTGGCTACTGGACTGGGACGCTAACTGGATGGCCTGTAGTTTTGTCCCGTTAGCGCACGCTAACCTTAAGGATTAGCACGCGCTAACACTCCCTGGCTATATAAACCAGGGAGTTGACTGAGATGAACACAAATCCTCATTTCTTCCTCCTCTCCACGGCTAAGGCGATTCCGGGCGATTTTCTTGGCGATTTCTTCCTCCAATCATCTCATCCAACATCTTCCTTGAGTTCTTGGTGTATTATAACAACATCAACACGAATCTTTCATCCTAATCCAAGGTAAATCTCTTAGAACCCTGCTTTTGGATAATTTGGGGGTTTTGGGATTTTTCTTCCGATTCGTTCCGTTTTGATGGTGGATTCATGATGAATATGATTAATCTTGTTGATATCATTAGTTTTCCTACGGATTCATGGTGTATATTCATAGCTTTGCAAAATCGGGAGGGTTTGGTTGTGGTCCGCCCTTGTTGTTATTTTTATACGAATATACATGAATCATAGGCGGGTTTCCGGGTGTATTCCATTTCCATAATCATTTAGAAGTGGTTGTGATTGTGTTATTCGAATCGTTAGGTTCATTTCCACCGATTCCTCACGGTTGTGCTTGACTCTCCCTTTCCGTTCGTGTCACCGTCTATTAATCGAGGCAAGTATCCTTATGAACTTACGATCTTGACATAGTAGTATTGTATGAGAAATTGTGTGTTTGTATACTCACTACGGGTTAGATCCGACAGGGTCTCGGTAGGGCTCCACGAAGCTGTGGAACCGCGAGTTGCTTTTAACCACTACGGGTTAGATCCGATGGGGTATCGGTAGGGATCCACGAAGCTGTGGGTCCGCAGTTAATTGTGGTGAAATTTACAAATGTGATTTGATTATGGCATTTCCGGAAATGAGTGTTTTGGAACTATGTTTTCTTGAATTGCATGCATTTACTATAGTGTAAGATGTAAGTTGTTCATTTGGTTACTTGTACTAGCGTAATTGCTAACCCCTCTGGGGACCTATTTTGGGGAAATTCATTTTATGAATTTCAGGTCAGGTTCATCGAGACGAGCGGGCGCTGGACCAGTATGCGGATGATGGCCGCGTGTGATGATTGTGCACGAGTGGTGTCTTATTGCCTTCTATCTTTTTACCTTTTGTGGTCTTTAAACTAATAGAAGTACTTGAGTACTTAAGAATTTTTACTCGTCTGGATTATATTATTGTTTAATATGTTTGTGTCGGATTATGGTGTTATGCTTGACCGGTTGAACCGGGTGGATTATTTTGTTTGGCGTCTTTATGACGAGGTGTTATTCTGTTGTTTCTGTGAGTCAATGAGTATGATGTTTGTTCAGCCTGGTGGGTTCCATATAGGGATTCACGGCGCTGTAATATACCTCAAATATCTTGGGGGTGTTACAATGAGGACACATCTTCAAGGTGAGTTTTATTCCACGTCGCATCGGAAGGAACCCTCTTTAAGATCTAATCTATATAGAGGGCTTGGGAAAAACTTATCATTCTCTTCGATCTATCCCAGTAGAGTCGAATCCCAAGAATATAGGTTTCTTCTCCCAAGTCTTTCATCGAGAAATTACTCGAAAGCCAAGCTTTCACAGAACTGAGCATTCCCACATCATCTCCTATTAGTAGAATGGCATCTACATATAGTACTTAGAATGCGATCTTGCTCCCACTAACCCTCTTGTATACACAAGGTTCCTCTTCATTTTGCAAGAAGTCAAACTCTTTGACTGCCTCGTCAAAACGAAGGTCCCAACTACATGAAGACTACTACAGTCTATTTCATGGAGTCTACATCCACCATTGCTAGGTCATTAGTCATGGGTCGGTCTCTTCTTTATCACCTGGAACCTCGAGGAAACCCAGTTCCTCCAAGTGCATAACATTATACCTCTAAGGTAAACGAGACACCCTACTAGACCTACGAGGTGGTTCTACTTGTGTTTCAGAAGGTTTGGTTCCATTTTCTTGCACATGTGTCTCCTGAGGAGTTTCATTGTTCTTCCAAAGAAATATTTCTACCTGCTCCGCCTTCCTGAATGAATCTCTTCTTCCAAGAATTGTGCATGCAAAGCAATAATGATCTTTCGATCTTAGGGCATGTAGAATAGATAACTCATTGACTCAGATGGGAATCCAATGAAACATCTCCTCACGGACCTCGCTTCCAATTTTGTCCACCTCAGTCTTTTTGACATAGGCGGGACATCCCCAAATCCTATTGTGATTAAGACTTGGTTTCCTGCCCTACCACATCTCATGTGGAGTTTTAGGAATGGATTTGGAAGGACAACTGTTCAAGATGTAGGCAGCATTCAGGAGTGCATACCCCCACAAGTAAATCGGTAAGTCAGTATAGCCCAGCATGGAACGGACCATGTTCAACAAGGTCCGGTTCCTTCTTTCTGACACACCATTTAATTGAGGAGTACCTGGAGGTGTTAGTTGTGAAACTATTCCATGTTCCTTAAGGAACTCGTCAAACTCCGTACTCATATACTCGCCACCTCGGTCCGACTGAAGTGCTTTGATATGATTACCAGTTTGTTTCTCGACTAGGGCCTTGAATTCCTGGAATTTCTCAAAGGCCTCGGATTTGTATTTCATTAAGTATACATAACCATACCTAGTATGATTATCCGTAAACGTAATGAAATATTGATATCCGTCACATGCTGCTTCCAAAGCACCACATACGTCGGTATGGATTAATCCCAGTTTATCAACGGCTCTATCAAAAGTCCCTGTGAAGGGGGACTTAGTCATTTTGCCTTTAAGGTAAGATTCACAAGTAGGAAAGGGATCCGATCCCAATGGACCCATAAGTCCATCCTTTTCCATCTTGTAAACATTGGTCTGACCAACATGACCAAGTCTAATAAGCCATTTCAAAACTAGTTTGGTTTCATCCCTACCACGTTTTCTAGTCATAGTATTCACAACTACTTTGTTGCTGAGATTTAGATTATTCAATCCATTTAACAATGTAGCAGTACCCACTAGTTTATTTCTGAAATAAATTTTGCAGGAACCATCACCAATGAAAAATGAAAAGCCTTTTCGGTCCATGACCGGAATGGATACAATGTTTTTGTGCCCCTTGGGCAAAACAAGTACATCTTCTAAAGTCAAAACAAAACCGGATTCTAAACCTGAAAGAAGTGATCCTATGTCGGTCGCCTCGACACTATGCCCGCTTCCTACTGTGATCATAACTTCTCCATCTCCAAGCTTCCTACTTTGTTTCAGATCCTGATTCATGGTACAAATATGAGAACTAGTACCAGAATCCAGTGTCCAGGAAGTAGAAAATATAGTAGCAGAACAATTTGTTTCCAAAACTAAAAGTTCTGTACCTGAAGCGCCATGAAGAATCAGATAGTCTTTTTCCCAGTGGCCCAGCTCACCGCACTTGAGACACGCGTCCTTTTTCCTCTTATTATTCGGAACCATTGGGGTCTTGCCCTTACCTTTAAGGTCCTCGACTTGTGGTCCCATCTGCTTCTTGGTCTTTTTCTTCTTGTTCTTAGACTTCCGAGATCCAGAAGAAATCACAAGGGCATACTCCTTCATCCGCGGAGTCTTCATCTGAGACTGAGCGGTCACAAGTTTGTTCATTAGCCCATCTAAGTTACATGCAATCTCATTGCAGTTGAAGTTCATAACAAACTGTGGGAAGGATTCAGGGAGAGACTGTAGGATAAGGTCGGTTTGAAGAGAAGTATCCATCTTAAAATTAAGAGCCTCCAATCTCTCGATCATGGATATCATTTTGAGGTCGTGGTCCCCAACCTTCTCATCTTCCTTCATCCTTGCACCGAACAGTTGCTTGGATATCTCATATCTAGCAGTTCGACTGTGCTCACCATAAAGCTCGGTTAAGTGAGATAGAATCTGCCTAGCAGAAGTCATTTTCTCATGAGCTCTCTGAATCTAATTAGACATGGAAGCCATCATATAAGCACGGACTTTCTCGTCATCCTTAACCCACTTTTCGTGGTTTTCAATCTCTTCTTGATTGGCTCTTGTCCGCACTGGAGGTGCCTCTATACTGAGGACAATCATCAGATTGCGGAGCCAATCCTCAAAGTTAGGTCCCATCAAGGTGTTCTTTTCGAGTAGAATTGCGAGTGGATTCATTGTCATATTGAGAGTTATGTCTGCATTAAGTATGACAGATTATTAGTGACTCATTTAATTATGTTCTGAGTATAGAATTAAGGTCTTTTCTATTCTTGTTACCCAGCTCCCACTATTTTTATCGGAACAACACACTCCCATGTGAAATCCGGAAGTATCGTCGCCCTACTTCATAGTGGTGATCGAGTTCTTTATAAATCTTAATAGAGGGCAACCAAACAGGTTTCTAGTCTATTAATTTTCATAAAGTGGTGTCCAACACCAACCCATCTAATGGATGATTCGATCTTCTTTTTCCCCTTGTTCACTCCCCTCAACCTATACGGTTTCTATGGTTTTTGAACAAGTTAAGTTTATACCATCGACGCAAATCAGTTTCACAATTGAATCTTATCCGACAACCTATTAGGTTTCTAGGGATAAAATTTGCTCCAACCGAAAGCATCCAATGCGCTTACGGTAATTTATCCATCCTCCCCGAACGACTACCCCGATAACTCGGAAGCATAGCACATCCGATTTGGATTTCAATTTCCCGAAAGCTCGATGGAGGGAAGGAAAATCTTGAAACCTTATAAACTTAATAATTTGTTGTGGGAGAATTTTCGCGATTAACTTTACACTTTGCACATTAACCATTTTAGCGGGTTTGTGTTATTCATACAATATGAAAAAATCATTCACAACCTAGTTGCTACCAACATGTGGTTCATGGACCGTTCCTAGAAAACAAAAACTCCGTAATCTAATTACAAGTCTTCGTCTTGAATCTTCGTCTTCTCAAAACGGATCTTCCTCCAGTCTTCGTCATTACATATAAATTTTACATCGAAAATTGCATCCTAGATACAAACATTTCTAGTAAAATAAATAGGCTCAAAACGGCCTTTACAACCCAATCGAATAAAACGAACGATTCAAAACTAAGTCCACGAACCACATCCCCATTCAAAAGCATTCATCTAATAAATACTATATAATGGAAAGCGTAGAGATACATTGATCCAATCAACAATACGAACCGATCCAATCGATTCACACAATCGGTAATATGATAACGTTCAAAATAATTCGGTCGACCATAGATATTCCAATTAATCAAATTTCCCTTACAAAATGAAATACCATAAATCATTTTAATCATATTAAATCCAATTTAACATGCGGGAGATTAATTTTCAAGAATACACGAAAAAATCGAGCCAGGTCATCCTCGGCAGCCTACCGGAAGACAGGCCTGGCATGGCCGAGTCACGCTCGGCAGCTGCCGGCCAGGCACGGCCCGTGTCTCCAGACACGGTCGGGTCTGCCTGGCAGTGACTTGGCCAGACTGCCCGACACGACCGAGTCACCTAGGACACGGTCGAGTCTTCCTGGTAGTGACTTGGCCAGACTGCCGGACACGACCGAGTCACCAAGGACACGGTCGAGTCACTTTCGGCCAGATTAATCTTTTTGTCTAAAAATCATCCGACGACGATTCGGGGCTAGATTTTCGACCGGATATCCATTATCTATATTTTTTGACTTTCATATCTTCAATATAAATCATATTTCCCAGAAATTTAAGATTTATATTTAGACATAAACTTACGAAAAATACAATTATTACGAACGAAAAACATATACCACGATTATGACTAAAATGATTCCAAATCATTCACCATCTAATCGAGCATTCCAAATGCCAATATCGTATATACGATCGCAAGACCTACGCTCGGATACCACTGTTGGGATTCGGTGCCTAAATCGAAGGCGCAACGGAAGCGGTAAAACGAAAATTAATTCGATCCAAATCCCTACGAGGATCGATCGAGCTACGTATATATGAATATCGAATTCGCAAGAGATATAGAAACTAACCCTTGTAGTCCGTTGATTAGATGGATTCCTTCTCTTGAGATATTCCCCAAGCTTTAGGCGATCTCCCTGCAATTCAATCTGCTCCAAGCTCTTGAATGATCCAATGCCGAAAGCACCGCGTCTCTACTTGCCACGCGCCGGAGAAATGATCGGAACGACGATCACCTCGCTATCCTCCAAGGATACGGCTAGAGCTAAGTGATGAAGCTTCCAATATGAAATTATAACACTCTAAGTGTATAACTCACAATCTCTCTTTTATTTCTCAATTTTTCCTCCAAGAAAAATTAAGAACTTGATGAATAAAGAAGAAGATAATGAAGAAGACTTCTCTCTCTCTCTCTCTCTTTCCTCATGAAGTTCACGTATGAAATCAAAGATTGGTATTTTGAGATTTTCTTCTTATCCCTTTTATTCAACTCCCCACATGTACATCTCATTATTATGAGAATCAAAGCCCCACCACCTCAATGATCAACCATTAAAGAATGGAACAAGGGTCCATATGAAAGTGGGTGGAAATGTGGGAGGCGGCCCATGTAGAAATCAGACAAGTTCGGTTCGTTTCGGACTCCCGAAAGTCCAAACAGATAAACTCCGATTTCGTTTCGATGTATTTATATCGATCAATTAATCCAATTAATTAAACATATCAAATACAAAATAATATAATTAATTTCTCCAAGAAATAATTATATACATGAATTAAATTAATCACCCAGTAATTTATTTAATTCATTAGGCCGTAAATCAATTTATCCAATATATCGATTTAGAAATCTAATGTCCCAAATTAGATATCCAATATCTAATATTCATAATGAGAGAATTAGCTCGATTCATTCTGTCGTCAATCCTATTGCGCGACTTGGTAGGATCGTCTCAGTCAGCAATGGGAGGAACCAAAGAGTAGTAGCACCACCTAGCCAGCCTGGCGGCCTACACTGTACCCCAACTGAGAACGAATGATTGGGATCATTCAAGAACCATTCTGTCGTGAATACCAGTATATGTATAAACCCTTCTTTCACATGTCCCGATCAAGTTATAGGGTCACAGTCAGTCAAACCCTATCTGTACTTGACGCTATGCATGCGTTAATGCAAATCGAGATCATCGAGCTGTCGTGTATCTAATACAACTAGCTCCAATGCTTTGGCCAAAGACTTATGATCTCATCTGCCAATAACCGCATAGGACATATAACCCGCTCACTAACGGGAGAAAGAATTCTATCTTGGTATTCAGTAGGACCTGCTACTTGCCCGTCAAGATGCACGTCGAGGTTGACCCCCGCCTTCCGGTTTACAGGGTCGAACTACTCTAATGAAAATCTTAACGTCACAAGCACATCCCTACTAAATCCTCAAGTCGAAGGTTCACGAATACCTATCACAACCTTTCGATTCCGTCATTGATTGTCCCGGAGAGAAATCCGTGTGACGAATCGAGGGTGAGTCGGTTCGAGTATACTAATTCAATTAGCATACCTATAACGTGTGCTCCCACTAACCATTAACAATCGACAGGCACTCTCCATGTCAAAGAACACGTCATACAAGTCTTCACATAAACTTAACGCCGAGTTAAGTTTCAGCGACTTGCAAACGATTAAGTATTTGAGCTGTAAACCTTTCCAGTGCCGACCCCTTTATCAAATAAGGAGTGTGTTGTGTCGAGAATTATACTCCCCAACCGGCGATCGCCTCGGAGATCGGGCGACCTAGCCATTGCCGAGCAGTCGAGGCAGAACCGCCGACCAGTGACCAGGCGGCCTAGCCTTAGCCCAACAGTCAAGATAAATCGGCCAACCGAAGGTCCCAGGACAAGTCCCGGTGCCGAGCGATCGACATCAAATATGATCGTCTCTCGGTACTTGGCGACCGACTAGCGGACGATCATCTCCCGACACTTGCCGACCGACCCTTAGTGACCGACCGATGCCGACCCTCAGCGACTGGCCGATGACGACCCTCAGTGACCAGCTAGAGTCGACCGCATCATGCCGATAGTCATCCAGTCGGCAAAGGCCGAGCCTCAGGACAGACACCACGTGCAGAGCCGAGACAAGATCCGCATATCACGGATCGTTGACCACAGCCTGTCAGCATCCGTCCACCAGCCGACAGGCCCGCCGAAAGTTGTCAGTAGGGCCGCATGTGACAGTGACTCCGGACGC
This sequence comes from Orobanche coerulescens, assembly GCA_033398695.1. Taxonomy (NCBI): domain Eukaryota; kingdom Viridiplantae; phylum Streptophyta; class Magnoliopsida; order Lamiales; family Orobanchaceae; genus Orobanche; species Orobanche coerulescens. The sequence goes on from CM065801.1 coordinate 68,889,064, forward strand.
GTGCTGGCTCCTCATTGGACTGCCCAGCTGTAGCCTTGGACTTTAGGCAGACTGCCCATGTGACCTTTAGGACGATCGCCCCATTATTATAATGGCCGAAAGACGATCTCCCGCTAGGAAACAAAGCTCCTCTGCCCCTATAAATAAGAGGTTGCCAGCACTTGTCCAAAGCCCCGAGATTCTTACTCTCAGAACCCCTGGCATTATCGCAATTTCAGCACTCAATACAGAAGAAATACACAGCACTTGGCTATCTCCTACTCTTGGCAACAGCTATCATTCGGTTCTTTCTTCTCTCGGCCTCTCTCATTCAGCAGACGATCGGCAGGGACGAAGAATATCGAGCTTCGATCAAGAGTTGGATTAACAGAGTCTTTTTACACTCATTGTATTTAGATTTCTCACATTAATACTTGTATCTACAAATATTTGTATTAATAACATCTCGCGAGAGCATTCAAGCCCGGGCCTAACAAACCCGACAAATCTTGTGTTTATTCATATTCTCTCGGAAGTGCTCCCGCAATTGTTGTTTGTTGTCCATTCATTCCAGCAGTATTTAATCTTCGGATAAATATTTTGGGCAACAACAATTGGCGCTAGAGGAAGGGCATCTAACCCTCAAATTTTTATTCCTACCATCCCGAAGAACACTCACTATTCTCGGGGCATATACTTGAAGTGACACTTACTGCGCTTCAAAGAAATCTTTCAGAAATCATGTCTTCCGCCTCCGCATCGAAGAAAGCCGCCGGCCAACCCGCCAGATGCCTCGTTCTGTCTCAGTCCGAGCCACAGCCGATGGTGGAGGGTAGCCGCCGCGGTCAGAGACGCTCGATCCCGCCCCTGAGGTCCGGCCCAAGCCTCTCGCTCGATCAGATCCGAACCAAGGAACAGATCGACGAGGCTATGGCCGTCCTACAGGAGCGACGGAGTGCTCTCGACGCGCCTACTGCTATCACCCCCTCGGCCGTCCGCCGGAAGTCCAAGCGGAAGCTCAAGGCGTTACTGGCCGAGCGATTGCCAGGAGGCACTCGTCCGCAAGAAGAGGCGCTCGCTAGCCGGGGCACCTCTGTTTTCGATTGCTTGGGCAGTGACCCGTCTTGGCGACCGGGGCAGTCCGGCCCAATCTACGAGACGACGGAGTTTGAGTCCGTCACCAGGAGCTCGGCCTACCCGACTCCCAGAAGGCAGCCCAGCCGTCTGGATCCCCCTCGCCAAATAGCCGAGGTCGGCAGCAGCGGAGTCCGGAGATCGGTACACGATCGCCTCAGCTCCCGCTGCCAAAGCCGATCCGCAAGCGACCGAGCCACGGCGATGGCCGCAATGCAGCGTCAGCTCGACGACATGAAGGCGCTCCTGGAATCCGGGGCAGGCGCCAAGAAGACGATCGCCGAGCCGAGCGAGCCGCTCGCGATCGACATCGAGCTCGCCCCTGTGCAGCACAAGATCGCTCCTCCGCAAACACCTTTGTACGAGGGGAGATCGGACCCCGAAATGCACCTGAGCAAGTTCAACATCTACATGACTGGGTGTGGGGCATCAGATGCGACCAGGTGCCGAATGTTCCCTATGACGCTGGACGACCTCGCCTATCGGTGGTACACCTCATTGCCATCTCGGTCCATTGACTCCTTTAACGAGCTGGCGAACGCCTTCACAAAGTACTTCGCCACCAGGGCCGCTCGACCAGAAGGTCCCCATCGCATGCTGCGAATCAAGCAAGGGAAAGAAGAGTCTGACTCGGACTACATCGACCGGGTAGACGAGATCATCCTCAACGGCGAGCCCGTAAGCGATGAGATCGCCCTCCACGTGGTCCTAGGAGGATTTCATGGTCTTTCGCCTATGTTCAAGCATCTTACGAAGGACCAACCCACGACCTACGCGGTCTTCCGAGCTAAAGTCGCAGACTTCCTGGCCAGGCAAAGGTTTCTCCTTAACCTCTGAACAGCGCGATCGGCGCCCGAACGACAATCTCCCGATCGCCGTTATCAACCTATGAATAAAGCGATCGGCAACCGAGCGACGATCACCAGTCTTCCAGCCCGATCGCCGATCATCAAGCTACATCAGTAACCCGGAGGACACGATCGCCATCTACAGTCCAACATCTAACATGACGGACTAAGGCATAAGATCGCCTACACCGCACATCATAAAGCCATGGTCCTGGTAGTCGATGGAACCGATTGCTTCGGCCATGCAAGTTCCCTTTCGGACAAGATCGCCCGCCCTTCGTTTAAATACGAGGCCGGCATAGTCTGAGGGCCCTCCAAAATTAATCAGTGGACACGATCGCCCGCCCTCAAGGTTCACCACCTAACTTGATGTACCCGGACAATGCGACACGTGCCACAACCCCCGTCTCAACATACACCGTCGAGGTTCGCCATCTTCATGGTGGGCCGAGGTGGAAGCATAGCTAAACAAGCCGCGGGCGTGGAGTTGAATCATCCGATGTTGCCCCGCGCAAGGACTCCTCTAGACCGAGACCGCACGCCCTTCGTTTAAATACGAGGCGAGGCGCAGCCTAACAGAGGACCCTCACAATAAAATGAGTCACGAGACACTCAATGTCTTCGCGCACCAAGAAACGGCCATGGAGTCGGTCCATCGAACTCCGCGACTGTGCACGGTTCCTCAGCGACGAAACAACCAAGTTTCTACGAGGGATCGGCCAATGTTGTTTTTTGTAGGTACAAGACCGAAAGATGGCTAGCCAATCGACCATGATAGCCCAAGTCCGAATCCAAAGTCAGCTCAACAGGTTGCCCGTCCTCATCTTACACGATCGCCAGCAAGAACCACCTCGCCCCATGTCTTCAACATCGGAGCAAGCTGGGGGGCAATTGTTGTGTCGAGAATTATACTCCCCAACCAGCGATCGCCTCGGAGATCGGGCGACCTAGCCATTGACGAGCAGTCGAGGCAGAATTGCCGATCAGCGACCAGGTGGCCTAGCCTTAGCCCAACAGTCAAGATAAATCGGCCAACCGAAGGTCCCAGGACAAGTCCTGGTGCCGAGCGATCGACATCAAATACGATCGTCTCTCGGTACTTGGCGACCGACTCCTGGCGACCGACTAGCGGACGATCATCTCCCGGCACTTGCCGACCGACCCTTGGTGACCGACCGATGCCGACCCTCAGCGACTGGCCGATGACGACCCTTAGTGACCAGCTAGAGTCGACCGCATCATGCCGATAGTCATCCAGTCGGCAAAGGCCGAGCCTCAGGACAGACACCACGTGCAGATTCAAGACAAGATCCGCATATCACGGATCGTTGACCACAGCATGTCAGCATCCGTCCACCAGCCGACAAGCCCGCCGAAAGTTGTCAGTAGGGCCGCATGTGACAGTGACTCCGGACGCGTGCTGGCTCCTCATTGGACCGCCCAGCTTGCTGCCGGCTGTAGCCTTGGACTTTAGACAGACTGCCCATGTGACCTTTAGGACGATTGCCCCATTATTATAATGGCCGGAAGACGATCGCCCGCTAGGAAACAAAGCTCCTCTGCCCCTATAAATAAGAGGTTGCCAGCACTTGTCCAAGGCCCCGAGATTCTTACTCTCAGAACCCCTGGCATTATCGCGATTTCAGCACTCAATACAGAAGCAATACACAGCACTTGGCTATCTCCTACTCTTGGCAACAGCTGTCATTCGGTTCTTTCTTCTCTCGACCTCTCTCATTTAACAGACGATCGGCAGGGACGAAGAATACCGAGCTTCGCTCAAGAGCTGGATTAACAGAGTCTTTTTACACTCATTGTATTTAGATTTCTCACATTCATACTTGTATCCACGAATATTTGTATTAATAACATCTCGCGAGAGCATTCAAGCCCGGGCCTAACAAACCCGGCAAATCTTGTGTTTATTCATATTCTCTCGGAAGTGCTCCCGCAATTGTTGTTTGTTGTCCGTTCATTCCAGCAGTATTTAATCTTCGGATAAATATTTTAGGCACCAACAGAGTGGAACATTTTGCTCTCAAATACAGGGACTGGTTTCTATATGTATATTTACGAGTTGGGAATGCCAGTAACTACGAGTAAATAAAAAAACATCAATTGCCTTATATTAGTGAAATTACATAATTACAAGTACAATGCCCTCACTCATCATCCTCTGAGTGGCATTCGAGGGCATACTCCCAACACTAACCCGTAGGGAGCATACACACGCACCCATTTCTCATGCAATACTATCATGTTAAGAGTGTAAGTTCATAAGAGTACTTGCCTCGATTAAAATACGATGAAAAACGCAAAATATTACGACCGCGGTTGCGAGAAACCATATACTGAACCTAGACGATTCGCCAAACATGATTACAACAACTCGACAAAACATCAGTAATGGAAAACACCCGGAAACCCATCTATGATTCATGTAATTTCATACAACAAAATCGATGAGGGCGGAAAACAACCCCAAACCCTCTCAATTTCAAGAAAACACCGAAAATCACCATAATTCGTAGGAAACACATGAATACTACTAAGATTAATCATACCCATTATGGATTAGTCAACAATACGGAACGAATCGGACAAAAACCCAAAAACCCCAAAATTTCCCCCAAAATAGGATTCTAAGAGATTTACCTTGATTCAATATGTAATATATGTTTAGATGATGACAACTTGGTGCTAGAGACTCAAAATCGTGGATGGATGATGATACCCGGTCATTTCCAAGCTCCCAACGCTCCAAATCGCCTAACCCTCAGAGAAGAAGAGAAGAATATGAGAAATGAGGCTGCTCCGGTCAACTCTCTGGTTTTTATATCCAGAGAGTTATTAGTGTGCGCTAACCATCAAGGTTAGCGTGCGCTATCTGGCCAAAAATAGTACAGAACCTACGGTTCTGGACCATTAGCGTGCGCTACTAGGAAATAGCGTGCGCTAACCACACCTCGATAGCGCGCGCTATCGGGCCATAGCATGCGCTACCTGAACATCAGCCGAGTCCAGAAACATTCTGCCCATTACTGGACTGCCCGATTGGCGTGCGCTACCAGCCACTCTGCGCGCGCTAATCCCAAATGATATCATGCGCTAGAACAACATCTTAGCGTGCGCTAAGCTACTTTTCCAGAGAGCGGAGAGCGTGCCCAAACGATAGTGTGCGCTAGAAAAACATCTTAGCGAGTGCTCAGTGCTCGTGCGTCTCGGCAGATGCCTGGCAGTGGCGCACACGACCCGACGCCCGACCGGCCGCTCATGCGTGTCTGCTCGTGCGTCGCTGGGTAGTATTAATATGGTCGTGCAGGTTATTTCTTCACTCGTTTTCTCACTCATTTCACCTCCTCTGCAGCCAAGACTTGGAGAACACGAAGGCATGATGTTCTTCTATCAATCCACGAAGTTTTTGAGCTTCTAACATCGATTAATCATCACATAACCTCCTCCGATCGATCGAATCAAGGTTAGGTTTCCTACAAATCTAGTTTTGGGGAAATTGGGGATTTTGTTTGATTTCGTCCATTTAATCCGAATTAACCTAGATTAGTGATGTATTGTTGATTATTAAGTTGTATTCTACCAATTTCCTTGTTGTTCCATGGGTTGATTGCCATGAATTTGTTGTTTTTTTGAGTTCCTAATTGACACCTTGAAGGTGTCCGGTAGAATGTGATAGAGGAGATTTCGGGAGTTCTACGATTATTCTTCCTCCTACGATCGTTGATTTATTGATGATATGATGTTAGGGTCGAGTTCCTTGTGAAGAGCTCGTGTTGAACCCTTCTGTTCATCGTCGTCTTCATTTTCTATAACATCAAGGGTTTCGAAGTTTCCCGGTCGAGCCGTGTTTGACGGAGTATTTGCGTGCCGATTTCGGGCAAGTACCTTGTTCATACATTTCTTGTTTTGTGGAGATGATGATCGGTGATCGTATAAATATGTTTGTTTGGTTGTTTGAAATGAACTTTCAAAAGTTTTGGTTTAGCCTCGTTAAAGGCTCTCTTTCAAAAACCCGTGTGTATTTTGTGATTGGTGTGATTGGTCAGGATGCAACAAGCGATTGATCCAACCATGAGAGCCTAAGTAAAACTACGGTCACACATAGCTTGTAATCATGTGGTCAGGATGTAAGGAGTGATTGATCCAACCGTGAGCGCCTAAGAATACCTACGGTGACACATGGCATGCGATCATGTGGTCAGGAGACAACAAGTGATTGATCTAACCGTGAGATGACGTGGCAAGTGATCACGGTGGTATAAGAAGATGATGTGGCATGTGTTCACGGTGTTATGTATATGATTTTGGATGTCTTTTGCCAGGTCGAGTACCTTGGATGTGTTACCGAGATTTCGTATCTTGGGTGGTTATGTTTTGTTAACTTTATGTTCGTCGAGGACACGTGACGTGGGCTTTGAACCCTGTGAATTGTTTTTGGTTTTTATTTGAGAAAGCAAATCTTTGGGTTGTGACCCCTGTTAGTTTTGGAAAGAGAAGGATTAGATCATCCTAAATTGTTTTCCGTTAAAACTCCCGAGGGCATTTTAAACCATTTTACAAACTGTTCTCGTGATTTGTGATCTTTTAAATTTGGAAAGTTTTACTCAAACTCTTGCCTCGAGAAGTATTTTTTGTTATGTTTGAATCTTTGAGGATTCCTGATTATTATTATTCTTGGATTATGATTTGTATGACTCGTATTTGCACTTTGTACTTGCACTAGCAAAATAGTGGAATTTTGCTAACCCCCGAGCAATCGGGGGGTGGATGTATGTATTGCATTCAGGTTTTGGGGAGCATAACACAGGGTCGGCATGAAGGATGATGAAAGATGATCAATACTAATCACATGAGGATCCATACGATGTCGTATTGGTTTGGTTGTACTTTTTTTCTGCTGCAGTATTTTCCCCGTTGTACGGGAGTGTGTTGTGTTTTGACCCCAGCGTGGGAATGTATTGATATTGAGTTGTATGTATTAATTGAAAGACCAAATCGGTCTACTGAGTCATTTTTAGCCTTAAAGGCGATGTTGAGATGTTAGATTTTAGTTACCAGCTTGGTAGATCCTTCTAGAAAGGGTTTACGGCGTGTAATATCCCTGAGAGGATTAGGGGTGTTGCATAAATGGTATCAGAGCTTAGGTTATGAAAACCTAGGCTGTCGGGTCAAGTTGTGCCTGTTGAGTTTTGTCTCGTCAGATTTTATCTGACTGAGTCGTGTCGCGTGATTTGTCCCGGTCCTAGGCGATGCCTGTGCGTGATTTGATTTATGATTACTGGACTGTTTGTTTTCCGGAAAAGACATGCCTTGTTTTGATTTCGAAATGATTTGATGCGTGTAGTATGAGATGTATAAGCGGATGTCGATACATGTGAGTTTTGGGCATTCTGGCCTAATGAATTTTTTTTTCAATCCTTGAGTATTTTAGAGAATAAAATTCGAGACATACTTTTAAAATGCATTATTTTCTCGCGGTATTTTCAAGGTGCCTACTAGTGCCACTGTATGTTTCAAAATTATTCCACTTTGAGGACCAAAATATTTTGAGATATTTTCAGTAATTTAGAAATGCATTTTCTTAGAGCCGAAGGTCAAATAGTTCTGAAGGTTTTTAACTAAAAGAAAGGTGTAGTCATTTTTACTAAACGCAAAAATATTTCTCAAATTCTCGATAACGATGTTCGTATTACTTTTTCGAAATATGATACTCAAGATCATTTGGTGTTCCCAAAATTGTTTTCAAAAAGGTGGTTTTCGTTGTTAAAACCTATCATTCTTGTTTGCGGTCTGGGAATGTATGTATGATGTTAGTATTGTCGTTAGGGTGTTAGCCCCCGAGTTGTGATTGAATTGGTGGTGTGAGCGTTGAGTAGTTCGCCAGGCATTTGTTGTGTTAGCCCTATGTGAGAGGTTTGATGTTGGTATTGAATGTTGTCGCTTCATGGTGATTTGTGTGTTATCGCACCTGTGCGAGCTGTTAGAGCTTTGGTTTGTATGATTGTGTACATCTGTGATTGTTTCGTGATGTTTTGTAATTGTGTGCTGGTTATCGTTTGAGCCGTTGAAATCGTCGAATGTATGTCGTCATTGCAGTGATTTTGTATATGTGTGTTGCCTTATGTTGATAATCATTGTATGTGTTATGTATTATGATTATCTGTTGTACTGAGTGGTTACTTACTCAGTATCCCGGGAGGCAGAGGTCGTGGTCGTGGCGGCCAGACGCGTGATCAGGATCATACTGTCGGTGATGGTGTTGGTATTGGTGTTGCAACTATTTTGTAGTAGGTAGCTGCACAGATGAATCAGTTGACTCAAGCAGTTCAACGTAATACATATGTGATCCAGAACATTGCTGTAAATCAGTGGCTTCGAGAAGTGGTTCGCATGAATCCCCCTCGTTTTGCTGGTGTCGCAGATGCATTGGGCTGGGGTGGTTGGCTTTTCCAGTTGGAAAAGATATTCGAGGTAGTTGATTGTCCAAAAGAACGTAGGTTGCCAGTCGCTCAGTATCTTCTTGACAAGGATGCCGCTAGTTGGTGGGAGGCTTTAAGCCTCGAGGTCGTGTTGTCAAGTGGGCAAAGTTCCAGAGATTCATGAGAGATGAGTTTTGTCCAGAACCGATCAGAAATCAGAGGATTAATGAATTCTTTTCGGAGAAACCGCAAGCTGTATCACTGTCTCAAGCTATTATTGACTATAGCAAACAGCTCAGCTACGTGCAGGATCAGGTCAGGACAGAGGAAGATAAGATATGTCATTTTAGTAGGCGAATGAAGCCGGAAATTTGTCAGTACATGGCGGGCCTCACTTGTACTTCATTGAGAGAGTATCAGAATAGGGCGTTAGCCTCTGAGCTATATGTTGCATCGACTGAGCAAATGTCGGAATCAAAGAAACATAAAACTATTGGGAACTTTTCAGGAAATCAGGGGAGTAAACCCCCTAAGGCTGGGACTTCGTGTCGTCATCCTAAGAAGGTTCCTCGATCGCGTGATCAGCGGAGTACTACCCCTGCAGTGAGTAATGTGAGCAATATGAAGACATGTTATAATTGTAGTCGAGTGGGCCATACCGCGAAGAATTGTCATTCGCCGTTAGTCAACTGTTTCGAGTGTGGCCAGATGGATCACCGAGCCGTGCATTGCGAGTCGGTAGCTGAGAGGTTTGGGGATCGAGTTTTCGTCTCTGCTACGAAATGACATGGAGATGCCTGGTGTGGGTTTTGAGAATTTCGGCGTAGTCCGAATCGTTTGTGGTTATCCTTGCGGATCGTTTTTTGTTTATTTTCTATTCTCCTGACTGTGCATGTTTTCTTGTAATAAGTACATCCTATTTTGTGATTGTTCGGATAGTTGGCTTGATTGTGTTATCTGTTTGGTGATACTTGACACTTGTTAATTTTATTATGTCTCTGCTTGTGACAATGTGATGTTTGTCGTCGGGCGTGATTTCACGCCATATGTTTCCTTGCATTTCTTGTAAAGTTTCGCCGATGGACGTAAGTTACGTGGTTCTTGTGTATCTTGTTGAGATATTCCTGGTGGGATATTGATTCTCCCTACTTGTTTTAAGTTTTGGGACGAAACTTCTTTTGAGGAGGGTAGTATGTAATATCCACAAATTCAATTTTCGGTAATTTTCTTTTTTTGGCGGAAGTCCATCTTAGCGACTCGCTTGTGACCGTTTCGTCATAATGAGAATGATTAATTCTGCTCTTTTTGTCATCCGAGTTCGTTCCGGTTCGTTTTGATGAGTTCCGTGTTTCTTAGCGGCTTTTCCGCACTCGAGTTCGATTCTGCGAATCTCGTTCGAAAATGTTGTTTCGAGTTTCTCATAAGTTCATTAACGTTGCTATACATGTTGGGAGCTTCGGTTTGATTGTCTGTTGTCGTATCGTGATGTTTCGGACATTTGGGCAATTTCATAATTTCCCAAAGTTTTGGGGCGTTTGCCTTCGTATCATCCTTTCAACCTTCGGGTAGTCAGAACTGTGTTTGTTTTGGTGCTTAATTCGTGTTTCGAATGTTATACTATTCGTCGTATTCGTTCCGTACATTTTTGGGAAGTTGAGTCGTCGAGTCATGGCAGCTGGGCACTGGCCGGCTAGGTGCGGCAGGGACCGGCCAGGTGCGCACGAGCATGGTACACGAGCTGGGCGAACGATCCAGCGCTCGTGCAGTCCTGACTGCACACGCACGAGCGAGTGCTCGTGCTCGGTGCTCCGCGTCTCGGCAGACGCCTGGTGTAATACCCGGTTGTAATTCAGTCAGTATCATTCAGTATTTATCATTTAGTAATTGTCACTCAGTACTTTACACCTTATTACTGATCATTTGTCACTCATATTCAATCATCATATTCACCGTTTAGAGTATTTGTATCGTGTATCAATTATTCGTCTTTCTACCTGGTTGGAGAAGGGGACCGAACATCTTATCATTTTCATCTTTGGAGCTGGCTGTGTGTATTGAGTAGCGCACGCTATGCATTCTTCTTTAGCGCGCGCTAATTTGGTACGGATAGCGCACGCCACTTCCCGTCTTTAGCGCACGCTAGTGCGTTTCAGGCAGGCAGTCCAGTGGGTACTGGACTGCAGATAAGTTGTGGTAGCGCACGCTACGAGTGTTACGTAGCGCGCACTAATGAGTTGGATAGCGCACGCTATGTAGTTAGTGTAGCGCGCGCTAAGACCGGTCAGGCAGAGTCCAGTGGGTACTGGACTGATTTCAGATTAATTCCTAGCGCACGCTATGAGTGGATTTAGCGTACGCTAGTGGGGCAGTAACGCACACTAATTATTGGACGTAGCGCGCACTATCGAGATCAGATCGGAGAACAGGATGTTCTGGACTTCAGTACTGGACAGCAGATATTTAGCTAGCGCACGCTAACAATTGGAATTAACGCACGCTATTGGGATGGAGTTAGCGCATGCTACCAAGTTGTATCGTACGCTAACGGGTCAGTCAGGGTTCACTGGAATGTGCGTATAACTCGTTAGCGCACGCTAAATATCAGGTCATAGCGTGCGCTAATCTGGAGCAGTATAAATTGGACAGTTAACCTGAGTTTCATCATTTTCTCACTTCTCTTCGTTTTTAAGCGATTTCGTGCGGTTTCGGGCGATTTGGAGTGTTCTCTTCGAGATACTATCACCTATCATCATTTTCAAGTCTTTGAGTTGGATTAATCATCACTTCATCATCTCCAATACATCAAATCAAAGGTATTAATCTCTTGGATCTAGAATTTCGTATTTTTGGGGTTTTCCTTCCGATTTCTTCGTGTAAGCTTGGATTGTTGTTGGAATATGTTAGATATGAATTATCTACCATGGATAAATGTATTCCTATGGATTTAATGACTATTTTGGGGATTATTTCAATAACCCTTGGGGTTGACTTCGGTTATATTGGGGATTTCCGATTGATGTTGTTGTAATCTTGAAATGTGGATTCCTATTGGACTATTGATATCATTGAAGTGTTTTGATGGTTTGAAATACTCATTTCGGTGTTGGTTTCGATATATTCGGGATTAGATATTTTTAAAAGTGGTGTGGTTTGCTTCGTATTCGTTAGAATGCCACAATGAGTTTGATTATCGTTGTGTCGACTTTTGAGTTAGTCATGTTTCGTTGCTTGATACGTGTACTGAACGGTTGTTGGTAATTATTGTGTTATTCAAGGTTGTTCGAGCGACCGACATTTCATTTAGGACGTTGTTCGTGGACGGACATTCTTCACCGGTTGAGTAAGTTAATTCTTACTCGGTTAAAAGGATATTCATTCCTTTTGTTGTTGTTCATTCATAATCTTAACTCATTCATCATTGTATTAATCGTATTGAGACTTGTAATTGTCGAGTAATCACTTCATTCACGAGGAACGGCGGTTCCAATCATTTCATTGAACTATCATTCACTTCACTATTATTTTCATCTCAGTGAGTCATTCTTGACCTTGTCGGATTAGTGTTCATTGATATTCATTTTGGTCATTCTCGTTCATATGACCTTCTGGGTTCATATTGCGTGGCTGGGTGCGGATGTGTGGAATTTTTGGTCGGGCACGTGATGGTCATGTATTGGGATCGACACATTGGACTGTGCACATGGTAACGATTACCTCCGTGAGACTAATTAGGTACAAGGACGGGTGTGTCCGGTCATCCGTCTTGTACACTTGCACAGAACATTACGGGCGTACTATGATACTCCTCTTCAGCCCAATTCATAAATAAGGATATTTCATAACTAAATATATATCATGATTGTGTATTTTCAACCCTTGAGGATTGTTGTTCTGTGTAACTGACCCCGTTGGGGAATTTTGTTTTCAGGTCACGGCAAGGCAAAGGCACGAGAAGAGCATGTTGACGGCGAGGAGTCCCAGTGATACTAGTAGGGGGCCCCAGTCATTTCAGTCATCTTTATTTCTCTTCATTTGAAATTCCGCTGCATATTCCGTTTGAAATGTTTATTTATTCAGGGTGGTGTATTTTATCTTCATATAAAATATACTAGTATTCTGTATTATCCTGGTGTATTGTACTTATTGGTAATATATTGTGGTTCGGTACTACAATTATATTATTTAATTCATCAGTTTTTATTCGCCGAGTGGGTCCCAGTCGGGGGTCCACAGCACTGTAATATCCGCCTAGTTTGGGGTGTTACAGAGTTGGTATCGGAGCGTGGTTTTGAATACTACCTTCCGAGTCATGTCTCATTTGAAATCATCGTCATCAGACTAGTATCATTGGACTTTCGCGTCACGTGTGACCTGTGCAAATGCCGAGCCAATTAGACCAAGAACTCTAAGATTTCTAACGCCATGGTATAATTTCTGGCAATAATTCATCAGTTAACAATCCTCAATCATCAATTTCATTTTGACCAGGACGGTCATGTTAACTCATTAATCACTCAATTCATTTCATTACTCAGTTGTTGATTTGGAAGATCATATCATTAATCTTGTTAACTTATTCAAGATAATCATTTCAAGAATTTCACCAGACAATCATGTCGCCTCAGTTAATCATTCATGTAATCACTATGTTAGAGCGTGTATGCTCATTTCCATCATCTCAGGACATAATCATAATGTGATATTCATGCGAGAGATATAATCATCATGTGACTTTCCTACTTCAGTATGGAGAGAGCAGGCAGAGGACGCAGAGGACGAGGCCAAGATGCGGGCCGAATTCCAAGAGCTCGTGTGAATACACGTGCGAATGCGAGAAATAATGTTAATTCATCGAGCAGCGACGCTGCCACTCATTCACCTGGACGTGATCATTCACTATCGGGGAGTCGTACAGGACACGGCTCGCCAAGGTGTTCGGGTCGACCCACTCGCTTTTATGCAGGGCATGATGGCCCAAATGACTCAGATGGCACAGCTGATGGAGACGATGCATAACTCAGCTAATCAAAATCAACAGGCTCCTCCGCCGCTGTAACACTCCAAACTAGACGGACATTACAGTTCCGTGGACCCCCGACTGGGACCCACCAGGCAAATGAAAACTGATGAATTAAATAATATAATTGTAGTACCGAACCACACTATATTACCAAATACTCCGATGAGGAGATTAAGTACAATACACCAAGACAACACAGAATACTCGTATATTTTATATGAAGATAAAATACACCACTCTGAATAAATAAACATCTCAAACGGAATTTGCAGCGGAAAATACAAATGACGGAAATGACTGAAATGACTGAATGACTGAAATAACCGGAATGACTGGGGCCCCCTACTAGTATCTCTGGGACTCCTCGCCGTCAACATGCTCTTCCCGTGCCTTTGCCTTGCCATGATTTGAAAACAAAATCCCCCAACGGGGTCAGTTACACAGAAGAACAATCCTCAAGGGTTGAAAATACACAATCATAATATATCTGAAGTTATGAAATATCCTTAATTATGAATTACGCTGAAGAGGAGTATCACAGTACGCCCGTAGTGTTCTGTGCAAGTGTACAAGACGGATGACAGGACACACCCGTCCTTGTACCTAATTAGTCTCACGGAGGTAATCGTTACCGTGTGCACAGCCCAATATATCACTTCCAACACATGGTCATCGCGTGCCCGAATAAAAATTCTACACATCCGCACCCGGCCACGCAATATGAACCCAGAAGGTCATATGAACGAAAATGACCACAATGAAAAATCAATGAATAATAATTCGACAAGGTCAAGAATGATTCACCGAGATGAAAGTAATAATGAAGTGATTGATAGTTTCAATGAAATGATTGGAACCGCCGTTCCTCGTTAATGAAATGACTATTCGACGATTACAAGTCTCAACATGATTAATACAATGATGAATGAGTTATGATTATGAATGATCAACAACAAAAGGAATGAATATCCTTTTAACCGAGTAGGAATTAACTTACACAACACCGGTGATAATTATCCTTCCACGAACAACGTCCTAATTGAGATATCAGTCGCTCGAACAACCTTGAATAAATACAATTACCAACAATCCGTTCAATATATGAATCAAACACGAATATAACGAACTCAAAACGTCGATACGATTAAACCAAGTTCATTGGGGCATTATATCGAACACTTTGTGGCCAACTTCGATTGATTACAACCAAACCTCAATAATACCAACATCAAATCCCCAAGAAGTGTTTCAAACCAACAAAACATCTTCAAAACGATCAATAATCCAATATGAATATACAAATTCCTGATTACAACAACGATTAATCGAAAACCCCCAAATCCAACTCAATATTCAAAGTGTTCTTGAATAATCCTTCAATAATCCAATGAATAATCGAACATATCCATAATCATGCGTATATCACTTCATACAACATGATCTTAACATCCAAAACATCATATCTCAACACAAATCGAAAATCCAAGAGGTTTGATGAAGATTACCTTTGAAGATCCAAGCACTATGATCCGAAGAAATCACGTTAGATCGATGATCCGGCTTCACAACCGAAAGAAGATGATGAAAATCCAACCCTCAAGTGATGGATGAAGAAAAGTTCTCCCCTTAAGCTCTCTCTCCCGTATGAAGGTGAAGAAATGAAGAAATGAACTGATACTCGCTCAAAAAACACAATTATAGGGTTGACTGCCCGGTGTGCCACGGCTCAGCCGAAGTGTGCCGCGGCACAGGGCCAAAAATATGCGCCCAGTGATCGGCAGTGTGCCGCGGCCCTACCGGCATGTGCCGCGGCACAAGGTACAGACGGGTTTGGCCGAAAATGCAATACGAGTGTGCCGCTGCCCGGCCAGGTGTGCCGCGGCAGTGACTCGACAGTGTGCCGCAGCCCTGCCGGCATGTGCCGTGGCACAAAGTACAGAATGATCGGCCAAAAAACTGGAAAATGTGTGTGCCGCGGCGCACACTCCTTGTGCCGCGGCCCACACCCCCTTGGGTCCTAAAATGATGAAAAATGACCCAGGAAGTGAATAAAAGCAATAGGAATCGATATTAGGGAACCAATAAAACGAAATGGAAGTATGAAAACCCCAAAACGGTGGTTCCAAGCCATGATTACAAGGGTTCGTCCAACAAGAACACGATTTAAACAATGAAGAGATTTGAAATGACATGAATTCCATCGTCAACAACGACTAATGAATCAATGACCACGATCAAGATACTACTCTTGTCTCGATTCCGAATAAGGTTGAAACAATGAACAATATTGATACATAACTCGAAGTTATTCCGAGAGGTGAACACAGATGAATGATTATAACGAGTGAAAAAAATTACATAAGGACAATTACCGAATGAAATTACTGAATGATAAGGACTGAATTAGGACCGTGTATTACATACACCCCTCCTTAAAAGAGTTTCGTCCCCGAAACTAAGGGTCAAACAACTCGGGATAACTCTCCCGCATACTATCCTCAGTTTCCAAAGTAGCCTCTTCGACTCCATGTATAGACCACTGAATTTTAACCAAAGGGAACGCCTTATTCCTCAACCATACGAATGATCATCCGCGATCTCGATTTCGTCGAACTGAAGTATGTGACTCGGGTCGGCAACGTACTTCCGCAACTGAGAGACGTGAAACACATTATGAATTCGGCTCAATGCCGGAGGTAAGGCGAAACGATAAGATAGCTCGCCTACTCGTTCCAAAATCTCAAACGGTCCAATAAATCTTGGACTCAACTTCCCCCGTTTTCCGAAACGGAAAATACCTTGACTCGGGGATACCTTGAGCAAAACGTGGTCACCCGTCTCGAACTCTAGTGGTCAACGACGATTGTCTGCATAAGATTTCTATCGACTCTGAGTGGTCAACAAACGACTCCTGATCAAAGCTACCTTCTCACGGGCGGCTATAAGCATATCGGGCTCGGTGCCGATTGATTCTGATAAGTCGTCCCAACACAAAGAAGATCGACAACGACGACCATACAAGGCCTCGTAAGACGCCATCTTGATCGAAGCATGCCAACTATTATTATACTTGAACTCGATCAATGGTAGTTGGGCTTCCCAATCGTCTTTCCAATCGAGGACGCATGCCCTCAACATGTCCTCTAATGTCTGAATGGTTCTCTCTGATTGTCCGTCGGACTGCGGATGAAAAATGGTACTGAGATTAAGCTGAGTTCCCATATCACGATGAACTCATTTCCAAAATGAGACACAAACCGTCCGTCACGATCGGAAACGATACCTTTAGGAGTACCGTGCAGTCTCACTATCTCTTTGATGAATAACTGGGCAAGTCTTTCGGGACCCCAAGTATCCTTAATCTCAAGGAAATGAGCTGATTTAGTTAAGCGGTCCACAATCACCCAGATCGTATTCATACCACGACGGCTCGTCGGCAAACTCGTGATGAAATCCATAGAAATGTCTTCCCACTTCCACTCTGGAATAGGGAGAGGTTTTAGCGTACCCGCCGGTCGCTGATGTTCGATCTTGACTTGCTGACAGGTTAAGTATCTCGAAACAAATTCTGCGACTTCTCACTTCATATTACTCCACCAGTAATTTTGTTTCAAGTCCTTGTACATCTTGCTAGACCCCGGATGAACAGAATAAGGGGTAGCATGAGCTTCTCTCAAAATCGAGTTTTTCAACTCGTCATTCGCCGGTACGCACAACCGATTCTTAAATCTCAAAAGTCCATCCTTTTGGACCATGAATCCAGGGGCTTTCCCCTGAGCCACATCTTCACGGATGTGCAACAATGATGGGTCCGAACCCTGATTCTCTCTGATTGCCTCCTCAAGTGGCGATGAAATCTCTAACATGCAAAGTTGCCCTTGCACTCGCTGAAGCCAGACCTCGATCTCGGGTCTAAGGAATTCCTGTTGAAGTTCCTTCTGAACTATTAAACGAGCAAGCATCTGTTCCTGAACGGGCTTACGACTCAAGGCGTCGGCGACAATATTCGCCTTGCCCGGGTGGTAACGGATCTCGATATCATAATCTTTGATTAATTCCAACCACCGTCTCTGTCGCATATTTAACTCCTTCTGAGTAAATATATACTTTAAACTCTTATGATCGGTGAATATCTGACAAGTAACGCCATAAAGGTAATGACGCCAGATTTTCAAAGCGAACACCACGGCTGCTAGCTCCAGGTCGTGGGTCGGATAATTAACCTCGTAAGGTTTCAATTTCCGTGAAGCATAGGCAATAACCTTCCCATTCTGCATAAGCACACATCCGAGACCCTGTCCGGACGCATCACTATAAACCACAAATCCTTCCGTCCCTTGCGGCAAGGAAAGTACAGGTGCTGAAACTAACCGGCTCTTGAGTTCCTCAAAACTCCGTTGACATGCATCGGAACACGTGTATTTCTGATCCTTTCGCAAAAGGTTCGTCAATGGTTGAGCAATTTTAGAAAATCCTTCCACAAACCGCCGATAATAACCGGCTAATCCGAGAAAGCTTCGGATTTCCTTAACATTCTTCGGAGGTAACCAATCTTGGATAGCCTCCGTCTTCTGAGGATCAACACGCACTCCATCTGATGAAATTACATGCCCGAGAAAAGTCACTTCGGACATCTAGAACTCGCATTTGGAAAACTTTCCATAAAGTTGCTCTCGTCTCAACACGTCGAGAACCTGATGAAGGTGAACCTCGTGTTCCTCTCGGTTACGAGAATAAATCAAAATGTCATCGATGAAGACAACAACAAACTGATCCAAAAATTCGATGAAAACCCGATTCATTAACTCCATGAATACCGCAGGTGAATTAGTCAATCCAAACGGCATAACCACAAACTCATAATGACCATAGCGTGTTCGAAACGCCGTTCTCGCGATATCCGACTCTCGAATCCGCAACTGATGATATCCAGATCTTAAGTCGATCTTGTAACATACTGAAGCTCCCTGAAGTTTATCCAAAAGATCATCGATACGGGGTAATGGATACTTATTCTTGATCGTCACCCGATTCAATTCCCGGTAATCAATATACAAACAGAACGAACCATCATTCTTCTTGACAAACAGCACTGGTGCTCCCCACGGGCACGCACTAGGTCGGATATAACCCTTCTCGAACAACTCCTCCAGTTGATTCTTTAATTCCTTCATTTCGGTCGGGGCCATCTAGTACGGTGCCTTCGATATCGGGGACGTACTGGGCTCCAACCCAATCGTGAATTTCACATCACTCTGTGGAGGCAAACCACGTAACTCGTCTGGAAAAACATCGGCATATTCCCTCACTACCGGGATATCCGTCAACATTACTGATGATTTCTCGGTTTTGGTCATATAGCACCAATAACCAACACACCCCTGATTGAGTAATCTCACTGCTTTCATCAAATTAATGACCTTACGAGCAGTAATGGATTACCTCCACGAAACACACATTCGACCCCATAAATGCGAAATGATAGTGACCATACGCTTACAGACACTAATGATGGCATCATGACGATCCATCCAATCAATACCCAAGATGACGTCGTCTCTCGGCAAATCTACTACGATTAGGTCCGCTGGCCATACACGACCATGAAGCTGAATTGGACAATTACAATCTCGTGATTTCGATAATTCGTCTACCATCAGGTAGACCAATGACATAAGGCTCACAACTAGTAGCACTACCCAGACGTAGTCTACTCAAACATGACTCGGAAATGAATGAATGCGATGCACCAGTATCAAAAAGGGTACACACAGGTTGAGATAGAATATCGAGTGTACCTGAGATAATTCGGGCCTCTGGATCATCGGTCTTCTTCATCTCATAAATCCGGGGCTTGCTAGTCCCGGCACCGGATGCTCCCGTATGATGGCTAAAGGCTCCACCTTTATTCGCTCCTGTCGTCTTGAACGACGCAGACTGAGTGGCCTGATTTTGAATAGCTGATTGTTTCGGGGCCTGAGATGACGCCGGAGTAGGTTTGGAGTCCATACGGCAGAAACGGGCCTTATGCCCAGCAATCCCGCAATTATGACACATGACAGACTGTATCGGACACTTGGTGCCGACATGACCAAGATCCCCACAGTTATAACAGGTGATGGCCGAACTGGCCGCTCGTGACTGAGATTCCACGGGTTTAGATGACACAGGAGGTCGCTCAGAAAAAGTAGAGCCCGCACGAGGTTTCTTGAAAGTGGCCTGACTGCCGTCAGACTGATTACGGTTCTTGGACTTCTTGCTAGCAGATGAGGGTTGCTGCTTAGCAATCTCCTTAGCTGTAAGCTCATAGGTAAGAGATTTCTCAATGAATTCGGCCAACGTGGTGCAATTATGATTAAGCAACTGTAGTCTCATACGGGGTTTCAGCCTCTTGCTGAAATACTTAATTTTATCCGCCTCGGAATGAATGATAGATGAGGCGAACGGAAGAAGTTCCTGAAATTTCTCGGCAATGGCGAGAACATCCTCGTCTGCTGAGGGGTCGGGAGTGAGTAATTCCGACAATTTAGCTTCCCTGAGTGGGGCTGGATAATACCTCTCCATCATGAGAGTTTTGAACTGATCCCAAGTACATGATCCTTCGGTGGGCTTCAACGACAACCACCAAGAGTGTGCGCTCTTACCCAGGTAGTAAGCCGCAACTGAAACTTTGTGTCCTTCGGGACACTCTACCATCGCAAATAACTTCTCGAAATGTTCGAGCCAATGAAAAATATCTACCGGCTCAGATGAGCCTTCAAAAGCAGGTGGCCTTTGGCGAGAGATGTCGCCGATGATATTACTCACATTCCTCTCTTGCCTCTGAGGTGGCGGCGGAGGAGCCTGTTTATTTTGATTGACTGAGTTATGCATCGTCTCCATCAGCTGTGCCATTTGGGTCATTTGGGCCATCATGCCCTGCATAAAAGCGAGTGGGTCAACCCGAACACCTTCTGACTGAGCGGTGTCCCGGGTACGACTCCCCGATAGTGAATGATCACGTCCAGGTGAATGAGTGGCAGCGTCGCTGCTCGATGAATTAGCATTATTTCTCGCGTTCGCACGTGTATTCACACGAGCTCTCGGGATTCGGCCCGCACCACGGCCTCGTCCTCCTCGTCCTCTTCTTGCTCTCTCTATAATGAAGTAGGAAAGTCACATGATGATTATATTTTCCGTATAAGTATCACGTTATGATTATGACATGAGATGATGAAAATGAGCATATGCTCTAACGCAGTGATTACATGAATGATCAACTGAGGTGACATGATTATCCGATGAAATTATTGAAATGATTATCTTGAACAAGTTAACAAGATTAATGATATGATCTTCCTGATCAACAACTGAGTAATGAAATGAATTGAGTGATTAACGAGCTAACATGACCGTCCTGGTCAAAATGAAAATGATGATTGAGGATTGTTAACTGATGAATTATGAATGAATGATTCTTGCCAGAAATTTTACCATGGCGTTAGAAATCTTACAGTTCTTGGTCTGATTGGCTTGGCATTTGCACAGGTCATACGTGACGCGAAAGTCCAATGATACTAGTCCGATGACGATGATTTCAAATGAGACATGACTCGGAAGGTAGTATTCAAAACCATGCTCTGATACCAACTCTGTAACACCCCAAACTAGACTGACATTACAGTGCCGTGGACCCCCGACTGGGACCCACCAGGCAAATGAAAACTGATGAATTAAATTATATAATTGTAGTACCGAACCACACTATATTACCAAATACTCCGATGAGGAGCTTAAGTACAATACACCAGGACAACACAGAATACTAGTATATTTTTTATGAAGATAAAATACACCACTCTGAATAAATAAACATCTCAAACGGAATTTGCAGCGGAAAATACAAATGACGGAAATGACTGAAATGACTGAATGACTGAAATAACCGGAATGACTGGGGCCCCCTACTAGTATCACGGGGACTCCTCGCCGTCAACATGCTCTTCCCGTGCCTTTGCCTTGCCGTGACCTGAAAACAAAATCCCCCAACGGGGTCAGTTACACAGAACAACAATCCTCAAGGGTTGAAAATACACAATCATGATATATCTGAAGTTATGAAATATCCTTAATTATGAATTACGCTGAAGAGGAGTATCACAGTACGCCCGTAGTGTTCTGTGCAAGTGTAAAAGATTGATGACCGGACACACCCGTCCTTATACCTAATTAGTCTCGCGGAGGTAATCGTTACCGTGTGCACAGCCCAATGTATCACTCCCAACACATGGCCATCGCGTGCCCGACTAAAAATTCTACATATCCGCACCCGGCCACGCAATATGAACCCAGAAGGTCATATGAACGAAATGACCACAATGAAAAATCAATGAATAATAATTTGACAAGGTCAAGAATGACTCACCGAGATGAAAGTAATAATGAAGTGATTGATAGTTTCAATGAAATGATTGGAACCGCCGTTCCTCGTTAATGAAATGACTATTCGACGATTACAAGTCTCAACATGATTAATACAATGATGAATGAGTTATGATTATGAATGATCAACAACAAAAGGAATGAATATCCTTTTAACCGAGTAAGAATTAACTTACACAACACCGGTGACAATTATCCTTCCACGAACAACGTCCTAATTGAGATATCGGTCGCTCGAACAACCTTGAATAAATACAATTACCAACAATCCGTTCAATATACAAATCAAACACGAATATAACGAACTCAAAACGTCGATACGATTAAACCAAGTTCATTGGGGCATTATATCGAACACTTTGTGGCCAACTTCGATTGATTACAACCAAACCTCAATAATACCAACATCAAATCCCCAAGAAGTGTTTCAAACCAACAAAACATCTTCAAAACGATCAATAATCCAATATGAATATACAAATTCGTGATTACAACAACGATTAATCGAAAACCCCCAAATCCAACTCAATATTCAAAGTGTTCTTGAATAATCCTTCAATAATCCAATGAATAATTGAACATATCCATAATCATGCGTATATCACTTCATACAACATGATCTTAACATCCAAAACATCATATCTCAACACAAATCGAAAATCCAAGAGGTTTGATGAAGATTACCTTTGAAGATCCAAGCACTATGATCCGAAGATATCGCGTTAGATCGATGATCCGGGCTTCATAACTGAAAGAAGATGATGAAAATCCAACCCTCAAGTGATGGATGAAGAAAAGTTCTCCCCTCAAGCTCTCTCTCCCGTATGAAGGTGAAGAAATAAAGAAATGAGCTGATACTCGCTCAAAAAACACAATTATAGGGTTGACTGCCCTGTGTGCCGCGGCTCAGCCGAAGTGTGCCATGGCACAGGGCCAAAAATATGCGCCCAGTGATCGGTAGTGTGCCGCGGCCCTGCCGGCATGTGCCGCGGCACAAGGTACAGACGGGTTTGGCCGAAAATGCAATACGAGTGTGCCGCGGCCCGGCCAGGTGTGCCGCGGCAGTGACTCGGAAGTGTGCCGCGGCCCTGCCGGCATGTGCCGCGGCACAAAGTACAGAATGATCGGCCAAAAAACTGGAAAATGTGTGTGCCGTGGCGCACACTCCTTGTGCCGCGGCCCACACCCCCTTGGGTCCTAAAATGATGAAAAATGACCCGGGAAGGGAATAAAAGCAATAGGAATCGATATTAGGGAACCAATAACATGAAATGGAAGTACAAAAACCCTAAAACGGTGGTTCCAAGCCATGATTACAAGGGTTCGTCCAATAAGAACACTATTTGAACAATGAAGAGATTTGAAATGACACGAATTCCATCGTCAACAACGACGAATGAATCAATGACCACGATCAAGATACTACTCTTGTCTCGATTCCCGAATAAGGTTGAAACAATGAACAATATCGATACACAACTCGAAGTTATTCCGAAAGGTGAACACAAACGAGTGAAAAAAATTACATAGGGACAATTACCGAATGAAATCACTGAATGATAATGACTGAATTAAGACCGGGTATTACAGCTGCCACCTCAGAGGCAAGAGAGGAGTGTGTGTAGTATCATCAGCGACATCTCTCGCCAAAGGCCACCTACTTTTGAGGGCTCATCTGAGCCGGCGGATATTGTTCATTGGCTCGAGCATTTCGAGAAGTTATTTGCTATGGTAGAGTGTCCCGTAGGACACAAGGTTTCAGTTGCGGCTTACTATCTGGGTAAGGGCGCTCATTCTTGGTGGTTGTCGTTGAAGCCCACCGACGGATCATGTACTTGGGAACAATTCAAGACTCTCATGATGGAGAGATATTATCTGGCCCCACTCAGAGAGGCCAAACTGTAAGAATTGCTCACTCCCGACCCCTCAGCAGACGAGGATGTTCTTGCCATTGCCGAGAAATTTCAGGAACTCTTTCCTTTCGCCTCATCTATCATTCACTCTGAGGCGGATAAAATCAAGTATTTCAGCAAGAGGCTGAAACCCCGTATGAGACTACAGTTGCTTAATCATAATTGCACCACGCTGGCCGAATTCATTGAGAAAGCTCTTACTTATGAGCTTACTGCTAAGGAAATTGCTAAGCAGCAACCTTCGTCTGCTAGCAAGAAATCGAAGAATCGTAATTAGTCTGAAGGCGGTCAGACAACCTTCAAGAAGCCTCGTGCGGGCACCACTTTCTCTGGGCGACCTCCTGTGGCGCCCAGACCAGCGGAATCGCAATCCCGAGCGGCCAGTTCGGCCATCACTTGTTTTAACTGTGGGGATCTTGGTCATGTCAGCACCAAGTGTCCGAGACAGACTGTCACGTGTCATAACTGTGGGATTGCTGGGCATAAGGCCTGTTTTTGCCTAAGGGACTCCAAGCCTACTCCGGCGTCATCTCAGGCCCCGAAGCAGTCAGCTATTCATAATCAGGCCACTCAGTCTGCGTCGTTCAAGATGACAGGAGCGAATAAAGGTAGAGCCTTTAGCCATCAGACGGGAGCGTCCGGTGCCGGGACTAGCAAGCCGCGAATTTATGAGATGAAGAAGACCGACGATCCGGAGGCCCGAATGATCTCAGGTACACTCGATATTCTATCTCAACCTGTGTGAACCCTTTTTGATACTGGTGCATCTCATTCATTCATTTCCAAGTCATGTTTGAGTAGGCTACGTCTGGGTAGTGTTACTAGTTGTGAGCCGTATGTCATTGGTCTACCTGATGGTAGACGAATTATCGGGAATCGTGAGATTCAGAACTATCCGATTCAGCTTCATGGCCGTGTATAGCTAGCAGATCTTATTGTGGTAGATTTGCCAAGAGACGACGTCATCTTGGGTATTGATTGGATGGATCGTCATGATGCCATCATTAGTGTCCATAAGGGTATGGTCACTATCATTTCAGACGATGGGGTTGAATGTGTTTTTCAGGGAGGTAATCCCGGCTGTTCTGGTAAAGTCATTAACTTGATGAAGCAGTGAGATTACTCAATCAGGGGTGTGTCGGTTATTTGTGCTATATGACCAAGACCGAGAAACCATCAGTAATGTTGATGGATATTCCGGTCGTGAGAGAATATTCCGATGTATTTCCAGACGAGTTACATGGTTTGCCTACACAGAGAGATGTGGAAGTCACGATTGAGTTGGAGTCTGGTACGTCCCCGATATCAAAGGCACCGTACCAGATGGCCCCCGACCGAAATGCAGGAATTAAAGAATCAACTTGATGAGTTGTTCGAGAAGGGTTATATCCGACCGAGTGCGTCCCCGTGGGGAGCACCCGTGTTGTTCGTCAAGAAGAAGGATGGTTCGTTCCGTTTGTGTATTGATTACCGGGAATTGAACCGGGTGACGATCAAGAATAAGTATCCTCTACCCCGTATTGATGATCTGTTAGATCAGCTTCAGGGAGCTTCAATATTTTCCAAGATAGACTTAAGATCTGGATATCATCAGTTGCGAATTCGGGAGTCGGATATCGCAAGGACAGCGTTTCGTACACGCTATGGTCATTGTGAGTTCGTGGTAATGCCGTTTGGGTTAACTAATGCACCTGCGGTATTCATGGAGTTAATGAATCGGGTTTTCATCGACTTTTTGGATCAGTTTGTTGTTGTCTTCATTGATGATATTTTGATTTATTCTCGTGACCGAGAGGAGCATGAGGTTCACCTTCATCGGGTTCTCGACGTGTTGAGACGAGAGCAACTTTATGGAAAGTTTTCCAAATGTGAATTCTGGATGTCCGAAGTGACGTTTCTCGGACATGTAATTTCACCAGACGGAGTGCATGTTAATCCTCAGAAGACGGAGGCTATCAAAGATTGGTTACCTCCGAAGAATGTTAAGGAAATCCGAAGCTTTCTCGGATTAGCCGGTTATTATCGGCGGTTTGTGGAAGGATTTTCTAGAATCGCTCAACCATTGACGAACCTTTTGCGAAAGGATAAGTAATATATGTGGTCCGACGCGTGTCAACAGAGTTTTGAGGAACTCAAGAGCCGGTTAACTTCAGCACCTGTCCTTTCTTTACCACAAGGGACCGAGGGATTTGTGGTTTATAGTGATGCGTCCGGACAGGGTCTCAGATGTGTTCTCATGCAGAATGGGAAATTTATTGCTTATGTGTCACGGCAATTGAGACCTTACGAGGTTAATTATCCGACCCACGATCTGGAGCTAGCAGCCGTGGTGTTCGCTTTGAAAATTTGGCGTCATTACCTTTTTGGCGTCACCTGTCAGATATTCACCGATCATAAGAGCTTGAAGTATATATTTACTCAGAAAGAGCTAAATATGCGACAGAGACGGTGGTTGGAACTAATCAAAGATTATGATATCGAGATCCTTTACCACCCGGGCAAGGCGAACGTTGACGCCGACGCCTTGAGTCGTAAGTCCGTTCAGGAGCAGATGCTTGCCCGATTAACAATTCAGAAGGAGCTCCAGCAGGAATTCCTTAGACCCGAGATCGAGGTCTGGCTTCAGCGAGTTCAGGGACAGCTTTGTATGCTGGAGATTTCATCACCACTTGAAGAGGCGATCAGAGTGAATCAGGGTTCTGACCCATCATTGTTGCGCATCTGTGAGGATGTGGCTCAGGGAAAAGCCCCTGGATTTGTGATCCACGAGGATGGACTTTTGAGATTTAAGAATCGGTTGTGCGTACCGGCGAATGACGAGTTGAAAAACTCGATTTTGAGAGAGGCTCATGATACCCCTTATTCCGTTCATCCGGGATCTAGCAAGATGTATAAAGACTTGAAACAAAATTACTGGTGGAGTAATATGAAGCGAGAAGTCGCGGAATTTGTTTCGAGATGTTTAACCTGTCAGCAAGTCAAGATTGAACATGAGCGACCGGCAGGTATGCTGAAACCGCTCCCTATTCCAGAGTGGAAGTGGGAAGATATTTCTATGGACTTCATCACGAGTTTACCGATGAGTCGTCGTGGCATGAATACAATCTGGGTGATTGTGGACCGCTTGACTAAATCAGCCTATTTTCTTGAGATTAAGGATACGTGGGGTCCCGAGAGACTGGCCCAGTTATTCATCAAAGAGATAGTGAGACTACATGGTACTCCTAAAAGTATCGTTTCCGATCGTGACGGACGATTCGTGTCACATTTTTGGAAATCAGATCATCGTGCTATGGGAACTCAACTTAATCTCAGTACCGTTTTTCATCCTCAGTCCGACGGACAATCAGAGAGGACTATTCAGACATTGGAGGACATGTTGAGGGCATGTGTCCTCGATTGGAAAGATGATTGGGAAGCCCAACTACCATTGATCGAGTTCACGTACAATAATAGTTGGCATGCTTCGATTCAGATGGCACCTTACGAGGCCTTGTACGGTCGTCGTTGTCGAACTCCATTGTGTTGGGACGACCTATCCGAATCAATCGGCACCGAGCCAGATATGCTTATAGCCGCCCGGGAGAAGGTAGTTTTGATCAGGAGTCGTATGTTGACAACTTAGAGTCGACAGAAATCATATGCAGATAATCATCGTCAACCTTTAGAGTTCGAGACAGGTGACCATGTTTTGGTCAAGGTATCCCCGAGTCGTGGTATCTTTCGTTTTGGGAAGAGGGGAAAGTTGAGTCCGAGATTCATTAGACCGTTTGAGATTTTGGATCGAGTAGGCGAGTTAGCTTATCGATTGGCCCTACCTCCGGCGTTGAGCCAAATTCATAATGTGTTTCACGTCTCTCAGTTGCGAAAGTATGTTGCCGACCCGAGTCACATACTTCAGTTCGACGAAATCGAGATCGCGGATGATCATTCGTACGAGGAGCGTCCTGTACGAGTTTTGGAGCGGCGAATGAAACAGTTGAGGAACAAGACGATTCCTTTGGTCAAAATTCAGTGGTCTAGACACAGAGTCGAAGAGGCTACTTGGGAAACCGGGGATAGTATGCGGGAGAGTTATCCCGAGTTGTTTGACCCTTAGTTTTGGGGACGAAACTCTTTTAAGGGGGGTGTATGTAATACCCGGTTGGAATTCAGTCAGTATCATTCAGTATTTATCATTCAGTAATTGTCACTCAGTACTTTACACTCATTAATGATCATTTGTCACTCATATTCAATCATCATATTCACCGTTCAGAGTATTTGTATCGTGTATCAGTTGTTATTCGTCTTTCTACATGGTTGGAGAAGGGGACCGAACATCTTATCATTTTCATCTTTGGAGCTGGCTGTGTGTATTGAGTAGCGCATGCTACACATTCTTCGTTAGCGCGCGCTAATTTGGTACGGATAGCGCACGCCACTTCCCGTCTTTAGCTCACGCTAGCGCGTTTCAGGCAGAGAGTCCAGTGGGTACTGGACTGCAGATAAGTTGTGGTAGCGCACGCTACGAGTGTTACGTAGCGCGCACTAATGAGTTTCATAGCGCACGCTATGTAGTTAGTGTAGCGCACGCTAAGACCGGTCAGGCAGAGTCTAGTCGGTACTTGACTGATTTCGGATTAATTCCTAGCGCACGCTATGAGTGGATTTAGCATACGCTAGTGGGGCAGTAACGCACGCTAATTATTGGACGTAGCGCATGCTATCGAGATCACATCGGAGAACAGGAGGTTCTGGACTTCAGTACTGGATAGCAGATATTTAGCTAGCGCACGCTAACAATTGGAGTTAACGCACGCTATTGGGATGGAGTTAGCGCATGCTACCAAGTTGTATCGTACGCTAACGGGTCAGTCAGGGTTCACTGGAATGTGCATATAACTCGTTAGCGCACGCTAAATATCAGGTCATAGCGTGCGCTAATCTGGAGCAGTATAAATTGGACAGTTAACCTGAGTTTCATAATTTTCTCACTTCTCTTTGTTTTTAAGCGATTTCGGGCGATTTCGGGCGATTTGGAGTGTTCTCTTCGAGCTACTATCACCTATCATCATTTTCAAGTCTTTGAGTTGGATTAATCATCACTTCATCATCTCCAATACATCAAATCAAAGGTATTAATCTCTTGGATCTAGAATTTCGGATTTTTGGGGTTTTCCTTCTGATTTCTTCGTGTAAGCTTGGATTGTTGTTGGAATATGTTAGATATGAATTACCTACCATAGATAAATGTATTCCTACGGATTTAATGACTATTTTGGGGATTATTTCAAGAACCCTTGGGGTTGACTTTGGTTATATTGGGGATTTCCGATTGATGTTGTTGTAATCTTGAATTGTGGATTCCTATTGGATTATTGATATCATTGAAGTGTTTTGATGGTTTGAAATACTCATTTTGGTGTTGGTTTCGATATATTCGGGATTGGATATTTTCGAAAGTGGTGTGGTTTGCTTCGTATTCGTTAGAATGCCACAATGAGTTCGATTATTGTTGTGTCGACTTTTGAGTTAGTCGTGTTTCATTGCTTGATACGTGTATTGAACAGTTGTTGGTAATTATTGTTATTCAAGGTTGTTCGAGCGACCGACATTTCATTTAGGACGTTGTTCGTGAACGGACATTCTTCACCGGTTGAGTAAGTTAATTCTTACTCGGTTAGAAGGATATTCATTCCTTTTGTTGTTGTTCATTCATAATCATAACTCATTCATCATTGTATTAATCGTATTGAGACTTATAATTGTCGAGTAATCACTTCATTCACGAGGAACGGCGGTTCCAATCATTTCATTGAACTATCATTCACTTCACTATTATTTTCATCTCGGTGAGTCATTCTTGACCTTGTCGGATTATTGTTCATTGATATTCATTTTGGTCATTCTCGTTCATATGACCTTCTGGGTTCATATTGCGTGGCCGGGTGTGGATGTGTGGAATTTTTAGTCGGGCACGTGATGGTCATGTATTGGGATCGATACATTGGACTGTGCACATGGTAACGATTACCTCCGTGAGACTAATTAGGTACAAGGACGGGTGTGTCTGGTCATCCGTCTTGTACACTTGCACAGAACATTACGGGCGTACTATGATACTCCTCTTCAGCCTAATTCATAAATAAGGGTATTTCATAACTAAAGATATATCATGATTGTGTATTTTCAACCCTTGAGGATTGTTGTTCTGTGTAACTGACTCCATTGGGGAATTTTGTTTTCAGGTCACGGCAAGGCAAAGGCACGGGAAGAACATGTTGACGGCGAGGAGTCCCAGTGATACTAATAGGGGGCCCCAGTCATTTCAGTCATCTTTATTTCTCTTCATTTGAAATTCCGCTGCATATTCCGTTTGAAATGTTTATTTATTTAGGGTGGTGTATTTTATCTTCATATAAACTATACTAGTATTCTGTATTATCCTGGTGTATTATACTTAAGCTCCTCATCGGAGTAGTTGGTAATATATTGTGGTTCGGTACTACAATTATATTATTTAATTCATCAATTTTTATTCGCCGGGTGGGTCCCAGTCGGGGGTCTACGGCACTGTAATATCCGCCTAGTTTGGGGTGTTACACCTGGCAGTGGCGCACACGACCCGGCCCCTGACCGGCCGCTCGTGCGTGTCTGCTCGCTGGGCAGTATTAATATTGTCGGGCAGGTTATTTCTTAACTCGTTTTCTCACTCATTTCACCTCCTCCACGGCCAAGACTTTGAGAACACGAAGGCGTGATGTTCTTTTATCAATCCACGAAGTTCTTGAGTTTCTAACATCGATTAATCATCCCATAACCTCCTATGATCGACCGAATCAAGGTTAGACTTCCTACAAATCTAGTTTTGGGGAAATTGGGGATTTTGTTTGATTTCGTCTGTTTAATCCGAATTAACCTATATTAGTGATGGATTATTGATTATTAAGTTGTATTCTACGAATTTCCTTGTTGTTCCATGGTTTGATTTCCAAGGATTCATTGTTTTGTTGAGTTCCTAATCGACGCCTTGTAGGTGTCCGATAGAATGTCATAGAGGGGATTTCGGGCGTTCTACGATTATTCTTCCTCGTACCGTACGATCGTTGATTTATTTATGATATGATGTTAGGGTCGAGTTCCTTGCAAAGAGCTCGTGTTGAACCCTTCCGTTCATCGTCGTCTTCATTTTCTATAACATCGAGGGTTTCGAAGTTTCCCGGTCGAGCCGTGTTCGACGGAGTATTTGCGTGCCGATTTCGAGGCAAGTACCTTGTTCATACATTTCTTGTTTTGTGGAGATGATGATCAGTGATCGTCTAAATGTGTTTGTTTGGTTGTTTGAAATGAACTTTCAAAAGTTTTGGTTTAGCCTCGTTTAAAGCTCTCTTTCAAAAACCTGTGTGTATTTTGTGATTGGTGTGTTTCGTAAATGATTACGTGAATCATATGGATGTTTTTGGTGTTGATGTTGCGCTTGATAATGCGTGTGTACATATATTGCCTCATTTCGGTGCATTGTGGTTTGACGTTTGTGTCGTGCTAAGTGTTCGTTGCGTCTGGGTGAATTGTTTAGATATCATTGGTGTACTATGTTATGTGTGTGAATGTGTGAAAATGGGCGGGGTCTACGGTAACACATGGCAAGCGATCATGTGGTCAGGATGCAACAAGCGATTGATCTAACCGTGGGAGCCTAAGAAAAACTACGGTGACACATGGCTTGTGATCATGTGGTCAGGATGCAACAAGTGATTGATCCAACCGTGAGCACCTAAGAATATCTACGGTGACACATGGCATGTGATCATGTGGTCAGGAGACAACAATTGATTGATCCAACCGTGAGATGACATGGCAAGTATCACGGTGGTATAAGAAGATGACGTGGCATGTGTTCACGGTGTTATGTATATGATCTTTGATGTGTTTTGCCAGGTCGAGTACCTTGGATGTGTTATCGAGATTTCGTATCTTGGGTGGTTATGTTTTGTTGACTTCATGTTCGTCGAGGACACGTGACGTGGGCTTTGAACCCTGTGAATTGTTGTTGGTTTTTATTTGAGAAAGCAAATCTTTGGGCTGTGACCCCCGTTTGGAAAGAGAAGGATTCAATAATCCTAAATTGTTTTCCGTTAAAACTCCCGAGGGCATTTTAAACCATTTTACAAACTGTTCTCGTGATTTGTGATCTTTCGAGTTTGGAAAGTTTTACTCAAACTCTTGCCTCGGGAAGTATTTTTTGTTATGTTTGAATCTTTTAGGATTCCTGATTAATATTATACTTGGAATATGATTTGTATGACTCGTATTTGCACTTTGTACTTGCACTAGCAAAATAGTGGAATTTTACTAACACCCTAGTAATCGGGGGGTGGATGTCTGTAACACAGGGTCGGCATGAAGGATGATGAAAGAGAATCGATACTAATCACATGAGGATCCATACGATGTCGTATTGGTTTGGTTGTACTTTATTTCCACTGCAGTATTTTCCCCATTGTACGGGAGTGTGTTGTTGTAATACCCGGTTGTAATTCATTCATTATCATTCAGTATTAATCAGTCAGTAATGGTCACTCAGTAATTTTCACTCATTATTAATCACTCATCATTCATGATTCATTCATTTGCGTTCATTGTTGGCATGTTGTAACCGTGTATCAGTTACCGATCTTCCGCCTCGTCTCTAAGACGACATCCGGCTCGGTCCCGACCAAATAGGACGCCTCATTCCAACAAATCGGTGATCGGCATCGCCGCCCAAAAAGTGCCTCATACGGTGCCATCCGAATCGACGCGTGCCAACTATTGTTGTACGTGAATTCGATCAATGGCAAATGCTCCTCCGAGTCGCTGCTCCAATCGAGAGCGCACGCATGCAACATATCCTCGAACGTCTGGATAGTGCGTTCCGACTGTCCATCCGACTGAGGATGAAAAGAGGTACTCAAACGCAAACGAGTACCCAACGCCTTACGCACCGCCTGCGAGAAGTGCGATACAAAACGGCCATCACGATCCGAAATAATAGACTTCGGAGTACCGTGAAGCTTGACAATCTGTGCGATAAACACACGAGCTAACTTCTCTGGGGCCCAAGTGTCCTTGATGCCCAGAAAGTGTGCCGACTTGGTCAGACGATCGATAATCACCCATACCATATTCATGCCCGACCTCGATCTCGGCAAACTCGAAAAGAAATCCATCGATATGTCTTCCCATTTCCATTCCGGAACGGGAAGTGACTGCAATAACCCAGCCGGTCGCCGATGCTCGATTTTGACCTACTGACAAGTCAAACACTTCGCTACAAACTGCGCGATTTCTTCCTTCATATCATTCCACCAGAAATTCCTCCTCAGGTCCTTGTACATCTTACTCGAACCAGGATGAACGGAGTAAGGTGTAACATGGGCCTCGCGCAAAATACTCAGTCTCAACTCTAAGTCATTCGGTATAGAAAGCCGACTCTGGAATCTCAAAACACCATCCTCATGAATCATAAACCCAGGAGACTTTCCCTTAAGAACGTTCTCTCGGATTTGAGTAATCATCGGATCCTCTAACTGTTTCAGCTTAATTTCATCGATCAAAGACGACGAAACCTCTAAAGCACAAAGTTGCCCGTCATCTCCAGGCAACAAAACCTCAACATCTAACTCGATCAAAGCCCGCCGAAGCTCAGACTCAGACGTAAGGATCTCAAGTGTTTGCAACGCAACCGGTTTCCGACTCAAGGCATCAGCCACGATGTTCGCCTTTCCCGGATGATAAAGGATTTCGAGGTCATAATCCTTAATCAGTTCTAACCACCTCCTCTGCCTCATATTCAACTCCCGCTGAGTAAATATGTATTTCAGACTTTTATCATCGGTAAAAATCTGACATGCAGAGCCGAAAAGATAGTGGCGCCAAATCTTGAGCGCGATAACGACTGCCGCTAGCTCCAAATCATGAGTAGGGTAGCTCAGCTCATACGGCCTCAACTGTCTCGACGCATAGGCAATGGTCTTGCCGTGCTGCATCAATACGCACCCAAGACCTTGACCCGAAGCATCGCTATAAATGGCAAAACCCTCGTTGCCACATGGCAACGCCAAAACCAGGGCTGAAGTCAAACGTTTCTTCAGTTCCTCAAAACTCGACTGCCTCTCGTCATTCCAGACGAACTTCTCGGATTTCTGGAGCAACTGCGTAAGTGGTTGAGCTAGTTTCGAGAAACCCTCGACGAACCTACGATAGTAGCCGACCAAACCCAAGAAACTACGGATCTCCTTCACATTCTTAGGCGGTGCCCAATCCAACACTGCCTCAATCTTCTGCGGATCCACACGAACCCCCTCGACTGAAATCACGTGACCTAAAAACATCACTTCCTTCAGCCAGAACTCACATTTCGAGAACTTCGCATAGAGTTGCTCGGTCCTCAAAATGTCTAATACTACTCGCAAATGATGGACATGCTCTTCCCCGCTCCTCGAATAAATAAGAATATAGTCAATGAAGACGACGACACACTTATCCAAATACTCGATAAAGACTTTGTTCATCAATTGCATGAACACTGTCGGCACATTAGTTAACCCGAAAGGCATAACTACAAACTCATAATGTCCGTATCTCGTCTAAAAAGTTGTTTTCGGCACATCGGACTACCTCACCCGGAGTTGATAGTACCCCGATCTCAAATCAATTTTCGAGAATACCGCAGCTCCCTGCAACTGATCGAACAAGTCATCAATTATCGGCAAAGGATACTTGTTCTTGATGGTCACCTTGTTTAATTCGCGATAGTCGATACACAAACGCAGCGAACCATCCTTCTTTCGCACAAACAGGACCGGCGTTGTAATATCCGCATTTTTCCTTCCCCTTGTATTTTCATTTTCGATGTATTTCTCGGTCGTAGTGACCCTCGTGTACCTTTCAGTGTATCTTCTCAGTCACCTGTTGATCTGATTCTCGTTATTGTTGTGCGGAACCACAGTTTCGGGGTTGTCGTGGGTCCATTCTACGTTATGATACGTTTTGAGATGCTCCATTTGATGTTTCGTTCATATTCTGGTGTTTTGGGACCGTTTAGATTTCGTACCTAGCGCACGCTATCTTTTCTGCATAGCGCACGCTAGATGTCCCTTAGTAGCACACGCTATGACTGCTTCGTAGCGCGCGCTAGAGAGCAAGCCCTGGGAGTGGCAGTGCTGAATCCAGCCCTCTAGACTGGTGGATTAGCGTACGCTACGTAGCCTGTTTTCCACTGGACTCGACTGATGCCCAGGTAGCGCACGCTATTGGTCGATAGCGCACGCTACCGATACACTTTAGCGCATGCTATGTTTGGTCGATAGCGCGCGCTAACCGGATCAGGTGTGTTCTGACAGTTTCTTCTGGACTCGGTTGATGTCCAGGTAGCGCACGCTATTGGTCGATAGCGCGCGCTACCGAGAGGCTGTTAGCGCACGCTACCTTTGGAGTAGCGCACGCTAACGGCCAGAAATCTGGCTACTGGACTGGAGTTTGTTTCGTTAGCGCACGCTAACTTTGAGGATTAGCGCGCGCTAACACTCCCTGGCTATATAAACCAGGAAGTTGAACGAGATGAACGTATTATTTTCATTTCTTCCTTCTCTCAGCGGCTAAGGCGATTCCGGACGATTTCTTGGCGATTTCTCCCTCCGATCATCTCAACCATCAACTTCCTTGAGTTCTTGGTGTATATTATCAACATCAACACGAATCTTTCATCCTAATCCAAGGTAAATCTCTTAGAACCCTACTTTTGGATAAATTGGGGGTTTTGGGATTTTCGTCCGATTCGTCTCGGTTTGTCGGTTAATTCATGATAAGTATGATTAATCTTGTTGATATCATTGGTTTTCCTACGGATTCATGGTATACTTCATGGTTATTGCGTATTCGAGGGGGTTCGGTTGTGGTCCGCCCTCGTTGTTATTTTTACACAAATATACATGAATCGTAGGTGGGTTTTCGGGTGTATTCCAATTCCGTATTCGTTTAGGATTGGTTGTGATTGTGTTCCTCGATTTGTTAGGTTCGTAATTGTCGGTCCCTAGCGTTCATCGGTGTTTTTCCTTCCGTTCGTTGCGTCGTCAATAATTCAAGGCAAGTATTTTTGGAAACCTTTATGCTTAACATGAAATGGTAACGTATATTGTGTGTGCTTTACTCACCCTGGGAGGGT
Source organism: Orobanche coerulescens (assembly GCA_033398695.1). Taxonomy (NCBI): domain Eukaryota; kingdom Viridiplantae; phylum Streptophyta; class Magnoliopsida; order Lamiales; family Orobanchaceae; genus Orobanche; species Orobanche coerulescens. The sequence goes on from CM065801.1 coordinate 68,925,000, forward strand.
CCGACGGGGCCTCGGGGGAATCTATGACTTCACTCTGGATTCACGAGTTTGTTTCGCTAGCCAGCTCGGGAGGGTCCTTAGAGGCCTCGGGTGGGATTCATGGTGGCATCCTGGTCCTAGGCGATGCCGGTGCGTGACTTGTTTTATAAAGTGGCCAGCTCGGGAGGGTCCTTAGAGGCCTCGGGTGGGATTCATGGTGGCGTCCTGGTCCTAGGCAAATTGATTATTTGACTGTTTGTTTCCGGAAAAGACATGTCTAGTTTTGGTTTTGAAATGATATTAGTGTATGCACTATGAAATGTGTAAGCGATTGGTTTGCCTTGATTACTTGTACTAGCGTAATTGCTAACCCCTCTGGGGACCTGTTGTGGGGAAATTCATGTTATGGATTTCAGGTTATAATCATCCGGACGAGCAAGCGCTGGGACAGTACGAGGATGTTGGCCAGGGTCGTTGACATATGCGTTTGAGTCCTTTTATTTCTGTTATTCCATTCGATGTGGTTGTTGTCCACTTTTGAAACTTATAGATTGTACTCGCGAGTAATTAGGCTTTTCTCTTCGGATTAAGATTTGTATTCGTCAAGTTGTTTATGTTGCCATTGTGAATTATTCCGCCGGTTGTACCGGGCGTGTGATTTGGTTTTCAATTGGATGATGTAAATTTTTACTGTGGTAAATTGTGTCTAGCCTAGTGGGTCCCATGTAGGGGTCCACGGCACTGTAATATACCCTGAATATATCGGGGGTGTTACAGAAAATGGTATCAGAGCACTAGGTTTATGGATACCTAGGCTTGTCGGTTATTTGGGTCTAGTTGTGTTTTGTTTTGCATATTGTCACACCGCTGCCAGCATCTCAGTACTTCCAGTGCTAGTAAGTTTTCTTATTCGTCCTTTGTTTTCTTGCATTGTAGTTCCACTTCTTGAATCGTAGTTGCTTTTCCTCCCTGACTCATCATCAATACACTTCTGTTATTTCTTAACACCAGTATGGATGCCGAAGGAAATCGTGGTCGTGGTCGTGGCCGTGGTCGTGGTCGTGGACGCGGCCGAGGACGTGGAGCAGTCGGTGGAGTGGCCACGTCGCATTCTTCGGGAGCCGGCAGCACCAGTGACCAACATAGCCATGCTTCTTCTCAAGGTGGCGCTGACCTTGGTGTTGCGGCTGTTATGCAACAGATGGTAAACCAGATGGCGGCGATTGCCTAGGCGGTCCAGAATCCGGCCCATGCTGCTCGGGACGGAGCTGACCGTTGGCTCCAGGATGTCATCAAGATGCATCCTCCTCAGTTCACGGGAGCCTCTGACCCGATTGGCTGGGAAGGGTGGATCAAGGAGATATCCAAAGTCTTTGTTGCCACCAACTGTCCCGAGGACCGTAAAGTTCCTATCGCCCAGTATTTTCTCACTAGAGACGCCACAGATTGGTGGGAGGCCATTGGGCCCAAAGATCATGTTGCTTCGTGGGCTGAGTTTCAGGAATTGATGGAAACTGAATATTGCCCGTGGCCGGTTAGACAGGATCGAGTCCATGCCTTCTATGATGCTCAACCTCGGGATATCCCCGTATCCCAAGCTATTGCCGATTTTAACAAGGAGTTGGGTTATGTGAAGACCCAAGTTGTCGAGGAGAGCGACAAAATTTTTCACTTTTCCAGACGGATGAAACTGTCGATTCGGGACTACATGTCAGGACTTGTCTGCACTACCTTGAAAGATTATCAGAGTCGAGCTCTTGCCTATGATATGTCGGTGACGGCCAGTGCGGCGGTTCGGGAGAGTAAGAAACAGAAATCCACGGGAAATTTCTCGAGTCACAAGGGTGGAGGTCAGCAGAAGTCTCAGTCTGCGAATATTCCTGGAGGTAGTTCGGCTCGTTTCCCTGAGGGCTATTGAGGTACTGCCAGTGCCTTCGTTCGGGATACCAAATGCTTTAACTGTGGTGAGTCGGGCCATCGGAACAGGGAGTGTCCTCGTCTGCCTCTGATTTGTCATACATGTGGTCAGTCGGGCCACAAGGCTTCCTTTTGTGAGCGGGCAAGACGGATTTTTGGTGCTCAGACTTCTTTTCCAGCACCTATGGAGCCGAGTGTGAATCAGGGCTCAATTACTCTGCAGCCCCCGTCGGGTGCCGGTCGTGGGAGAGGTCGGGGTCAGCCCGCCAGAGGGGGAGCTTCTAGTGTTGGCTCTGCCCCTCCACGTATCTATGAGATGAGAAGGGCCGAGGATCCAGCGGCCACTGTGGCGACAGATACCGTTCATATCCATTCACATCCTGTCAGTGTGCTTTTTGATTCGGGTGCTACGCATTCATTCATTTCTATAGAGTTTGTACGCTGTTTGAGTCTCGACTGCTTATCGCCTTGCGAGCCTATCATCGTTAAACTTCCTAGCGGTGATAGAATTGTCAGTGATCGAGAGGTCCGAGACTGTTCTGTGTCTATTTGTGAGAGGGCTTGGCTCTCTAACATTATTGTCGTGGGTATCTAGGATGAGGATTTGATTCTCGGGGATGACTGGCTCGAGCGGCATGGTGCAATCATGAACTACCGCATGAGGATCATTACCATGCTAGCCGGGGACGGCACTGAACACTCTTTCGCGGGGAGAAAGAGAAACCAGAAGTTTGTTATTAACACTTTGAAGGCGATGAGACTCCTGCGAAAAGGGTGTACTGGTTTTTGGTGCTACGCCTTGAAGGCGGAGGATGGTGGAGTCGAGCTTTCATCGATTCCAATCGTTAGTGAGTTTCCTGACGTATTTCCTGATGAGCTACCGGGATTGCCACCGGATCGTGAGGTTGAGTTTGATATAGAGTTAGAGCCGGGCGCGGCTCCGATTTCGAAGGCGCCGTATCGCATGGCACCTTCAGAGATGGCCTAGCTGAAGAAGCAGTTGAGTGAACTTCTTTAGTCGGGTTATATTCGACCGAGTGCTTCGCCTTGGGGCGCACCGGTTTTGTTTGTTCGGAAGAAGGATGGTTCACTGCGTTTGTGTATCGACTATCGCGAACTAAACAAGGTGACCATCAAGAACAAGTATCCTTTGCCGAGGATTGATGACTTGTTCGATCCGTTGCAGGGAGCTGCGGTATTCTCGGAGACTGATTTGAAATCGGGGTACTATCAGCTTCGGGTGAGGGAGTCCGATGTGACGAAAACAGCTTTTCGGACAGAGCAACTCTATGCGAAGTTCTCGAAATGTGAGTTCTAGATGAAGGAAGTGATGTTTTTGGGTCACGTGATTTCGGCCGAGGGAGTCCAAGTACATCCGCAGAAGATTGAGGCAGTGTTGGACTGGGCACCGCCCAAGAATACGAAGGAGATCCGTAGCTTCTTGGGTCTGGCCGGCTACTACCGTAGGTTCGTCGAGGGTTTATAGAAATTGGCTCGGCCGCTTACACAGTTGCTCTAGAAGTCCGAGAAGTTCATCTGGAATGACGAGAGACAGTCGAGTTTTGAGGAGTTGAAGAGGCGTTTGACTTCAGCCCCGGTTTTAGCATTGCCGTGGGGCAACGAAGGTTTTGCTGTTTACAGTGATGCTTCGGGTCAGGGTCTTGGGTGCGTATTGATGCAGCACGGAAAGACCATTGCGTATGCGTCGAGACAGTTGAGGCCGTATGAGCTTAGCTACCCTACTCATGATTTGGAGTTAGCGGCAATTGTTTTTGCACTCAAGATCTGGCGTCACTATCTTTTCGGCTCTGCATGTCAGATTTTTACCGATCATAATAGTCTGAAATACATATTTACTCAGCGGGATTTAAATATGAGGCAGAGGAGGTGGTTAGAGTTGATTAAGAATTATGACCTCGAAATCCTTTATCATCCAGGCAAGGCGAACGTCGTGGCCGACGCCTTGAGTCGGAAACCGGTTGCGTTGCGAACACTTGAGGTCCTTACGTCTCAGTCTGAGCTTCGGCGGTCTTTGATCGAGTTAGATGTTGAGGTTTTGTTGCCTGGAGCCGTCGGGCAACTTTATGCTTTAGAGATTTCGTCGTCTTTGATCGATGAAATTAAGCTAAAGCAATTAGAGGATCCGATGATTACTCACATCCGAGAGAACGTTCTTAAGGGAAAGTCTCCCGGGTTTCTGATTCATGAGGATGGTGTTTTGAAATTCCAGAGTCGGCTTTGTGTACCGAACGACCCAGAGCTGAAACAGAGCATTTTACGTGAGGCCCATGCTACACCTTACTCCATTCATCCTGGTTCGAGTAAGATGTACAAGGATGTGAGGAGGAATTTCTGGTGGAATGATATGAAGGGAGAGGTCGCGCAGTTTGTAGCGAGATGTTTGACTTGTCAGCAGGTCAAAATCGAGCATCAAGACCGGCAAGTTATTGCGCCTACTTCCCGTTTCGGAATGGAAATGGGAAGATGTATCGATGGATTTCGTTACGAGTTTGCCGAGATCGAGGTCGGGCATGAATATGGTATGGGTGATTGTTGATCGTCTGACCAAGTCGGCACATTTTCTGGGCATCAAGAATACTTGGGGCCCGGAGAAGTTGGCTAGTGTGTTTATTGCGCAGATCGTGAGGCTTCATGGTACTCCGAAGTCTATTGTTTCGGATCGTGATGGCCGCTTTGTATCGCATTTCTGGCAGGCGGTGCATAAGGCATTGGGTACTCGTTTGCGTTTGAGTACCTCTTCTCATTCTCAGTCGGATGGACAGTCGGAATGCACTATCCAGACGTTTGAGGATATGTTACGTGCTTGTGCTCTCGATTGGAGCACCGACTGGGAGGAGCATTTGCCATTGATCGAATTCACGTACAACAATAGTTGGCACGCGTCGATTCGGATGGCATCGTATGAGGTACTTTATGGTCGGCGATGTCGATCACCGATTTGTTGGAATGAGGCGTCCGATTTGGTTGGGACCGAGCCGGATGTCGTTTTAGAGACGAGGCGGAAGGTGGATTTTATTCGGGAACGAATGTTGACTGCCCAGATTCGACAGGAGTCATATGCCGATGTCCGTCGTCGACCTTTGGAATTCGAGGTGGGAGACCACGTTTTACTAAAGGTGTCGCCGACGAGAGGAGTTTTCTGTTTTGGGAAAAAGGGGAAGTTGAGTCCGAGATTTATTGGACCCTTCGAGATTCTCGAGCGAGTCGGAGGGTTGGCATACCGTTTTGCATTACCCCCGGCCCTGAGTCACGTTCATAGCATTTTTCATGTTTCCCAGCTGAGGAAATATGTTTCGGACCCTAGTCACGTCATCGACTATGGGGAGATTGATGTCGCCGAGGATATTACTTTTGAAGAACGTCCCTTGAAGATTTTGGAGCATCGCGAGAAACGACTGAGGCATAAGACCATGCCTTTGGTCAAAGTGCAGTGGTCAAGACATGGTGTCGAGGAGGCAACTTGGGAGACCGAGGATACCCTGAGTTGTTTGTCTCTTAAGTTTCGGGACGAAACTTATTTTTAGAGGGGTAGAATGTAATATCCGCATTTTTCCTTCCCCTTGTATTTTCATTTTCGATGTATTTCTCGGTCGTAGTGACCCTCGTGTACCTTTCAGTGTATCTTCTCAGTCACCTGTTGATCTGATTCTCGTTATTGTTGTGCGGAACCACCGTTTCGGGGTTGCCGTGGGTCCATTCTACGTTATGATACGTTTTGAGATGTTCCGTTTGATGTTTCGTTCATATTCCGGTGTTTTGGGACCGTTTATATTTCGTACCTAGCGCACACTATCTTTTCTGTATAGCGCACGCTAGATGTCCCTTAGTAGCGCATGCTACGACTGCTTCGTAGCGCGCGCTAGAGAGCAAGCCCTGGGAGTGGCAGTGCTGAATCCAGCCCTCTGGACTGGTGGATTAGCGTACGCTACGTAGCCTAGCGCACGCTAATGTTGGGGGTTAGCGCACGCTGAGTCGCCCGGTAGCGTACGCTAGTGTGAATGCCTGATCGACGCTTTGCCACCGGACTCGATCGATGCCAGTAGCGCACGCTATTGGTCGATAAGCGCGCTACCGATACACTTTAGCGCACGCCACGCTTGGTCGAGCAGCGGGCTAACCGGATCGTGTGTGTTCGGACAGCTTGCTTCGACTCGGCCGATGTCCAGTAGCACACGCTATTGGTCGATAGCGCGCTACCGAGAGGTCATAGCGCACACTACGCTTGGAGTAAGATGCTAACGCCGTAACTGCCATCGGATCGAGTTTGTTTCGTTAGCGCACGCTAAATTTGAGGATTAGCGCGAGCTAACACTCCCTGGCTATATAAACCAGGGAGTTGACCGAGATGAACGTACTATTTTCATTTCTTCCTTCTCTCCGCGGCTAAGGCGATTCCGGGCGATTTCTTGGCGATTTCTCCCTCCGATCATCTCATCCATCAACTTCCTTGAGTTCTTGGTGTATATTATCAACATCAACACGAATCTTTCATCCTAATACAAGGTAAATCTCTTAGAACCCTACTTTTGGATAAATTGGGGGTTTTGGGATTTTCGTCCGATTCGTCTCGGTTTGTCGGTTAATTCATGATAAGTATGATTAATCTTGTTGATATCATTGGTTTTCCTACGGATTCATGGTATACTTCGTGGTTATTGCGTATTCGAGGGGGTTCGGTTGTGGTCCGCCCTCGTTGTTATTTTTACACAAATATACATGAATCGTAGGCGGGTTTTCGGGTGTATTCCAATTCCGTATTCGTTTAGGATTGGTTTTGATTGTGTTCCTCGATTTGTTAGGTTCGTAATTGTCGGTCCCTAGCGTTCATCGGTGTTTTTCCTTCCATTCGTTGCGTCGTCAATAATTCAAGGCAAGTATTTTTGGAAACCTTTATGCTTAACATGAAATGGTAACGTATATTGTGTGTGCTTTACTCACCCTAGGAGGGTCCGACGGGGCCTCGGGGGAATCTATGACTTCACTCTGGATTCACGAGTTTGTTTCGCTAGCCAGCTCGGGAGGGTCCTTAGAGGCCTCGGGTGGGATTCATGGTGGCGTCCTGGTCCTAGGCGATGCCGGTGCGTGACTTGTTTTATAAAGTGGCCATCTCGGGAGGGTCCTTAGAGGCCTCGGGTGGGATTCATGGTGGCATCCTGGTCCTAGGCAAATTGATTATTTGACTGTTTGTTTCCGGAAAAGACATGTCTGGTTTTGGTTTTGAAATGATATTAGTGTATGTACTATGAAATGTGTAAGCGATTGGTTTGCCTTGATTACTTGAACTAGCGTAATTGCTAACCCCTCTGGGGACCCGTTGTGGGTAAATTCATGTTATGGATTTCAGGTTATAATCATCCGGACGAGCAAGCGCTGGGACAGTACGAGGATGTTGGACAGGGTCGTTTACATATGCGTTTGAGTCCTTTTATTTCCGTTATTCCATTCGATGTGGTTGTTGTCAACTTTTGAAACTTATAGATTGTACTCGCGAGTACTTAGGCTTTTCTCTTTGGATTAAGATTTGTATTCGTCAAGTTGTTTATGTTGCCATTGTGAATTATTCCGCCGGTTGTACCGGGCGTGTGATTTGGTTTTCAATTGCATGATGTAAATTTTTACTGTGGTAAATTGTGTCTAGCCTGGTGGGTCCCATGTAGGGGTCCACGGCACTGTAATATACCCTGAATATATCGGGGGTGTTACAGGCGCGCCCCAAGGCGAGGTGCTCGGCCGAACATACCCCGACTCAAGAAGCTCACTCAACTGCTTCTTCAACTCTGACATCTCTGGAGGTGCCATACGATACGGCGCCTTCGAAATCGGAGCCGCGCCCGGCTATAACTCTATAGCAAACTCAACCTCACGGTCCGGTGGCAATCCCGGTAACTCGTCAGGAAATACATCAGGAAACTCACTAACGACTGGAATCGACGAAAGCTCGACCCCACCATCCTCCGCCTTCAAGGCATAGCACCAATAACCGGTACACCCCTTTCGCAGGAGTCTCATCGCCTTCAAGGCGTTAATAACGAACTTCTGGTTTCCCCTCTTTCACCCCGCGAAAGAGTGCTCGGTACCATCCTCGGCTAACAAAGTGATGATCCTTGTGCGGTAGTTCATGATTGCGCCATGCCGCTCGAGCCAATCATCCCCGAGAATCAAATCCTCACCCTCGATACCCATGACAATAAGATTAGAGAGCGAAGCCCTCTCACAAATAAACACAGAACAGTCCCGGACCTCTCGATCACCAACAATTCTATCACCGCTAGGAAGTTTAATGATGAAAGGCTCGCAAGGTGACAAGCAGTCGAGACTCAAATGGCGTACACACTCTAGAGAAATGAATGAATGCGTAGCACCCGAATCAAAAAGCACGCTGACAGAATGGGAATGGATATGAACGGTACCTGTCGCCACAATAGCTGCTGGATCATCGGCCCTCCTCATCTCATAGATACGCGGCTGGGCAGAGCTGACACTGGAAGCTCCTCCCCTAGCGGGCTGACCCCAACCCCTACCTCGGCCGGCACTCGGTGGAGACGGCGGAGCAAATGAGCCCTGGTTCACACTTGGCTCCATAGGTGCTGGGTGAGAAGAACGGTCGCCGCGAAGCTGTCTAATCTGATCACAAAAGAGGGCCTTGTGGCCCAACTCACCACAAGTATGACAAGTGAACTTCGAACGAGGGCACTGCCGGTTCCTATGGCCCTGCACACCACAGTTAAAGCATGTGGGTTCACGAACGGAGGTTCCGGCAGCACCCCGGAAGCTTCTAGAGAAACAAGCCGAACCGCCCGTAGAAACATTTGTAGCCTGAGATTTCGGCTGGCCTCCACTCTTGGGACCAGAAAAATTTCCGACCGACTTCTGCTTCTTGCTCTCACGAGCCACATCACTAGCCGTCACCGACATATCATAAGCGAGGGCCCTACTCTGATAATCCTTCAAAGTAGTACAGACGAGTCCAGACATATAGTCCCGAATGGACAGTTTCATCCTCCTGGAAAAATGGAAAAGTTTGTCGTTCTCTTCTACAACTTGGGTCTTCACATAGCCCAACTCCTTGTTAAAATCGGCAATAGCTTGGGATATGGGAATATCCCGAGGTTGAGCATCGTAGAAGGCATGGACTCGAGCCTGCCTAACTGGCCACGGGCAATATTCAGTCTCCATCAACTCCTGGAATTCGGCTCACGAAGCAACATGATCTTTGGGCCCAACGGCCTCCCACCAATCCGTAGCATCCCCAGTGAGAAAGTACTGGGCAATAGGGACCTTGCGGTCTTCGGGACAGTTGGTGGCGATGAAGACTTTAGATATCTCTTTGATCCACCCCTCCCAGCCGATCGGGTCCGAAGCTCCCGAAAACTGAGGAGGATGCATCTTGATGACATCCTGAAGCCAGCGATCCGCTCCGCCCCGATTAGCATGGGCCCGATCCGGGTTCTGAACCACCTGAGCTATCGCCGCCATCTGATTAACCATTTACTGTATAACGGCCGCAATACCAAGATCTACGCGCTCCTGAGAAGAAGCATGACTGTGACGGTCATCGGTACTACCGGCTCCCGAAGAATGCGATGTAGCCGCCCCACCGGCTGCCCCACGTCCTCGGCCGCGTCCACGACCACGACCACGGTTTACTCCGGCATCCATACTGGTGTTAAGGGATAACAGAAGTATATTGATGATGAGTAAGGGAGGAAAAAAGCAACTACGATTCGAAAAGCGGAAATACTATGCAAGAAAATAAAAGACCGAATAAGAAAACTTACGAGCACTGGAAGTACCGAGATGCTGGCAGCGGTGTGACAATGTGCAAAACAAAACACGACTAGATTCAATTAACCAATAAGCCTAGGTATCCATAAACCTAGCGCTCCGATACCATTTTCTGTAACACCCCGAGATATTCGGAGTCTATTACAGCGTCGTGGGCCCCTACATGGGACCCACCAGGCTACAACAAGAAAACACCACTCGACTAACTATCTCGGTTAGCGAGGATACTTATTTAAATAATATGACATATAAAGATACGCCCGGAGCAACCGGCGAATTAAGCATCAACCGACAATGTAACAATTTAAAGTAATACAATACGGAGTTTAAAATGAAAAGCCTAAGTACTCGCGAGTACAATCTATAAGTTTATAACTGTGGGAACAACCATATCGAATGGACAAAAGAAGTAAGAAGACCCAAATGCACATGTCAACGACCCTGGCCAACATCCTCGTACTGTCCCGGTGCTCGCTCGTCCGGATAATCATATCCTGAAATCCATAACAAGAATTTCCCCAAAATGGGTCCCCAAAGGGGTTAGCAATTACGCTAGTACAAGTAATCAAGGCAAACCAATCTCTTACACATTTCATAGTGCATGCACCGATATCAGTTTCAAAAGCCAAAACCAGACATGTCATTTCCGGAAACAAACAGTCAAACAATTTTCCTTGGGAACAGGGTAATACCATAGATCCCGCCCGAGGCCTCTAAGGACCCTCTCGAGCTGGCCATATCGTAAAACAAAACACGCACATGCATCGCCTTGGGAACAGGGTAATACCATTGATCCCGCCCGAGGCCTCTAAGGACCCTCCCGAGCTGGCTAGCTAAACAAACTCATGAATCCAGGACTCAACCCTTTGGACTCCCTCCGTGATCCCATTGGACCATCCCGATGTGAGCAAATCACACACAAGATACATTACCATTTCACGTTAAGCATAAAGGTTTCCAAAAATACTTGCCTTGAATAATCGACGACGCAACGAACGGAAAGGATAATCACCGACGAATGCTAGGAATCAACGAACCGAACCTAACGATTCGAAGAACATAATCACAACCAACTCTAGACGAAAACGGAAATGGAATACACCTGAAAACCCACCTACGATTCATGTATATTCGCACAAAAATAACAACGAGGGCGGACCACAACCAAACCCTCTCGATTCCGTAAAAACCACAAAATATACCATGAATCCGTAGGAAAGCTAATGATACTAACAATATTAATCGTATTCATCATGAATCCACCAACAAAACGGAAAGAATCGGACGAAAATCCCAAAACCCCCAAATCATCCAAAAGTAGGGTTCTAAGAGATATTACCTTTGAACATCTAAGCACTTTGATCCGTAGAATATGCGTTACATCGACTATCCGGGATTCACAACCGAATGAAAATGATGAAAAATGAATACTCAAGTGATTGATGATGAAGAGTTCTCTCCTCAAGCTCTCTCTCGTGTAAGTGGAAGACGAAGGAAGAAATGAGCTGATCTCGCTAAAAAAAACGCAATTATAGGGTTGACTGCACTGTGTTCCGCGACCCAGCCGAAGTGTGCCGCGGCACAGGGCCAAAAATTGCGCCCAGTGATCGGCAGACCGCTCCGTGTGCCGCGGCCCAGACGAAGTGTGCCGCGGCACTGACTCGGCAGTGTGCCGCGGCCCCGTCGGCATGTGCCGCGGCACATAGTACAGGCCGCTCGGCCAAAAACTGGAAAATGTGTGTGCCGCGGCGCACACTCCTTGTGACGCGGCCCACACCCCCCTTGGGTCCTAAAATGAAGAAAATGACCCGGGAAGAGAATAAAAGCAATAGAAATCGATATTTGGGAACCAATAACACGAAATGGAGGTACGGAAACCCCGAAACGGCGGTTCCGCACAACAATAACGAGAATCAGATCAATAGATGACAGGAAAGATACACTGAAAGATACACGAGGGTCACTACAATCGAAAAAAAAATACGCCGGAAATAAAAATACAAGGGAAAGAAAAATGCGGATATTACATCTTTTATAAATTTTTTAGTTAGTTTAGGATATTCATCCTTAGATTTTTGATACCATTCTCTTTTCTTATCATTTTTAGGATCATAATAATGTTCATTAATGAATTTATGATCAACGCTAAAAAATAAACTTTTAGATTTAGGTTTGATACTAGTAATGACATCTATTTGAGATATAGTAGGAGAATTAGGAGGTGAATATTCTGTATTTTGGAATTCTGGGAGAGGAGTTTTGAATTTAATATTAGGTTCAGGAACCTTTAATTTGTAAGGTTTAAATTTATTAGAAGAAGTAGAACTTTCTCGTTTATAAATTTTTACTGAGTCGAATTTTAGAATGATGTTTCCATCTTTATCTTCGATTATTTGATTAATATCTTTTTTAATCATATTTCTTGGTATTTCAGGATTTTTGAAAATAAATTCCTTAGGAATAGTTATCTCATTCCATTTTAATGTTTTAGGAGTCAATGTTGAAGAATAATCATTTTCTATTTGAAGTAGGATAGTTTCATCTTTAGAAGTTGGTTTATATTAAATTTGGGATTTAATTGGGAATTCATTAATCTAAAGCAAACTCTATAGATTATAGCAAAATTTTTGCAGGTTTCTTGAAATTCATCTCCATGAAGATGAACATCAAGTACTAATGAATCTTTTATTAAAGGATCAAGTAAATCAACTGAAAAATCTGGAGAACAATTGAAATATATTGGACCATTGCAAATATTAGTTTGAATCATGGCTAAGAGAGAAGATTTATATTTTTTTAATCTTTTATCTCTTAAAGCAAGATAAATAGGGGCATTAATACCTTTACGAACTAAAGGTTTAACAGCAATTTGTATTAATCCATAATGCATATATTTGAACCTTTTTCTAAGTATTTGTGAATACTTCCTAAGGATATTAATGGAATATTATGAAATTCTTGTTGAATTGAAATAGTTTCTTCATGTATTTTTACAGAAAATGCAGTCTTGAAATCAAGAGATCCTATTTGATAAATACTTTCAATTTGATTTTCAGGGATTGTCCAGTTTGAATAATTAACAGGGACATGTAATTCTTTGGAGCTAACAACATTATTAGAATTATTATTTTTAGAAAATAATTTTCTAATTGATAATGCCATACTTAGATCTGGATCTGGATATTGGTTTCTGTAAAATAGGTCGTACTTAGATCTGGGTTTGGAAGATTGCTTATTGAAAACTGAGATTATAAGTTTTTACTGGGATTAGAAATTCACGAATCCGGGACCACCACCGGGACCACCAACTCAGGCTGACCAATGGATTTTCCTTGGCTGACCAACGCAAACGTGAATACTAAGAACAGTATAGACTTATGAACTTAGTAAACAATTTGCAATTCAAACTTGCTATCTAAAGTATGAACTATATAAACAAACCTCAACACAGACTTGCTATCTAATGTTTGGAATTAAAAACAGAAAATAAATTTCTCAGAAATAATATTTCTAACACTTTTTGGCTCCGATACCATTTGGAGTTGCACACGATGTAAATATAACAACAAATAAGTTTGATTATATTAATCAGATCTCTTTTGTTTGGAATAAATTTCTTGTAAATTCCCAATTTTTGTAAATAAGTGTTAGATAAATATTAATAACTGGGAATAACAACAAATAAATTTCACAGAAATAATATTTCTAACACTTTTTGGCTCCGATACCATTTGGAGTTGCACACGGAAATTGAGACATATGAGACATATAATTAAAATAACAACAAGAAGTGGAAATAACAAGAGATGAATTCTTACTTGAATTATCGAGGTTGAATACAAAATATGAAATATGAAATCTTGAGAACTTCAAAGTGCTTGGAATGGATTACAAGATAGGAAATGTTTTGTGCTAGGTATTTCTTTCTCAAAACAACTGATGATGCAAATGAAACTAAAGACAATCTATTTATAGATATGAGATACAAAGTAATTTGAGTTTCCATTTGAATTTGAATTTCATTAGCATCTTCTTTTTGAAAGTGGAGGGGTCCCTTCACAACTTTGTCGTAGTGGGCACTTCTTTTGAGCTGGAATTGAGATGGAGTTTTTTTCCCCTCAAGTGGCATCTACTTTAGTTGGTGGAGAAGTCACTTCAACGTCCTTTTGATATTTTAATGTAGTGGACCTTCTTTTGAGCTGTAGTGGACCATAAAAATATTGGCTTTTGAGGAAAGTCACACCTATGAACGGGTTTGATAAGTCTTTATCGGCTACCATTTGAACCGGACTAGCCAAAATATTAATAGTTATTTTGGTAACTCTTCTTGGTTTTTAAGGAAAACCACACATATGAACGGATTTGATAAGTCTTTACCGGCTACCGTTTGAACCGGACTAGCCAAAATATTAATAGTTATTTTGGTAACTCTTCTTGGTTTTTAAGGAAAACCACACCTATGAACGGATTTGATAAGTCTTTACTGGTTACCGTTTGAACCAGACTAGCCAATAATTTCTTTAAACTGCTAAATTGGTAACAGTGAATTTTGAAAAATGAATTTGAAAACTAGAACTGATCAGGATCAATAAAGTAATCAAAATCATCAGGATCCTGAGCATATTGATTAGAACTAGAACCCTCACTTGAAGCATGAGAAGATTATGTCTTATTTTTGAGTAATTGAATATAATCTTTTGCAAGTTCTGGGCAGTCTTCCAACATTTGAAGGATCTTCATTTGTTGAGAAGACAAACTGGAACTCGGATTTATATCATTACAAATTTTCTTATCCTTAGCTTTTGATTTTGCTATAATAGGATGAGTTGGTTTGGAAGAGATCTTTGAATTTGGAAATGAGGGTTTTTTCCCCGATGAAAAGAAAGTTGAAACGACATCTGTAATATCTGAAACTCTATTACTATTGTTTAATATTATTTTATCCGAGTTATGTAGTACAGCGTTGAATCTGTACAGTATGGATAAAATAAATGAAGGACTCAGATGTCAGAATTGGTATAATTGTCGTATTTGGTCGAAAATTATATTTGAGGATATAATGTGTTGAGTATATGTATTCAGTATGCCGTATGTTCGTATTCTGTATGTTGAGACATTGGACAAGAGTAGCTGAAAATGGCTAAGTGTAACATTATTAGCGCACGCTAATATACATGCCTAGCGCACGCTATCGTTCTAGTTTAGCGCACGCTAGAGGCAAAAGATAACGCATGCTAGTACAAACCAGCTCAGAAGGAATCTATATGTGGACCCGGTCAATTTCGGCGCACATTCTGATAAGTCAACGGATGTTTGTAACGTAGTACTAGCGCACGCTAAACCCTAAAGGTTAGCCCACGCTAATGATATATCAGACAAAATTTAAATCTTATCCTCGTCAGCACTTTCGGCGTGTGGACTAGTCTTCGGAGCATACAGACAAACGAGTCAACAATGAGTAGCGCACGCTGAGGTTGGACACTTGCGTACGCTAAATACAGGCCTTTACGTACGCTATTGCATGGGCATTGCGTACGTAAATCATTTCATGCAGCAAGACAGTAGCCTCTGGACTTCGATAGCGCACGCTAACAAAGAATGTTAGCGCACGCTAAACAGGTAACGTACGTTAAATGAAGAGGTTAGCGTAGGTTAATAATGTACAGTGTATATATATGAGTAGCTGGCTGTCATTCCTCATTTCGTCCATTCTCTTCTTACAACCGATAGAGAGAACCTTGGGAGGACTTTTGGAGTTCCTAAACACTGAGGGATGATCCTCTTTAACAAGATTAAAGATGGAAATCATGGATTAAAGCTTTGTTCTTTAAATCATTGGTGATTCTTGGAAATGAATTCAACCTTGGAAATCAATCCATTCCTTCATAAAGGTAATCACTCTTCATCTTTGTATTTCATTTTGGATTGAATGTTGATGTTCTTGATTTGATGATTTTCACATAAACAAGTTGACAAGCATGATTATGAGATGGATTACCGGAGTATGATGATATTAATATGATTCGTGTGGTTTGAATTATGTAGTTCGTTTTCTTGAGATAAGTTGGTGAATCCTTCTTCTCCTTTGCAGATGTTGATATCATTCAAACTCTGTAATGTTAGATTAAGGGAGTGTTGTTAAGGTTCTTGGTGTTCATGATGTTGATATTTGAGTAGGAAGATGATATTTGAATAGAATTGAATTAAGGGTTGGATGATTACTTATATGTTAAAGGATATCGGATTTCGTTGTTTTGATAGCTATGAACATGGTTTAGAATCACTTAGTGTTCTTGATAAACGTCATATTTTGATCGGTATCTGAAAAGCATGCATCTGTACAGCATTAGCGCACGCTAAGCTTACTGCCTACCGCGCGCTAACGGGAACAACTTAGTGCACGCTACGTTAGGTGATTAACATGCGCTAAGAAGGCAGAAAGTGCAGTATTTTCATGTTGTGGTTGTAAATTCGTGCTGGTTTGAGTAGGATTGGTCCGACTAGTGTTTAATCGAGATATTGTCAAGCCGTTGGGTTTGTGAATTGGTTTTATCGATTGTTGATGGTTGTTGAGCTTGTTGTTTATCGATTATTGTAATAGGTTGAGATTATTGATCGGTGTTTATAACCGTACGTTGCGGTCATGTTCGAGTATGTTCGTGAATGACGTTGGTCAGGGCCAAGGAGCTAGTAGACGAAGACAATGAGATTAGTGACGGCTTCATCGGTATCGAGGTAAGTTATTACTTGCTCAGTTTATAGTATTTAATGAATGGTTTCCGTTTCATTCGTGTATAATTCGTATAGCAATGTTTATAATCATAATCACAGGAGATTTGAGATTATAAATCATATTCGAGTTTTGGGAATCTAAATCATAATGTATATGATTTACTTTTGTTATTGGTATACTTGTATATCGAGGATATATTGTGATAAGGACGAAGATATGAATTATCTGCAATCCGTTATACTTTGGACCGTCGAGTATTGAGGATAATGGTCGTGATGGTTTAGACATTGAGATCGTTCTCGAAGGACTCGGGACAAGTACTCTAATCATTTTTATCATTTGTGTCGATCATGTCGTGATACATTCATGTATCGTTGTTGTCATGCAATTGTGCATTGTTGTTATCGTGTATTGTGTACTGTTGTTTTGTGCAGTTGTGCATTGTTGTCATATGTCCACCATGTGTTGGTCCGACGGGATCATCATGGGAATCTATAGTTGTGTGCGCTGGATCGCTGGACAGGTAATGCCACCATGCGTTGGTCCGATGGGATCATCATGGGAATCTATAGCTGTGTGCGCTGGATCGTTGGATTACCATGTGTTGTTGTTGTGCATATGTATATTATGTGTAATACCCGTAATTTCGATTTCCAGTAATTTCTTTTTTTCGGCGGAAGTCCGTTTTGACGACTCTCTCATGACCGTTTCGTCATTATGAGAATGATTAATTCTATACTTTTTGACATCCGAGTTCGTTTCGGTGTCGTTTTGTTGAGTTCCGTTCTTTTAGCGACTTTTCCGCACTTGAGTTTGATTCTTGCGAATCTCATTCGAAACTGTTGTTTCGAGTTTCCCATAAGTCCGTTTAACTTTGTTAGACGTGTTGCGAGTTTTGGTTTGGTGTTTCGATCACGTATCGTGTATTCCGGACGTTTTGGGCCATTTTCGTAATTTCCCAAACTTTGGGGTAATTACTTCCGTTGTCGAATCTCGAGCCTTCGGGTGGTCGGAATCGTGTGTTCTCTTAGATTTTGGATTCGTCTTTGCGAGTACGTCGTAACTGTAATACCCCGAGATATTCGGAGTATATTACAGCGCCGTGGACCCCTACATGGGACCCACCAGGCTACAACAAGAAAACACCACTCGACTAACCATCTCGGTTAGCGAGGACACACATTTAAACAATATGACATATAAAGATACGCCCGGAGCAACCGGAAAAATAAGCATCATCCGACAATGTAACAATTTAAAGTAATACAATACGGAGTTTGAAATGAAAAGCCTAAGTACTCGCGAGTACAATCTATAAGTTTATAATTGTGGGAACAACCATATCGAAATGGACAAAAGAATTAAGAAGACCCAAATGCACATATCAACGACCCTGGCCAACATCCTCGTACTGTCCCGGTGCTCGCTCGTCCGGATAATCATAACCTGAAATCCATAACAAGAATTTCCCCAAAGCGGGTCCCCAAAGGGGTTAGCAATTACGCTAGTACAAGTAATCAAGGCAAACCAATCGCTTACATATTTCATAGTACAATGCACCAAAATCAATTTCAAAAGTTAAAACCAGACATGTCTTTTCCGGAAACAAACAGTCAAACAATTTGCCTTGGGAACAGGGTAATACCGTTGATCCCGCCCGAGGTCTCTAAGGACCCTCCCGAGCTGGCCATATCGTAAAACAAAACACGCACATGCATCGCCTTGGGAACAGGGTAATACCGTTGATCCCGCCTAAGGCCTCTAAGGACCCTCCCGAGATGGCTAGCTAAACAAACTCATGAATCCAGGACTCAACCCTTTGGACTCCATCCGTGATCCCGTCGGACCATCCCGAGGTGAGCAAATAACACACAAAATACATTACCATTCCACGTTAAGCATAAAGGTTTCCAAAAATACTTGCCTTGAATAATCGACGACGCAACGAACGGAAAGAATAATCACCGACGAACGCTAGGAATCAACGGAACTGAACCTAACTATTCGAAGAACATAATCACAACCAACTCTAGATGAATACGGAAATGAAATACACCCGCAAATCCGCCTACGATTCATGTATATTCATACAAAAATAATAACGAGGGCGGACCACAACCAAACCCTCTCGATTTCGCAAAACCATGAAAATATACCATGAATCCATAGGAAAACTAATGATATTGACAAGATTAACCATATTCATCATGAATCCACCAACAAAACGGAACGAATCGGACGAAAATCTCAAAACCCCCAATTTATCTAAAAGTAGGGTTCTAAGAGATTTTACCTTGGATTAGGATGAAAGATTCGTGTTGATGTTGTTATAATACACCAAGAACTCAAGGAAGGTGTTGGATGAGATGATTGGAAGAAGAAATCGCCAAGAATCGCCCAAAATCTCCAAAGGAGCTCTATGCCGCGGGGAGGAGAAGAAATGAACGTAATACGTTCATCTGGGTCAACTCCCTGGTTTATATAGCCAGGGAGTGTTAGCGCGCGCTAATCCTCAAGGTTAGCGTGCGCTAACGGGATAAAACTACAGGCCAAACAGAAGCCCTACCCAAGAGCGATTGTCATAGCGTGCGCTACTCGAAACGTAGCGTGCACTAATAATCTCTCGGTAGCGCGCGCTATCGACCAATAGCGTGCGCTACCTGGACATCAGCCGAGTCCAGAAGCAATTGTCTAGTACACACCTAATCCAGTTAGTGCACGCTATCCACCAAACGTAGCGTGCGCTAAAGTGTATCGGTAGCCAATAGACTTCGGAGTGCCGTGAAGCCTCACAATCTGCACGATAAACACACGAGCCAACTTCTCCGGGCCCCAAGTGTCCTTGATGCCCAGAAAATGTGCCGACTTGGTCAGACGATCAACAATCACCCATACCATATTCATGCACGACCTCGATCTCGGCAAACTCATAACGAAATTCATCGATATATCTTCCCATTTCCATTCCGGAACGGGAAGTGACTGCAATAACCCAGCCGGTCGCTGATGCTCGATTTTGACCTGCTGACAAGTCAAACATCTCGCTACAAACTGCATGACCTCTTCCTTCATATCATTCCACCAGAAATTCCTCCTCAGGTCCTTGTACATCGTACTCGAACCAGGATGAACGGAGTAAGGTGTAGCATGGGCCTCGCGCAGAATACTCTGTCTCAACTCTAAGTTGTTCGGTACACAAAGCCAACTCTGGAATCTCAAAACACCATCCTCATGAATCACAAACCCATGAGACTTTCCCTTAAGGACGTTCTCTCAGATTTGAGTAATCATCGGATCCTCTAACTGCTTCAGCCTAATTTCATCGATCAAAGACGACGAAATCTCTAAAGCACAAAGTTGCCCGACAGCTCCAGGGAACAAAACCTCAACATCTAACTCGATCAAAGCCCGTCTAAGCTCAGACTGAGACGTAAGGACCTCAAGCGTTCGCAACGCAATCGGTTTCCGACTCAAGGCATCGGCCACGACGTTCGCCTTGCCCGGATGATAAAGGATTTCGAGGTCATAATCCTTAATCAGCTCTAACCACCTCCTCTGCCTCATATTCAACTCCCGCTGAGTAAATATGTATTTCATACTTTTATGATCGGTAAAAATCTGACATGCAGAGCCGAAAAGGTAGTGACGCCAAATCTTGAGCGCAAAAACAATTGCCGCTAACTCCAAATCATGAGTAGGGTAGTTCAGCTCATACGGCCTCAACTGTCTCGATGCATAGGCAATGGTCTTGCCGTGCTGCATCAATACGCACCCAAGACCCTAACCCGAAGCATCACTATAAACGGCAAAACCCTCGTTGCCACATGGCAACGCCAAAACCGGGGTTGAGGTCAAACGCTTCTTCAGTTCCTCAAAACTCAACTGCCTCTCGTCATTCCAGACGAACTTCTCGGATTTCTGGAGCAACTGTGTA
Organism: Orobanche coerulescens; assembly: GCA_033398695.1. Classification (NCBI taxonomy): domain Eukaryota; kingdom Viridiplantae; phylum Streptophyta; class Magnoliopsida; order Lamiales; family Orobanchaceae; genus Orobanche; species Orobanche coerulescens. The sequence goes on from CM065801.1 coordinate 68,945,369, forward strand.
AGTGGCCGAACTAGTTTCGAGAAACCCTCGAAGAACCTACGATAGTAACCGGCCAAGCCCAAGAAACTACGGATCTCCTTCACATTCTTTGTAACACCCCCAAGACATTCAGGGCATATTACAGCGCCGTGGACTCCACACTATGGAATCCACCAGGCTAACGTACCAACAAGACATTTGACAACGACAAACAATCATCAATAATACGACAATTCAAATAAGACTACAACCCGATAAATAGAATCCAACATCAATCCATTTCCCAAAACGGGAACACAACATTAACAATTTTCAAACAAGAAGTACTCGAGTACTTAAACCAATTTTATAATACAAAAGTCCCAAAACAAGACATCAAAAATAATAGACAGAACTGAACACCAACAAATGACTACTGATCATTATCATGCTTGCCCATCATCCTCATACGGTTCAAGTGCTCGTTTGTCCCCACGATCGATACCTGAAATACAAAAAGTATTTCCCCCATTTAAGGGGTTAGCGACAACTACTAGTGCAAGTACAATCCATTTGAACTACATTCTAATCAGATGAATATATGCGCCAAAAAGTCATTTTAGAAAACATTTTATATTTCGGAATATTTACATTGCACAATCGCAAAACACATTATCTCCAACAAATCACAATTCAAAGTTAACCGTTGGTACGAGACTCACGGCCACCGTACCCCGCAGAGCCCCGTCGGACATCCCTGGGTGGCTAACCACAGTTCGCGATATGCACACTCACGGCAATACGTATCCCTAGAGGCCCAGTCGGAACGTCCCTAGGTGAACATACACATAACCATCCACAACAACCACGATACAGCCATAATTCAAATACTAGAACATGTAAACAAATGTAAAGTACTTGCCTTTGAGACATTCTTGAAGAAACGGAAGTGAAACACGACTACGAATGGTCCGGGTGGAAAACGACGGTTTCTAAATGAAGGATCAACACAGTTTAGTCCCAACGGACAACAATACTCTATTGGAATACACCCATAATCCTGATTACATGATACGACAATGAACGATCAATTGATACGGGCGAGGGTTTACGCAAAATCTCCCCGTATTGATAATTCGCGGATTAAAATCAAGGAAATTGGATTTAGAATCACTCAATAATCACAATCGTTAAAGAATATCGTAACATAGATGAACAATTCGGAACTAAACCCTAGAATCCCGAAAAACCCCCAAATTCGTCAAAATTAGGGTTCCTGAGGAATTACCTTGAATTCGGCTGATGAAGGGTGATTATGCTGATTATGATATGATGGCTCGATTCTACCGTGATGGAATTTGAAGATAACTCCGACTAATACCGGTGGAAATCGCCTCTAAGGTCGCACGTCAAAGAAACAAAGAGAAAAGAATAAAACTGCTGTTTCTGAACTGCCCGCTAACTTATATAAATGTGAAGTTAGCGCTCGCTAACTAACATAGATAGCGCGCGCTAACGGGGCTGTAACCGGTCCAGTAGCTACTGCTGCCACTCGCTAGCGCACGCTAACAATAATAAGTTAGCGCACGCTAACGGCACATCGGTAGCGCACGCAAGGCAACAGGAGTAGCGTGCGCTACCTACGCAGCAGCTTCAAGATCGCCGCCATATCGCCAGACGTCATTGTCGAAGGTACAAAACACGAAACACGACGAGGTCAGAATCCGGAAACATAAACACGAAGCATACCAGACGACGGAGCTAAGCGCTAAAAGAAAATATAATTCCGACCATCGGAGGGTCCGTAATGCGACAACAAAAATGAGATTCCCTAAACTAATAGGAAATTACAAAAATGGCCCAAGTGACCGAAAATCACGAAACGACGTCGGATCAACGAACTGAAGGTCTCCACACGACCAGCTCAATCATACGAACTTGTACAAACCAAGAAACAACGAAAACGAATGAGTTTTACGAGAATCGAATGTTCATACGGCAAAACATGTCATAAAATGAAACCACGTGAAAACATCGCCAAAACTCGTCCAAATGGAAAAACTCCAAGAATAAAGTAGATTCACAATGTCGAAATGGTTACAAGCGAGTCGATAAAAATAGACATACACCAAAAATGGAAACTGCTAAAAATGGAAAGTTACGGATATTACATTCTCCCCCTCTAAAATAAAGTTTCGTCCCGAAACTTAAGAATCAAAAGTTTGGGATGCCTCGAACGCATATCCTCCTCTAACTCCCACGTCGTTCTTCTACTCCGTGCCTCGACCATTGCACCTTAACCAAAGGAATGGTTTTGTGCCTTAACTGTTTGTCGCGACGCTCCAAAATTATGACGGGCCTCTCCTCAAACGTAACATCTTTCTCGATCTCCACATTTCCAAAATCAATAATGTGGGATGGGTCCGGAACGTACTTCCTAAACTGGGAAACATGAAATAAGCTATGAACATGACTCAGCGACGGAGGTAAAGCCAAACTGTATGCCAACTCACCTACTCTCTCCAATATCTCGAAAGGCCCAATATACCTCGGGCTGAGCTTCCCCTTTTTCCCAAAATGGAAAACTCCCTTCGTCGGAGACACTCTCAACAGAACATGATCTCCAACCACAAACTCCAAAGGTCGACGCCTAACATCCGCATAATACTTTTGTCGACTCTGAGCAGCCAACATTCTCTTTCTAATCAATTCAACTTTCTCCCTCGTCTCTAACACAAGGTCTGGCTCGGTGCCAACTAGATCGGACGGCTCATCCCAACATATCGGAGATCGGCAACGTTGTCCATAAAGTGCCTCATACGGTGCCATCTTAATCGACGCGTGCCAGCTATTATTATAAGTAAACTCAATTAAGGCCAAATGCTCCTCCCAGTCACTACTCCAATCTAACGCGCACGCGCGCAACAAATCCTCGAACGTCTGAATGGTATGTTCGGACTGCCCATCGGTCTGGGTATGGAATGAAGTGCTCAACCGTAACTGTGTCCCCAATGCCTTATGTACCGCCTGCCAAAAATGCGAGACAAATCGGCCATCTCTGTTTGGAATAATGGTCCTCAGCGTACCATGAAGCCTCACTATCTGTGCGATAAAAATACGAGCCAACTTTTCTGGACCCCAAGTATCCTTGATGCCCAGAAAATGTGCCGACTTAGTCAGTCGGTCTACAATCACCCACACCATATTCATAACAGTCTTCGTCCTCAGCAAACCCGTGACAAAATCCATAGAGATATCCTCCCACTTCCATTCCGGGACGGGAAGTGGTTTCAATAACCCGGCTGGCCGCTGATGCTCAATCTTGACTTGCTGACAAGTCAAACACTTAGCCACAAACTGAACTACCTCCTTCTTCGTATCGTTCCACCAGAAATTTTTCCTCAGATCTTTATACATTTTACTCGAGCCCAGATGGACTGAGTAAGGTGACGCATGAGCCTCTCGCATAATACTCTGTCTCAATTCCGAGTCGTTCAGAACACACAACCGACCTCGGAATCTCAACACTCCGTCCTCATGAATAACGAATCCCGGGGCTTTCCCTTTCCCCACACTCTTTCGAAGCTCAATAAACATCGGGTCCTCCAACTGTCCCGATTTAATGTCATCGACCAGAGATGAAGAAATCTCAAGAGTACGCAACTGCCCGGAACTCTCTGGCAGTACAACCTCAATGCTCATCTTCGTAAACTCTCGCTGAAGTCCCAATTGGGCCGTAAGTAGCTCAATCGCCCGAAGCGATACCGATTTCTGGCTCAAGGCATCTGCTACCACATTAGCCTTGCCCGGATGATAGAGGATCTCGAGATCGTAATTCTTAATCAATTCCAACCACCTCCTCTGTCTCATATTAAGCTCTTTATGGGTGAAAATGTACTTCAGGCTCTTATGATCGGTGAAAATCTGACATGACAAGCCATACAAGTAATGACGCCAGATCTTCAATGCAAATACGACTGCGGCCAACTCAAGATCGTGCATAGGGTAATTCAACTCGTACGGTTTCAACTGACGGGAAGCATAGGCAATCGTCCTCTCGTGCTGCATAAGTACGCATCCGAGCCCTTGGCCCGAAGCATCACTATAAACTGAGAAACCATCATTACCACTCGGTAAAGCCAAAAAAGGAGCGGTCGTCAATCGCTTCTTCAACTCCTCAAAACTATTCTGCCTCTCATCGGTCCACACAAACTTCTCTGACTTCTGTAACAACTGAGTCAGCGGTCGAGCGAGCTTAGAGAACCCCTCGACGAATCTATGGTAATACCCGGCTAATCCCTGAAAACTGCGGACCTCCTTCATGTTCTTGGGCGGCGCCCAATCCAACACTGCCTCTACCTTATGTGGGTTTACACGAACACCCTCGGCCGAGATCACATGACCGAGAAACATAACCTCCCGTAACCAAAACTCGCACTTTGAGAACTTCGCAAAAAGATGCTGAGTTCTCAAAATATCTAGCACGATATGCAAATGATGGGCGTGCTCCTCCTCGCTCCTCGAGTAAATCAGGATGTCATCGATAAAAACCACTACACACTTATCGAGGTACTCGATAAAGACTTTGTTCATAAGCTGCGTGAACACGACTGGGGCGTTGGTTAGCCCAAAAGGCATAACCACAAACTCGTAGTGACCGTATCTCGTCCGAAAAGCCGTCTTCGGAATATCAGAGTCCTTCACTCGGAGCTGATAATACCCAGATCTCAGATCAATCTTTGAAAACACGGATGCCCATTGCAACTGATCAAACAAGTCATCAATCCTCGGGAGCGGATACTTGTTTTTGATGGTCACTTTGTTCAACTCTCGGTACTCGATACACAAACGAAGTGACCCGTCCTTCTTCTTCACAAACAGGGCCGGTGTACCCCAAGGTGAGGCGCTCGGTCGAATATACCCCATGTCTAGCAACTCTCCCAACTGTTTCTTCAGCTCCGGCATCTCGGCGGGCGCCATACGGTATGGCGTCTTAGAGATAGGTGTTGCACCCGGCTCTAAATCGACGGTAAACTCGATTTCTCGGTCCGGCGGCAAACCCGGCAACTCGTCTGGAAAAACATCAGGATACTCACACACTACCAGAATAGACGAGAGCTCGACTCCCCCTTCTTCCGATCTCAAAGCGTAACACCAATAGCCCGTGCAACCTCCTCGAAGAAGTCTCACCGCCCTCAAGGCGCTGATCGCACCGGCTACTCCGCTTACGCCCTGTAAAAGAATGCCTTGCATCAGAGGCTAACATCGAAACGGTTCACGTTCTATAATTCATGATCGCCCCATGACGGTCCAGCCAATCCTCACCCAGAATCAAATCCTCATCTCTAATATCTACCGCGATCAGATTAGAAAGCCAAACCCTCCTCGTGATACTCACTGGAAAATCTCTAACCTCACGATCCCCCACGATGCTATCCCCACTAGGCAGTTTAACAACAAATGGTTCACACGCAACCAAGCAATCAACATGCAGACGACGCACACAATCCATAGATATAAAAGAATGCGTGGCACCAGAATCGAACAATACGGAAACAGGATGATCAAGGATGTGGACGGTACCTGTAGCCACCGTCACGTCGGGATCTCCGTCTCGCCTCATCTCATACACACGGGGCGGAACATACCCCGCACTAGAAGCTCCCCCTCTAGAAGGATGCCCACCTCCTCGACCTCTACCAAAACTCTGCTGCGGCTGAGGAACTGTCGGTGCCTGATTATCACTCGGCTCTCCCGCAGCTGGGGCTGATATCTGAGTAACTGGAGCTCGAGCTGCATCCATACAGAACTTAGCATGATGACCCATCCGACCACAAGCAAGACACTGAATCGGAGGCCTATCATACTCACCCATCATGTGGCCCGGACGACTACAGTTGAAGCACGTAGGACCACGAACGGAACCAGTAGGAGCAGACCCAGAACCGTTTCCTCGCCCAACTGACGGCGACTGACTCCCGAAGACTCGCGAACCAGACTGAGCCTTCAGATACCCTCCAGACTTGCCTCCCGAAAACTGACCGGCGGTCTTCTGCTTCTTTCCTTCGGTTGCCGTCTCTGTCGCAGAAAACGACATCTCATAAGCCATCGCTTTATTCTGATATTCTTTTAAAGTCGTGCACCCCAGGCCAGACATGTAGTGGCGCACCCTCGGTTTCATCCGCATATCAAAGTGGCGGATCTTTTCAAGCTCATCTCGGACTTGGTTTCTCACATAATGCAGCTATTGATTGTAGTCTTTGATAGCTTGAGAAATAGGAACATCCTGGGGCTTAGCCTCAAAGAAGGCTCGGATCCTCCCCTCTTTTACTGGACAAGGACAGAATTCATCTTCCATCAAATCTCGAAACTCTACCCACGTAGAGGCTCGGTCACGCGGTTTCACCACTTGCCACCACGTTGCTGCCTCCTTGGCGAGGAAGTACTGAGCAATGGCTACTTTCCTCTCCTCAGAACAATTCGCAGCCTCAAATACCTTCTCCATCTCGAATAGCCAATTCTCCCAACCGGAAGGGTCGGAAGCACCATCAAACTTTGGAGGATGCATACGAATCACGTCCTGAAGCAACTTATCATTGCCGGATCTAGTAGGCGGAACCGGGTTGGCATTAGCTTGGCCGACTAGAACGGCCTGAGTCAGTAGCGTCATCTGGTTCGCTACTTGTTGCAAAATGTTGGCCACTCCAACATTCTCATGTGCATTAATGAGCTAGCAGATCGTCTGCTGACCTCCGGAACTAAGGGGAACACTGTTCGACAAAGATGGCATCGCCGAATCAGTTCCCGAGTGATCGGACATGGCCGCCCCACTGGCTGCGCCACGTCCCCTACCGCGTCCGCGACCGCGTCCGCGTCCTCTACCAGCAGGAATTCTGAAGAAGTAGTGGGTAAGTACAATTCAAACGCAAAACACAACAAGATACTAAGACAGGAATAGAAGAGAACGGTGAAACGAGTCAAGTTAGGAAAAACTTACGAGCACCGGCGTACTGAGATGATGGCATAGCAGTGATACTGTCCCAAAAAAGACACTTAACTAGACCCAAATAACCGACAGCCTAGGTATCCATAACCTAAGCTCCGATACCATATTCTGTAACACCCCCAAGACATTCAGGGCATATTACAGCGCCGTGGACTCCACACTATGGAATCCACCAGGCTAACGTACCAACAAGACATTTGACAACGACAAACAATCATCAATAATACGAAAATTCAAATAAGACTACAACTCGACAAATAGAATCCAACATCAATCCATTTCCCAAAACGGGAACACAACATTAACAATTTTCAAACAAGAAGTACTCGAGTACTTAAACCAATTTTATAATACAAAAGTCCCAAAACAAGACATCAAAAATAATAGACAGAACTGAACACCAACAAATGACTACTGATCAGTATCATGCTTGCCCATCATCCTCATACGGTTCAAGTGCTCGTTTGTCCCCACGATCGATACCTGAAATACAAAAAGTATTTCCCCCATTTAAGGGGTTAGCGAGAACTGCTAGTGCAAGTACAATCCATTTGAACTACATTCTAATCAGATGAATATATGCGCCAAAAAGTCATTTTAGAAAACATTTTATATTCCGGAATATTTACATTGCACAATCGCAAAACAAATTATCTCCAACAAATCACAATTCAAAGTTAACCGTTGGTACGAGACTCACGGCCACCATACCCCGCAGAGCCTCGTCGGACATCCATGGGTGGCTAACCACAGTTCGCGATACGCACACTCACGGCAATACGTATCCCGATAGGCCCCGTCGGACCGTCCCTAGGTGAACATACACATAACCATCCACAAAAACCAAGATACAGCCATAATTCAAATACTAGAACATGTAAACAAATGTAAAGTACTTACCTTTGAGACATTCTTGAAGAAACGGAAGTGAAACACGACTACGAACGGTCTGGGTGGAAAACGACGGTTCCTAAACGAAGGATCAACACAGTTCAGTCCCAACGGACAACAATACTCTATTGGAATACACCCATAACCCCGATTACATGATACGACAATGAACGATCAATTGATACGGGCGAGGGTTTACGCAAAATCTCCCCGTATTGATAATTCGCAGATTAAAATCAAGGAAATTGGATTTAGAATCACTCAATAATCATAATCGGTAAAGAATATCGTAACATAGATGAACAATTCGGAACTAAACCCTAGAATCCCGAAAAATCCCCAAATTCGTCAAAATTAGGGTTCCTGAGGAATTACCCTGAATTCGGCTGATGAAGGGTGATTATGCTGATTATGATATGATGGCTCGATTCTACCGTGATGGAATTTGAAGAGAACTCCGACTAGTACCGGTGGAAATCGCCTCTGAGGTCGCACGTCGAAGAAACGAAGAGAAGAGACTAAAACTGTTGTTTCTGAACTGCTCGCTGACTTATATAAATGTGAAGTTAGCGCACGCTAACTAACATAGATAGCGCGCGCTAACGGGTCAGAATCGGTCCAAGAGAGCTATCGCCGCCACCGCTAGCGCACGCTAACAATAACGAGTTAGCGCACGCTAACAAAGACATCGTAGCGCACGCAAGGCAATGGGAGTAGCGTCGCTACGGCGCAGCAGCTTCAAGATCGCTGCTCATATCGCCAGATTGTCGAATGTACAAAACACGAAACGCACGACGAGGTCAGAATCCGGAAACATAAACACGAAGCATACCAGACGACGGAGCTAAACGCTAAAACAAAATATAATTTCGACCACCGGAGGGTCCGTAATGCGACAACGAAAATGAGATTCCCTAAACTAATAGGAAATTACAAAAATGGCCCAAGTGACCGAAAATCACGAAACAACGTCGGATCAACGAACTGAAGGTCTCCACACAACCAGCTCAATCATACGAACTTGTACAAACCAAGAAACAACGAAAACGAACGAGTTTTACGAGAATCGAACGTTCATACGGCAAAACATGTCATAAAATGAAATCACGTGAAAACATCGCCAAAACTCGTCCAAATGGAAAAACTCCAAGAATAAAGTAGATTCACAATGTCGAAACGGTTACAAGCGAGTCGATAAAAATAGACATACACCAAAAATGGAAACTGCTAAAAATGGAAACTTATGGATATTATATTCTTGGGCGGCGCCCAATCCAACACTGCCACAATCTTTTGCGGATCCACACGAACCCCCTCGGCTGAAATCACGTGACCTAAAAGCGTCACTTCCTTCAGCCAGAACTCACATTTCGAGAACTTCGCATAGAGTTGCTCGGTTCTCAAAATGTCTAACACTACTCGCAAATGATGGGCATGCTCTTCCTCGTTCCTCGAATAAATAAGAATATCGTCAATGAAGACGATGATACACTTATCCAAATACTCGATAAAGACTTTGTTCATCAACTGCATGAACACCGTAGGCGCATTGGTTAACCCGAAAGGCATAACTATGAACTCATAATGTCCGAATCTCGTTAGAAAAGCTGTTTTCGGCACATCGAACTCTCTCACCCGGAGCTGGTAGTACCTCGATCTCAAATCAATCTTCGAGAATACCGCAGCTCCCTGCAACTGATCGAACAAGTCATCAATTCTCGGCAAAGGATACTTGTTCTTGATGGTCACCTTGTTTAGTTCGCGATAGTCAATACACAAACGCAGTGAACCATCCTTCTTTCGCACAAACAAGACCGGCGCGCCCCAAGGCGAGGCGCTCGGCCGAACATACCCTGGATCAAGAAGCTCACTCAACTGCCTCTTCAACTCTGACATCTCTGAAGGTGCCATGCGATACGGCACCTTCGAAATCGGAGCCGCGCCCGATTCTAACTCTATAGCAAACTCGACCTCACGGTCCGGTGGCAATCCCGGTAACTCGTCAGGAAATACATCAGGAAATTCGCTAACGACTGGAATCGACGAAAGCTCGACTCCACCATTCTCCGCCTTCAACGCGTAGCACCAATAACCAGTACACCCCTTTCACAGGAGTCTCATCGCCTTCAAGGCGTTAATAACAAACTTCTGGTTTCCCCTCTTTCGTCCCGCGAAAGAGTGCTCAGTGCCATCCTCAGCTAACATAATGATGATTCTCGTGTAGTAGTTCCTGATTGCGCCATGCCGCTCGAGCCAATCAGCCCCGAGAATCAAATCCTCACCCTCGATACCCACAACAATAAGATTAGAGAGCTAAGTCCTCTCACAAATAGACACAGAACAGTCCCGGACCTCTCGATCACCGACAATTCTATCACCGCTAGGAAGTTTAATGATGAAAGGCTCGCAAGGTGACAAGCAGTCGAGACTCAAACGGCGTACACACTCTAGAGAGATGAATGAATGCGTAGCACCCGAATCAAACAGCACACTGACAGGATGGGAATGGATATGAACGGTACCTGTCGCCACAGTAGCTGCTGGGTCATCGGCCCTCCTCATCTCATAGATACGCGGCTGGGCAGAGCCGACACTGGAAGCTCCTCCCCTAGCGGGCTGACCCCGACCCCTACCTCGTCCGGCACTCGGTGGAGGCGGCGGAGCAAATGAGCCCTGGTTCACACTCGGCTCTATAGGTGCTGGGTGAGAAGAACGGGCGCCGCGAAGCTGTCTGATCTGATCACAAAAGAGGGCCTTGTGGCCCAACTGTCCACAAGTATGACAAGTAAACTTCGGACGAGGACACTGCCGGTTCCTATGGCCCTGCACACCACAGTTAAAGCATGTGGGTTCACGAGCGGAGATTCCGGCGGCACCCCGAAAGCTCCCAGAGAAATGAGCCGAACCGCCAGTAGAAATATTTGCAACCTGAGATTTCTGCTGGCCTCCACTGTTGGGACCAGAAAAATTTCCGACCGCCTTCTGCTTCTTGCTCTCACGAGCCACATCACTAGGCGTCACTTACATATCATAAGCGAGGGCCCTACTCTGATAATCCTTCAAAGTAGTGCAGACGAGTCCAGACATATAGTCCCGAATAGACAGCTTCATCCTCCTGTAAAAATGGAAAATTTTGTCGCTCTCTTCGACAACTTGGGTCTTCACATAGCCCAACTCCTTGTTAAAATCGGCAATGGCTTGGGACACGGGAATATCCAGAGGTTGATGAGCTCCTGAAATTCGGCCCACGAAGCAACATGATCTTTGGGCCCCACGGCCTCCCACCAATCCATAGCGTCCCCAGTGAGAAAGTATTGGGCAATAGGGACCTTGCGGTCCTCGGGACAGTTGGTGGCAACGAAGACCTTAGATATCTCCTTGATCCACCCCTCCCAGCTGATCGGGTCTGCTGCTCCCGAAAACTGAGGAGGATGCATCTTGATGACATCTTGGAGCCAACGGTCTGCTCCGCCCCGATTAGCATGGGCCTGATCTGTAACACCCCCGATATATTCAGGAATATTACAGCGCCGTAAATCCTTTACATAAGAATTTACAAGGCTGAAGAATCAAAATGACAATAATAGATACTAACTTATGAAATCACTGATATAAAATACAACCGTCTGTTTCAATACCGAGATTACAAATATCCAATAAAGGGTTATTAATACATCATCAAAATCCAAACATCATAAATTGACAACGTACTCGAGTACTTATTGAAATAACCAACAAACAACAGACAATAAAACACGGCCGGAACATCACTCTGCACCCTCGTCGTCATGCATCTCCAGTGGTTGTTTCCCCGCTCTCCTGGATCCTGAACATACACAAATGTTCACCTCCGAAGGGGTTAGCACAACGATGCTAGTACAAGTACAATAATCATACAACAGTGATATAATCAACAATTATATCATAACAAGTTTCTCCAACGAGAAATATTCACAACACATATCATATCATAACAGTTTCAACATACCGATGGTATTCCAACGATCCAAACAGACACAAACTATAGATTCCCATGATGATCCCGTCGGACCAAAGCATGGTGGAACTACCTGTCCAACGATCCAGCGCACACAGTTATAGATTCCCATGATGATTCCCGTCGGATCAAAGCATGGTGGACATTTAATCACAACACATAATACACAATACAATCACAATATACTTGTCATAATATAAACAATTCTAATTAGAGTACTTGCCTCGGTTCGTTGACAAGAATAAACTTCCACGAATATCAAAATACTCGAAGGTCGTCCCCTTCGATCAATCACGTGTTAAGCTCAAACCTTGACAAAAGAAATAGCATAGAATTCATTTCATGCCGTACGAACCTCTAACAATTCAACAATTACGTTAGAAAGTCCTTAATATGCAATCTGTCTGGATAGTTTAACGCACGCTACGAATCCTATGTAGCGTACGTTAATGCTACTCGTTAGCGCACGCAGTACACACAATCTAACATACGCTAACCAGGCATTGTCAGTGCCTCACTGATCAGCCGACTGACTCGGCTGATGACTTAACGCACGCTAAGTTCCAATCGTGGCGTACGCTAAACGTACTCGATTGCGCACGTTAATTCACGTAGCTTAGCGCACGCTAAGAGTGCATGGCAGTTCACTGGAGGGCAGCAGATTATACAAATGGTGATGAAGTAAGCAAATTCCTCAGTGATTAATGTTTGTTATCCGGCTTCATGTTATGTTCATAACCCTTATGAATGATCTCATGGATAATAACAACTTCGAGATGCAAGTATACGTATAATCATCATAACACCATAATCCATCTTGATTACAATTCTCATGCGAAGTTGGTGATCTCCGGTTGATGTATTAGATTCTACTATCATTATACATATTCAGACTTCATCTTGCGGTGAACTAACAATTCCAACTTATACGAAAGAATATTTCCTAAGATGATTCTTCCTTTAAGTTCTTATAACCGAAATAATATCACCTCCAATTCATGATCACAAAGATAACATAAATCATACGGATTGTTATCTTCAGAATGTTTCTCTCATCATTTGAAGTACTAGGATTCCGACTTCAAGGTTCCAACAATAATATCGTAATCGTAGACATTCCAATCTTCTAAACATGATGTTGTTGAATAATTCACTAATGAAATTCAATATCTCATTAACAGGATCATCTTATTCTCCATAACACGAATCTAGAGTTGAAGATCGAATCAACATACCTTAATATGATGAAATCACTGGACCACAAGGTAGAATCCGACTCCGGTTGGTTATGTGCCACTCCAAGGTGTTACTTCTCTTCAATGATCACTCACAAGTGCTAACGAATATTCAAGGATCAATAAGATGTGTTCTAAGTGTGTTAGAAGGATGATTATAGCTCTCTGGCCTCTCAAGAATGAAGAATGGACGACGGAAATGTAAGCCAAAACGGGTTGTTGTCTGATTTATAATATTCTGCACTTTAGCTAATTAGCGCACGCTACAATACATACTTAGCGCGCGCTAATAAGCGTTGACTCCAAATCTGTCCAGGTTCGTCCGCGGGAATCTTATCCGGACCCATGTCCCAGTTGGCGCATGTGCTAGCCGCCTACCTCAATAATTCAGTGTCTAGCGCACGCAACTCCTACATTTGTAGCGTGTGCTAGTAATAGCCGATAGCACGCGTTAAGCTACATTCTTAGCGTGCGCTATCACGAGTTTGCATGAGAAAATTTGCATGTTGTTATACTTAAGTATAAGGATTCCAATGCAAGAAATATCATACTTCAATAATCAAGACCACAAATCCGAATAATACAGGGTTTGAATACAGATGAAATACACAGTAATAAATCCGGATATTACATACTCTCCTACTAAAAATAAGTTTCGTCCCGAAACTCAAGACGAAAATAACTCGGGATATCTGGACTTCATGCCATCTTCCGTTTCCCATGTGGCTTCTTCCACTCCGTGACGTGACCATTGAACTTTGACCAAAACGATTGGTTTGTTCCTCAACTGCTTAACTCGACTCTCGAGTATCTTGACCGGTCTTTCTTCAAACGTCCCATCTTGAGCAACTTCTATCTCGCCGAAATCAATTATATGACTAGAATAGGGTATATACCTCCGTAACTGGTATACGTGGAATACGTTATGAACATGGCTCAACGACGGTGGCAATGCCAATCTGTATGCCAACTCTCCAACTCTCTCAAGGATCTCGAACGGTCCGATATATCTCGGACTCAGCTTTCCCTTTCTTCCAAAATGGAAGATTCCCTGAGTGGGAGAAACCTTTAAAAGTACATGGTCTCCAGTACTGAACTCCAATGGGCGACGATGCACATCTGCGTAAGATTTCTGGCGACTCTGGGCGGTCAACAGCCTTTCACGAATCAGGGCTATTTTCTCTTGAGTCAGTACGATCAATTCTGGTTCTGTCCCGATTAAGTCTGATGAATCGTCCCAACATAGGGGCGATCTACATCTTCTCCCGTATAATGCTTCGAATGGTGCCATCTTAATGGAAGCATGCCAACTATTGTTATATGTAAATTCAATCAACGGTAGATGAACTTCCCAATCAGTTGACCAATCTAAGGCACAAGCCCTCAGCATATCTTCCACCATTTGAATAGTCCTCTCGGATTGTCCATCAGTCTGTGGGTGATAAGATGTGCTGAAGTTCAATTTGGTTCCCAAGGCCTTATGAACTGCTTTCCAAAAGTGAGACACAAAACGGCCATCTCTATCAGAAACAATGGTCTTCGGCGTACCATGCAATCGAACTATCTCCGAAATAAATAGTCGTGCCAACCTCTCTGGTCCCCACGTGTCCTTAATGCCTAGAAAATAAGCTGATTTGGTTAAACGATCAACTATCACCCAAATCATGTTCATTCCTGTCTTGGTTCTCGGCATACTAGTGATAAAGTCCATTGATATATCCTCCCACTGTAACACCCTGAGATATTCAGAGTATATTACAGCATTGTAGACCCCTACATGGGACCCACCAGGCTACAAACAAGAAAACTCCATTCGACTAACCATCTCGGTTAGCGAGGACACACATCTAAATGATATGACATAAAATGGTACGCCCGGAGCAACCGGCGAAATAAGCATCAACCGACAATGTAACAATTTTAAAGTAATACCATACGGCGTTTGAAATGAAAAACCTAAGTACTCGCGAGCACAATCTATAAGTTTACAAAAATGGGAAACAACCAAATCGAAGTAAACGAAAGAAAATAAGAAGACCCAAATGCACACGTCAACGACCCTGGCCAACATCCTCGTCTCGTCCGGTGCTCGCTCGTCCGGATAATCATAACCTGAAATCCATAGCAAGAATTTCCCCAAAACGGGTCCCCAAAGGGGTTAGCAATTACGCTAGTACAAGTAATTAAGGCAAACCAATCGCTTACACATTTCATAGTACATGCACCAATATCATTTCAAAAACCAAAACCAGACATGTCTTTTCTGGAAACAAACAGTCACAATTAATTTGCCTAGGACCGGGACGAAGCCACGAATCCCACTCGAGGCCTCTAAGGACCCTCCTGAGCTGGCCACATTCATAAAACAAATCAAGCACCACACGTCACCTAGGACCGGGATGAAGCCACGAATCCCACTCGAGGCCTCTAAGGACCTTCCCGAGCTGGCTAGCGAATCAAACTCATGAATCCAGGACGAAGCCATAGATTCCCTCGAGGCCCCGTCGGACCCTCCCGAGGTGAGTAAAGCACACACAATATACATTACCATTTCATGTTAAGCATAAAGGTTTCCAAGAATTACTTGCCTTGAATAATTGATGACGCAACGAACGGAAAGGATAATCACCGACGAACGCTAGAAATCAACGGAACTGAACCTAACGATTCGAAGAACGTAATCACAACCAACTCTAGACGAATACGGAAATGGAATACACCCGAAAACCCCTCTACGATTCATGTATATTCGTACAAAAATAACAACGAGGGCGGACCACAACCAAACCCTCTCGATTCCGTAAAAACCACAAAATATACCATGAATCCATAGGAAAGTTAATGATACTAACAATATTAATCGTATTCATCAAGAATCCACCAACAAAACGGAACGAATCGGAAGAAAATCCCAAAACCCCCAAATTATCCGAAAGTAGGGTTCTAAGAGATATTACCTTTGAAGATCCAAGTACTATGATCCGTAGAACACGCGTTAGATTGATTATCCGAGCTTCACAATCGAAGGAGAATGATGAAAATCGACCCCCAATTGATAAATGATGAGGAGTTCTCCCCCCTCTCTCTCTCTCTCTCGCGTAAATGGAAGGAGGAAGAAAATGAGTTGCTCTCGCTCAAAACGACGCAATTATAGGGTTGACCGCATTGTGTGCCACGGCACAGGCCCAAAAATTGCTCCCAGGGCTCGGCAGTGTGCCGCGGCCCAGCGGACATGTGCCGCGGCACCCGGTACAGTCGGGTTTTGGCCGAAAATGCCACACGAGTGTGCCGCGGCCCGGACGGGTGTGCCGCGGCACTGACTCGGCATTGTGCCGCGGCCCCGGACGGGTGTGCCGCGGCACACAGTACAGTCCGCTCGGCCACAAACTGGAAAAATGTGTGTGCCGCGGCGCACACTCCTTGTGCCGCGGGCCACACCCCTTTTGGGTCCTAAAATGATGAAAAATGATCCGGGAAGAGAATAAAAGCAATAGGAATCAATATTTGGAAACCAATAACATGAAATG
The DNA here is from genome assembly GCA_033398695.1 of Orobanche coerulescens. NCBI lineage: Eukaryota > Viridiplantae > Streptophyta > Magnoliopsida > Lamiales > Orobanchaceae > Orobanche > Orobanche coerulescens. Next base: position 68,961,983 of record CM065801.1, read on the forward strand.
GATCCACGGCAACCCCAAAACGGCAGTTCTGCACGACAATAACGAGAATCAGATCAATAGATAACAGAAAAGATACACGAGGGTTACTACAATCGAAAAAAAATACACCGGAAATAAAGATACAAGGGAAAGAAAAATGCGGATATTACACCCACTTCCATTCAGGAATCGGGAGCGGCTTCAACATTCCGGCAGGTCGTTGATGTTCGATCTTAACCTGCTGACAAGTCAAGCATTTCGAAACATAGTCCGCTACATCTTTCTTCATGTTGCCCCACCATAAATTCTGTTTCAAGTCCTTATACATCTTACTGGTGCCCGGGTGGATAGACTAGGGCGAACTGTGAGCTTCCTTCATAATTGTCTGTTTCAGAACATCGACATCGGGAACGCAGAGTCAGTTCTGAAATCTCAAAACTCTATCATCAAGAATTACGAATCCGGGGGCCTTCCCCTTGATCACCTCATCACGTAACCGAATCATCAAAGGATCATCTGTCTGTCTAGATTTGATTTCTTCGGTTAATGATGAAGTTATTTGTAATACTCGGATGTAATTCAGTTATTATCATTCAGTATTTATCATTCAGTAATTGTCATTCAGTAATTTCACTCATTAGTGATCATTTGTCACTCATATTCAATCATGGTATTCATCATTCAGAGTAATTGTATCGTGTATCAATCGTCATTCATCACTAATCTAATTGGAGTTTCATGCCGTATTTATCATCGTCGTCATTTTCATTATGGACTGTGTGTGAGGAAGTAGCGCACGCTACGTACTCTTTTTAGCGCACGCTAATTGAGTATAGGTAGCGCACTCTACCACTCAGCATTAGCACACGCTAATGTTACCCTGGCTGCAGTCCAGAAGGTACTGGACTGCAGGTGAGTTGTTAGTAGCGCACGCTACGAGTGGTAAGTAGCGCGCGCTAGTGGGTTGTAGTAGCGCACGCTAATAATTGCTGTAGCGCGCACTAAGGACGGATCAGGTTGAGTCCAGTGGCTACTGGACTGCACTGGATTAATTCATAGCGCATGCTATGAGTGATATTTAGCGTACGCAAACGGTGTAGTAGCGCACGCTAAATATTGGTTGTAGCGCATGCTACCGAGGTCAGATCAGAGGACAGACGGTTTCTGGATTCCAGTACTGGGCATATAATAATTCGTTAGCACACGCTAACCATGGGTATTAACGCACGCTAATGGTATGGTTGTAGCGCACGCTACAAAAGGTACGTAGCGCGCTACCGTTCGGACAAGGTACCGGACTACCCAAATTACCCGTTAGCGCACGCTATGCAAGGGCTAGCGCACGCTAACTGGAGTGGCTATATATTGATGATTAGCCCGAGTTTCGTCATTTCTCATTTCCCTTCGTTTTTGGAGCGACTTCGGGCGATTTTGGGCGACTTGGAGTGTTCTCTTCGAGCTGCTATCACCTATCATCATATTCAAGGCTTTGAGTTGGATTATCATCACTTCATCATCTCCTTAACATCAAATCAAAGGTATTAATCTCTTGGATCTAGAATTTCGGATTTTTGGGTTTTTCCATCCGATTTCTTCGTGTAAGCTTGGATTATCATTGGAATATGTTATATATGGATTATCTACCTTAGATAAATATATTCCTACGGATTTAATGGCTATTTTCGGAATTATTTCAAGAACCCTTAGGGTTGACTTCGGTTAATTTGGGGATTTTCCGATTGTTGTTGTCGTAAACTTGAATTGTGGATTTCTATGAGATTATTGATGTCATTGATAGTGTTTTTCTGGTTTGAATCATTCATTTGGAGTTGGTTCGATAATTTGGGTTTGGTTTTAACCAACGGGAAGGATATTCGCAACGTTTTCGTTAGAGTACATCTACGAGTTCGGATATTGTTGTATCGACGTTTGAGTCGGTTATGATCGTATTTGATTCGTGTATTGATCGGTTGTTGGTAATTATTGTTATTCAAGGTTGTTCGAGCGACCGACATTTCATTTAGGACGTTGTTCGGGGAAGGACATTGTCATCGGTATTGTGTAAGTTAACTCTTACTCGGTTAAAAGGATACTCATTCCTTTTGTTGTTGATTGCTCATAATCATAACTCATTCATCATGGTATTAATCATATTGAGACTTGTAATTTTCGGATAATCATGTCATTCACGAGGAACGACGGTTCCAAATCATTTCGTTGGGTTATCAATTACGTCACTATTATTTTCATCTCAGTGAGTCATCTTGGCCTTGTCGAATTATTATTCATTGGTATTCATTGTGGTCATTCTCGTTCATATGACCTTCTGGGTTCATATTGCGTGGCCGGGTGTGGCTGTGTGGAATTTTTAGTCGGGCACACGATGGTCATGTTTTGGGTTCACCGATACATTGGACTGTGCACATGGTAACGCTTACCTCCGTGAGACTAATTAGGTACAAGGACGGGTGTGTCCGGTCATTCGTCTTGTACACTTGCACAGAACATTACGGGTGTACTATGATACTCCTCTTCAGCATAATTCATAACTAAGAATATTTCATAACTTCAGTTAATTCATGATTGTGTAATTTCAACCCTTGAGGATTGTTGTTCTGTGTAACTGACCCCGTTGGGGGATTTTGTTTTCAGGTCACGGCAAGGCAAAGGCACGGGAAGGGCATGCTGACGGCGAGGAGTCCCAGTGATACTAGTATGGGGCCCCAGTCATTTCGTTTGTTTCAATCAGTCATTTCAGTTATTCCATCATTTGTATTTTCCGCTGCAAATTCCGTTTGAGATGTTTAATTGTTCAGGGTGGTGTATTTTATCTCCATATAAAATATACTAGTATTCGGTTTAGTCCTGGTGTGTTGTACTTAAACTCCTCATCGGAGTACTTGGTAATATAATGTGGTTCGGTACCACAATTATATTATTTAATTCATCATTTTCATTTGCCTGGTGGGTCCTAGTCGAGGATTCACGGAACTGTAATATCCGCCTAGTTTGGGGTGTTACATAGTTGGTATCAGAGAGTGGTTTTGAATACTACCCTCCAAGTCATGTCTCGTTTGAAATCATCGTCATCGGACTAGTATCATTGGACTTTCGCATCACGTGTGACCTGTGCAAATGCCGAGCCAATCAGACCAAGAACTGTAAGATTTCTAATACCATGGTATAATTTCTGGCAATAATCATTCATTCATAATTCATCAGTTAACAATCCTCAATCATCATTGTCATTTTGACCAGGACGGTCAGATTAACTCATTAATCACTCAATTCATTTCATTACTCGGTTGTTGATCTGGAAGATCAAATCATTAATCATGTTAACTTGTTCAAGATAATCATTTCAGTAATTTCATCAGATAATCATGTCACCTCAGTTAATCATTCATGTAATCACTGTGTTAGAGCGCGAATGCTCATTTTCACCATCTCATGTCATAATCATAACGTGATATTCATGCGGGAAATATAATCATCATGTAACTTTCCTACTTCAGTATGGAAAGAGCAAGAAGAGGACGTGGAGGACGAGGCCGTGGAGTGGGCCGAATCCCGAGAGCTCGTGTGAATACACATGCAAACGCGAGAAATAATGCTAATTCATCGAGCAGCGACGCTGCCACTCATTCTCCTGGATGCGATCATTCACTAACGGGGAGTCGTACCTGGGACACGGCTCAGTCAGAAGGTGTCCGGGTTGACCCACTCGCTTTTATGCAGGGCATGATGGCCCAAATGACTCAGATGGCACAGCTGATGGAGACGATGCATAACTCCGTCAATCAAAATCAGCAGGCTCCTCCGCCGCCACCTCAGAGGCAAGAGAGGAACGTGAGCAATATCATCGGAGACATCTCTCGCCAGAGGCCACCTACTTTTGAGGGCTCGTCTGAGCCGGCAGATATCATTCATCGGCTCGAGCATTTCGAGAAGTTGTTTGCTATGGTAGAGTGTCCCGAAGGACACAAAGTTTCTGTTGCGGCTTACTACCTGGGTAAGAGCGCACATTCTTGGTGGTTGTCGTTGAAGCCGACCGAAGGATCATGTACTTGGGATCAGTTCAAGACTCTCATGATGGAGAGGTATTATCCGGCCCCACTCTGAGAGGCCAAGCTGTCAGAATTACTCACCCCTGAGCCCTCAGCAGATGAGGATGTTCTCGCCATTGCCGAGAAATTTCAGGAACTTCTTCCGTTCGCCTCATCTATCATTCATTCCGAGGCAGATAAGATTAAGTATTTCAGCAAGAGGCTGAAACCCCGTATGAGACTACAGTTGCTTAATCATAATTGCACCACGTTGGCTGAATTCATTGAGAAAGCTCTTAACTATGAGCTTACTGCTAAAGAGATGGCTAAGCAGCAACCTTCGTCTGCTAGCAAGAAGTCCAAGAACCGTAATCAGTCTGAAGGCAGTCAGGCCGCCTTCAAGAAACCGCGTGCAGGCTCTGCTTTTTCTGAGCGACCCCCTGTGACGTCTAAACCCGCGGAATCTCAGTCTCGAGCGGCCAGTTCGGCCATCACCTGTTTTAACTGTGGGGATCTTGGTCATCTCAGTACCAAGTGTCCGAGACAGACTATCACGTGTCATAATTGTGGGATTGCTGGGCATAAGGCCTGTTTTTGACGTAGGGACTCCAAACCTACTCAGACGCCATCTCAGGCCCCTAAGCAGTCAGCCGTTCAGAATCAGGCCACTCAATCAGCGTCGTTTAAAATGACAGGAGCAACTAAAGGTGGAGCCTATAGCCAGCAGACGGGAGCGTCCGGTGCCGGGACTAGCAAGCCCCAGATTTATGAGATGAAGAAGACCGATGATCCAGAGGCCCGAATGATCTCAGGTACACTCGATATTCTATCTCAACCTGTGTGTACCCTTTTTGATAGTGGTGCATCGCATTCATCCATTTCCGAGTCATGTTTGAGTAGACTACGTCTGGGTATTGCTACTAATTGTGAGCCTTATGCCATCGCCTACCTGATGGTAGACTAATTATCGGTAATCGTGAGATTCAGAATTGTCCGATTCAGTTTCATGGTCGTGTATGGCCAGCGGACCTAATCGTAGTAGATTTGCCGAGGGACGACGTCATCTTGGGTATTGATTGGATGGATCGTCATGATGCCATCATTAGTGTCCGTAAGCGTATGATCACTATCATTTCAGACGATGGGGTTGAATGTGTGTTTCAGGGAGGTAATCCCGGTTGTTCTGGTAAGGTCATTAATTTGATGAAAGCAGTGAGATTACTCAATCAGGGGTATGTTGGTTATTGGTGCTATATGACCAAAACCGAGAAATCATCAGTAATGTTGACGGATATTCCGGTAGTGAGGGAATATGTCGATGTTTTTCCAGACGAGTTACCTGGTTTGCCTCCACAGAGGGATGTGGAATTCACGATTGAGTTGGAGCCTGGTACGTCCCCAATATCGAAGGCACCGTACCGGATGGCCCCGACCGAAATGCAGGAATTAAAGAACTAACTCGAGGAGTTGTTCGAGAAGGGTTATATTCGACCGAGTGCGTCCCCGTGGGGAGCACCAGTGTTATTTGTCAAGAAGAAGGATGGTTCTTTTTGCTTGTGTATCGATTATCGGGAGTTGAACAAGGTGACAATCAAGAATAAGTATCCCTTACCCCATATTGATGATCTCTTAGATCAACTTCAGGGAGCTTCGGTATTTTCCAAGATCGACTTAAGATCTTTATATCATCAGTTGCGGATTCGAGAGTCGGATATCGCGAGGACGGCGTTTCGAACACGCTATGGTCATTATGAGTTTGTGGTTATGCCGTTTGGATTGACTAATGCACCTGCGATATTCATGGAGTTAATGAATTGGGTTTTCATCGACTTTTTGGACCAGTTTGTTGTTGTCTTCATCGATAACATTTTGATTTATTCTCGTGACCGAGAGGAACACGAGTTTCACCTTCATCAAGTGCTCGACGTGCTGAGACGAGAACAACTTTATGGGAAGTTTTCCAAATGTGAGTTCTGGATGTCCGAAGTGACGTTTCTCGGACATGTAATTTCTTCAGACAGAGTTCGTGTCGACCCTCAGAAGACAGAGGCTATCCGAGATTGGTTACCTCCGAAGAATGTTAAGGAAATCCGAAGTTTTCTTGGATTAGCGGGTTATTATCGACGCTTCGTAGAGGGATTTTCTAGAATCACTCAACCCCTGACAAACCTTTTGCGAAAGGATAAGATATACACGTGGTCCGACGCGTGTCAGCGGAGTTTTGAGGAACTCAAGAGCTGGTTAATGTCAGCACCTATACTTTCCTTGCCGCAAGGAACGGAGGGATTTGTGGTTTATAGTGATGCGTCCGGACAGGGTCTCGGATGTGTGCTCATGCAGAATGGAAAGGTTATTGCCTATGCTTCACGGCAATTGAGACCTTACGAGGTTAATTATCCGACACACGACCTGGAGCTAGCAGCCGTAGTGTTCGCTTTGAAGATTTGGCGTCATTATCTTTATGGCGTTACCTATCAAATATTCACCGATCATAAGAGTTTAAAGTATATATTTACTCAGAAGGAGTTAAATATGCGTCAGAGACGGTGGTTGGAACTAATCAAAGATTATGATATTGAGATCCTTTACCACCCGGGCAAGGCGAACGTTGTCGCCGACGCCTTGAGTCGTAAGTCCGTTCAGGAGCAGATGCTTGCTCGTTTAACAGTCCAGAAGGAGCTTCAGCAGGAATTCCTTAGACCCGAGATCGAGGTCTGGCTTCAGCGAGTTCAGGGACACATTTGTATGTTATAGATTTCATCGTCACTCGAGGAGGCAATCCGAGAGAATCAGAGTTCAGACCCTTCATTGTTGCGCATCCGTGAGGATGTGACTCAGGGGAAAGCCCCTGGATTTGTGGTCCACGAGGATGGACTTTTGAGGTTTAAGAATCGGTTGTGCGTACCGGCGAATGACGAGTTGAAAAACTCGATTTTGATAGAAGCTCATGCTACCCCTTATTCTGTTCATCCGGGGTCTAGCAAGATGTACAAGGACTTGAAACAAAATTACTGGTGGAGTAATATGAAGCGAGAAGTCGCAGAATTTGTTTCGAGATGCTTAACCTGTCAACAAGTCAATATTGAACATCAGCGGCCGGCGGGTATGCTGAAACCCTTCCTATTCCCGAATGGAAGTGGGAAGACATTTCTATGGATTTCATCACGAGTTTGCCGGCGAGTCGTCATGGCATGAATACCATCTGGGTGATCATGGACTGCTTAACTAAATCAGCTAATTTCCTTGAGATCAAGGAGACGTGGGGTCCCGAGAGACTTGCTCAACTGTTCATCAAATAGATAGTCAGACTGCACGGTACTCCTAAAAGTATCGTTTCCGATCGTGACGGACGGTTTGTGTTGCATTTTTGGAAATCAGTTCATCGTGCTATGGGAACCCAGCTTAATCTCAGTACCGCTTTTCATCCTCAGTCCGACGGACAATCAGAAAGAACCATTCAGACATTAGAGGACATGTTGAGGGCATGCGTCCTCAATTGGAAAGACGATTAGGAAGCCCAACTACCATTGATCGAGTTCACGTATAATAATAGTTGGCATGCTTCGATTAAGATGGCGCCTTACGAGGCCTTGTATGGTCGTCGTTGTCGATCTCCGTTGTGTTGGGACGACCTATCAGAATCAATCAGCACCGAGCCCGATATGCTTATAGCCGCCCGTGAGAAGGTAGCTTTGATCAGGAGTCGTTTGTTGACCGCCGAGTCGGCGTAAATCATATGCAGATAACCGTCGTCGACCATTAGAGTTCGAGGCAGGTGACCACGTGTTGGTCAAGGTATCCCCGAGTCATGGTATCTTCCGTTTTGGGAAGAGGGGTAAGTTGAGTCCGAGATTTATTGGACCGTTTGAGATTTTGGATTGTGTAGGCGAGTTAGTTTACCGATTGGCTTTACCTCCGGCGTTGAGCCGAATTCATAATGTGTTTCACGTCTCTCAGTTGCGGAAGTATGTTGCCGACCCGAGTCACATACTTCAGTTCGATGAAATCGAGATCGCCGACGATCATTCATATGAGGAGCGTCCTATGCGAGTTTTAGAGCGGCGAATCAAACAGTTGAGGAATAAGACGATTCCTTTGGTTAAAATTCAGTGGTCTAGACACGGATTCGAAGAGGCTACCTGGGAAACCGAGGATAGTATGCGGGAGAGTTATCCCGAGTTGTTTGACCCTTAGTTTCGGGGACGAAACTTTTTTAAGGGGGGGTGTATGTAATACCCGGTTGTAATTCAGTTATTATCATTCAGTATTTATCATTCAGTAATTGTCATTCAGTAATTTCACTCATTAGTGATCATTTGTCACTCATATTCAATCATGGTATTCATCATTCAGAGTAATTGTATCGTGTATCAATCGTCATTCATCACTAATGTAATTGGAGTTTCGTGCCGTGTTTATCATCGTCGTCATTTTCATTGTGGACTGTGTGTGAGGAAGTAGCGCACGCTACGTACTCTTTTTAGCGCACACTAATTGAGTATAGGTAGCGCACGCTACCACTCAGCATTAGCGCACGCTAATGTTACCCTGGCTGCAGTCCAGAAGGTACTGGACTGCAGGTGAGTTGTTAGTAGCGCACGCTACGAGTGGTAAGTAGCGCGCGCTAGTGGGTTGTAGTAGCGCACGCTAATAATTGCTGTAGCGCGCGCTAAGGACGGATCAGGTTGAGTCCAGTGGCTACTGGACTGCACTGGATTAATTCATAGCGCACGCTATGAGTGATATTTAGCGTACACAAACGGTGTAGTAGCGCACGCTAAATATTGGTTGTAGCGCACGCTACCGAGGTCAGATCAGAGGACAGACGGTTTCTGGATTCCAGTACTGGGCATCTAATAATTCGTTAGCGCACGCTAACCATGGGTATTAACGCACGCTAATGGTATGGTTGTAGCGCACGCTACAAAAGGTACGTAGTGCGCGCTACCGTTTTCGGACAGTGGGTACTGGACTACCCAAATTATCCGTTAGCGCACGCTATGCACAAGGGCTAGCGCACGCTAACCTGGAGTGGCTATATATTGGACAGTTAGCCTGAGTTTCGTCATTTCTCATTTCCCTTCGTTTTTGGAGTTACTTCGGGCGATTTTGGGCGACTTGGAGTGTTCTCTTCGAGCTGCTATCACCTATCATCATATTCAAGGCTTTGAGTTGGATTATCATCACTTCATCATCTCCTTAACATCAAATCAAAGGTATTAATCTCTTGGATCTAGAATTTCGTATTTTTGGGTTTTTCCTTCCGATTTCTTCGTGTAAGCTTGGATTATCATTGGAATATGTTAGATATGGATTATCTACCTTGGATAAATATATTCCTACGGATTTAATGGCTATTTTCGAAATTATTTCAAGAACCCTTAGGGTTGACTTCGGTTAATTTGGGGATTTTCCGATTGTTGTTGTCGTAAACTTGAATTGTGGATTTCTATGAGATTATTGATGTCATTGATAGTGTTTTGCTGGTTTGAATCAATCATTTGGAGTTGGTTCGATAATTTGGGTTTGGTTTTAACCAACTAGAAGGATATTCTCAACGTTTTCGTTAGAGTACATCTACGAGTTCGGATATTGTTGTATCGACGTTTGAGTCGGTTATGATGGTATTTGATTCGTGTATTGATCGGTTGTTGGTAATTATTGTTATTCAAGGTTGTTCGAGCGCCAACATTTCATTTAGGACGTTGTTCGTGGAAGGACATTGTCATCGGTATTGTGTAAGTTAACTCTTACTCGGTTAAAAGGATACTCATTCCTTTTGTTGTTGATTGCTCATAATCATAACTCATTCATCATGGTATTAATCATATTGAGACTTGTAATTGTTGGATAATCATTTCATTCACGAGGAACGACGGTTCCAAATCATTTCGTTGGGTTATCAATTACATCACTATTATTTTCATCTCGGTGAGTCATCTTGGCCTTGTCGAATTATTATTCATTGGTATTCATTGTGGTCATTCTCGTTCATATGACCTTCTGGGTTCATATTGCGTGGCCGGGTGTGGCTGTGTGGAATTTTTAGTCGGGCACACGATGGTCATGTTTTGGGTTCACCGATATATTGGACCGTGCACACGGTAACGCTTACCTCCATGAGACTAATTAGGTACAAGGACGGGTGTGTCCGGTCATTCATCTTGTACACTTGCACAGAACATTACGGGCGTACTATGATACTCCTCTTCAGCGTAATTCATAACTAAGAATATTTCATAACTTCAGTTAATTCATGATTGTGTAATTTCAACCCTTGAGGATTGTTGTTCTGTGTAACTGACCCCTTTGGGGGATTTTGTTTTCAGGTCACGGCAAGGAAAAGGCACGGGAAGGGCATGCTGACGGCGAGGAGTCCCAGTGATACTAGTAGGGGGCCCCAGTCATTTCAGTCATTTCAGTTATTCCGTCATTTGTATTTTCCGCTGCAAATTCCGTTTGAGATGTTTAATTGTTCAGGGTGGTGTATTTTATCTCCATATAAAATATACTAGTATTCGGTTTAGTCCTGGTGTGTTGTACTTAAACTCCTCATCGGAGTACTTGGTAATATAATGTGGTTCGGTACCACAATTATATTATTTAATTCATCATTTTCATTTGCCTGGTGGGTCCCAGTCGGGGATTCACGGCACTGTAATATCCGCCTAGTTTGGGGTGTTACCTTATTTCCATCACGCACAGTTTTCCATGGACCTTTTGTAACCACTCTTCAATTCCTTCTCGAATCATCTCTCGTTGAAGGCTAAGTTGAGAGGTCAGAGTCTCCAGCATCTGAATAGAAACAGGCTTGCGGCTGAGTGCATCGGCCACAACATTCGCTTTACCTGGATGATACAAAATCTCCTGCTCGTAGTCCTTAATCAGTTATAACCATCTTCTTTGCCGCATGTTCAGCTCTTTCTGACTGAATATGTATTTGAGACTCTTGTGATCAGTAAAGATCTGACAGTGAGTCCCGTACAGGTAATGCCTCCAGATCTTCAAAGCAAAAATTACTGCTGCTAGCTCTAAATCATGTGTTGGATAATTCACTTCATAAAGTTTCAGCTGTCGTGACGCATACGCGATCACTTTGTCATTCTGCATCAATACGCATCCGAGTCCTTGGTTCGAAGCATCACTGTAAACCATGAATCCTCCCGTCCCCTATGGAAGTGATAAAATTGGTGCTGTCGTCAATCTCCTTTTCAATTCATCAAAACTAGTCTGACACGACTCGTTCCACTCAAACTTTTGAGTTTTCTGCAGGAGTCGAGTAAGTGGGCAGGAGATTTTGGAAAACCCTTCCACGAACCGACGATAATACCCAGCAAGTCCTAAGAAGCTTCGGACTTCTTTCACGTTCTTTGGAGGCTTCCAATCCAAAACTGCTTCAATTTTCTGAGGATCTACTCGGACTCCTTCAGCTGATACTACATGGCCGAGGAACATTACTTCCGTTAGCCATAATTCACATTTAGAGAGTTTGGCGTATAGTTGTTCGCTTCTCAAAAGTTCTAATACTATCCGCAAATGCTGCGCATGTTCTTCTGGGCTCTTAGAATACACCAGAATATCATCATTGAACACGACCACAAATTTATCCAAATATTCGATGAACACTCGGTTCATCAACTGCATGAATACAGGAGGTGCATTAGTGAGACCAAACGGCATCACTACAAACTCATAGTGTCCGTAGCGAGTTCTGAATGCTGACTTTGGAACATCAGATTCCTTAACCCTCAGCTGATGGTATCCTGATCTCAGATCGATTTTAGAAAATACTGTTGCTCCTTGCAACTGGTCAAACAGGTCATCAATTCGTGGCAACGGATACTTGTTCTTAATCGTCATCTTGTTCAACTCTCGATAGTCGATACACAGTCGAAGCGATCCATCCTTCTTCCAGACAAAAAGAACTGGTGCTCCCCAGGGCGAAACGCTTTGCTGGATGTAGCCTTTGTCCAGTAATTCCTCCAGCTGCTTTTTCAGTTCATACATCTCAGTAGGTGCCATACGATACGGCGCCTTAGAAATTGGGGTAGCTCTGGGTTCCAGCTCAATGGTGAATTCTATACCCCATCGTGGAGGTAGTCTAGGTAACTCGTCAGGAAATACATCTGGAAATTCATTAACAACAGGAATGGATGAAAGTTTCACAATTTCGTCTTCTCTCTTCATTGCATAACACCAGTATCCGGTACAGCCCTGTTTCAACAATTTGACAGCTTTCATTGCTTTGATCAACTTTCCTGAGCTTCCTGGTTTCCATCCTTCAAACAGTACTTCGGAGCCATCGTCAGCGATCAGCGAAATATTCCTCCTTTGGTAGTTTACAATAGCTACATATCGATTGAGCCAATCGTCTCCGAGTATCAGGTCGTCTCCTTGCATTTCTATCACAATCAGATTTGAGAGCCACTCCCTACCCCCAAATGATACAGGGAAATCTCTAGTCTCTAAGTTCCCAACAATCCTTTCTCCACTCAGTAAACCAACAACATAAGGTTCACAAGTATGAAAACCAGAAATATTCAAACGATTTACACAAGACAACGATATAAATGAATGCGTAGCTCCTGTATCGAATAAAATGCTAACTGGCTGGGAAAGGATCTGGACAGTACCTGATGCGACAGCAGCATCTTGATCGTTTGTCCTCCTCATCTCGTACAGACGTGGGGGAACAGATCCGGCACTCGATGTCCCCTTTCAGTCCCATTGTCCTCTGCCTTGTCCGCGGCCAAAATTTTGAGGCATCTGAACACTTTGCTACATCTGTTGGATACTAGCTTCCTTCTAAACTGGCTGCGATGAACGGTTTCCATTGTACTTGGTGGCATCCTTGCAAAATGTCGCACGGTGCCCTTCCTGTCCGCAATCAAAACATGTGACTGGAGTGCACAAACAATCGCGCCAAAGGTGGCCTGGTCGACCACAGTTAAAGCATTCCAAGCTCTATCCGTCGTGGTTGACATTGTCCCGAAATTCTTTCCGCTCTTAGATGGGTGCGGAGGTTTCTTGAAAGAATGAAAATAAGGCTGGGCCTTGCGGGGCCCACTGCTCTTGTGCTCTGTAAAAGTACCAGAGGCTTTCTGCTTCTTCGACTCCATAAACTTCTCCATTACTGCCTCTTTTATTTCGTACGCCAACGCCTTATCCTGGTATTGGCGGAGAGTGGTACATTCAAAACCGTACATGTACCTCTGGATTTCTGGTTTCATTCTCATTTCAAAGTGAATCATCATCTTTGCATCTGTTCTGACCAAATGTCGAACAATTACCAACTGCTGATTAAAAGTCTTAATTATCTGGGATACGGGTTCGTCTGATGGCTGAGCGAAAAAAAATTCTCGAATTTTGGCTTCCCTCACAGGACAAGGGCAGTACTGGGCTTCCATCATTATTTTAAATTATGTCCAATCGGCATCATGATCTGCAGGTCGGATAGCTTCCCACCATTCGGATGCTTCCCCTATCAGAAAGTACTGAGCAATAGGAGCTCTCCTGTCGTTTGGGCAATTAATTCCAACAAAAATTTTCTCGGAAAAGCCATCAAATTTGGGTGGTTGCATTTTCGCTACCTCTTGCAACCATCGGTCACCTCGATTTCCCATTTCTGGGATCCTTTACTGTCCATATCTCTGCTGAAATCCCACCGCCACCTGCATTCGGTCCACGACCTGAGCGAACTGGGTCATCTGGTTCACTACCTGACGAAGGATTGCTGGTACAGCAGGTTCCGGTTCGTTATTGATGGATCGTTGCGGCTCGCCTGAGCTATGACTGGCCTGATTAGGAGGCGACGCCTCCCTTTCAGCATTTCTTCGTCCGCGTCCACGACCGTGACCACATCCACGTCCGCCTCTCAAAATACTGTAAGCACAAATACTCAATATACAGGAAACAACATCGTTCTAATGTTCAAGTATAAAGAGGTACAACATGTAAAGAACGAGATACAGTTTAGGAACTTACAACCACCGTTCGCATGAAGACGTAGGCAGTACAGTGATGTTATTCACGGTCGGTTACCTCAAAAGACGTAAATGACCCCTATTTTAACCCAATGTCCAAGATATCCATAATCTTAACTCCGATACCATATTCTGTAACACCCCCGATATATTCAGGATTATTACAGCGCCGTAAATCCTTTACATAAGAATTTACAAGGCTAAAGAATTAAAATGACAATAATAGATACTAACTTATGAAATCACTGATATAAAATACAACAGTCTGTTTCAATACCGAGATTACAAATATCCAATAAACGGTTATTAATACATCATCAAAATCCAAACATCATAAATTGACAACGTACTCGAGTACTTATTGAAATAACCAACAAACAACAGACAATAAAACCCGGCCGGAACATCACTCTGCACCCTCGTCGTCATGCATCTCCAGTGGTTGTTTCCCCGCTCTCCTAGATCCTAAACATACACAAATGTTCACCCCCGAAGGGGTTAGCACAACGATGCTAGTACAAGTACAATAATCATACAACAGTGATATAATCAACAATTATATCATAACAAGTTTCTCCAACGAGAAATATTCACAACACATATCATATCATAACAGTTTCAACATACTTATGGTATTCCAACGATCCAGCGCACACAGCTATAGATTCCCATGATGATCCCGTCGGACCAAAGCATGGTGGAACTACCTTTCCAACGATCCAGCGCACACAGCTATAGATTCCCATGATGATTCCCGTCGGATCAAAGCATGGTGGACATTTAATCACAACACATAATACACAATACAATCACAATATACTTGTCATAATATAGACAATTCTAATTAGAGTACTTGCCTCGGTTCGTTGACAAGAATAAACTTCCACGAATATCAAAATACTCGAAGGTCGTCCCCTTCGATCAATCACGTGTTAAGCTCGAACCTTAACAAAAGAAATAGCATAGAATTCATTTCATGCCGTATGAACGTCTAACAATTCAACAATTACGGTAGAATGTCCTTAATATGTAATCTGTCTGGATAGCTTAACGCACGCTACGAATCCTATGTAGCGTACGTTAATGCTACTTGTTAGCGGACGCAGTACACACAATCTAACGTACGCTAAACAGGCATTGTCAGTGCCTCACTGATCAGCCGACTGACTCGGCTGATGACTTAACGCACGCTAAGTTCCAATCGTGGCATACGCTAAATGTACTCGATAGCGCACGTTAATTCACGTGGCTTAGCGCACGCTAAGAGTGCATGGCAGTTCACTGGAGGGCAGCAGATTATACAAATGGTGATGAAGTAAGCGAATTCCTCAGTGATTAATGTTTGTTATCCGGCTTCATGTTATGTTCATAACCCTTATGAATGATCTCATGGATAATAACAACTTCGAGATGCAAGTATATGTATAATCATCATAACACCATAATCCATTTTGATTACAATTCTCATGCGAAGTTGGTGATCTCTGGTTGATGTATTAGATTCTACTATCATTATACATATTCAAACTTCATCTTGAGGTGAACTAACAATTCTAACTTATACGAAAGAATATTTCCCAAGATGATTCTTCCTTTAAGTTCTTATAACCGAAATAATATCACCTCCAATTCATGATCACAAAGATAACATAAATCATACGGATTGTTATCTTCAGAATGTTTCTCTCATCATTTGAAGTACTATGATTCTGACTTCAAGGTTCCAACAATAATATCGTAATCGTAGACATTCCAATCTTCTAAACATGATGTTGTTGAATAGTTCACTAATGAAATTCAATATCTCATTAACATGATCATCTTATTCTGCATAACACGAATCTAGAGTTGAAGATCGAATCAACATACCTTAATATGATGAAATCACTGAACCACAAGGTAGAATCCGACTCCGGTTGGTTATGTGCAACTCCAAGGTGTTACTTCTCTTCAATGATCACTCACAAGTGATAACCAATATTCAAGGATCAATAAGATGTGTTCTAAGTATGTTAGAAGGATGATTATAGCTCTCTGGCCTCTCAAGAATAAAGAATGGACGAAGGAAATGTAAGCCAAAACGGGTTGTTGTCTCATTTATAATATTCTGCACTTTAGCTAATTAGCGCACGCTACAATACATACTTAGTGCGCGCTAATAAGCGTTGACTCCAAATCTGTCCAGGTTCGTCCGCGGGAATCTTATCCGGACCCATGTCCCGGCTGGCGCATGTGCTAGCCGCCTACCTTAATAATTCAGTGTCTAGCGCACGCAACTCCTACATACGTAGCGTGCGCTAGTAGTAGCCGATAGCGTGCGTTAAGCTACATTCTTAGCGTGCGCTATCACGAGTTTTCATGAGAAAATTTGCATGTTGTTATACTTAAGTATAAGGATGCCAATGCAAGAAATATCATACTTCAATAATCAAGACCACAAATCCGAATAATACAGGGTTTGAATACAGATGAAATACACAGTAATAAATTCGGATATTACATGATCGGGGTTTTGAACCACTTGAGCTATCGCCGCCATTTGGTTTACCATTTGCTGCATAACGGCCGCAATACCAAGGTCGGCGCGCTCCTGAGAAGAAGCATGACTGTGACGGTCGCCGGTACTGCCGGCTCCCGAAGAATGCGACGTGGCCGCCCCACCGGCTGCCCCACGTACTCGACCGCATCCACGAAGTATATCGAGGATGAGTAAGGGAGGAAAAAGCGACTACGATGATAAGCAAAAGAGGGAGAATAACCACAATTCAAGAAACGGAATACAGTACGAGAAAGTAAAGAATCGAGTAAGGAAACTTACGAACACTGGAAGTACTGAGATGCCGGCAGCGGTGTGACAATGTGAAAAACAAAACACGACTAGACCCAAATAACCGACAAGCCTAGGTATCCATAAACCTAGATCTCTGATACCATTTACTGTAACACCCCGAGATATTCGGAGTATATTACAGCGTCGTGGACCCCTACATGGGACCCACCAGGCTACAACAAGAAAACACCACTCGACTAACCATCTCGGTTAGTGAGGACACACATTTAAACAATATGACATATAAAGATACGCCCGGAGCAACCGGCGAAATAAGCATCATCCGACAATGTAACAATTTAAAGTAATACAATACGGAGTTTGAAATGAAAAGCCTAAGTACTCGCGAGTACAATCTATAAGTTTATAACTGTGGGAACAACCATATCGAAATGGACAAAAGAATTAAGAAGACCCAAATGCACATGTCAACGACCCTGGCCAACATCCTCGTACTGTCCCGGTGCTCGCTCGTCCGGATAATCATAACCTGAAATCCATAACAAGAATTTCCCCAAAACGGGTCCCCAAAGGGGTTAGCAATTCGCTAGTACAAGTAATCAAGGCAAACCAATCGCTTACATATTTCATAGTACAATGCACCAAAATCAATTTCAAAAGTCAAAAACAGACATGTCTTTTCCGGAAACAAACAGTCAAACAATTTGCCTTGGGAACAGGGTAATACCATTGATCCCGCCCGATGCCTCTAAGGACCCTCCCGAGCTGGACATATCATAAAACAAAACATGCACATGCATCGCCTTGGGAACAGGGTAATACCACTGATCCCGCCCGATGCCTCTAAGGACCCTCCCGAGCTGGCTAGCTAAACAAACTCATGAATCCAGGACTCAACCCTTTGGACTCCCTCCGTGATCCCGTCGGACCATCCCGAGGTGAGCAAATCACACACAAAATACATTACCAATCCATGTTAAGCATAAAGGTTTCCAAAAATACTTGCCTTGAATAATTGATGACGCAACGAACGGAAAGAATAATCACTGACGAATGCTAGGAATCAACGGAACCGGACCTAACGATTTGAAGAACATAATCACAACCAACTCTAGACGAATACGGAAATGGAATACACCCGCAAACCCGCCTACGATTCATGTATATTCGTACAAAAATAATAACGAGGGCGGACCACAACCAAACCCTCTCGATTTCGCAAAACCATGAAAATATACCATGAATTCGTAGGAAAACTAATGATATTGACAAGATTAACCATATTCATCATGAATCCACCAACAAAACGGAACGAATTGGACGAAAATCCCAAAACCCCCATTTATCTAAAAGTAGGGTTCTAAGAGATTTTACCTTGGATTAGGATGAAAGATTCGTGTTGATGTTGTTATAATACACCACGAACTCAAGGAAGGTGTTGGATGAGATGATTGGAAGAAGAAATCGCCAAGAATCGCCCAAAATCGCCAAAGGAGCTCTAAGCCGCGGGGAGGAGAAGAAATGAACGTAATACGTTCATCTGGGTCAACTCCCTGGTTTATATATCCAAGGAGTGTTAGCGCGCGCTAATCCTCAAGGTTAGCGTGCACTAACGGGATAAAACTACAGGCCAAACAGTTAGCGTCCCAGTCCAGTAGCCACATTTCTGTCCGTTAGCGTGCGCTACTCGAAACATAGCGTACGCTAATAATCTCTCTGTAGCGCGCGCTATCGACCAATAGCGTGGGCTACCTGGACATCAGCCGAGTCCAGAAGCAACTGTCCAGTACACACCTGATCTAGTTAGTGCGCGCTATCCACCAAACGTAGCGTGCGCTAAAGTGTATCGGTAGCGCGCGCTATCGACCAATAACGTGCGCTGCCTGGGCAACAGATTGAGTCCAGTAGCAAACTGTCCAGTACTGGACACTCATGCTAGCGCACGCTACCGGGAATCTCAGCGTGCGCTAGCCCCCGACATTAGCGTGCGCTAGACTACGTAGCGTACGCTAATTCGCCAGTCCAGGGGGCTGGAAACAACACTGCCACTCCCAGGGCTTGCTCTCTAGCGCGCGCTACGAAACAGTCGTAGCGTGCGCTACTAAGTGACCCCTAGCGTGCGCTATGCAGAAAAGATAGCGTGCGCTAGGTACGAAATATAAACGGTCCAAAACACCGGAATATGAACGAAACGTCAAATGGAACATCTCAAGACGCATCAAAACATAGAATGGATCCACGGCAACCCCGAAACAGCAGTTCCGCACAAAAATAACGAGAATCAGATCAATAGATGACGGGAAAGATACACTGTAAGGTACACGAGGGTCACTACGACCGAGAAATACACCGAAAATGAAAATACAAGGGGAAAGAAAAATGCGGATATTACAGTAACCGTACCTTTGATTTATACTCAGGTTCGGGTTTCAGGGTCGTCCGGGCCGTCGGAGTGGCCACGGCCGAGTCACAGCCGGAGCAGGGCCTGGCCTGGCCGAGTTACGGCTGTAAGGGCCGAGAGTTACGGCCGTATGGTGCCTCGAAGCTTCCGGACGAATGCGAGTTACGGCCGTAAGGCGTTATCGGGTACGGCCGTACGAGCGTTGGGCATCTTCCAGACGAAGGCCGGTTACGGCCGTAATGTGTGCCAGTTACGGCCGTTAGTGTCCGGCAGTCTTTGGCCCGATTTTTGACGAATGCGATTCTGGCCGTAAGGCTGCCGATCTTGCCGTAAGGGCCGAGTTACGGCCGTAAGGCACTTCCGGTTACGGCCGTAACCCTGCCGGCTATATATAGCCTGGGCTCGGCCAGACTTCATTTTTACTCGATTTTCTCCTTTTTTTCGGCGGCTGGTGACGGGAGGCTCGAGAAATCGAGTTCTTGGCCGATTCTAATCAATTCCAAGACGTTCTGGAAGATTCTTGTTGATTTTATCATCATCCAATCCATGTATTTCGTCGAATCAAGGTATATTTCTTGATTTTTCCTCAAGTTGACTTTTCGGAGAATTTGTTCTTGATTTCGATTCTAGTCCGATTTTGATACATCGGTTGGTGTAGTATGATGATATTAATCATGTTCTATGGGTTGTATATCCATATTTCGAGTTTGTTCAACTCGATTAGTGATTCGAGTGTTCTTGGGAGTTATCGAGCATTGAGTGTTCGATTAAATGTCCCAATGAGTTCCCTTCGATAGTTTGTTGGGATTTCCATTGTTTTGGCCTTGATTCTCGTCGTAACCATGTGTTATTGTTCCTTCCGGAGGTTTATAGGTGATCGAGGATTCCGATGTTGAATTCCGTTGGTGATTGATGATTCGTGTGGTGTTATTCTCGTAGTAATTGCGGTGTTATCGCGTTCTTGATAGTGTTCGGGAGTTCGGGGCTATTCGACCGCATTACATCCGTCTTGTTTCGAACGTGGTTCCTAGGCAAGTACCTTGCTCATACATTTCTTATTTTGTGGATATGATGATCGATGATCGTCTTGGTGTGTTTGTTTGGTTGTTTGAAATGAAGTTTCAAAAGATTTCGGTTTGGCCTCATTAAAGGCTCTCTTTCAAAATGCGTGTGTGTTTTGTGAACGGTGTGTTTTGGAAATTGTTTATGATTTGATCATTTTGAACGTTGAAGGCTTTGATGATATCCCTGTTGTTTAAAGTTATGGAATCGTGTATTCCGTGTTTAATCTTGTTATTGTGTTTTGAAGAGTTTGATAACGGCGTCGAGTAAGTGGCCATCTCTAGTAAGTATTCTTGATGAACTAACATTCTTAGCATATTAGTATTGCATGAGTAACGTGTGTGTGTGTATGCTCACTACGGGTTAGATCCGACGGGGTCTCGGTAGGGCTCCACGAAGCTGTGGAACCGCGAGCTTGCTTTTAACCACTACGGGTTAGATCCGACGGGGTCTCGGTAGGGTCCACGAAGCTGTGGGTCCGCGGTTAATTGTGGTGCATTTTACAAGATGATTTGGATTATTGGCATTTCCGGAAATGAGTGCTTTTGAATGGTTTTCATGATTGTATGCATCGACTAAGTGTGTAAGAGGTAAGTTGATCGTTTGGCTTACTTGGCTAGGATGGCACTAGAGTATTTTGGTGTTTGTGTTAAATCCTTTAATTGTGGATTTTGATGTTGAGAGATGAACCTTGTGGTCGTTCTTGTGTACTGTGAGTCGATGAGATTTGGGGCTAAAATCCCAACGGTTTGGTAAGGGTCATTTTACGGAAAGAAAACTTTGGGGCGGTGACCCCTTTCGTCTTTTGGGTTTTGAAAGGTAGGATTTGATAATCCTAAATTGTTTTCTATTAAAACTCTCGATGGCATTTTAAATTGTTTTATAAATTATTTCCATTGATCTGTGATCTTTTGGTTTTGGAACGTTTTCTCAAATTCTCGCCTCGGGAAGTACTTTTCGTTTTGTTTGGATCTTTGAGGATTCCTGGTTATTGTTATTCGTGGAATGTGAATTGTATGACTCGTATTTTTGCACTTGTACTTGCACTAGCAAAACAGTGGAGTTTTGCTAACCCCCGAGTATTCGGGGGGTGGATGTCTGTTTTTGCATTCAGGTTTTGGAGCATAACACAGGGTCGGCACGAAGGATGATGAAAGATGATCGATACTAATCACATGAGGAACCGTACGTCGTGTATTGGTTTAGTTGTACTTTATTTTCCGCTGCTATATGTTTCCCGTTGTACCGGTGTGGTTGTGTTTTGACCCCTGCGTGGGCATGAGTTGTAATCGAGTTGTATATTTTTATTGAAAGACCAAGTCGGTCTACTGAGTCATTTTAGCCTTAAAGGCATTGTTGAGATGTTCTATGCTGTTACCAGCCTGGTAGATCCTTGAGGAAAGGTTCTACGGCGTGTAATATCCCTGAGCGGATTTGTAACACCCCCAGATTTAACCAGAAATATTACAGTGTCGTGGGCCCCGAGATGGAACCCACAAGGCTGAAGGAAATTTTCGCAAATATTTACAAATGCCCAAGAGGCTAACGACAATACTATCTTTAAAATATTTGAAGACTATATAAAATCTGTTTATCAAAACCGTCGTAAAAACTCATTTGAAATCGCAAGGCCAAACGGCCGACACTCAAAAGTTAAGAAAACGATTTCCAAAGTAATCTCAGTTACCAGATACCAAAAGATCATTTCAAAATACTCACGCAGCGGAAAAAGACCAACCATAAAGATACTCTAGCAGCGGAAATACAAGAGCCAATCAAGAAACTCAATGCACAAAACATGTCCTAGCCAGTATCCTCCGGGAAGCTCATCTCTTCACGACCACTACAAGCTCGATACTCCAAGAACCTAAAAAGAAATCCCACGACGGGGTCAGCCATAATATCCAACAATGATGTCAATCACATCACAATTATAATTACATACCAATGAGAATAAGAATACGACCAAAGTAATCTTATCGTCATAACTTTACCAAAGTTCACATCTCGCATCCTCAACAACATGATAAGCCCATAACCAACCATCTGTACTGTATCTCAATGGAACCCCAAGGTTCTCAAAGCATCATCATAAATCACGGTTATGAAATCTACTAACTTAGTCCAATCCCAATCCATCGGGTGACATCATCATATCTCGACTCAATAATCGATTGTCCACTAAAGACAGTTACCAAAAGAATACAGAACATACCTCAAGATGCACAATCTCATTACAATCATGTCAGTCTAATCCCAGATCAGATCAAAGCAACATGCGAACACAGTCCTAACACAAGACCTACAAATGCATACTCATGTGACAACGTCAATATGCTCAAAAAGAATAATAATGTATACTCAATGGCAATCCCATGATCTAGCGCCCTCAGCATAGATCCCAAGATGATCCTATAAGATCAACACGAGGTGGATAACCAATAATATACATGTAATAACACATATAAAATCAACGATGCGAATCCACATGATTCCATCAACACAACACTAGGTAATCTAATGATCCAGCGCCCTCAGCATAGATCCCAAGATGATCCCGTCGGACCAACACGAGGTGGAAAAACCCGTCCAATGATCCAGCGCCCTCAGCATAGATCCCAAGATGATCCCGTCGGACCAACACGAGGTGGACATCTGATCCAGCGCCCTCAGCATAGATCACACGATCCCATCAGATCAACACAACACAAACAACACAATTATGCATACACATATGCAAATCAAAATGTTCATAAACATGAACAACATATGAATCAAACATGAACGACACTATGATGAAACAACTAGGACGACTTCATGTTCAGCAACATGAATGACAACCTGCATGATCAACATCATTAACACTAAACCGAATCAAACTAAGATACTTGTCCCGAGTCCTTCAGGAGCAATCTCGATGTCAAATCATCACCGGAAATTATCCTCAATGCTCGGCGATCCAAACGTACAATGAACTATAGATACTCATATCCTCGGCTTTACCATAATGTAACCTCGATACCCGAACATACCAATAACTGAGATAAAGCATATACATTATGATTTACCTCCCAGAATTGGAAGAACGATATACAATCCAAATACCTAGAGTTCACAATAATAATCATCGCTATATGCATTATAAACGAAATGAAACTGAAACCATTCATTAAATATTATGACTGAGCAAGTAATAACTTGCCTCGATACCGATACCACAAAGCTGCTACCGAACACATTGCCTTTGTCTACGAGCTCCTCAGCCCCGATCAAAAGCAACACAACGGACATAGTCGAACACGACCGAAACATCCGGTTATAATCGCCGATAAATAATCTCAACCTATCGAAGTAATCAAATAACACATATCCGATAACAATCAACAACCGACAAAACTAACCAATCGAACTCAACGGTTCAACCCAACCTCGAATAAACGCAGTCAGAACAAATCAAATCAAACCATCACGAATTCATCATCAAAACACAAAAATACTGCACTGTCTGCCTACTTAGCGCACGTTAAACGCATAACGTAGCGTGCGCTAAGTTGCTCCCGTTAGCGTGCGCTAGCCAGTAAGCTTAGCGTGCGCTAGCCAGTAAGCTTAGCGTGCGCTAATGCTGTACAGTGGCATGCATTCGAAGCATCATCTAACACTTCCATCATATCAATGATCAACTCATCTCGATATTAAGGATTTCATAACATATTCGATTCCAACTTTTATCTTTAAACACGAATCAACAAGATTCCTTCTTGTTCATATTTGGTAAATTCATAGAACAATTTACCGGTTATTATCATGAATAATCATATTCCAAAATCATCCGTAACCTTTCCAATTTCCAGTTCTTATTCATAACAATCATGACATATATAATTCAATAGTTCTTCAAGAACACGAATTATCCGAATTTACGTTCATGATCCATAAAATGACATAATCCGATGTGTTCTAACATCTAAAAATCCTTATTCATCATGATCTTCGACATACAATTCATATAACTTCAAGAATCACAACAGCACCACCATAATCGTTACCATACGAAGTAACCAACAAAACATCAAAAATCCGAGTTGAAGAAGGGAATTACATCAACATATCTCTTGAATTCCATCCAAAACCATACGAAACATATCAATACTAACTTATTCATATATTGATAACAACACTAACTTAGTTCGGTAATCCAACTCGTTATCATGCTCATCAACTCGAATATATGATAATCATCAACTCAAGAACATCAATAATCAATCCAAACGAAATCTAAAAGTGAAGAATTATTACCTTGTATAGACGAACCATGAAGGAGAACAATCAACTTCATTCCAAGAATCATCAATAATTTCAAGAACAAGACTTTAATCCATGTTCCTCAGCTTAATCTTTGTTAAAGATAATCATCTCTCAGTGTTTGGGACCTCAAACTTCTCTCTAAAACTCTCTCTCTCTCGGTTGCAAGGAAGGAATGGAAGAAATGAAGGATAATGCCCAACTACACACATATATAATGTATATTATTAACGTGCGCTAACCTCTCATGTTTAGCGTGCGCTACAGCTTTAGCGTGCGCTAACTGACTTTGTTAGCATGCGCTATCGCAGCCCAGAGGCTACTGCCTTGCTTCGTAAACAAGCTTACGTACGTAATGCCCATGCATTAACATATGTAAACATCATGTCTAGCGTACGCAAGTCGTTGCCCTTAGCGTGCGCTATCCGAAGTTGACTTACTACAGTATACACCTACCACGAAGATGCTCGTGACCCACATGCCGAAAGCAACCAATAAAGCCAAGATTCCCTATTGACCGATCTGATTAGCGCGCGCTATAAATATACATTAGCGTGCGCTAATAGTTCACAACAAACATCCGTTGACCGTTTCGGTACATGCACCAAAAGTGACCGGGTCCACACAGAGATTCCTTCAGATCTGGTCTGTACTAGCGTCCGTTTTATTTTTCCTCTAGCGTGCGCTAAACCAAAACGATAGCGTGCGCTAGGAATGCATATTAGTGTGCACTAATAATGCTACACTTAGCCGTTTCCCGCAATTTCTGTCCAACGTCTCGACATACCAAAAATGAACATACGACACACTGAACACAAATACTGAATCCAATAATATTCTCATACGAAATACCCAATATTAAATGTGCGATAACCTGATACTCTACATTCTCAATTGTAATTGTCTACCAAATACGACAATTATACCAATACTGACATCTCAGTCCTTTATTATTTTATCCATACTGTACATATTCCACGTTGTACAACATAACTCAGATAAAATAATATTAAACAACAGTCGTAGAAATTCCGGATATTACATTCTACACCACTTAAAATAAGTTTCGGCCTCGAAACTTGCGAGCCGTCATAAAAACAAATAAACATACTGTTCAACCCAAAATATCCCAAAACCATCACGACAATGATCAATCATCATCACTATAGAATAACCACAACAGCATACTTACCAATGCGCAAAGTCGACAATCTCCTGAGATACTAGCTAGTGACCTCACTGTAAAATCTCAATACACTTTACAATCACAATTCCTTGAGTCTCAACAAAATATATCATCTTCGGATGAAATAATCTACCCGAATCAAATTCTGTCTTCCTAATTACATAATCATGTCTCAATTCTGATAATACGAATAATACACAATACATCTTCGAAACAAGTGCTCAAAACGACATGAATCCCGAGACACCGACACAAAATCCGAACGCTCAGATGATCACCAACAATGATAAACCAGTAAGTCAACCAAATTTATCATCGACATGATAAATTCCAATATGACCAACCAGAGGTCAAAACACAATCGAGAATATCATCAACATGATAAACTCCAATATGACCAACTAGAACCACATAAATCGATATACAAACGAATAAAATTCTCAAAACGACACGCCAATCACATACAGTGGATCTCAATAAACACAACCAACTGTTGAACGAACCTCTCAGGCGTACGAACAACCAGTCGCAAATCGGCGAACATCCCAAATCATACATGGAGTGGGAATG
The DNA here is from genome assembly GCA_033398695.1 of Orobanche coerulescens. Classification (NCBI taxonomy): domain Eukaryota; kingdom Viridiplantae; phylum Streptophyta; class Magnoliopsida; order Lamiales; family Orobanchaceae; genus Orobanche; species Orobanche coerulescens. Next base: position 68,988,303 of record CM065801.1, read on the forward strand.
ACCAATCAGTACTGCTCAAAATTCAAAAAAGTGTTACCATCACATCAGTAAAGCCACCTAGCACATATGCTCCAGTTTCACAAAATACAAAGTTTCAAGATTACATTCTGTACACGAGTCTACAAAACACAGCATTTCTCTTATCCGATAAATCAACCGATCATCCCTGGATAATCAAACTGCCATATCAAAGTTCGGATCCCTATTCATCATTCCACACTGATATATTATCCAGTTCATGATTCACACTCACAACTTCACCATGATATGTAATATATATTAAATGCGTATGGTTATCAATCACATTTTCAAAACTAGTTTGAAATCATACAGTCTCGTCAAGAAGACAAACTTTCGAAAGTTCTTTCAAAAATTTCAAAACTCAAAATAGAAATTTTCGTAAGACCACGAAATCAATTTTCGATAAAATTAAATCGGCTCGCTGGTGCCTAGTATTCGATAACAGTTTTCCTTCGAATCCATACGATTTCGAAGTTTAAAAAAATGAAAACTACGCAAATGATTGACCACATCTATACCCCTGTATATTAGTCCGGCTCGTCACAAATTCCACCGACATTCGGTCGGAGACTGCACGATAGAATCTAAAATCTCAACGTATAGGCTCCGGTAAAACTCCTTTTCCACATATGGCTCACAACGTCAACCATTAATCCATCCTGGATCACCTCTAATATGCTATGACAAAACATTGATAAATCGACAAATCAAATACAGCGAAAGACTTCCCGAGAAGTTTCATTTGAACGAGTAAACCAAAACCTCAAAAGGTCGGAACGAATAAATAAACGATTGATAAAGAGTTTTACAAATCCCGAGAGTTTTATGAAAACTAAAAAGCCTTTTTCAAACACTAGGGTCTCAGCCCATATCTCGTTCCGCATTACAAGAAGTTTATACAGTAGAAAACTCTTTACGGACCCCAAGTCCTGAGTTACGAAACTATTTCAAAATCGATTGGGTCTCGACCCAAAAAAAATTATTTTCCGTAAAACATTCGTGAAACGTTCATTTTAAAAAGTATATTTTCAAATGCTCAAAAGCAGTTCATATATCAAAATGAATTATCATGACTACATGTTCTTCTCAACAATTCACAGTCCTTCTCCCGAATACACAATTCCGTTTCCAAAATCTAACCGACATATTGATTTCCAAAATCATAGTGTCTCAAGATCATCAATCCTGTCCCAACTACTGTGTTCTGTTATCTCATAATCATAACACATAATATTCTTCCGAATCTCAAAGCATATCAATTTAGAACGGCAATAAATCTCAATGAAATTCGAAAATCCAAATACTTACAGATCGTGAAGCCAACGATTCCCCGTGATACTGGCACATGTCTTGACTGAAGAAAATACTCGACACAGGTGTTCTCAAAACACACGTTTTGCAAAATCAGTTCAACTTGAGAACACAACACATCTCAAGAGAATCACGTTAGCACCATTTGGAAAAGTTTACAACAATCCCAGTACCACACTGATAAATCACATAACCCATAAGCCCGAGTGAACAACAAAAACTCACGGCTATAGTATTAGTCAATCGACAACTCGAATGACGCGACCAAAACGCGACCCAACTCGACCCAAATGCTTAGGTTATCTCAACCTAAGCTCTGATACCATATTCTGTAACACCCGCAAATTTAACCAGAAATATTACAGCGCCGTGGGCCCCGAGATGGAACCCACAAGGCTGAAGGAAATTTTCGCAAACATTTAAAATGCCCAAGAGGCTAACGACAGTACTATCTTTAAAATATTTGAAGACTATATAAAATCTGTTTATCAAAACCATCATAAAAACTCATTTGAAATCGCAAGGCCAAACGGCCGACACTCAAAAGTTTAGAAAACGATTTCCAAAGTAATCTCAGTTACCAGATACCAAAAGATCATTTCAAAATACTCACGCAGCGGAAAAAGACCAACCATAAAGATACTCTAGCAGCGGATATACAAGAACCAATCAAGAAACTCAATGCACAAAATATGTCCTAGCCAGTATCCTCCGGGAAGCTCATCTCTTCACGACCGCTACAAGCTCCATACTCCAAGAACCTAAAAAGAAAGCCAACGACGGGGTCAGCCATAATATCCAACAATGATGTCAATCACATCACAATTATAATTACATACCAATAAGAATAAGAATACGACCAAAGTAATCTTATCTTCATAACTTTACCAAAGTTCACATCTCGCATCCTCAACAACATGATAAGCCCATAACCAACCATCTGTACTGTATATCAATGGAACCCCAAGGTTCTCAAAGCATCATCATAAATCATGGTTATGAAATCTACTAACTTAGTCCAATCCCAATCCATCGGGTGACATCATCACATCTCGACTCAATAATCGATTGTCCACTAAAGACAGTTACCAAAAGAATACAGAACATACCTCAAGATGCACAATCTCATTACAATCATGTCAGTCTAATCCCAGATCAGATCAAAGCAACATGCGAACACGGTCCTAACACAAGACCTACAAATGCATACTCATGTGACAACGTCAATATGCTCAAAAAGAATAATAATGTATACTCAATGGCAATCCCATGATCTAGCGCCCTCAGCATAGATCCCAAGATGATCCTATAAGATCAACACGAGGTGGATAACCAATAATATACATGTAATAACACATATAAAATCAACGATGCGAATCCACATGATTCCATCAACACAACACTAGGTAATCTAATGATCCAGCGCCCTAAGCATAGATCCCAAGATGATCCCGTCGGACCAACACGAGGTGGAAAAACCCGTCCAATGATCCAGCGCCCTCAGCATAGATCCCAAGATGATCCCGTCGGACCAACACGAGGTGGACATCTGATCCAGCGCCCTCAGCATAGATCACACGATCCCATCAGATCAACACAACACAAAAAACACAATTATGCATACACATATGCAAATCAAAATGTTCATAAACATGAACAACATATGAATCAAACATGAATGACACTATGATGAAACAACTAGGACGACTTCATGTTCAGCAACATGAATGACAACCTGCATGATCAACATCATTAACACTAAACCGAATCAAACTAAGATACTTGTCCCGAGTCCTTCAGGAGCAATCTCGATGTCAAATCATCACCGGAAATTATCCTCAATGCTCGGCGATCCAAACGTACAATGAACTATAGATACTCATATCCTCGGCTTTACCATAATGTAACCTCGATACCCGAACATACCAATAACTGAGATAAAGCATATACATTATGATTTACCTCCCAGAATTGGAAGAACGATATACAATCCAAATACCTAGAGTTCACAATAATAATCATCGCTATATGCATTATAAACGAAATGAAACTGAAACCATTCATTAAATATTATGACTGAACAAGTAATAACTTGCCTCGATACCGATACCACAAAGCTGCTACCGAACACATTGCCTTTGTCTACGAGCTCCTCAGCCCCGATCAAAAGCAACACAACAGACATAGTCGAACACGACCGCAACATCCGGTTATAATCGCCGATCAATAATCTCAACCTATCGAAGTAATCAAATAACACATATCCGATAACAATCAACAACCGACAAAACTAACCAATCGAACTCAACGGTTCAACCCAACCTCGAATAAACGCAGTCAGAACAAACCAAATCAAACCATCACGAATTCATAATCAAAACACAAAAATACTGCACTGTCTGCCTACTTAGAGCACGTTAAACGCATAACGTAGCGTGCGCTAAGTTGCTCCCGTTAGCCTGCGCTAGCCAGTAAGCTTAGCGTGCGCTAATGCTGTACAGTGGCATGCATTTGAAGCATCGTCTAACACTTCCATCATATCAATGATCAACTCATCTCGATATTAAGGATTTCATAACGTATTCGATTCCAACTTTTGTCTTTAAACACGAATCAACAAGATTCCTTCGTGTTCATATTTGGTAAATTCATAGAACAATTTACCGGTTATTATCATGAATAATCATATTCCAAAATCATCCGTAACCTTTCCAATTTACAGTTCTTATTCATAACAATCATGACATATATAATTCAATAGTTCTTCAAGAACACGAATTATCCGAATTTACGTTCATGATCCATAAAATGACATAATCCGATGTGTTCTAACATCTAAAAATCCTTATTCATCATGATATTCGAGATACAATTCATATAACTTCAAGAATTACAACAGCACCACCATAATCGTTACCATACGAAGTAACCAACAAAACATCAAAAATCCGAGTTGAAGAAGGGAATTACATCAACATATCTCTTGAATTCCATCCAAAACCATACGAAACATATCAATACTAACTTATTCATATATTGATAACAACACTAACTTAGTTCGGTAATCCAACTCGTTATCATGCTCATCAACTCGAATATATGATAATCATCAACTCAAGAACATCAATAATCAATCCAAATGAAATCCAAAAGTGAAGAATTATTACCTTGTATAGACGAACCATGAAGGAGAACAATCAACTTCATTCCAAGAATCATCAATAATTTCAAGAACAAGACTTTAATCCATGTTCCTCATCTTAATCTTTGTTAAAGATCATCATAACTCAGTGTTTGGGACCTCAAACTTCTCTCTAAAAACTCTCTCTCTCGGTTGCAAGGAAGGAATGGACGAAATGAAGGATAATGCCCAACTACACATATATATATACTGTATATTATTAACGTGCACTAACGTCTCATGTTTAGCGTGCGCTACAGCCTTAGCGTGCGCTAACTGACTTTGTTAGCGTGCACTATCGCAGCCCAGAGGCTACTGCCTTGCTTTGTAAACTATCTTACGTACGTAATGCCCATGCATTAACATATGTAAAACATCATGTCTAGCGTACGCAAGTCTTTGCCCTTCATCCATAATATTGTTGATAATGGTACTAATCTCTCGGACCCTACGGATATTGCCAACTCGGCGGTCCATTATTTTGATAATTGCTTTACCAAAGAGAACACCGAGTGGGAGAATGTGAGGCTTGACATGATTCCTAAAAATATTGACCTCGTAGATAATAATATGATTTGTGGTATTCCTTCGTTGGAAGAGGTTAGAGGTGTGATTTTTGACATGGATAGTGGGAGTGTTGCCGGGCCAGACGGTTTTAATGCTAAATTCTTTCAAGTGTGTTGGGATATCATTCAATTTGATGTTCTCGATGCGGTTATTGATTTCTTTAAAGGGGTGGAATTAACTGAAGCGTATTCTTCTACGACGCTATCATTAATTCCTAAAATTCCGTCCCCTCATTCTTGGAAAGATTTTAGGCCCATTAGCCTTTGCAATACTTCTTACAAGATTCTTTCTAAACTTTTGAGCAAAAGGCTAAGTGGGCTTCTTCCTCGCATCATTAGCCCCTCTCAATCGGCTTTTATCAAAGATCGCCTCATTACGGACAACATTCTTACGGCATTGGAGGTGACTCATGATATATCCCAATCTAAACTTAACACCATTATTAAATTAGATATGGAGAAAGCCTACGATAGGGTGAATTGGGATTTTTTGTTTAAAATTTTGGAGCTATTTGGTTTCTCGCCTTGTGCTATATCACTTATTAAACAATGTGTTTGCTCACCTTGGTTTTCTATTATTATTAATGGCTCCCCGGTGGGTTATTTCAAAAGTGGTAGAGGCCTTCGCCAAGGGGACCCGATCTCTCCTCTTTTATTCGTCCTTGCGGCCGATTATTTTTCTAGACTCATTGAGGACACATTTTCTAAAAATCCGAGTATGTTTTTTATTATTCGGAAAAATATCCGGATTACTCATTTGGCTTATGCGGATGATATGTTACTTTTTATTAAAGCCAACAAGACTAATCTTCAAATTATTAACCACTGTCTTTATCATTACGAAGGGACTTCGGGTCAGAAAATTAATAAGTCCAAAAGTCTTTTTGTGATACATAGCCCGGGTGTAGAAGACAGTCTTTTGGTTAAGGCGATTACGGGTTTTGAATCTTCTTGCTTACCTATCCAATATCTCGGGGTTCCCCTTTGGAAAGGTAACCCGACTTTTGCTATGTTCCACAACGTGATCCTTAAAATCCAAAATAAAATTGCTATGTGGAATCACCACCTCCTTTCTTTAGGGGGCAGAATTGAGCTGATCAAATCGGTTTTGAACTCGATCATCTTTTATTGTTTACAAGTGATAAAACCGCCCGGTAATGTTATATTGTTTATTGAGAGACTTTTTAACAAATTTTTGTGGGGATCTAATGAGCATAGGCATAAAATTCATTGGGCTTCTTGGAATAAATTGTGCTTTCCCACTAATGAAGGTGGCATTGGCTGTCGGGATCTTAATGACACCATTCGTGCGGCTGAACTGAAAATGTGGTGGCGGTTCCGCACTACTAAAAATATTTGGTCGAATTTTATTAATGCCAAGTATTGTAAAAGACTCCACCCGATGATTGTTAAAAGTAATCCGTATGATTCTTCTATTTGGAAAAGACTTTGTTCAATAAGAACCCATGCGGATGATAATATTTGGTGGAGTAGTGGGGATGGTAATGTCTCCTTTTGGCATGATAGATGGTGTGAGTTTAGCCCGCTCTCCACTATTTTCCCGACTAAATCAAAATTGTGTCTTGCCTCTTTTTGGGATGGTTCGAATTGGGATAGGGAGAAACTTTTATCGGTTCTCCCTAGCCATTTGTGTGATTACATTAGTGCTTTCCCAACTTGTTATAACTTCACTAAACCATGCTGGAAACTCTCTTCTAATGGTAATTTCTATTTTAAAAGTGCTTGGGAAAATACTAGACAATGTAAAAATGAACATAATTTTCTTAAGAAATGTTGGAATCCTTTGATTACCCCTACCATTTCCTTTTTTATGGTTTGTGTTTTTAATGGCTGGATTCCGACGTCGGACTGTCTTGCTCGGAGAGGGATGATCGTTGATATCCCTTGTTTTTGTTGTCACGAGCCGGAAACATTATCTCATCTTCTACTTAGTGGCCCCGTCGCAACAAAAGTTTGGGATGTGTTCCACACTATTGCCGGTTTCAAGAGGCCGAACACAAACAATATTGCCATGGCCTTGGCTCCGTGGTTCAACAATTCGAGAGGTAAAATTCATATTTTCCACATCATCCCAATCCTTATTGCTTGGTTTTTGTGGTGTTGTAGGAATGACAAAAGGATGAAATCCATACCATTCATGGACGAGAGGGTGTGCGGTCGGATTTGGAACTATCTCCGGGCTCTTAAAATACCCGAAAAAATCAATGGATCTTTTTGGAAGGGGGCTGCCAACTATGCGATTCGTCTTGGAGCGAAGGCTGCCCCAAACAAATCAGTACATTTTTTTGCGGTTAGATGGGCTAAACCGTGTTTGGGGTGGGTTAAACTTAATACGGATGGTGCGGCCAAGGGTAATCCGGGTTGTGCGGGGTCGGGTGGCATTATTCGTAACCATTTAGGGGTCCCGTTGCTTTATTTCTCGGAATTTTTAGGGGACCAAACTAACACTTATGCAGAACTTTATGCGATATGGAGGGGAATCGACCTTTGTTTGGATAAAAATTGGGACAACATTTGGGTGGAAACGGATGCTAAAGTTGCTATTCGTCTCATTCATGACAATGCCAATTGCCATTGGAAACTCCAAAGTTTGATTGTGAAAATTCGGAAATTTCTGTCCAAGGCCAATATTCGCATCTCCCACATTTATAGAGAAGAAAATGGTGTTGCCGACATCTTGGCTAATCAAGGATGTCATCGTCGGGATTTTTACTGTTCAGATGACCGTGATCTTAAAGGCAAAATTGTTGGGCTAATTAGGCTTGATAAAATGAGCTTTCCTTATATTAGGAGTAAAAAGATTTGATTGTGGCCTTTCTTTGTTTGGGCCGGTTCGTTAAATTGCGTATGTTTTAAGTTTGGGCGTGTAGAGGGGCTCGTCCTCCCTCGATCTCTTTGGGCGTGTAGTGGGCCTCGTCCCCCCACATTTCTGATCTGATTTATAAATTTCGTTTTTTTAAAAAAAAAAAAAAAAAAAAAAAATGTATGAACTAATTCAAATTCAAAAATTCAATTTTTCATTTTTTCTTTCTCTCAAAAAAAAAAAAAAAAAAAAAGTCTTTGCCCTTAGCGTGCGCTATCCGAAGTTGACTTATTACAGTATACACCTGCCACGAAGATGCTCGTGACCCACATGCCGAAAGCAACCAATAAAGCCAAGATTCCCTGTTGACCGATCTGATTAGCACGCGCTATAAATATACATTAGCGTGCGCTAATAGTTCACAACAAACATCCGTTGACCGTTTCGGTACATGCACCAAAAGTGACCGGGTCCACACAGAGATTCCTTCAGATCTGGTCTGTACTAGCGTCCGTTTTCTTTTTCCTCTAGCGTGCGCTAAACCAAAACGATAGCGTGCGCTAGGAATGCATATTAGTGTGCGCTAATAATGCTACACTTAGCCGTTTCCTGCAATTTCTATCCAACGTCTCGACATACCAAAAATGAACATACGACACACTGAACACAAATACTGAATCCAATAATATTCTCATACGATATACCCAATATCAAAAGTGCGATAACCTGATACTCTACATTCTCAATTGTAATTGTCTACCAAATACGACAATTATACCAATACTGACATCTCAGTCCTTTATTATTTTATCCATACTGTACAGATTCCACGTTGTACAACATAACTCAGATAAAATAATATTAAACAACAATAGTAGAAATTCCGGATATTACAGGATTGGGGGTGTTACATTATGGGCTTGCCATAAGTATACATTGTCGTTATTGTTGTGATCATATTGACGTTGTCATATGAGTATGCATTTGTAGGTCTTGTGTTAGGACCATGTCCGTATGTTGTGTTGATCTGATCTCGGATTAGACTGACGTGATGGTAATGGTATTTCGTATCTTGAGGTATGTTCCGTATTTCCTTGATACTTGTCTTTGATGGACAATCGCTTATCGTATTGGAATTGTCGACATTATCCGATGGATTGAATTGGCCAGAGTTGGTATAATTTCCGTATCGCGAGTTATGATAATGTTTTGAGAACCTTGGGTATTGTTGAGATACCGTACAGATATTTCGGTATTATCTTATTGTGTTGTTAAGGATACGAATCGTGGATTTTCATAAAGTTATGACGGTAAGATTACATTGGTCGTATTCTTACTTAGTATTTCCATTGATATGTAATTATTGACGTGATGTGATGGTTATCATTGTTGGATATTATGGCTGACCCCGTCGTGGGCTTTCTTTTTAGGTTCTTGGATTATCAAGCTTGTAGCGGTCGTGAAGAGATGAGCTTCCCGGAGGATACTGGCTAGGACATGTATTTGTGTATTGAGCTTCTGATCAGTTGTTGTATTCCGCTGCTAGAGTATTTTAATTGTTTGTCTTTATCCGCTGCGTGAGTATTTTTAAATGGCCTTCTGGGTATCTGGTAACTTAGGTTACTTTGGCAATCATTTTCTAAATCTATTCTGTCGGTACGTGTAAGCGATAGCTTAACGTATGTTTTTAAATTGTTGAGTTTTGGCATTTCGGGCCTTGTGGTTTCAAATGAGATTTTACGACGGTTTTGATAAACAAGTTTTATAAAGTCTTCCAATGTTTTAAATAGATAATACCGCCGTTAGCCTCTTGGACGTTTGTAAATGTTTGCGAAAATTTCCTTCAGCCTTGTGGGTTCCATCTCGGGGCCCACGGTGCTATAATATTCCCGGTCGGATCTGGGGGTGTTACAACATCTAAATCACAATATGAAGTTGTGAAATTAGACCACCATTTTATTTTGAATTCTCTAACGATAGAGATAGGATAAGGCGCTGGATGATACTGTTGAAATTGAAAATTCCAGCAAAATCCAAGGGACTTTGAATTCAGAAAAATAACCAATGAATTTTTCAAACTCAGATCCTTTGGCATTTTGAGTATAAAATTTGAATGCACTAAAGACACTTGTAGGAAGAATGTCTGTAGTTGGTCCAAATTGAATCCATCATTCACAAAACCAAATGGGGTAAGTCTTGACAAAATCTTTATGGAAAGTAAAGAACCATGAATGATCAAAAGGTCTTTTGAAGAAAGTATAGAACCAAGCTTTTTTGTAGTCAGGATATGAATATCCTTTTGGAGTGAAGTTTCCAGAAAAGTTTTTGTTTGAGAATGGGAAAGTCCATTCATCAGATTTGAAAATCTTTTTAATAATATATTTTGAAAAACCAGTCCTCTGAGGATTCTTAGGGTCTGGATTATGAACTAATTCAATAGAACCAGAGTCTACCAAAATATATTCATAAAATTTTTGAGTTTTTAAAGAATCTTCAGGGTACCAATGGCAATCCTGAGGAAAGTATCTTTGGATAATACTTTGAAGGGTTTTGAAGTCTGGAGCTGTTGTAAATCTTGTAAGAGTAATATGTTCAACAACTTGTTTAGTAAAGTAAGGAGTATGAGTAGACTTTCTTTTGGAATCATCCTTCTTTGGAGTAACCAGATTATCTATTTTTCGAGGTTCAGGTCCTTGAATGGCTTGTTTGTAACATAAAGGAGGAAAGTTGTTCGAAATTTGAGGAATATTACCTAATACTTGAAACTGGTTATGAGAAATAGATTTTGAAGTATAATCGTCAGCAGTTTGCATCCTTGCTTTGCTGTTCAACTGAAAAGTTTCAAGCTAAATAAAGACTAGCTTGTTTCTCGAGATATTTGAGTCTATGAATAGCAGTAAATAAATTATTAATAAAAATTGGGTGAAAATTCGAATCAGAAGAGAAACTGTCAGCAAGCGAAGTGTAATATCCGACGGAAATTCTTACTTACTATTGTATTATTCGGATAAGTCAATACTGTTGTAGTCTTGTTGCATGTGTGTAATGTTTATTGATGTTGGAATATATCATAAATAGACATAATAATAACGATCACTCGCACTATGATTGAGTTCTCAACGTTGTTTAGATAAGTACATTTTTGAGCTATTAAACATGAGCCTAACGTACGCTAATCCTTAGGCATAACGTACGTTATTTTAAGGCCTTTACGTACGTAAAGAGGCACCTGTTACGTACGTAACCAGTGTAATCGTATCCGATCTCAACTTTCGGCGTGTGGGGCCGGACGGGATTCGAATATCTGATCATTTGGAGGCAACCTAGTTGACCTACATTACGTACGTAAAGCTTCAAGCGGTAACGTACGTAATGATGTTCGTATTTCAGTCCAGCAGCCTCTGGACTTAGCTTACGTATGTAACACTTTTTGTGTAGCGTACGCAAAGATGTTAACGTACGTTATCCTCTTGTGATAACGTACGTAACGAACTGTGCTGTTATAAAAAGACAACTTGTGTCTTTCATTTTGCACGTCTAACCTCCAATTTTTCACCCATATAATCATTCCCCTTCATCCCTAGATCAAAATTACCTTCTTCCAACTTGTGTTTGAGCTTTACATTTTGATTTTGGAGCTTTTTGATTGGAAGTTGGAGTCATTCTTGAAGCTTAGATTGTGTTCCTGTGGTTTTGGTGTATTGTTCTTCAATTCTGAAGGTATGTTATACGATTTAACCCTATAATCTCGTAATTATAATGATAGTGATTAAGTATACTCCACCTAGTGATGAATTAATCAAGCTAAACATGTTTATAGTTAAGCTTCCAACAAACTTAATGATGAATATGATGATTAAAGGATTTGTAATAATGTGTTTGTTAGGAATATTCCCTCGAATGCCACTCAGAGGATGAGAGAGTGAGAGCAATTGTATTGTAATTATGAATATTATATTTAATAAGGCAAATATTATTTCTATATTATTGTATATCACTGGCATTGTGATTTGGTATATAGAATAATAGTCCTTGCATTTGAGAGTGAACATTCTACTCCTTATGGAGATAAAGAGATAGGCACTAGAAGTGTTTAGAGCTCGAATGCTTAACTAGTTCGCAAGTCGATAAAACTTAACAGGACATTAAGTTTTAATAAGACTTGTATAAGTGATGCTAGGATGTGTGCACGTCTTGATAGCATAGTTATAAGTATATTGGTGGGACTAGTATACTCGAACACGACTCATACTCGATTCAGTCACACGGTATTCACTCTCGGAGAGTCGATGATGAATCGAAAGGTTGTGATAGTATACGTGGACCTTTGACTTGAGGGTTCAGTAGAAGATGTGCCTGTGACGTTTAGTTTGTCATTAGAGTAGTTAGACTCATTTGCTTAATTGCTGAGTCGACCTCGAAGTGCGGACTATACGGGCAGTAGCGATCTTTCTTTGACGCCAAGAAAGGATTCTATCTCTGTTAGTCGCGGGCGAATGTCCTATACGGTTAATGGCAAATAAGATCATAAGTCTTTGGCCAAAGCATTCTCGATATAGTCGTATTAGATACACTATTAATCATCGGTCTTGATTTGCATTAACATATGTATAGAGTTTAGTCAACGATGAGGTTTGACTTTACCGTGACCCGAAGACTTGACCGGACATCGATGAAGGGTCTATACGTATATAGTATTCACGACATAATGGTTACGGAATGATTCGTTCATTCGTTCTCGATCGGGGTTTACAATGCGGCCCACTAGTGGCTAAGTCTTGCCCGCACTCATTGGTTCCTCCCAATGCCTGAGACGAACCTACAGTCGCGCAATAGGATCATTGATGGATAAATATGAATTAATAATCTCTCTTATAATATTAGATATTAGATATCTAATTTTGATTTATCGGATAAATCAAATAGCGGTCTTATGAATTGTAAGTAGGTTACTGGGTGATTACTTTAATTCATAAATTATATTTCTTAGAGAAATATATATTTGTGTTTGATATAATTAATTAATTGGATTAATTAATTAGTCCAAACACATTGGAAATAAAGCGGATTCGTTTGAAAAACATCCGGTACACGAGGATTCGTTTTGTGAACATCCAAGATTACGAGCCGAGTAAATTCGACCCGTCTTCTTGGAAATTTCCCTTAAGGCCGCCCCCCTCCCTCTCTTGTCTCTTTTATACTTATTTTATGTCACTAGGTGACATATGTGAGGTGTATTTGATACCCTCAATCATGTGTTAAAGATAGATTTTCATTTTTTTATAAATAAAAGTCTTTAAAAATGAGAGAGGACAACTTCTTCTTGCAAGAACTCAAAATAACGAATTTGAGAGAGAGTGTAAGGTTGAAAACTTCATCTTGATCTTAGAGACAAGATACAAGAAGAATACATTGAGAGAGAAAATTCCTACAAGCTTCCCTAGCCGCATTCTTGAAGAAAGGAAGCTTATCGATTTTTCCATCAAGTTCCGACGTGTGAAGTAGAGGCATCTTGCTTTAGGTGCTTGGAACTAAGGTCTCTTCATCATCATCATCATCATACGAAGGTTTTTCAGAGACATCATAGGTATGGGACTTTGATTCCTTGATCTTCGTATTTTTCTTTTCGTACATACGTTACTTGATTGATCCTCTTAGGGATTCCGTTTATTCTTCCGCTGCGTTTATTTTATGTGAAATCCCAACAGTGGTATCGGAGCGAGGTCAAATATATCGTATATACGATCATCTTTTCATTTGGAATGTTATTTGATGATGTTTATGATTTAGAATCATAATAGATATAATCGAAGAAATTTAATCGTTCGTAGTAAGTCAAGTTTCAACTATTTTATGTGAATTATAAATCTGAAAAATTTGATTTTTGTTGATTTATAAGTTCTTCATGAAGTTAAGAAACTTTTTCGTTTTGGAAGCGAGTCGAAAAAATGAGAAAAACGGGGGTTAAACACGAATACCACGAGGACGCAGTGCCGGGCAGCTTCATCGATCGCTTGCCGGCCGAGAGTGACTCGGTAGGCTATCAGAGCTGCTCGGCCAGCCGGCGATGGCGAGAGTGACTCGGTCAAGGCGGTTCTCGGGTTTTCGCCCGATTTTGAATCGGGACGTGGCCTGGATCTAGGATTTTCGGGACTCCATTGTTGTGTTTATATTAGGTTGTAATAATTTTCGAAATTTAAATTGGATTTAATTGGATTTAATAAAATATTTGGAATATCTTTTTATTAAGGAAAATTATTAGACGAGAATATTGTTTTGGCCAAATTACTTTGAACGGATTAAAATGACGATTATAAATATTAATTTGATTAATATTGTAGAAATTAAATAGATTAATTTTTTTATATTAATTGGATTAATATATTAATTGATTATTTAATTTCATTTACCGTTACATGTTGTATGGAATGCCTTATGTGATGGTGATATAGCTCGTGGACTTAGTTGTTGATTTGTTCTATTCGATATGGATGTAAAGGCCATTTTGAGCCTATTTATTTTTACTAGAAAATATGTATAATAGGACGTATTATTCAATGATGTAATTATTCATATGGCTATGACGAAGACCGAAGACGACCGACTAGAAGACGAAGAATCAATACTGTATTTTTCCTTTCTTTATTTGGCTTGGCCCAATACTTAGGAAAAAGTCCATGAGCTATATGTTGGTAGTAACTAGGTTGCTATTTATTGTTTTTCATTTTGAGTGATTGACAAACCACAAACCGCGCTTATAAACGGATTAATGTGCAAAGTGTAACATATAATCGCGTTAATACTCCCACTTACAAACACTAAGTTATAAAGGTTACGAGGTTTCCTACCCTCCGTAAAACTCATGGAAAATTGAAATCTAAACCGGAATATTATTCTTCCGAGTATGTCGGGGTAATATTTTTGGGGAAAGTTGATAAATTCCTAGAGTGCATTAGATGCCTTTGGTTGTGATAAATCAAACCCCTATAAACCGTATGGGTTGCCGGGTAAGATTCAATTGTCAGATTAATAGGAGTTGACGGTTTAAACTTAGATAGTTCAGCGAGCCATAGAAACCGAATGGGTTGAGGGCAAGTGAACTAGGGGTAAAAGAAGATCGAATCATCCATTAGATGGGTTGGTATTAGACACCACTTTATAAAGAATAATAGAATATAAACCGTATGGGTTGCCCTCTATTAAACTTTGTAAAGAAATCGATCACCACTATGAAGTCACCCAAGACTTAGGATTTAACATGGGAGTGTGTAAATGCCGATAAAATAGTGGGAGCCGAGTTATGAATAAAGAAAGTCCTTAAATTCTTTACTCGGATCATAATTAAACAATCACTAACGAATCTCAAATTATTCTCTGCAGTTAACAAAACTCTCAATATGACAATGAACCCACTCGCTATACTACTTGAAAAGAACGTCTGATTCCGAACTATGTGGACTGGCTTCGGAACTTGAGGCTTGTCCTAACTATGGAAATGCTGGGATACGTCTTGGAGGCGGACATCCCAGCGGCTCCTGCAAGAACCCGAGCCAATCAGGAAGATGTCGATGCCCATGAGAAATGGGTAAAAGACGACATTAAAGTGCGAGGGTAAATGTTAGGCTCAATGACCAATGAGCTTCAACGTGCCCATGAAAAGATGACATCTTCACGAGCCATCTTAGCTCACCTGGATGAGCTCTATGGAGAGCATAGCCGAACTGCTAGATATGAGATATCAAATCAATTATTCGGCGCCAGGATGAAGGAAGGAGAGAGGTTTGGGGACCATGTCCTCAAGATGATCTCGATGATTCAGAGATTGGAAGCTCTTGATTTTCATATGCATGCATCTCTCCAAACTGACCTTATCCTGCAGTCACTTCCTGACTCCTTTTCCCAATTTGTCATGAACTTCAACTGCAATGAGATTGCATGTAACTTAGCTGGGCTAATGAACAAACTGACGACTGCCCAGTCTCAGATGAAGACAAAGGGAAAGGAAGCTGCACTTGTGATTTCTTCTAAGACTTGGAAGTCCAAGAATAAGAAGAAAAAGAACAAGAAGCAGTTAGGTCCGATAGCTATGATCGACAAGGGAAGGGGCAAGGCCCCAATGGTTCAAAAGAGCAAAGGGGACAAGAAAACGGTTGTATGCCTCAACTGCGGTGAGCTAGGCCACTGGAAGAGGTATTGTCCAAAGCTTGACCGTAATGCGCCTTCAGGTACGGAACTACTGGTTTTAGAAACAAATTATTCTGTAACTGTATATTCTACTTCTTGGATACTTGATTCCGGTGCGAGTTCTCACATTTGTACAATGAATCAGGATCTGGAACGAAGTAGGAAGCTGGATTCAGGGGAGGTGATGGTCACCGTCGGAAGTGGGCATAGTGTCGAGGCTTCTGATATCGGATCCCTTATGTTGGATTTAGAATCTGGTTTTATTCTCACTTTAGATGATGTACTTGTTTTGCCCAAGGGGCACAAGAATATTGTATCAATTCCGGTCATGGACCGAAAGGGATTTCACTTCTTTATTGGAGATGGGTCCTGTCGTATTTATTTCAGAAATAAATTGGTTGGTACTGCTACATTATTAAATGGTTTATACCATTTAAATTTAAAGAATAAGACAACTGTGAACACTATAACTAGGAAGCGTGGTAGGGATGAAACGAACCAAGCACTTAAGTGGCATCTTAGACTTGGTCATATCGGTCAGACCAAGGTTCATAAAATGGAGAAAGATGGGCTTATGGGTCCATTGGGATCAGATCCCTATCCAACTTGTGAATCTTGCCTTCAAGGCAAAATGACTAAGTTACCCTTCGCAGGGACTTTTGAAAGAGCTGCTGAAAAACTTGGATTGATCCATACCGACGTCTGTGGCCCTTTTGAAGTGGCACGAGACGGCTTTGAGATTTCATTACATTCACCGATGACCATACCAGGTATGGATTCGTGTACTTAATGAAACATAAGGATGAAGCTTTTGATAAATTCAAGGAATTTAAAGCCCTGGTTGAAAATCAAACAGGTAACCGTGTTAAGACTCTTCGGTCAGACCGGGGTGGTGAGTACTTGAGTACCGAATTTGATGAGTTCTTAAAAGAACTAGGAATAGTGTCACAATTCACTCCTCCAGCTACTCCACAATTAAATGGTGTATCAGAAAGAAGGAACCGAACCTTGTTGGACATGGTTCGCTCCATGCTTAACTATACTGATCTACTGATTTATCTGTGTGGTTACGCGCTCCTTACTGCTGTGCATATCTTGAATAGATCATAGGATCATCATTGCTATACAAGCACACTTCCTGGAAGATCAGTTTATTCAGGAAGGAGGGGCAGGTAGAAATATTTCTTTGGAAGAAATAAAAGAAACACCAAATGAGACACCTATGCAAGATATAAGAACCGAACCTTCTGAAATACAAATACAACCTCGCAAGTCTAGTAGAATTTCTCAATAACCTGAGAGGTATGGCTATCTGCATCAAGAGGAACTAGGTGTCCATGAGATGACAGAAAGTAGTCAAGAGAATTATCCTTCTACATACGACCAAGCGATGGTAGACGTTGACTCCACCAAGTGGCAAGAAGCTATGGAAGCTGAGATAGACTCAATGCATGCTAATCAGGTCTGGACTTTAGTAGATCATCCTAAAGGCATAGTGCCTATTGGAAACAAATGGATCTATAAGAGAAAGACTGATGGAGATGGAAAGGTTGATACCTATAAGGCCAGGCTTGTGGCAAAGGGTTATTCCCAAAGAGAAGGAATCGATTACTTCGAGACCTTCTCGCCTGTAGCTATGATTAAGTCTATTCGCATGATGCTTGCTATAGCAGCCCACTTAGATTATGAAATATGGCAAATGGATGTGAAAACGGCATTCCTAAATGGATTCCTCGAGAAGGAGATTTATATGGAACAGCCTAAGGGATTCATATCTCAAACCAATATTCATAAACTATGCAAACTTCAGCATGCCATTTATGGACTGAAGCAAGCTTCACGGAGTTGGAATCTTCGTTTTAACGAGACAGTCAAAGAGTTTGATTTTGTCCAAAACGAAGAAGAGCCCTGTATTTACAAGAAGGTTAGTGGGAGCAAAATTGCGTTCTTAATACTATATGTAGATGACATTCTACTTATAGGAAACGATGTAGGAATGCTCGATTACGTGAAAGCTTGGCTTTCTAAAGAGTTCTCAATGAAAGACTTGGGAGAAGCTACCTATATTCTGGGTATTCGTCTCTACCGGGATAGAGGGAAAAGAATGTTAGGTCTTTCCAAAGCCCTCTACATAGAAAAGATCCTGAAGCGATTTAGGATGGAAGATTCTAAAAGAGGGTTTCTACCTATGCAACATGGTGCAAAACTTTCCTTAGAGATGTGTCCTCAAAGTGAGGAAGATAGAAAGGAAATGATCAAGGTACCTTATGCTTGGCGAGAGGTAGCCTTATGTATGCAATGATTTGCACTAGACCGGACATTGCCTATGCTGTGAGCGTAGTAAGTCGGTTTCAGTCTAATCCAGGGCAGGAACATTGGACTGCAGTAAAGAACATTCTTAAGTACCTAAGGAGGACTAAAGACTTGGTTCTTACATACGGCGGTGGAGAACTAAGAGTGATGAGTTATACAGACTCAGATTTTTCGGGGGACATGGATGCTCAGATGTCCACATCAGGGTATATCTTTACTCTGAATGGTGGGGCAGTTTCTTGGAGAAGTGCCAAGCAAAGTTCGACTGCCATCGCTACATGTCAATCCGAATATCAGGCAGCCACGGAGTCTGCTAAAGAAGCCTTTTGGATAAAGAAGTTCAGTGAGGAACTTCAAGTGGTTCCTAACGCAGAGAAGCCCGTGACACTGTTTTGT
Organism: Orobanche coerulescens; assembly: GCA_033398695.1. Classification (NCBI taxonomy): domain Eukaryota; kingdom Viridiplantae; phylum Streptophyta; class Magnoliopsida; order Lamiales; family Orobanchaceae; genus Orobanche; species Orobanche coerulescens. The sequence goes on from CM065801.1 coordinate 69,007,099, forward strand.
GAAAAAGACGGAGCTGTTGCATAGACTAAGGAGCCTAGGGCTCACCACAACACCAAACATATTGCGAGAAAATATCATTTTGTTAGAGAAATGGTTCGGGATGGGAATGTTACACTGCAGAGAGTAGACTCAGCAAATAACGTTGCTGATCCGCTTACCAAGCCACTATCTCAGAAGGTCTTAGAGAGACATCTGGAGAGTATGGGTATTAGATACCATAGTTTGTGGCATTGAGTGCAAGTGGGAGATTGCTAGGAATATGCCCTTGAATGCCACTCAGAGGATGAGAGAGTGAGAGCAATTGTATTGTAATTATGAATATTACATTTAATAAGGCAATTATTATTTCTATATTATTGTATATCACTGGCATTGTGATTTGGTATATAGAATAATAGTCCTTGCATTTGAGAGTGAACATTCTACTCCTTATGGAGATAAGGAGATAGGCAATAGAAGTGTTTAGAGCTCGAATGCTTAACTAGTTCGCAAGTCGATAAAACTTAACAGGACATTAAGTTTTAATAAGACTTGTATAACTGATGCTAGGATGTGTGCACGTCTTGATAGCATAGTTATAAGTATATTGGTGAGACCAGTATACTCGAACACGACTCATACTCGATTCAGTCACACGGTATTCACTCTAAGAGAGTCGATGACGAATCAAAAGGTTGTGATAGTATACGTGGACCTTTGACTTGAGGGTTCAGTAGAAGATGTGCATGTGACGTTTAGTTTGTCATTAAAGTAGTTAGACTCATTTGCTTAATTGCTGAGTCGACCTCGAAGTGCGGACTATACAGGCAGGTAGCAGTCTTTGTTGTACGCCAAGAAAGGATTCTATCTCCTGTTAGTGAGCAGGCGAATGTCCTATACGGTTAATGGCAAATAAGATCATAAGTCTTTGGCCAAAGCATTCTGATATAGTCGTATTAGATACACTATTAATCAGTCGGTCTTGATTTGCATTAACATATGTATAGAGTTTAGTCAACAGTAGGGTTTGACTTTACCGTGACCCGAAGACTTGACCGGGACATCTGATGAAGGGTCTATACGTATATAGTATTCACGACATTATGGTTATGGAATGATTAGTTCATTCGTTCTCAGTCGGGGTTTACAGTGCGGCCCACTAGGCTGGCTAAGTGCTGCCCGCACTCATTGGTTCCTCCCAATGCCTGCTGAGACGAACCTACAGAGTCGCGCAATAGGATCATTGATGTATAAATATGAATTAATAATCTCTCTTATAATATTAGATTTTGGATATCTAATTTTGATTTATCGGATAAATCAAATAGCGGTCTTATGAATTGTAAGTAGGTTACTGGGTGATTACTTTAATTCATAAATTATATTTCTTAGAGAAATATATATTTGTGTTTGATATAATTAATTAATTGGATTAATTAATTAGTCCAAACACATTGGAAATAAAATGGATTCGTTTGACAAACATCCGGTACACGAGGGATTCGTTTCGACGAACATACAGTACACGAGCCGAGTAAATTCGACCCGTCTTCTTGGAAATTTCCCTTAAGGCCGCCCCCCTCCCTCTCTTGTCTCTTTTATACTTATTTTATGTCACTAGGTGACATATGTGAGGTGTATTTGATACCCTCAATCATGTGTTAAAGGTAGACTTTCATTTTTTTATAAATAAAAGTCTTTAAAAAGGAGAGAGGACAACTTCTTCTTGCAAGAACTCAAAATCACGAATTTGAGAGAGAGTGTAAGGTTGAAAACTTCATCTTGATCTTAGAGACAAGATATAAGAATAATACATTGAGAGAGAAAATTCCTACAAGCTTCCCTAGCCGCATTCTTGAAGAAAGGAAGCTTGTCGATTTTTCCATCAAGTTCCGGCGTGTGAAGTAGAGGCAACTTGCTTTAGGTGCTTGGAACGAAGGGCTCTTCATCATCATCATCATCATCATACGAAGGTTTTTCATAGACATCATAGGTATGGGACTTTGATTCCTTGATCTTTGTATTTTTCTTTTCGTATATACGTTACTTGATCGATCCTCTTAGGGATTCCGTTTATTCTTCCGCTGTGTTTATTTTCTGTGGAATCCCAACAGTGTTCTTGGTGTTTTGAATGATGATGATCATGTTTAGTGAAACCACACTCTCCTTGCTAGACTAATAACACCATTGGAATAATAATAGTCCTTGTTTCATTGTAATGTAAATGACTTGTTGGAATAATTACCATAAAATGTTTTAAGAAACCCTTGTTGATCATTAGAAGAATGAAATGACCTTCTTGAACCTAAGCTAGGTAAATTCAGAGGTATGGTATTTGAATCTCCAAGTTAGTTAGAAGATTATAAGGATGGTTTTAAACTTGATATAGTCTTCATGATCATGATATAGATTTATCACTAGTGATTGTGTGTAATGCAGATTTTTACTTGTAATCAATTGAGATGTTCTTGATAAGTTTAAAGGGTAAGAGATTATTGTTTAACACATTATGGATCAATTCTTAATCCAGCAAACATTTGGTAAACATCTTGTAATTAATTGTAAGAATAGAATGGTATTGAATAAGGTTCTTGGAGTAACACTTCAATATCTTAAAAAGTTGAACTACTCAAATGGGAATTAGGATGTTGTCTCATTAAAATTTGGTATAGATGATCATATGAACGTATCATTGAGTAAAATATACTTCATTCAAGGTTGATTGTTCGAGTAACCGATTTTGAATCGAGGGTCGTTCGCTCGTTTGAGAAGGAAGGACTATTCTCGCCTCCGTATTGAGGCAAGTTATCTTACTTGGTTATAATGATGTGTGGATTCTTATGATGGTTATGCATTTCGTGTATATGAAACACTTATTAACTTGTGTCTTGTGATTTGAGGTTGTTCTTAACGATGTCCCGTTTTCATCGTGGGATTGTATTCCCATGTTCGTCATTTTCGAACCCTTGATATCGTTGATCTTATTGTCATTTCGGTGAGTCCTCGATCTTTAATCGGATTTGTGAATTATTGAATTCGTTGTCATGTTGCATCGTGACATATCCGGAGTCATATCTATGTTTCGATTGGATATTGTGTACGATTTTTAGCCGGGCACATATATAGTCATGTGTGAATATTTTTCGTGTTGGGCTGTGCACACGAGACGTAGTTCGTTGAGGCTAATTAGGTACATTGTCCCACGTATATCCTGGATTCCGTATACGGGGTGGACATGTGCACTGACACATATTCGGATCGGGCGTACTGTGATGTCCCTCTTGAGCCGTACTATCTTAGTCGTCATAGTCCATTCTTATATTTGGATGTGTTCGACGTTTTGTGACTAAGCGTTCATACGCCCGAGGGGTATGTTCGTTAGTCGGGTTGTTATCCTTGAAATCTTATATATGTGAATTATATAATATCTTTAGAATCATTTATCATGTATATCTGACCCTGTGTTGGGCGAAATACTTGTGTTTTATTTTAGGTCGAGGAAATGGCAAGGCACGGGAAGATCAAGGTGATGACGAAGGGTTCGAAGGATACTAGTTCGGGGGCCCCAAGTCTTTTGAGTCCGGTCATGTTCGTACCGTGTAATGTTATCTCTCCGCTTTATTTTAAATATGAACAAATGTATTGTTATTTAAGGTATATTCCATCTCCATATGGATTATACTTATGTTTTGGATCCTGTGTATAATAAGGCCGTAGGCCATACTGCTGTAAACTCCAAATCGGAGTAAGTACTATGTTTTGTGGTTCGGTATCACACGTATTGTGTATTTAATCTGTATTTTGGATATCGCCTGGTGGGTCCCATTGTGGGGTCCACGGTACTGTAATAGCCGCCTTATTGGGGTGTAACAGAAGATGGTATCAGAGAAAAGTGTCATTTTTTTTAGTCCTTGTGTATTTAACTAGTATCAAGAGACCTTCGTGTCACGTGTGACCCGTGCGAGCGCCTGATCCTACGAGCCAAATTCGGTACGTACTTTATGAACCATGATTAAATTACTGACATGATATTGATATCTAAATGGATCTCTTTGTTGATCTTGGCATTTTAAGGGTTTGTGGCAGGAATTATCTGATTGATGATACAAATAAAATTCTGGATTGATTATATGATTGAAATCATTCGACTCAAACGTCGATATGATATTCTGTGTGACCCTCGTAGTGACGATAACTCATTACCAATTGTTTTCTTGAATATGTAATTTCTTACTGCCATTAAATTAGCATGAATTCTGATTGGTATCATGAACTGTAATTATGGTTATCTTTACGAATTGATTCTTTCAGTATGGAAAGAAATTTGAGAGGCCGTGGCAGAGGGGGACGAGGCCGCGGAAGGGGCCGAATCCCGATACCACAAGCCAACAGGCGAGCGAATGCAGAGCATAGTTCCACAGGCAGTGATTCGCCTTCTAGGGGTCAATCGCACCACACTGGATGCGAGGATGCTCGTGTCGATCCTTACACTGTGATGCAGGGCATGATGGCTCAAATGACCCAAATGGGTCAGTTAATGGAAACTATGCAGAGAGCTGCTACCGACCAGCATCAGGGGCCACCCCCTGTACATGGCAGACCGGTGAGTCGGATCATCAGCGACATCTCTCGCCAGCGACCCCCGATTTTTGAAGGTTCCTCTGAGCCGGCTGATATCGTGCATTGGATCGAACACTTCAAGAAATTGTTCGATATGGTAAACTGTCCAGCAGAGAATCGCGTCTCCGTAGCAGCTTACTACTTGGGCAAGGGCGCCCACACTTGGTGGCTTTCGGTGAGGCCAACTGATAACGTATGTACTTGGGAGGAATTTAAAAATCTCATGCTAGACCGTTACAATCCGGGTCCTCTCCGCGAGGCCAAACTATCAGAATTGGTGAACCCGGACCCATCCGAAGATGATGACGAACTATCTATCGCCGAGAAATTCCAGACACTTCTTCATTTTGCCGCGACGATTGTCCAAACGGAGGCAGATAAAATCAAATACTTTCTCAAAAGGCTTAAACCCCGAATGAGAATGCAACTGTTGAACCATCATTTCGTGACCCTACCGGAGTTCATTGAGAAGGCTCTAGAGTACGAATTGACCGTGAAAGAAATTTCCAAGAAGCAACCGCAGTCTAACAACAAGAAATTCAAGAACTTAATCCAGGCGACAAAGAATCGGGAACATTCAAGAGACCCCAACCAGTGCCAAATCCTTCTGAACGGCAACCTACGGCATCGAAGCCAACTGGATCGCAACCTCGAGCGGTCAGCCTATCTGTTGTGTGCTATAACTGTGGAGACCAGGGGCACATCAATTCGAAATGCACAAGGCCAGCCGTGTCATGCCATACTTGTGGAAAAATGGACATCGTGCTCGTTATTGCAGGAGTGGACCAAGACGTACTCCCACAGCACCTCATGCTCCAGTACAATCTTCAGTTCAGGACCATGTACCTCCGTCCGCTTCTTATCAAACTACCGGGGCAAACAAAGGGATGGGGCGTGGAAATCAAGCTGGTACCTCTTGTGCCGGAGCTGCAAAACCCAGAGTCTATGAGATGAAGAAGGCTGAAGATCCCGAAGCCAGCATGATTGCAGGTACTCTCGAGATCCAATCTCAGCCTGTCTGTGTTCTTTTTGATACAGGTGCTTCACACTCCTTTTTATGTGATTCCTGTTTGAGTCGTTTGCAATTAGAGCATGTTATCAATTGTGAACCTTATATAATTGGACTGCCTGATGGTAGAAGAATTGTTGGGAATCGTGAAGTTCAGGACTGCTCGATTCGTATGAACGACCATGAGTGGTTGTCAAATTTAATTGTGGTAGATTTACCTAAAGATGATGTGATCTTGGGTATCGATTAGATGGACCGTCATGATGCCATATATAGTGTCCGCAAGCGAACAGTGACCGTCACATCTGACGATGGTGTTGAGTGTACCTTCCAGGGTGACAATCCCAGCCGTTCCGGGAGAATCATCAGTGCTATGAAAACAGTGAAAATGCTTAATCAAGGATGTATTGGCTATTGGTGTTACATGACCAAGACAACGGATCGACCAGTTGAATTGGTCAATATTCCGGTAGTCCGAGACTACCCAGACGTATTTCCAGATGAGTTGCCAGGCTTACCTCCACATCATGATGTAGAATTCAATATTGAGCTAGAGCCTAGTACGTCCCCACTTTCAAAAGCACCGTATCGTATGGCTCCGACTGAGATGCAGGAGCTGAAGAGCCAACTTGAGGATTTGACCGAAAAGGGCTACATTAGACCTAGCGCGTCCCCTTGGGGAGCACCAGTACTATTTGTACGGAAGAAGGATGGATCCCTACGTCTGTGTATTGATTATCGTGAGCTGAACAGGGTAACCATTAAGAACAAATATCCATTGCCGCGTATTGATGATTTATTGGATCAGCTTCAGGGGGCTACTGTGTTTTCTAAGATCGACTTGAGGTCTGGTTACCATCAGTTAAGGATTCGTGAGACTGGTATTTCGAAGACCACTTTTCGTACTCGCTATGGGCATTATGAGTTCGTAGTGATGCCTTTTAGACTGACGAATGCACCGGCAGTATTCATGGAACTGATGAATTGAGTCTTTATTAATTATCTGGATCACTTTGTAGTCATTTTTATTGACGACATTATGATCTATTCTCGTGACCATGAAGAGCACGAGCATCATCTCCATCTGGTTCTCGAGGCGTTAAGGCGGGAGCAGCTTTATCGGAAGTTTTCTAAATGTGAGTTCTGGATGAATGAAGTTATCTTTCTCGGACATGTGATATCAGCTGATAGGGTGCGAGTAGACCCACAGAAGACAGAAGCTATCCGAGACTGGTTACCACCAAAGAACGTTAAGGAAGTACGCAGTTTCTTGGGACTAGCAGGTTATTACCGACGGTTCGTGGAAGGTTTTTCCAAAATTGCCCAACCAATGACTAATTTGCTGAGGAAGGATAAGAAGTATTTATGGTCAGAGGCATGTCAGTGGAGTTTTGATGAACTTAAGAGTCGTTTGATTTCGGCACCTATTTTAGTCCTACCGAAAGGAACGGAAGGGTTTGTAGTGTATAGTGATGCATCTAAACAGGGCCTTGGGTGTGTACTAATGCAGAACGGGAAGGTGATCTCCTATACATCGAGACAGCTACGACCTTACGAGGTCAACTACCCCACCCATGATTTAGAGCTCGCAGCCGTGGTGTTTGCTTTAAAAATCTGGCGTCATTATCTGTATGGAGTTACAGCCGATTTTTACTGATCACAAGAGCCTGAAGTACATTTTTACTCAGAAGGAGTTAAACATGAGGCAGAGAAGGTGGCTAGAACTCATCAAAGACTATGATATCGAGATCCTTTATCATCCGGGCAAAGCAAATGTAGTTGCTGATGCTTTGAGTCGTAAAACAGTACAGGAGCGGATGCTTGCCCGCCTAACAACTCAGAGGGAATTGCAGTTAGAATTGGTGAGGCCGGAAATTGAAGTATGGTTACAGCGTATTCAAGGACAACTCTGTACACTTGAGATTTCATCGCCCCTTGAGGATATAATTAGATCGAAGCAAGTTACGGATCCATTCTTATCTCGAGTTCGCGATGAAATAACTCAAGGGAAAGCTCCTAGATTTGTGATACACGAGGATGGATTGATACGCTTCAGGAACCGAGTTTGTGTACCCGCAGATGATGAATTAAGAAATTCTATCCTGAGAAAAGCTCATGCTACCCCATACTCTATCCACCCGGGGTCTAGCAAAATGTATAAGGATTTGAAACAATATTATTAGTGGGGAAGTATGAAACGTGAAGTTGCGGAGTTCGTTTCGAGGTGTCTAACCTGTCAACAAGTTAAGATTGAGCACCAGCAACCCACAGGAATGCTGAAACCGCTTCCGATTCCCGAGTGGAAATGGGAGGACATATCGATGGATTTTATCACCAGCTTGCCGATGAGTCGTCAAGGGATGAATGCGATTTGGGTGATTGTGTATCGTCTGACCAAATCAGCCCACTTTTTGGAGATTAAAGACACTTGGGGACCCGAGAGATTGGCCCAACTATTTATCAAAGAAATTGTAAGGTTACATGGTACCCCTAAGAGTATTGTATCAGATCGTGACGGGCGATTCGTGTCACATTTTTGGAAAGCAGTTCATCGTGCGATGGGTACGCAAATAAACTTCAGCACAGCATTTCACCCGCAGACGGATGGTCAGACTGAGAGGACTATCCAAACTTTAGAGGATATGCTGAGGGCGTGCGTTCTCGATTGGAAGGATGATTGGGAGGCCCAACTACCTTTGGTGGAATTCACTTATAATAATAGCTGGCACACTTCGATTCAGATGGCACCTTATGAAGCGTTGTATGGCCGTCGTTGTAGATCCCCTCTGTGTTGGGACGATCCATCTGAAACCTTGGGTACGGAACCCGATATGTTGTTAGAAGCCCGTGAGAAGATCGCTCTGATTAGGAGTCATTTGTTGACGGCTCAAAGCCGACATAAGTCTTACGCAGACAACCGTCGGCGACCGCTTGAGTTCGAGATCGGAGACCATGTACTAATGAAGGTGTCCCCTACTCGAGGAGTTTTTCATTTTGGGAAGAGAGGCCAGCTGAGTCCGAGGTATATCGGGCCATTTGAGGTTTTGGAACGAGTAGGCGATTTAGCCTATCGCCTGGCTTTACCACCAGCCCTGAGCCAGATTCATAACGTGTTCCATGTCTCCCAGTTAAGGAAATACGTTGCTGATCCGAGTCATGTACTTCAGTTTGATGAGATCGATTTAGCGGAGGATCATTCGTATGAGGAGCGCCCCGTACGGATACTTGAGAGGATGATCAAACAATTGCGGAATAAGACGATTCCCCTACTGAAGGTTCAGTGGGTCACGACACGGGGTCAAGGAGGCCACGTGGGAGACGGAGAGAAGTATTCAAGAGAGGTATCCTGAATTGTTTACCCCTTAGTTTCGAGGACGAAACCCCTTTTAAGGGGGGGAGTATGTAATATCTGACGGAAATTCTTACTTACTGTTGTATTATTCGGAAATGTCAATACTGTTGTAGTCTTGTTTCATGTGTGTAATGTTTATTGATGTTGGAATATATCATAAATAGACATAATAATAACGATCACTCGCACTATGATTGAATTCTCAACGTTGTATAGATAAGTACATTTTTGAGCTATTAAACCTGAGCCTAACGTACGCTAATCCTTAGGCATAACGTACGTTATTTTAAGGCCTTTACGTACGTAAAGAGGCACCTATTACGTACATAACCAGTGTAATCGTATCTGATCTCAACTTTCATCGTGTAGGGCCGGACGGGATTCGAATATCTGATATTTTGGAGGCAACCTAGTTGACCTACATTACGTATGTAAAGCTTCAAGCGGTAACGTACATAATGATGTTCGTATTTCAGTCCAGCAGCCTCTGGACTTAGCTTACGTACGTAGCACTTTTTGTGTAGCGTACGTAAAGATGTTAACGTACGTTATCCTATTGTGATAACGTACGTAACGAACTGTGCTGTTATAAAAAGATAACTTGTGTCTTTCATTTTGCACGTCCAACCTCTTATTTTTCACCCATATAATCATTCCCCTTCATCCCTAGATCAAAATTACCTTCTTCCAACTTGTGTTTGAGCTTTACATTTTGATTTTGGAGCTTGTTGATTGGAAGTTGGAGTCATTCTTGAAGCTTAGATTGTGTTCCTGTGGTTTTGGTGTATTGTTCTTCAATTCTGAAGGTATGTTATACGATTTAACCCTATAATCTCGTAATTATAAAGATAGTGATTAAGTATACTCCACCTAGTGATGAATTAATCAAGCTAAACATGTTTATAGTTAAGCTTCCAACAAACTTAATGATGAATATGATGATTAGAGGATTTGTAATGATGTGTTCTTGGTGTTTTGAATGATGATGATCATGTTTAGTGAAACCACACTCTCCTTGCTAGACTAATAACACCATTGGAATAATAATAGTCCTTGTTTCATTGTAATGTAAATGACTTGTTGGAATAATTACCATAAAATGTTTGAAGAAACCCTTGTTGATCATTAGAAGAATGAAATGACCTTCTTGAACCTAAGCTAGGTAAATTCAGAGGTATGGTATTTGAATCTCCAGGTTAGTTAGAAGATTATAAGGATGGTGTTAAACTTGAGATAGTCTTCATGATCATGATATAGATTTATCACTAGTGATTGTGTGTAATGCAGATTTTTACTTGTAATCAATTGAGATGTTCTTGATAAGTTTAAAGGATAGGAGATTATTGTTTAACACATTATGGATCAATTCTTAATCCAGCAAACATTTGGTAAACATCTTGTAATCAATTGTAAGAATAGAATGGTATTGAATAAGGTTCTTGGAGTAACACTTCAATACCTTAAAAAGTTGAACTACTCAAATGGGAATTAGGATGTTGTCTCGTTAAAATTTGGTATAGATGATCATATGAACATATCATTGAGTAAAATATACTTCATTCAAGGTTGATTGTTCGAGTAACCGATTTCGAATCGAGGGCCGTTCGCTCGTTTGAGAAGGAAGGACTATTCTCGCCTCCGTATTGAGGCAAGTTATCTTGCTTGGTTATAATGATGTGTGGATTCTTATGATGGTTATGCATTTCGTGTATATGAAACACTTATTAACTTATGTCTTGTGATTTGAGGTTGTTCTTAACAATGTCCCGTTTTCATCGTGGGATTGTATTCCCAAGTTCATCATTTTCGAACCCTTGATAATGTAATATCCGCGTTTTCTATTTTTAGTAATTTTTTCGGTGTATATTCGTTTCAGACAACTCGCTTGGCACTGTTTTGGAATTTTGAATCTATTTTGTTCTTAGAGTTTCTCCGTTGGGATGAGTCTCGATGATGTTTTTACGTAATTTCATCTTGAGTTATATTTTATCGCATGTGTATTCGATTCTCGTTAAACTCGTTCCATTTCGTCATTTTCCTATTTCCATGAGTTCCTATGGTTGAGTAGAGCATGTGTGAGTTTCAGATTGTTAATCCGACGTTGTATCGTGATTTTCGGATATTTGGGCCGTTTTTGTAATTTCCTATAAGTTAGGGAATTTGTTCCTTGTTCAATTTTGGTTGTGTACCTCAGACCGTTTTGGGGTTTCCGTACTTCCCTTTCGTGTTACTGTTTCCTAAATATCGATTCCGATTGCTTTTATTCTCTTCCCGGATCATTTTTTTCGTCATTTTGGGACCCAAAGGGGGTGTGGGCCGCGGCACACACATTGTCCAGTTCCTGGCCGAGCAATCTGTACCGTGTGCCGCGGAACATGCTGGTAGGGCCGCGGCACACTGCCGAGTCACTGCCGCGGCACACTCGTCCGGGCCGCGGCACACTCGTATGACACTTATCGACCAAACTTTCTGTACCGTGTGCCGCGGCACACTGCCGGGTCACTGCCGCGGCACACTTGCCCGGGCCGCGGCACACTGCCGACCACTGGGCGCAATTTTGGCCCTTTGCCGCGGCACACTTCGGCTGAGCCGCGGCACACTGTGCGGTCAGCGCTATATCAGCGTTTTTTTTTCAGCGAGTGCAGTTCATTTCTCCTTTTCCTTCCACCGTTCGAGAGAGAGAGGATTGAGAGGGGGTTTCCTCCATCTATCACTTGATTGTGTAATTTTCTTCATATCCTTTCGATCGTGAAGCTCGGATTGTGGATCTAACACGTGTTCTTCGGATTAAAGTGCTTGGATCTTCAAGAGGTAAGATCTCCTATACACTAGTATGATTTTGGGGAGGGTTTGGTGGTGATCTTGTATTTTAATCCGATTTAACCGATGTTGTTGATTAGATTTTGATAGTATACTCGTGACCCTTGGTTTTCTTGTTATTGGATGGGATGAAATCCCGTTATTACACCGTTGACCGATTTCAATTCCCTATGCACTCTTGGTGTTCGATGAATTGCCCCAACGGGTAGAATTAGGATTAATTCTTACCTTTCCGCATTATTGAGACTTGTTATATACCGTTATTGTGTTAGGAACGGATTTGGGAGGATTGTTCGGACCAAAACCTATTCCTTCGTCGTTTCCTTCGTTTCGTCTTATTCAAGGCAAGTACATGTATTACATTTCGTTCTGTATGTTGTGATTTTCGAAACGAATGAGGAATTATGATTTTCAGGTGCGTGAGTTGCGTTCCTTCCACCCAGAGTGTCCGACGGGATGTCTGGGGGTCGATACTAAGGGGTACGGCCATGGAAGTGAACTTGGGTGCGTGTGTGGTTGAACTTCCACCCGGAGTGTCCGACGGGATGTCTGGGGGTCGATACTAGGGGGTACGGCCGCGGAAGTGGTATCCCACCCAGAGCGTTCGACGGGATGTCTGGGGGTCGATACTAAGGGGTACGGCCACGGGATACCAGTTGTGATTTTGTGATATCGTGATGATTGGGAACTAATTTGATTGCCAATGTAGTATTCCAGAATATTTATGGCAAATGATATCTGATTGAGATGATCGTGTTAAATCGTATTTGTATATAATGTTGTGTAATTGTGTACTTGCACTAGCTATTCGAATGCTAACCCCTTAAATGGGGGAAATGCATCTTATGCATTTCAGGTACCGGGAGGGCTGAGGAGCAGGCACGGGACATGCACGCAAAGGATGGACTGGCTTGATGATGTGGCTCGAGTCTGTATTTTTATGTTTTGTCATTGCACTTGTCGAGTAATGGAGTTAGACTGTTTATTTTTGAACTTGGTTTAAGTCCCCTGCGTGGGCAATGAATTGGTATTTAACTTATGTTCATGTACTCCGTTAAAATGTTTTGGCCGAGGCCACGGCCTTATTTACTTTTTGAATGCATCATTTGGGGTTACATTGTGGTTTATGTGTCATGTGTTAGCCTGGTAGACCTCACGAGGGTTCTACGGCGTGTAATGTCCCAGTTGAGGATTCGGGTGTTACATTTATGGTATCAGATCTTAGGTTTTGAATACCTAGGTTGTCGGTAAATTTTGGGTCTGTCAGTTGCGTCAATAGAGTCAGTCGTTGAGCCTAATATCATCATGCTACCGTCTTGTCATGCGACTCGTGGCTGTAAGTCTCCTCGAACTCTTATAATTCTGTAATTCGTTTTCTTGCGTTGTTCGGGATTATGAATTGTGATACCAACTTTGTCAATTGTGAATCCTTCTGATCTTGTTCTTTTCATTCTTCATTTAGTATCTTGAGAGGTCGTGGTAGACCAGCTAGGGGACGCGGCCGAGGCCGTGGTCGGGGTGCTGATAATGAAGAGGGCTCACTTTCTCAGTCCTCTGTGGACTCAGCCTCTCACTCAGTGCCGTCGGGTAATAATGCCGACGCTGGGGCTACTGCCGTACTTCAGCAGTTAGTAGCCCAACTTGCTCAGATAGCTCAAGGTGGACGCCAGAATCTGCCCCCGACACCTGAAGAGGAAGCTAGTAGGTGGCTTCAGACGGTGACTAAGATGCACCCTCCTCGTTTCTCCGGATCTTCTGACTCCCTCGGTTGGGATAATTGGCTCTTTCAGTTGTCCAGAACCTTTGATGTCATAGCTTGTCCCGAAGACAGGAGGGTACATATTGCCCAGTACCTCCTGGATAAGGAAGCTGCGGAATGGTGGGAGGCCGTTGCACCCAGAGACCGTCGAGCTACTTGGGAGGAATTCAAGGCTGCTATGGAAGCAGAATATTGTCCACCGCCAGTTAAGGAGCACAGAATTGTGGAGTTCTTCACCGCTACGCCACAGGAAGTGCCTATTTCTCAGGCCATCATTACTTACAATCAGCAGTTGAGTTTCGTGAGAGATCAAGTGCGATCGGAGGCTGATAAAATCCGTTACTTCAATATGCGCATGAAGCCGCATATCAGGCAGAGTATGGCACCGCTCATGTGTGCCACTTTGATGGAATATTAGGATCGCGCTCTAGCGATCGAGATGGTCGTTCCGGAATCAGAGTCAGTTTCGGAAGCTAAGAAGCAGAAGACTACCGACGGATTCTCGACCGGTAAGGGTGGTCAGTTTTCGAGGTCTCGTTCTGCTCCTACACCGAGGAAGAGGCTGTTTCATCAGGCCGGTGGATCTCAGAGTAATCGTTCAGTCCAGTCCGTTGCTTCTGGTGGCAGGGTTTGTTTTAACTGCAACCAATATGAGCATTTGATGAAGGATTGCCCTTTTCCTCCAGTCACTTGCTTTACTTGCGGGCAGACCGGGCATCGGGCAACTCATTATGAGAGGGCCACCAGGGCTATTAGAGTTCCGACTACCACTACCGATCATAGGGATCACAGTACTCCAGCTACTCATGTTCCGCAGGGTTCGGGTCGCGGTAGGGGTTGGGGTCAGCCGGATCGCCGCGCAGCCTCGAGTTCGGGTTCAGTTCACCCCCGATTATACCAGATGAGGCGCACAGAGGAGGCGGACATTCCGGTGGCGTCAGGTACCACTCAGATCCTTACTCATCCAATTTCCGTGCTTTTTGATTCAGGTGCTACCCATTCCTTTATTGCATCGGATTGTGTGAATCGTATTGGCTTTAACTGCTTGTTTGAGTGTGAACCGTTTGTAGTGGGTACACCTAGCGGGGATCGTATGGTTGGGGACCGAGAAGTTAGGGATTGCCCAGTGAGGATCGGGAGCCGAGATTGGCCCTCGAATCTCATTGTTATAGACCTTAAGGGTGAGGATTTGATCCTCGAGGACGATTGGTTGGATCGTCACGGTGCTATCATGAACTATCGAACTCGTACCATCTCGATAGTAGCCTAGGACGGCACCGAGCATACCCTCATCGGTCGTAAGCCGGGGAGATCGGGGAGTGTGATTAGCGCCTTAAAGGCGATGAAACTTCTAAACCAGGGTTGTGTCGGCTATTGGTGTTATGCTCTGCAGGCGGAGGATGGTGGGGTTGACATTTCGTCAATTCCAGTTGTTAGTGAGTATCCCGACGTATTCCCAGACGACTTGCCGGGATTACCACCACAGCGGGAGGTGGAGTTCCCTATCGATCTTGAGCCGAATGCAGCCCCTATTTCTCGAGCGCCGTACCGTATGGCACCGTCGGAGATGTTAGAGTTGAAGAATCAATTGGGGGAGTTGTTAGATAAAGGGTATATTCGACCGAGCGCATCGCCTTGGGGTGCGCCCGTACTTTTTGTTAAGAAGAAGGATGGATCGCTCCGTTTATGCATCGATTACCGAGAATTAAACAAGTTGACCATCAAAAATAAATACCCTTTGCCCCGGATCGACGACTTGTTTGATCAGCTTCAGGGGGCGACAATCTTTTCGAAGATTGATTTGCGATCGGGCTACTACCAGTTGAGGATTTGGAACATCGATATACCGAAAGCTGCCTTTCGGACGAGATATGGCCATTGTGGTTATGCCTTTCGGGCTAACCAATGCCCCAGCAGTGTTCATGCAATTGATGAACAAAGTTTTTATTGAATATCTGGATAAATTTGTAGTCGTCTTTATCGATGACATTCTGATTTATTCACGGAGTCGGGAGGAGCACGCCTTACATCTCCGGATTGTATTAGACATTTTGAGAGCTGAACAGTTGTATGCGAAGTTCTCTAAGTGTGAGTTTTGGCTCGAGGAAGTGATGTTCCTCGGGCATGTGATTTCAGCAGAAGGAGTTCGGGTAGATCCGCAGAAGATAGAAGCACTTATGGCTTGGGAGCCGCCTAAGAATGTGAAGGAGGTGAGGAGTTTTCTGGGTCTCGCCGGCTATTACCGTCGATTTGTTGAAGGATTTTCTAGGATTGCTAAACCGCTCACTCAGTTGCTCCAGAAGACTCAGAAATTCGAGTGGACCACAGACAGGCAGAATAGTTTTGATGAGTTGAAGAAACGATTGACTACTGCACCCGTGTTAGCGTTGCCTCAGGAGAATGAAGATTTTGTGGTGTATAGTGATGCTTCGGGCCTCGGGCTCGGATGTGTTTTGATGCAGAGAGACAGGGTGATTGCTTATGCGTCCCGCCAGTTGAAACCTTATGAAGTAAATTACCCCATGCACGATTTGGAGTTAGCTGCGGTCGTTTTCGCTTTAAAGATATGGAGGCATTATCTCTATGGGTCGTCGTGTAAGATATTTACGGACCACAAGATTCTGAAGTATATCTTCAGTCAAAAAGATTTGAATATGAGACAGCGTAGGTTGTTGGAGCTAATTAAATATTACGACCTCGAGATACTTTACCATCCGGGTAAGGCTAACGTAGTGGCTGATACGTTGAGCCGGAAACCGATGGCGTTACAGGTGTTAGAGGTGCTTACGCCATAGAGTAGGATCCAGCGGGATTTGATTTTTCAGAATATCGAGGTTTGGGTTCAGAGAGTTCAGGGTCAGTTGTGGGCGTTGGAGATCACTTCGTCTTTGACTGATGATATCAAAGCGAAACAGTATGATGATCCGTTTTTGGTCCAGTTGAGGGAGGATGTGAAGAAGGGGAAAGCCCCTGGGTTTGTGATTCAAGATGACGGAGTTTTGAGGTTTCGCGGCAGATTATGTGTACCGGATGACAATGAGTTGAGGCAGAAGATCTTGAGTGAGGCTCATACTACGCCTTATTCCATACATCCTGGCACGAGCAAAATGTACAAGGATGTGAGGAGTAACTATTGGTGGAGCAATCTGAAGACGGACGTTGAAATATGGATATACAATCCATAGAATATGTTTAAAAACACGAAAATGGAATTCCAAGTTGAAATATGGATATACAATCCATAGAATATGTTTAAAAACATCATTTAACCACAATTGATCCATCAAAAACGGATGGAAAACGAGATCAAGAACAAATCCCCCAAAAAGTCGATTCGAAGGAAGTCAAGAAATATACTTCGATTCGACGAAGAACAATGGATTGAATGATGTTAAACACAAGAATACTAACAAGATTAATCATACCCATCATGAATTAATCAACAATACGGAACAAATCGGACAAAAACGCAAAAACCCCTAAATTCAAGAATTTAGGGTTCTAGGAAGAGATTACCTCTTGAAGATCCAAGCACTTTGATCCGAAGAACACGTGTTAGATCCACAATCCGAGCTTCACGATCGAAAGGAGATGAATAAAATCAAACACCCAAGTGAAAGATGATGGGAAGTCTCCCCCCCCCCAAGCCCTCTCTCTCGCATGGTTGAAGAAAAGGAAGAAAATGAGTGAATCTCGCTGAAAAAACACAATTATAGCGCTGACTGCATAGTGTGCCGCGGCCCAGCCGAAGTGTGCCGTGACACAGGGCCGAATCTGCCCCCAGTGATCGGCAGCGTGCCGCGGCCCGGACGAGTGTGCCGCGGCAGTGACTTGGCAGTGTGTCGTGGCCCTGCCGGCATGTGCCGCGGCTCACGGTACAGAGGGGTTGGCCGATAATTGAAACATGAGTGTGCCGCGGCCCGGACAGGTGTGCCGCGGCAGTGACTCGGCAGTGTGTCGCGGCCCTGCCGGCATGTGCCGCGGCTCACGGTACAGGCTGCTCGGCCAAAACTGGAAAATGAGTGTCTGAGCTATTTCGACCATAACTCTCTAGTCCAGACTCCGATTGACTCACCGTTAGAACCATTGGAAAGCTAACTTGATGCTCTATCATATTGTAAAGTTTCAGAATTTTTAGACTTAATAAGTGCCAGTGGTGATCTTACAAAGTCGACCAAATGCACAACAATGATACTCCTCGACAAAGCAATGATTATTCAACATGCAACGAAATACTAACGGACAACACCAATGATCCAAATCGAAAACAGACAAATAACAAGCACGACATAATATTAGCTCGACTTACGTAATGATAAGTCGTACCCAACAAACACCACAACACGGTACATCGGCCATACCCAACATAGGGGAAAATCTCAAGAAATCGCCAACAGAACAAAATGACCGGCGCAACCGACAAATATTCAAAAATAACCAGAACCGAGAATATCGAGTATTACACTAATTAGGTAAATTGTCCCACGTATATCCTGGATTCCGTATACGGGGTGGACATGTGCACTGACACATATTCGGATCGGGCGTACTGTGATGTCCCTCTTGAGCCGTACTATCTTAGTCGTTCATAGTCCATTCTTATATTTGGATGTGTTCGACGTTTTGTGACTAAGCTTTCATATGCCCGAGGGGTATGTTCGTTAGTCGGGTTGTTATCCTTGAAATCTTATATATGTGAATTGTATAATATCTTGAGAATCATTTATCATGTATATCTGACCCTGTGTTGGGCGAAATACTTGTGTTGTATTTTAGGTCGAGGAAAGGGCAAGGCACGGGAAGATCAGGGTGATGACAAAGGGTTCGAAGGATACTAGTTCGGGGGGCCCAAGTCTTTTGAGTCCGGTCATGTTCGTACCGTGTAATGTTATCTTTCCGCTTTATTTTAAATATGAACAAATGTATTGTTATTTAAGGTATATTCCATCTCCATATGGATTATACTTATGTTTTGGATCCTGTGTATAATAAGGTCGTAGGCCATACTGCTGTAAACTCCAAATCGGAGTAAGTACTATGTTTTGTGGTTCGGTATCACACATATTGTGTATTTAATCTGTATTTTAGATATCGCCTGGTGGATCCCAGTGTGGGGTCCACGGCACTGTAATAGCCGCCTTATTGGGATGTTACACGAAGACCAGTATTTGACAAGATATTTGGCAAGGGTAATGCGTAATTTGAGGGTTTTGAGACCATTGGAAGGAGGATTAAAAAGAACTTGATTACGAAGGGACTGATAATTATTCATCTGGAGTTTTTCCCTATAAAAATTCTCTTGTTAAAAAATCTGGTAGTGAATTTGAAGATCCTTTTATATATTCTATTTCAAAATCAAAAACACTTAATGTAATATCCGCACTTTTCCCTTCTCTTATTATTCTCATTTTAGTGCGTTTTCGTTTTTAACAACTCGCTTGTAACCGTATTGACATTTTGAGGATATTTAATATTGAACTTTTTGTCGTTCGAACTTGATTCGGACTCGTTTTACTCGATTTGATGTTTCATGTTGTTATTTCGGATATTATCGTAATCGTCGTTTGGAACCGCCGTTTCGGGGTTGCCAAAGATCCATCTCGTGTTATTATGGGCGTTGTGATCTTTTGTTTGGTGTTTCGACCATGTGTTGTACATTCCGGACGTTTGGTAAATTTTCCCAAACTTTTGGGAAAATTTCGTTTGTTGATTGTTTTTCCGAACCTTTGAGTAGTCGGGAATATGTTTTCTTTCGGCATTTAAGTTCGTCGTTTCAGGTCCCTAACGTCCGTACCATCGTGAATTATTCACCGTTGCATTTCGATTCTTTTCCGGTACCTCCCTCCTTTCTTCTGGCCTGTACTCCACAGAAAGGAATGTTACGTACGTAACACCCTTTTGGTTACGTACGTAACGCCCGAGTGTATTTCAGTCCAGACGATTCTGCCTTTTTGGTTACATACGTAACACCCTTTTTGGTTACGTAAGTAACGCCCTAGTGTATTTCAGTTCAGGCGTTTCTGCCTTTTTGGTTACGTACGTAAGGCCCTTATGGCTTACGTACGTAATACGGCTTACGTACGTTAGCATGTGGCGGCTAACGTACGTAACGGGGCCTGGGTTTATAAACCCAGGGGTTGACCGATTTCGGCCATTTTCACTCCTTCTCCTCCCCATCCGACTCCTAGGCGATCTTCTTGGTATTTCCGGCGATTTGAAGCTTGATAACTCCGAGCCATCATCTTCTTCGAGTTTTTGGAGCATATTATCAACCTCTAATCGTGTTCTTCGTCACTATTCAAGGTAAACTCCTAAAACCTTGTTTTGGGTAAATTGAAGGGGGTTTTCATGTTTCGTCCGATTCGTTCCGTATGTTAGATTAATTCATGTTGTACATGATTAATCTTGTTGATTTCGTTGGTTTCCCTACGGATTCATGGTATATTTCATGGTAATTTTGTAATCGAGAGGGTTTGGTTGTGGTCCGCCCTCGTCGTTGTTCCTATACGAATATACATGAATCGTAGGCGGGTTTTCGGGTGTATTCCAATTCTGTATTCATTTAGGATTGGTTGTGATTGTGTTCTTCGTATCGTTAGGTTCGTGATTATCGGCTCCTATCGGTCACCGGTGTTTTTCCTTCCGTTCCTTGCGTCGCTTATTATTCACTTAGGAACTTACAACCACCGTTCGCATGAAGACGTAGGCAGTACAGTGATGTTATTCACGGCCGGTTACCTCAAAAGACGTAACTGACCCCTATTTTAACCCAATGGCCAAGATATCCATAATCTTATCTCCGATACCATATTCTGTAGCACCCCCGATATATTCAGGAATATTATAGCGCCGTAAATCCTTTACATAAGAATTTACAAGGCTGAAGAAATGAAATGACAATAACAGATACCAACTTATGGAAGCACTTGAAATAAAATACAACAGTCTGGTTCAATACCGAGAATACAAATATCTAATGAAGGGTTATTAATACATCACCAAAAATCTAAACATCATAAACTGACAACGTACTCGAGTACTTATTGAAATAACCAATAAACAACAGACAATAAACCCGGCTGGAACATCACTCTGCACCCTCGTCGTCATGCAGCTCCAGTGGTTGTTTCCCCGCTCTCCTGGATCCTGAACATAAACAAATGTTCACCCCCGAAGGGGTTAGCACAACGATACTAGTACAAGTACAATAATCATACAACATTGATATAATCAACAATTATATCATAACAAGTTTCTCCAACGAGAAATATCAACAACACATATCATATCATAACAGTTTCAACATACTGATGGTATTCCAACGATCCAGCGCACACAGCTATAGATTCCCATGATGATCCCTGACACGTTCTTAGTGTAACTATCGCAAGTGCACGATATCGTATTATAATATCCGGAATTTCCACTACTGTTGTTTAAGATTATTTTATCCGAGTTATGTTGTACAGCGTGGAATCTGTACAGTATGGGTAAAATAATTGAAGGACCAAGACATCTGTATTGGTATAATTGTCGTACTTGGTCGACAATTGGATGTAAGAAGTATATGTATTCAGTGTGTCGTATGCTCGTATTCTGTATGTTGAGACGTTGGACAAGAATAGCTGAAAATGGCTAAGTGTAACATTATTAGCGCACGCTATCGTGCAGGTTTAGCGCACGCTATGGATATAAGATAACGCACGCTAATGCAGTCAGGTCGGAAGGAATCTGCGTGTGGACCAGGCCACTTTCGGCGCACATTCTGGTAAGTCAACGGATGTTGTAATGGAGTGTTAGCGCACGCTAATGCATGTTGATTAGCGCACGCTAACTGTATATCGGACAAAAAGGAATCTTATCCTCGTCAGCACTTTCGGCGTGTGGACCAGTCTTCGGAGCATACAGACAAACGAGTCAACTGATATTAGCGCACGCTAAATGCAAGGACTTGCGTACGCTAGATAGTGTAAGTTACGTACGCTAATGCATGGGCATTACGTACGTAAGCTCATGTACGAAGCCAGATAGTAGTCTATGGACTGCGATAGCACACGCTAACAAAGGTCAGTTAGCGCACGCTAAGGCCGTAGCGCACGCTAAACATAAGGTTTAGCGCACGCTAGTAATGTATTCTATATAAGGGACAAATGGGTATTATGAAGCATTTCGTCCATTCTTTCACCTTCAGTCGATAGAGAGAGCTTTGGGAGGTTCTTGAGATTCCCAAACACGGTGAGGTGGTGATCTTTAACAAGATTAAAGATGGAAATCATGGATTAAAGCTTTGTTCTTGAAATCATTGGTGATTCTTGGAAATGGATTCAACCTTGGAAATCAATCCATTCCTTCATAAAGGTAATCACTCTTCATCTTTGGATTTCGTTTTGGATTAAATGTTGATGTTCTTGAGTTGATGATTATTACATAAACAAGTTGACAAGCATGATTATGAGATGGATTACCGGAGTATGATGATATTAATATGATTCTTGTGATTTGGATTGTGTCATTCGTTTTCTTGAGATAAGTGGATTAATCCTTCTCCTCAGTTTCGGATGTTGATGTTATTGTAGATGATTACTCTTTGTTATGGAAGATTAAGGAAGTGTGGTTACGTTCTTGATGTTTCGTGTATTAATATTAAGGAAGATGATATATGGATATAGAACTTAGATTATAAGTTGGATGATTGTTTATATGTTAAAGGATATTGGATTTCGTTGTTTTGATAGCTTTGAACATGATTCACAATCACTTAGTGTTCTTGAAATCGCCATAAGTTGATCGGTATCTGAAAAACATGCATCTATACAGCATTAGCGCACGCTACGTTTACTGCCTAGCGCGCGCAAACGGGAGCAACTTAGCGCACGCTACGTTAGGTGATTAACGTGCGCTAAGAAGGCAGAAAGTGCAGTATTTTAGTGTTGTGGTTGTAAATTCGTGCTGGTTTGAGTAGGATTGATCCGACTAGTGTTTAATCGAGATATTGTCGAGCCGTTGGGTTTGTGAATTGGTTTTATCGATTGTTAATTGTTGTCGAACTTGTTGTCTATCGATTACTGTAATATGTTGAGAATATTGATCAGTGATTACAACCGTGTGTTGCGGTCGAGCTCGAGAATGTTCGTTGGTTGCTTTGGTCGGGACCGAGGAACTTGTAGATGACGGCAATGGATTTGGTAACGGCTTCCTCGTCATTGTATCGGTATCGAAGTAAGTTATTACTTACTCAGTTTATAGTATTTAATGAATGGTTTCCGTTTCATTAGTTTATAATTCGTATAGCAATGTTTATAATCGTAATCACAGGAGACTTGGGATTATAAATCATATTCGAGTTTTGGGAATCTAAATCATAATGTATATGATTTACTTCTGTTATTGGTATACTTGTATATCGAGGATATATCGTGATAAAAATGGATATATGAATTATCTACAATCCGTGATACTTTGGATCGTCGAATATTCAGAATAATGGTTCGTGATGGTCTGGACATTGAGATTGCTCTCGAAGGACTCGGGGCAAGTACTCTAATCATTTTTGTCATTTCATGTCGATCATGTTGTGATACATGCGTGTATTGTTGTTGTCATGCATTGTGTATCATTGTTATATGCATTTGTGCATTGTTGTTGTATGTCCACCTCGGGTTGGTCCGACGGGATCATCGGGGGATCTATGCTAGCGTGCGCTGGATCAACGGACGGGTTTTCCACCTCGGGTTGGTCTGACGGGATCATCGGGGGATCTAGGCAGTGAACGCTGGATCATCGGATTGCCATGTATTGTTGTTGTGCATATGTATATTATGGGTTTGCCATAAGTATACATTATAGTTATTGTTGTGATCATATTGACGTTGTCATATGAGTATGCATTTGTAGGTCTTGTGTTAGGACCATGTCCGTATGTTATGTTGATCTGATCTCGGATTAGACTGACGTGATTGTCATGGTATTTCGTATCTTGAGGTATGTTCCGTATTTCCTTGGTACTTGTCTTTGATGGACAATCGATTATCGTATTGGACTTGTCGATGTTATCCGATGGATTGAATTGGCCAGAGATGGTATAATTTCCGTATCGCGAGTTATGATAATGTTTTGAGAACCTTGAGTATTGTTGAGATACCGTACAGATATTTCGGTATTATTATAATGTGTTGTTAAGGATACGAATCGTGGATTCTCGTAAAGTTACGACGGTAAGATTACACTGGTCGTATTCTTACTTAGTATTTCCATTGATATGTAATTATTGACGAGATGTGATGGTTATCATTGTTGGATATTATGGCTGACCCCATCGTGGGCTTTCTTTTTAGGTTCTTGAATTATCAAGTTTGTAGCGGTCGTGGAGAGATGAACTTCCCGGAGGATACTGGAAAGGGCATGTATTTGTGTTTTGAGTTTCTCATCAGTTGTTGTATTCCGCTGCTAGAGTCTTTTAATTGTTTGTCTTTATCCGCTGCGTGAGTATTTTTAAATGGCCTTTTTGGTATCCGGTAACTTAGGTTACTTTGGCAATCATTTTCTAAATCTATTCTGTCGGTACGTGTAAGCGATAGCTTAACGTATGTTTTTTAAACTGTTAAGTTTTGGCATTTTGGGCCTTGTGGTTTCAAATGAGTTTTTACGACGGTTTGATAAACGAGCTTTATAAATCTTCGAATGTTTTTAATAGATAATACCGTCGTTAGCCTCTTGGGCGTTTGTAAATGTTTGCGAAAATTTCCTTCAGCCTTGTGGGTTCCATCTCGGGGCCCACGGCGCTGTAATATTCCCGGTCGGATCTAGGGGTGTTACAGAATATGGTATCAGAGCTTAGGTTGTGAAAACCTAGGCATTTGGGTCGAGTTGGGTCATGTTTTTATCGTGTCATTCGAGTTGTCGGTTGATAACTGTTTGAGCTCTGAGTTTTGTTGTTCACTCGGGCTTGGGTGATATGTGATTTACCAGTGTGGTACTGGGATTGTTGTAACTTTTCCAAATGATGTCAACGTGTTTCTTCGGATAGAATCGTGTTGTGTTCTCGAGTTGAACTGAGTTTGCAAAATGTGTGTTTTGAAAATATCTGTGTCGAGTATTTTCTTGAGTCGAGACATGTGCCAATATCACGGGGAATCGTCGGCTTCACGATCTGTAAGTATTTGGATTTTTGAATTGCATTGAGATTTATTGCCATTCTAAGTTGATATGTTTTGAGATTCAGAAAGATATTATGCGGTACAGTATAAGGTGACGTAGTTGGGACAGGATTTATGATCTTGAGAAGTTATGATTTTGGAAATCAATATGTCGATTAAGTTTTGGAATGGAGTTTTGCATTTGGGAGAAATATTGTGGATTGTTCAGGAGAACATGTAGTCATGTTAGTTCATCTTGAGATATATGAACTGTTTTTGAGCATTTGAAAATAATACTTTTCAAAATGAATGTTTTCTGAATGTTTCATGTAAATGATTTTTGGGTCGAGACCCAATAGATTTTTGAAATTGTTTTATAACTCAGGACTTGGGGTCCGAAAAAGAGTTTCCTACTTTTTAGACTTCTTGTAATGCGGAACGAGATACGGGCTGAGACCTTAATATTTCAAAAGACTTTTCTGTTTTCTTAAAAAAAAACTCCCGAGACTTGTAAAATACTTTATCAATCATTTACCTATTTCGTTTCTGCCTGTCGCAATTTTGATTTACTTGTTCAAATGAAACTTCTCGGGAAGTCTTTCGCTGTGTTGATTTGTTTCAAGGCATTGTCATAGCATAATTGAGGTGATCTAGGATGAAAAATGGTTGACGTTGCGAGTCATATGTGGAAAAAGGAGTTTTTGTCGGAGTCTATACATTGAGATTTTGGATTCTATCGTGTAGTTTTCTGATGGAATATCAATGGAATTTGTGACGAGCCGGATTGGTATATAGGAGTACGGATGTGGTCAATCATTTGCATAGCTTTCATTTTAAAACTTCGAAATCATGTGGATTCGAAGGAAACTGTTATCAAATACTTGGCACCAAATGAGCGCTTTATTTTTCGAGAATTGATTTGGTGGTCTTACCAAAATTTATGTTTTGAGTTTTGAAATTTTTGAAAGAACTTTCGAAAATTTGTCTTCTTGACAAGATTATATGATTTCAAACTGGTTTTGAAATTGTGATTGATGTACATACGCATTTAATGCATAATGCATATCGTGGTGAAGTTCTGAATGAGATTCACGAACTGGATAAGACATCAGTATGGTACGAGGAAAAGAGATTCGAACTTTAGTATGGCAGTTTGGTTATCCAGGGATGATCGGTTGATCTATCGGATGAGAGAGATATGCTGCGTGTTGTAGATTCATGCACAGGATGTAATTTTGGAACTGTGGATTTTGTGAAACCGGGACATGTGTGCTATGTGATTCCATTGGTACGGTATTAGCGAGATTTTATCATAGTGAATTTTGAATGATTTCTTTGTAAGTGTAGATTTGGGGAGGGTGACCCCATGCTGGTGGTTTTGGATATTGAGTGGTCGTTCCCACTCCATGTATGATTGGATATGTTCGTCGGTTTATTATTGGTTGTTCGTATGCCGAGGAGTATGTTCGACAGTCAGGTGTGTTTATTGAGATCCACTGTATGTGATTGGTTTGTCGTTTTGAGAATGCTATTCTTTCGTATATCTGTTTCCGGGGTTCTGTGTTGACCGTGTTGGAGTTTATCATGGTGATGATATTCTCGATTGCGTTTCGACCTTTGGATTGGTCATATTAGAGTTCATCATGTCAATGATATTCTCGATTAATTTATGGGTTGATCAATGCTGGTGATCATCTGAGCGTTCAGATTTTGTGTTGATATTTCGGGATTCGTTGCCATTGTGTTGGACAGTTGTTTCACAGATGTATCGTGTATTATTGATTTGTATCAGGATTTGGACTTTATTGTGTAATCAAGCAGACAGGATTTGAAACGGATAGATTATTTCTTCCCAAGATGTTATATTTTTGTTGAGATTCATGGAATTGTGATTGTAAGCGTGTTGAAGCTTTACAGTGAACTCACTTGCTAGTATCTCAGGAGAGCGTCGACTTGGCGCATATGTAAGTATGCTATTTTGGTTATTCGGTAATAATGATGATTGATCGTTGTCGTGATGGTTTCGGGATATTTTGGTTGAACGATTTGTTTGTTTTTATGACGGATTGCAAGTTTCGAGGACGAAACTTATTTTAAGTGGTGTAGTATGTAATATCCGGAATTTCCACTACTGTTGTTTAAGATTATTTTATCCGAGTTATGTTGTACAGCGTGGAATCAGACAAGATGGGTAAAATAATTGAAGGACCAAGACATCTGTATTGGTATAATTGTCGTACTTGGTCGACAATTGGATGTAAGAAGTATATGTATTCAGTGTGCCGTATGTTCGTATTCTGTATGTTGAGACGTTGGACAAGAATAGCTGAAAATGGCTAAGTGTAACATTATTAGCGCACGCTATCATGCAGGTTTAGCGCACGCTACCGTGCAGGTTTAGCGCACGCTACGGATATAAGATAATGCACGCTAATGCAGTCAGGTCGGAAGGAATATGCGTGTGGACCAGGCCACTTTCGGCGCACGTTCTGGTAAGTCAACGGATGTTGTAATGTAGTGTTAGCGCACGCTAATGCATGTTGATTAGCGCACACTAACTGTATATCGGACAAAAAGGAATCTTATCCTCGTCAGCACTTTCGGCGTGTGGACCAGTCTTCGGAGCATACAGACAAATGAGTCAACTGATATTAGCGCACGCTAAATGCAAGGACCTGCGTACGCTAGATAGTGTAAGTTACGTACGCTAATGCATGGGCATTACATATGTAAGCTCATGTACGAAGCCAGACAGTAGTCTATGGACTGCGATAGCGCACGCTAACAAAGGTCAGTTAGCGCACGCTAAGGCCGTAGCGCACGCTAAACATAAGGTTTAGCGCACACTAGTAATGTATTCTATATAAGGGACAAACGGGTATTATGAAGCATTTCGTCCATTCTTTCACCTTCAGTCGATAGAGAGAGCTTTGGGAGGTTCTTGAGATTCCCAAACACGGTGAGGTGGTGATCTTTAACAAGATTAAAGATGGAAATCATGGATTAAAGCTTTGTTCTTGAAATCATTGGTGATTCTTGGAAATGGATTCAACCTTGGAAATCAATCCATTCCTTCATAAAGGTAATCACTCTTCATCTTTGGATTTCATTTTGGATTGAATGTTGATGTTCTTGAGTTGATGATTATTACATAAACAAGTTGACAAGCATGATTATGAGATGGATTACCGGAGTATGATGATATTAATATGATTCTTGTGATTTGGATTGTGTCATTCGTTTTCTTGAGATAAGTGAATTAATCCTTCTCCTCAGTTTCGGATGTTGATGTTATTGTAGATGATTACTCTTTGTAATGGAAGATTAAGGAAGTGTGGTTACGTTCTTGATGTTTCGTGTATTAATATTAAGGAAGATGATATGTGGATATAGAACTTGGATTATAAGTTGGATGATTGTTTATATGTTAAAGGATATCGGATTTCGTTGTTTTGATAGCTTTGAACATGATTCAGAATCACTTAGTGTTCTTGAAATCGCCATAAGTTGATCGGTATCTGAAAAACATGCATCTGTACAGCATTAGCGCACGCTACGTTTACTGCCTAGCGCGCGCTAACGGGAGCAACTTAGCGCACGCTACGTTAGGTGATTAACGTGCGCTAAGAAGGTAGAAAGTGCAGTATTTTAGTGTTGTGGTTGTAAATTCGTGCTGGTTTGAGTAGGATTGATCCGACTAGTGTTTAATCGAGATATTGTCGAACCGTTGGGTTTGTGAATTGGTTTTATCGATTGTTAATTGTTGTCGAACTTGTTGTCTATCGATTACTGTAATAGGTTGAGAATATTGATCAGTGATTACAATCGTGTGTTGCGGTCGAGCTCGAGAATGTTCGTTGATTGCTTTGGTCGGGACCGAGGAACTTGTAGATGACGGCAATGGATTTGGTAACGTCTTCCTCGTCATTGTATCAGTATCGAAGTAAGTTATTACTTACTAAGTTTATAGTATTTAATGAATGGTTTCCGTTTCATTAGTTTATAATTCGTATAGCAATGTTTATAATCGTAATCACAGGAGACTTGGGATTATCAATCATATTCAAGTTTTGGGAATCTAAATCATAATGTATATGATTTACTTTTGTTATTGGTATACTTGTATATCGAGGATATATCGTGATAAAAACGGACATATGAATTATCTGCAATCCGTGATACTTTGGATCGTCGAATATTCAGAATAATGGTTCGTGATGGTCTGGACATTGAGATTGCTCTAGAAGGACTCGGGGCAAGTACTCTAATCATTTTTGTCATTTCATGTCGATCATGTTGTGATACATGCGTGTATCGTTGTTGTCATACATTGTGTATCATTGTTATATGCATTTGTGCATTGTTGTTGTATGTCCACCTCGGGTTGGTCCGACGGGATCATCGGGGGATCTATGCTCGCGTGCGCTGGATCAACGGACGGGTTTTCCACCTCGGGTTGGTCTGACGGGATCATCGGGGGATCTAGGCTGTGAACGCTGGATCATCGGATTGCCATGTATTGTTGTTGTGCATATGTGTATTATGGGTTTGCCATAAGTATACATTATCATTATTGTTGTGATCATATTGACGTTGTCATATGAGTATGCATTTGTAGGTCTTGTGTTAGGACCATGTCCGTATGTTATGTTGATCTGATCTCGGATTAAACTGACGTGATTGTCATGGTATTTCGTATCTTGAGGTATGTTCCGTATTTCCTTGGTACTTGTCTTTGATGGACAATCGATTATCGTATTGGACTTGTCGATGTTATCCGATGGATTGAATTGGCCAGAGATGGTATAATTTCCGTATCGCGAGTTATGATAATGTTTTGAGAACCTTGAGTATTATTGAGATACCGTACAGATATTTCGGTATTATTATAATGTGTTGTTAAGGATACGAATCGTGGATTCTCGTAAAGTTACGACGGTAAGATTACACTGGTCGTATTCTTACTTAGTATTTCCATTGATATGTAATTATTGACGAGATGTGATGGTTATCATTGTTGGATATTATGGCTGACCCCGTCGTGGCCTTTCTTTTTAGGTTCTTGAATTATCAAGTTTGCAGCGGTCGTGGAGAGATGAACTTCACGGAGGATACTGGCAAGGGCATGTATTTGTGTTTTGAGTTTCTGATCAGTTGTTGTATTCCGCTGCTAGAGTATTTTAATTGTTTGTCTTTATCCGCTGCGTGAGTATTTTTAAATGGCCTTTTTGGTATCTGGTAACTTAGGTTACTTTGGCAATCATTTTCTAAATCTATTCGCACGTGTGTTTATAGCTTAACGTATGTTTTTAAATCTGAGTTTTGGCATTTTGGGCCTTGTGGTTTCAAATGAGTTTTTACGACGGTTTGATAAACGAGCTTTATAAATCTTCGAATGTTTTTAATAGATAATACCGTCGTTAGCCTCTTGGGCATTTGTAAATGTTTGTGAAAATTTCCTTCAGCCTTGTGGGTTCCATCTCGGGGCCCACGGCGCTGTAATATTCCCGGTCGGATCTGGGGGTGTTACACGTATCAAGTAGTAAAGTGGACTTTTTGAGTCCGGTTTATCGATCCCACGAGGAAGTTTGGTTATAATTTGAATTATACACTATTAGTCTATTTTTATAGATACTAAGATGAGTGAAACACACAATTAAAGAGTTTGGTTTAATAGTTGCAAAGTAAATGCAATAATAGTTCTAATATTTTAAGGAAATAAAAAAAAATTGCAATAATAATAGAATTATTAACGAAAAAATGGAATAGTTGGGATTACAAACTTAGTTCGTCATTAGTTATAGAAGATTTATAGGAGATCATAAGATGAATTTACTTATTATGTTGTGTAGATTCGATTTTCCTTAAAAAGACAGTTTCTCTTTCGAACTATAAAACGCCCCTTACATATTAAATCAATCCACTATATTTCTATGTTGATTGGCTTCAATACATAGCATTAGGATTTATGAAAATAACTCAAAGAATCATCTAAAGTCCATAGGTATATTTCTATCCCCTAGAACACCTTAGAGTGAAGATCATTTGATCTAATGAAACATATTTTCTTTCGAAACATATGAAGACCATAAATATCGTCATTTATTGGCCAAATAAATAAAGATTGTTAAAACAATGAAAATCACACACAATAATAAGTAATTCACAATAGATCTTTTATACAAATATAAATAACATGACTAACCTTGTTTATAATCCCAACTAAAGGTAACTTAGCCCATGAAGGGTTTATTATATATAATACAAGCCTCGGTGGTCATTATTAGTTGAATCAAGAGAAAGAATTGATCCTCACTCCCTTAGTAGATAAAGGAGAAAGAAGCAATAAACTCTCTGAACAACATATGCTATACCACACTCAAGCAAATCACTCAAGAACATAAGTGTGTTCTTCACACAAAAAGAAAAGTTTACAAGAAGTGAAAAATTATATGATGAATGATGAAGGATCTAAGGGGTCTATTTATACACCTAAAGTCATCTATTAGCTCCAAAACTCCAGCATTATTACAATAGATCGGATCAATGCCAGCCATCCCCTCAATAATACACAAAAAGTATAAAAAATTAGACAAATCATAACAATCTGTCAAGAGTTACGGCCGTAACATTAAGGAGTTACGGCCGTAACTTGGATGACTTACGGCCGTAACATTATGTAGTTACGGCCGTAACTTGGCTTCGTCAATTTGTTCACTGGTAGCTTTGAGAGTTACGTTTTCAGCCCAGAATTTCTCAGACTTTGCGTTTTTGCCCCAAATCTTCTTCGGATGATAACTTTTGATATATAACTCTGATTCTGAATCCGGAAAGACTGTCGAATTCGTCTCGGAAAGCCCTACAACATGAATATATCAAAATTCAACAAAGAAAATATTTAATAAACATGTTATTTCTTGAGTAAATCAGTTATTTAATCCGATCGTCATCCGATAAAAATAAAATTATTAAAAACTAATTACATAAAAGCAAAAAACGAGTAGACTAGCTCAATTATGGGTGAATTTTATCGATACAAACCATGGATAAGTGTATAAAACTGACACTTATCACACCCCCAAACTTGAATTCTTGCTAGTCCCGAGCAAGACTCTATATTATTCACGCTCCAAAAGTAAAAATAAAAGTAAAACAAAAATAAGAAAATTAATACACACAAAAATTAAAAATAATTATAAATAAAGAGAAAAGGAGATCAAAATACCATTAATACACAACAACCAGCTTTATACAGTAGATATAAATGAATTAAGATTCAAAATAAATCTACTAATGATTTTGAAGTTAAAACACGGTTTTATTTTTGTATTTCCAAAATGCAAGGTTTCCCCCCCCCCCCCAAAAGGTTGATTATTTCTTTCCCACTCGTGACTCACACGACTCCCTTTAAGGGTTGCTCTCGATCACTCGTTTATTTTTCGACTCAATATGAATAAGAATTTCATTGGCGTCATCAAATATTGTGATTTTTCACGAAATTGAGTGTATTGAAATTCAGCCGCTAATTAATTCAAATCTGCTCATAAACTACATCCCTTAGTGATAGCTTTCACACCGTTATTTGCTAACGTGTAGCTCTTTTCACTAACACAATTTCTATCTCATTTTTTTTAAAAATGTGATAGCTTTCACACCGTTATTTGCTAACGTGTAGCTCTTTTCACTAATTTTTCTGAGACGGCAGCTACGCACCAACAATGGTTAGTCTTTTATTTTCCGCAAAATTTAAGACCCCCAAAATTAGGCGGTTGTTGCTGCTCAACACTACTCCTTTTCGTCATTTTTTTTAGGTGATAGCTTTCACACTGTTATTTGCTAACGTGTAGCTCTTTTCACCAATGACTCCTTTTTTTTTAGGGAATAGAATTTTTGCAGAAAATCATTTCTTAGTTTAAGCATGAAATATCAAAAACTCCACAAATTAAGTAAATTTCAGTTCTAATTTTCATCAACCGATTGATTCTTCTTTTCTCAAGGTAACGAATGACTCGATTTTATATGATAATTGCAAGGCTTGGAAAGAGATATTAAGGCTCAAAAATTTTTGGAATGTACAATTTTTTTACCGGTTAAAATGATTTTAGAAACTTGTATATAGCTAATTTATTGGTGTTATGGCCAGATCTAGAAATCTCATAGATCAAAATACTATATATATATATATATATATATAATAAAAAAAATTAAGGCAAATAACCAAATCAATCAAAACACACCAAAATTCCAACACACCAAAATAATTAAACAAACCACCCCCAAACTTGAAAATAAAACTGTCCTCAGTTTTTTAAAAAAAAATAAAAAGCAATGCAGAAAAGCATAATACTCCCTGTTAAGAAAGTTGATGTTTGAGCTAACGCCTTTTAGAATCTGCAAGAGAATAAATATACGAGGCACACAACAAAAGAAAATAAAATATACTCGTAAGTATAACACAATTTTTAAGATGTGCATCAAGAAAGTCCGAAGAGTCGCCTTACGCTGCCATCAATGCTTTTATAAAAAAACACATAATAAAAATTACAGCAATAACAATACATAAATCGCAAATAGATGCGCGTCAAGAGATCAAGAAGAAACTCCTTAAGCTGCCACCATTTAGCACGATTATTACACACGACAGAAAGTAAAAATACAAGAGGTCCGACATGGGTTATCAAAGGGAGAGGAATGAATCCACTTTTCATTTTCTCACAGTAAAATCTTCCATCCAGACAATTTTAGCTAGAGCTGGATCTGATTGAGGAACAAATTCATTGAATTTTTTGATTAGTTCATCTGGTGTTGTTGCAACGACTATGATTCGTTTAGCACGCTCGGAAATAAAACCCTTTTCAGCAGAGTAGTCGATGAAAGATAGTAAACCATCAAAGAAACCATTGACATTAAGCAGACCTATTGGTTTTTGATGAACATTTAGCTAGGCTCTCGTAACCACATGAAAAAGTTCCTCAAGGGTGCCAAAACCACCGGGAAGGGTGACAAAGGCGCCAGAATTATTTATCATATGAGTTATGCAATCTTGCATACTTACAGATCTAAACTCATCTCCAATAGTTGACCCGGTGATTTTACTTTCAGCCAGAGGTTTTGGGATTATTCCCAACACTTTTACTCCTTCCATATAGGCAGAAGCAGCAGCTCGTCCCATTAGTCCTAGACTTCCTCCTCCGTAAACTACATGAATGCATTTTTCTCCTAAGGTACGACCCAAGTTGTGGGCTGCTTCAGTAAAGCATGCCTCTTTTCCATAACTAGCTCCACCAAAAATGCAGACTGTGCTAAATTTTTTTGTTGAAGATGATGACTCCATTTTTGAAAGAAATTTTTTTTAGAGAGAAACAGAGAAAAGTGCAAGTTTGAGGGATGAATGAAAGAAACAAGAACAATGTTTATTTATAGAAAAAAAAGAAGGTAAAAATTGTTTAACAAGTTTGTGATTGCGTTTGATTGCGCTTCAACTACTCAATAGAATAATGAAAGCATTTATCGCGTATCACATTTTTTATTCAGAAAATCTCACCACATGATAAAAATAAAAGATACTTATGCGTATGTATAGTAGTTGTGATTGTGGCTCACATCTTCCTCTGATTTTACGTTCAGAAACGGCCTAAACGTCTTCTATGAGTCGGGGAGAAGCTTCCCATCCAATTTTCTTACAAATTGGCAAACAGGGTCTTTTAACGTCATATTCCCAAGACGTTGTTCATATTTTGGTTTAAATTTATTCCACAAACATCGAATTCCGTAATGTACGAGTCCACTAGGATATGTCAAGAGAAATTTCGATATTATCTAAATTCTCTTTATTCAGACCATCCATAATGAACTGAATTTTATCTTCTTTGTTTGTAGATGGAATTCCTAAAGATCGACATTTTAAATTACAGTTCCATCTAGCACATTTATAACAAACGGCTATCATCTTTGCTCGTCGTTTCTTCGCATATGAACTTTTTCCAAGCCCTGGTAAAAATCTAGTTGGTGTTTCTGTGAATTCACCCTCTATTCTTACTTTGGCTTCAATAATGAATCTTATGTCAAAAGGTATGCTTTTATTCATAAGCAACCTCATCCTTTCAAGCCTTGCCTTGTAAATTTTTAAAATTGCATTTTTGCTTAGAAAGGGAAATCTTTTTTCGATTTTATACAATGTTTCTTCCATTATAAAAAAATAAAAATGAAAATAAATGGAGGAAATATTTACAAATATCAGTTGTTGTGGGAAACTGAAAAATCCGACTTTAATAGTCACGGAGTACCGTTATCCGCCACTTGACCGGACAAACACAATTGAGTACTAAGTTACAATGTCGAGAAATTTGTACCTATAAAAATAGTTTACAATGTAAGATTTCAAATTTAACTTATACTTCCCCGGCAACGGCGCCAAAAACTTGACACGTTCTTAGTGTAACTATCGCAAGTGCACGATATCGTATCAAGTAGTAAAGTGGACTTTTTGAGTCCGGTTTATCGATCCCACGAGGAAGTTTGGTTATAATTTGAATTATACACTATTAGTCTATTTTTATAGATACTAAGATGAGTGAAACACACAATTAAAGAGTTTGGTTTAATAGTTGCAAAGTAAATGCAATAATAGTTCTAATATTTTAAGGAAATAAAAAAAAATTGCAATAATAATAGATTGATTAACGATAAAATGGAATAGTTGGGATTACAAACTTAGTTCGTCATTAGTTATAGAAGATGTATAGGAGATCATAAGATGAATTTACTTATTATGTTGTGTAGATTCGATTTTCTTTAAAAAGATGGTTTCTCTTTCGAACTATAATACGCCACTTACATATTGAATCAATCCACTATATTTTTATGTTGATTGGATTCAATACATAGCATTAGGATTTATGAAAATAACTCAAAGAATCATCTAAGGTCTAGAGGTATATTTCTATCCCCTAGAACTGTAATATCCGCAATTTCGAATTTCGGTAATTTTCTTTTTTCGGCGGAAGTCCGTTTTGACGACTCGTTCATGACCGTTTCGTCATTTCGAGAATGATTAATTCTGCACTTTTTGTCATCCAAGTTCGTTTCGGTGTCGTTTTGTTGAGTTCCGTGCTTTTTAGCGACTTTTCCGCACTTGAGCTCGATTCTTGCGAATCTCGTCCGAAACTGTTGTTTCGAGTTTCTCGCAAGTTCATTTAATGTTATTATTCATGTTGCGAGCTTTGGTTCTGTGTTTCGATCACGTATCGTGATTTTCGGACATTTTGGGCCATTTTTGTAATTTCCCAAAGTTTGGGGTAATTACTTCCGTTTTCGAATTCCGACACTTCGGGTGGTCGGAATCGTGTGTTCTCTTAGCGCTTGGATTCGTCTTTGCGACATTGTCAGAACTGCACCTTCGATTTATACTCGAGTTCGATTCTGGGTCGGCCGGCCGGAGTGGCCGCGGCCAGTCACGCCGAGTGTGGCCTGGCCGAGTTACGACCGTAAGGGCCGAGAGTTACGGCCGTATGGCGCCTGGCAGCTTCCGGACGAATGCCAGTTACTGCCGTAAGGTGCGATCGGGTACGGCCGTACGTGCACTGGGCATCGTCCTGACGAATGCCGGTTACGGCCGTAAGGCCTGACGAGTACGGCCGTATGGGCCGAGTTACGGCCGTAATGTGTGCCAGTTACGGCCGTAACTGTCCGACAGGTGCTGGGCTGATTTTTTGACGAATGCCGGTTACGGCCGTAAGGCCTGCCGAGTACGGCCGTATGGGCCGAGTTACGGCCGTAAGTCACTGCCGGTTACGGCCGTAAGTGTCCGGCAGTGACCGGCTATATAAGGCCTGGCAGCCCATTTTTGTGCATTTCCTCACTTTTCTTGCGGCTATCGGATGGGTGCGACGGGAAATCAAGTTCTTGGCCGATTCTAATCATTTTCAAGGCATTTTGGAAGATTCTTGTTGATTATATCATCATCCAATCCGTGTTCTTCGTCAAATCAAGGTATATTCTTGATTTTCCTTCAAGTTGACTTTTTGGAGAAATTGTTCTTGATTTCGTTTCTAATCCGATTTTGATACATCGGTTGGTGTAGTATGATGTTATTAATCATGTTCTATGGGTTGTATATCCATATATCGAGTTTGTTTAACTCGATTGACGATTCGAGTGTTCTTGGGAATTATTGAACATTTAGTGTTCGATTAAATGTCCCAATGAGTTTCCCTTCGATAGTTTGTTGGGATTTCCGTTGTTTTGGCCTTGATTCTCGTCGTAACCGTGTGTTATTGTTCCTTCCGGAGGTTTATAGGTGTTCGAGGATTCCGATGTTGAATCCCGTTTGGTGATTGATGATTCGTGTGGTGTTATTCTCGTAATACTCGTGGTGCTATCGCGTTCTTGATATTGTCCGGGGGTTCGGGGCTATTCGACCGCGTCCTATCCGTCGTCTCGTTGCGATCGTGATTTCGAGGCAAGTACCTTGCCCATACTAATCTTGTTTTGTGAATATGATCATTGGTGATCGTCTTTATATATTTGATTGATTGTTTGAAACGAGTTTTCAAAAGATTTGGTTAGCCTTGTTAAAGGCCCTCTTTCAAAATCGTGTGTGTTTTGTGATTGGTGTGTTTCTCGAACGGGTATGTGAATCCTATGGATATGTTTGGTGTTGATAATGCACTTGGTATTTGTGTGTGGACGTCTATCGTTTCATTTCGGTGCATTGTGATTTGACGTGGTGTTTTGCTAAACGTTTGATGCCTCTGGGTGAATGGTTTGGATATCCTTGGTGTGATATGTTATTTGTGCATGATTGTTTCTCTAGCCAGCTCGGGAGGGTCCTTCGAGGCCTCGGGTGGGATTCATGGTGGCGTCCTGGTCCTAGGCGATACCTGTGTTTGATTGTTTCGCTAGCCAGCTCGGGAGGGTCCTTCGAGGCCTCGGGTGGGATTCATGGTGGCGTCCTGGTCCTAGGCGATGCCTGTGCGTGTATGATTTGTGAATGTGTTCGCTCACCTCAAAGGGTTCGACGGGGCCACGGAGGGAGTCCAATGGTTTCGCCCTGGATTCACGAGTGAATCTTCACCGCTGCGTGTGTATTTTATGTCCGTCGAGGACGCGTGACGTGGGTTTTTAACCCTGTGTATTGTTGTCGTTTTCTAATTGCGAAAACAAAACCTTTGGGCTGTGACCCTGTTGATTTTTGGAAAGAGAAGGATTCGGTAATCCTAAATTGTTTTCTATTAAAACTCTCGATGGCATTTTAAACTGTTTTATAAATTGTTTCCTTGATTTGTGATCTTCCGGTTTTGGAATGTTTTACCAAACTCATGCCTCGTGAAGTGCGTTTCGTTACGTTTGGAACTTTGAGGATTCCTGGTTATTGTTATTCGTGGAATGTGAATTGTATGGCTCGTATTTTTGCACTTGTACTTGCACTAGCAAAATAGTGGAGTTTTGCTAACCCCCGAGTATCCGGGGGGTGGATGTCTATTTTTGCATTCAGGTTTTGGAGCATAGCACAGGGTCGGCACGAAGGATGATGAAAGATGAACAATACTAATCACATGAGGATCCGTTGATGTCGTATTGGTCTAGTTGTATTTTCTTTTCCGCTGCAGTATCTTCTCCCCGTTGTACGGGAGTTTATTGTATTTTGACCCCTGCGTGGGTATGTGTTTGGAATTGAGTTGTATGTTATTATTGAAAGACCAAGTCGGTCTACTGAGTCATTTTAGCCTTAAAGGCGATGTTTAGATGTTTGATTTTTGTTATCAGCCTGGTAGATCCTCGAGGAGAGGGTCTACGGCGTGTAATATCCCTGAGTGGATTGGGGGTGTTACAAGAACAACTTAGAGTGAAGATCATTTGATCTAATCAAACATATTTTCTTTCGAAACATATGAAGACCATAAATATCGTCATTTATTGGCCAAATAAATAAAGATTGTTAAAACAATGAAAATCACACACAATAATAAGTAATTCACAATAGATCTTTTATACAAACATAAATAACATGACTAACCTTGTTTATAATCCCAACTACATGTAACTTAGCCCATGAAGGGTTTATTATACATAATACAAGCCTTAGTGGTCATTA
Organism: Orobanche coerulescens; assembly: GCA_033398695.1. Classification (NCBI taxonomy): domain Eukaryota; kingdom Viridiplantae; phylum Streptophyta; class Magnoliopsida; order Lamiales; family Orobanchaceae; genus Orobanche; species Orobanche coerulescens. Next base: position 69,045,868 of record CM065801.1, read on the forward strand.
TTAGTTGAATCAAGAGAAAGAATTGATCCCCACTCCCTTAGTAGATAAAGGAGAAAGAAGCAATAAACTCTCTGAACAACATATGCTATACCACACTCAAGCAAATCACTCAAGAACACAAGTGTGTTCTTCACACAAAAAGAAAAGTTTACAAAAAGTGAAAAATTATATGATGAATGATGAATGATGAAGGATATAAGGGGTCTATTTATACACCTAAAGTCATCTATTAGCTCCAAAACTCCAGCATTATTACAACAGATGGGATCAATGCCATCCATCCCCTCAATAATACACAAAAAGCATAAAAAATTAGACAAATCATAACAATCTGTCAAGAGTTACGGCCGTAACATTAAGGAGTTACGGCCGTAACTTGGATGACTTACGGTCGTAACATTCTGTAGTTACGTCCGTAACTTGGCTTCGTCAATTTGTTCACTGGTTGCTTTGAGAGTTACGTTTTCAGCCCAGAATTTCTCAGACTTTGCATTTTTGCCCCAAATCTTCTTCGGATGATAAGTTTTGATATATAACTCTGATTTTGAATCAGGAAAGACTGCCGAATTCATCTCGGAAAGCCCTACAACATGAATATATCAAAATTCAACAAATAGAATATTTCATAAACATGTTATTTCTTGAGTAGATCAGTTATTTATTCCGATCGTCATCCGATAAAAATAAAATTATTAAAAACTAATTATTTAAAAGCAAAAAACGAGTAGACTAGCTCAATTATGGGTGAATTTTATCGATAAAAACCATGGATAAGTGTATAAAACTGAAACTTATCAATCCCGTCGGACCAACACATGGTGGAATTACCTGTCCAACGACCCAGCGCACACAGCTATAAATTCCCATGATGATTCCCGTCGGATCAACGCATGGTGGACATATAATCACAACACATTTACACAATATAATCACATCATAACTGTCATAATATACACAATTCTAATTAGAATACTTGCCTCGGTTCGTTGACAAGAACAAAACTTCCACGAATATCAAAATACTCAAAGGTCGTCCCCTTCGATCAATCACATTGCTAAGCTCGAACCTTAACAAACGAAATAATATAGAATTCATCTCATGTCGTACGAATGTCTAACAATCCAAAATTACGGTAGGAAGTCCTTAAAATGCAATCTGTCTGGATCGCTTAACGCACGCTACGCATCCTATGTAGCGTACGTTAATGCTACTCATTAGCGCACGCAGTACATATAGCCTAGCGTACGCTAACCATGCACGGTCAGTGCCTCACTGATCAACCAACTGACTCGCCTGATGACTTAACGCATGCTAAGTTTCAAACGTGGCGTACGCAAGACATACTCGATAGCACATGTTAATTCACGTAGCTTAGCGCACGCTAAGCGTGCATGGCAGTTCACTGAAGGGCAGCAGATTGTACAAATGGTGATGAAGTAAGCGAATTCCTCAGTGATTTAATGTTTGTTATCCGAATACATGTTAGGTTCATAAACTTATGAATGATCTCACGGATAATAACAACTTCGAGATATAAGTATACGTATGATCATCACAACACCATAATCCATCTTGATTACAATTCTCATGCGAAGTTTGGTGATCTCCGGGTGGTGCATTAGATTTTACTATCATTATACACATTCGGACTTCATCTTGAGGTGAATTAACAATTCCAACTAATACGAAAGAATATTTCCTAAGATGATTCTTCCCTTAAGTCCTTATAACCGAAAATGATATCACCTCCAATTTGATCACTAAGATAACATAAATCATACGGATAATCAACTTCAGAATGTTTCTCTCATCATTTGAAGTACTAGTATTCCAACTACAAGGTTCCAACGATAATATCATAAGCATAGACATTCCCATCTTCTAAACATGATGTTTGTTGAATAATTCACTAATGAAATTCAATATCTCGTTAGCATGATCATTTAATTCCTTAGAATCCAAATCTAAGGCTGGAGATAGATTGAACATACCTTAATATGACGAAATCACTGAACCACAAGGTAGAATCCTACTCCGGTTGGTTATATGCCACTCCAAGGTGTTACTTCTCTTCAATGATCACTCACAAGTAATATCCAATATTCAAGGGTCAAGTAGATGTGTTCTAAGTGTTAAGAGGATAATTATTGCTCTCTGGTCTCTCAAGAATGAAGAATAAACGAAGGAAATGTAAGCCAAAAACGGGTTGTTGTCTCATTTATAACATTCTGCACTTTAGCTAATTAGCGCACGCTAATAAGCGTTGACTCCAAAACTGTCCAGGTTCGTCCGCGGGAATCTTATCTGGACCCATGTCCCGGCTGGCGCATGTGCTAGCCGCCCAGCTCAATAATTGAGTGCCTAGCGCACGCAACTCCTACATACATAACGTGCGCTAGTAGTAGCCGATAGCGTGCATTAAGCTACATTCTTAGCGTGCGCTATCACGAGTTTGCATGAGAAAGTTTGCATGTTATTATACTTATGTACAAAGATACCAATGCAAGAAATATCATACTCCAATTATCCAGATCACAAATCCGAATAATACAGGGTTCGAATACAGATGAAATACACAGTAATAAATCCGGATATTACACTACCCAGCTAAAAACTAGTCCAGAACCTACGATTCTAGCACGTTAGCGTGCGCTACCAGAGGATAGCGTGCGCGAACAGCCCCTTGATAGCGCGCGCTCACAGCATGCGCTACCTGGACACCAGGCCGAGTCCAGAAACATTCTGCCCAGTTCTAGACATCCGGATTAGCGCGCGCTACCGGACACCCAGCGTGCGCTAAATCCAAACGTAGCGTGCGCTAATATATAAATGTAGCGTGCGCTAAGTTGCTCGTCCAGAGAGCAGAGAGCAGAAACAACCCACTGTCACTGCTGTGCTCGAGTCGTTAACGCGCGCTACTAAACGACCATATCGTGCGCTACAAAACAACAGTAGCGTGCTCTAACGGGTGCAGACAGCAGAACAGACAGCACTCAATGATGGAAAACAACGAATTCCATCTCGGATGAAAACAACGCGCATCCGACACCAAACAACGGACCGAAGGAAACACACGAACAACAAGATTGAGTCAGAACCAAAGCGCTAATAGAAAGCACGATTCCGACTACCCGAGGGTACGGAAAACACAACGTTAGTAATCACCCCAAAACTTTGGGAAATTACAAAACAGCCCAAAACATCCAAAACACACGATACATAATCGAAACAACATACGAAAGCTCACAACATGCATGCATAATAACATGAGACTGATCTGCGGCAACCCCGAAACAGTGGTTCCGAACAATGGTTACGAGAATCGAACGAAATAGCGACGGAAATGACATTAAACACGGAATTGAGTAAAAAAAGTCCGAAACAAGCTCGGATGACAAAAAGTCCAGTATTAAATATTCTCGAAATATCAATACAGTTACAAGTGAGTCGCTAAAAACGAAAAATACACCAAACATGAAAATGCCGGGAAAAGAAAAATGCGGATATTACATTCTACCCCTCTGAAAATAAGTTTCGTCCCGAAACTTAAGAAACAAACAACTCAGGGTACCTAGCACACATGATATCCTCTATTTCCCAAGTTGCCTCCTCGACACCATGCCTCGACCACTGCACCTTGACCAAAGGGATGGTCTTATGCCTCAGTCGCTTCTCACAGTGCTCCAAAATCTTCAAGGGACACTCTTCGAAGGTAATATCCTTAGAGATATCGATCTCACCATAGTCGATGACGTGACTAGGGTCCGGAACATATTTCCTCAGCTGGAAAACATAGAAAATGCTATGAACGTGACTCAAGGCCGGAGGCAACGCCAAACGGTATGCCAACTCACCGACTCTCTCGAGAATCTCAAAGGGCCCAATAAATCTCGGACTCAACTTTCTCTTCTTCCCGAAGCGAAAAACTCCCCTCATCGGAGACACCTTTAGCCAAACGTGGTCTCCCACCTATAATTCCAAAGGTCGACGACGAACGTCAGCGTATGACTTCTGTCGACTCTGAGCAGTCAATATCCTCTCCCGAATCAATTCCACCTTCCGCCTCGTCTCCATAGCGATATCCGGTTTGGTCCCAACCAAATCGGACGCCTCGTTCCAGCAAATCGGCGATCGGCATCGCCGCCCATAAAGCACCTCATACGGTGCCATTTGAATCGATGCATGCCAACTATTGTTGTCAGTGAGCTCGATCAGTGGCAAATGCTCATCCCAATCACTGCTCCAATCGAGAGTACAAGCAAGCAACATATCCTCAAATGTCTGGATAGTGCGCTCCGACTGCACCATCCTCGTGAATCACAACCCCAGGAGACTTTCCCATAAGAACATTCTCTCGGATTTGAGCAATCATCGGATCTTCCAACTACTTTAGTTTAATTTCATCGATCAGCGACGACGAAATCTCCAAAGCGCAAAGCTGCCCGACAGCTCCTGACAACAAAATCTCAACACTCAACTCAATCAAATCCCGCGGAAACTCAGATCGAGACGTAAGGATCTCAAGCGTCCTCAACGCAACCAGTTTCTGACTCAAGGCATTAGCCACGACGTTCGCCTTGCCCGGATGATAAAGGATCTCGAGGTCATAATCCTTAATCAACTCTAACCACCTCCTCTGCCTCATATTCAACTCCCGCTGAATAAATATGTACTTCAGACTTTTATGATCAGTAAAAATCTGACATGCAGAGCCAAAAACATAGTGACGCCAAATCTTGAGCGCGTTAACAATTTCCGCTAACTCCAAAGCGTGAGTAGGGTAGTTGAGCTCATACGGCCTCAACTGTCTCGACGGATACACAATAGTCTTGCCATGCTGCATCAGCACGCACCCAATACCCTGACCCGAAGCATCGCAATAAATAGCAAAACCCTCGTTGCCAGATGGCAACGCTAGAATCGGTGAAGTCAAACGCCTCTTCAGCTCCTCAAAACTTGACTGTCTTTCGTCATTCCAGACGAACTTCTCAGATTTATGAAGCAACTGTGTAAGTGGCTGAGCCAATTTCGAGAACCCCTCGACGAACCTACGATAGTAGCTAGCCAAACCCAAGAAACTACGGACCTCCTTCACATTCTTATGCAGTGCCCAATCCAACACTGCCTCAATATTCTGTGGATCCACATGGACCCCCTCGGCTGAAACCACGTGACCCAGAAATATCACCTCCTTCAGCCAGAACACACATTTCGAGAACTTCGCATAGAGTCGCTCGGGCCTCAAAATGTCTAACACCACACGCGGATGATGCGCATGCTCCTCCTCATTCCTCGAATAGATAAAGACATCGTCAATGAAGACGACGACACACTTATCCAAATACTCTATGAAAACTTTGTTCATCAACTACATGAACACTGCCGGTGCGTTGGTTACCCCAAAAGGCATAACCACAAACTCATAATGTCTGTATCTCATCCGAAAAGATGTTTTCGGAATATCGGACTCCTTCACTCGAAGCTGATAGTACCTCGATCTCAAGTCGATCTTCGAGAATACCGCAGCTCCCTGCAACTGATCAAACAAGTCATCAATCCTCGACAAGGGATACTTGTTCTTGATGGTCACCTTGTTTAGCTCGCGGTAGGCGATACATAAATGCAGTGAACCATCCTTCTTCTGCACAAACAGAACCGGTGCGCCCCAAGGTGAAGCGCTCGGTCGAATATACCCTGACTCAAGAAGCTCACTCAACTGCTTTTTCAACTCAGCCATCTCTGAAGGTGACATGCGATACGGTGCCTTCAAAATCGGAGCCGCACCCGGCTCTAACTCAATAGGGAACTCAACCTCACGGTCCGGTGGTAACCCCGGTAACTCATCAGGAAATACATCAGGGAACTCACTGACGACTGGGATAGATGAAAACTCGACCCCACCATCCTCCGCCTTCAAGGCGTAGCACCAGTAACCATTACATGTAACACCCCCAAGACCATTAGGGCATATTACAGTGCCGTGGACCCTACACTTTGGAGTCCACCAGGCTAAAACGACATACGACAAAAGATATACATCATCGACAACATACAATTTCTCAATCCACGACATTTAAATCCAAAGACTGAAATTTGACAATACAATTTGACATAAAATCTATTCCAAAAACGGGTACACAAAATTAATAAATTCAAGAAAGAAGTACTCGAGTACTTAATCAAATGACATAATAAGGAAATCCCAAAACAAGACACCGATAGACAACCATTGAACAGAATCAAGCCTGCCCATCATCCTCGTACGGCTTGCATGCTCGTTTGCTTCCATGACCTGTACCTGAAATACAAAAGTATTTCCCCCATTTAAGGGGTAAGCGACTGTAACACCCCCAAGACATTCAGGGCACATTACAGCGCTGTGGATCCCACGCTGTGGAATCCAGCAGGCTAACGTACCAACAAGACATTCGCCAACGACAAACAACCATCAATAAAATGACAATTCAAATGGAAGACTACAACCCGACAAATATAATCCAACATCAATCCATTTCCCAAAATGGGAACACAACATTAACAATTTTGAAAAGGAAGTACTCGAGTACTTAAACCAGTTTTATAATACAGAAACTCCAAAACAAGACATCAAAAATAATTGACAGAACTGAACACCGACAAATGACTACTGAACAGTATCATGCTTGCCCATCATCCTCATACGGCTCAAGTGCTCGTTTGTCCCCACGATCGATACCTGAAATACAAAAAGTATTTCCCCCATTTAAGGGGTTAGCGACAACTGCTAGTGCAAGTACAATCCATTTGAACTACATTCTAATCAGATGAATATATGCGCCAAAATTCATTTTAGAAAACATTTTATATTCCGGAATATTTACAATGTACAATCACAAAACATGTTATCTCCAACAAATCACAATTCAAAGTTAACCGTTGGTACGAGACTCACGGCCACCGTACCCCGCAGAGCCCCATCGGACATCCCTGGGTGGCTAACCACAGTTCGCGATACGCACACTCACGGCAATACGTATCCCTAGAGGCCCCGTCGGACCGTCCCTAGGTGATCATACACATATCCATCCACAACAACCACGATAAAGCCATAATTCAAATACTAGAACATGTAAACAAATGTAAAGTACTTGCCTTTGAGACATTCTTGAAGAAACGGAAGTGAAATACGACGACGAATGGTCCGGGTGGAAAACGACGGTTCCTAAATGAAGGATCAACATAGTTCAGTCCCAACGGACAACAATAACCGATCGGAATACACCCATAATCCCCGATTACAATTCATGACAAAAATGTTCAATCGATACGGGCGAGGGTTTATGCAAAATCTCCCCGTATCGACAATTCACGGATTAAATTAGAGGAAAACGGATTGGGAATCACCCAATAACAATAATCGGTGAGGAATATCACAACATACTAGAATAATTCGGAACCAATCCCTTGAATCCCGAAAAAACCCCCAAATTAGACAAGTTAGGGTTCCTGAAGAAAATACCTCGGATTTGGACGATGGAGGATGATTACGCTGATGGTGATATGCTAATACGATTCTACGGTGATGGAACACGAAGAATTCTCCGATCAAAACCGAAGGAAATCGCCTCTGGAGTCGCCCCGTGAAGAAAACGAAAGAAAAGAGATAGAAAATGAGGTGTTGACCTCTGCCCGCTGTTTTAAAATAGCGGGCTGTTACGGCCGTAACAGGGGATACTTATGGCCGTAACATGGCCAACTTACGGCCGTAACTTCTGGGTGTTACGGCCGTAATACCCATCGACAATGTTAGCCTGGCAACGTCTTTCAAACGATTCCGGACGACCCCGAAACCCGGACCTGCTATCGAACCAAAAATACGACTACGAAGAATATTTGATGACGAGTCTAACCATCACAAGAAAACATCAATCCGACTACCCGGGAGTCCAAAATAGGACAACGAATATGAAATTCCCTAAACTTATAAGAAATTACGAAAATGGCCCAAGTGCCCGAAAATCACGATACGACGTCGGATTTGCAAACCGAAAGTCTCAACACGACCAACTCAATCATACGAACTTGCAAAAACCAAGAAACAATGAATACGAACGAGTTTTACGAGAATTGAATGATCATACGGCAAAACACATCATAAAATGAAATCATGTGAAAACATCATCAAAACTCGTCCAAATGGAAAAACTCCAAGAATAAAGTAGATTCACAATGTCGAAACAGTTATAAGCGAGTCGATAAAAATAGACATATACCAAAAATGGAAACTGCTAAAAATGGAAAGTTACGGATATTATATTCTCCCCCTCTAAAATAAAGTTTCGTCCCGAAACTTAAGAATCAAAAAGCTCGGGGTGCCTCGAACGCATATCCTCCTCTAACTCCCATGTCGCTTCTTCTACTCTGCGCCTCGACCATTGCACCTTAACCAAATGAATGGTTTTGTGCCTTAACTGCTTGTCTCGACGCTCCAAAATCCTGACGGGCCTCTCCTCAAACGTAACATCCTTCTCGATCTCCACGTCTCTAAAATCAATAATGTGGAACGGGTCCGGAACGTACTTCCTCAACTGGAAAACGTGAAATACGCTATGAACATGACTCAGCGACGGAGGTAAAGCCAAACGGTATGCCAACTCACCGACTCTCTCCAATATCTCGAAAGGCCCAATATACCTCGGGCTGAGCTTCCCCTTTTTTCTGAAACGGAAAACTCCCTTCGACGGAGACACTCTCAACAGAACATGATCTCCCACCTCAAACTCCAAAGATCGACGCCTAACATCCGCATAAGACTTTTGTCGACTCTGAACAGCCAACATTCTCTTTCTAATCAACTCAACTTTCTCCCTCATCTCTAACACGAGGTCCGGCTCGGTGCCAACCAAATCGGATGGCTCATCCCAACATATTGGTGATCGGCAACGTCGGCCATAAAGTGCCTCATACGGTGCCATCTTAATCGACGCGTGCCAGCTGTTATTATAAGTAAACTCAATCAAGGCCAGATGTTCCTCCCAGTCACTACTCCAGTCTAACGCACATGCGCGCAACAAATCCTCGAATGTCTGAATGGTACATTTGGACTGCCCATCGGTCTGGAGATGGAACGAAGTGCTCAAACGTAATTGTGTCCCCAATGCCTTATGTACCGCCTGCCAAAAATGCGATACAAATCGGCCATCTCTGTCCGAAATAATGGTCTTCGACATACCATGAAGTCTCAATATCTGTGCGATAAAAATACGAGCCAATTTTTCTGGACCCCAAGTATCCTTGATGCCCAGAAAATGCGCCGACTTAGTCAGTCGGTCTACAATCACCCACACCATATTCATACCAGTCTTCGTCCTCGGCAAACTCGTGATAAAATCCATGGAGATATCCTCCCACTTCCATTCCGGGACGGGAAGTGGTTTCAACAACCCGGCTGGCCGCTGATGCTCAATCTTGACTTGCTGACAAGTCAAACACTTAGCCACAAACTGAACTACCTCCTTCTTCATGTCGTTCCACCAGAAATTGTTTCTTAAATCCTTATACATTTTACTCGAGCCCGGATGGACTGAGTAAGGCGACGCGTGAGCCTCTCGCATAATACTCTGTCTCAATCCCGAGTTGTTCGGAACACACAACCGACCTTAGAATCTCAACACACCGTCCTCATAAATAACGAATCTCGGGGCTTTCCCCTTCCCTACACTCTCCCGAAGCTGAATAAACATCGGGTCCTCTAACTGTCCCGACTTAATGTCATCGACCAGAGATGAAGAAATCTCAAGAGTACGCAACTGTCCGGAACTCTCGGGCCATACAATCTCAACACTCAACCTCATCAACTCCTGCTGAAGCTCCGGCTGAGATGTGAGTAACTCAAGCGCCCGAAGCGATACTGATTTCCAGCTCAAGGCATCTGCTACCACATTAGCCTTGCCCGGATGATAAAGGATCTCAAGATCGTAATCCTTAATCAACTCCAACCATCTCCTCTGTCTCATATTAAGCTCTTTCTGCGTAAAAATGTACTTCAGGCTCTTGTGATCGGTGAAACTCTGACACGACGAGCCATACAAGTAAAGACGCCAGATCTTCAATGTAAATACAAATGCGGCCAACTCAAAATCATGCGTAGGGTAATTCAACTCGTACGGTTTCAACTGACGGGAAGCATAGGCAATCGTCCTCCCATGCTGCATAAGTACACATCCGAGCCCTTGGCCCGAAGCATCACTAAAAACTGAGAAACCCTCATTACCACTCGGTAAAGTCAAAACAGGAGCGGTCGTCAACCGCTTCTTCAACTCCTCAAAACTATTCTGTCTCTCATCGGTCCACACAAACTTCTCTGACTTCTGTAACAACTGAGTCAACGGTCGAGCGAGCTTAGAGAACCCCTCGACGAATCTACGGTAATACCCGGCCAAACCCAGAAAACTGCGGACCTCCTTCACCTTCTTGGGCGGCGCCCAATCCAACACTGCCTCTACCTTATGTGGGTCCACACAAACACCCTCGGCCGAGATCACATGACCGAGAAACATAACCTCCCATAACCAAAACTCACACTTTGAGAACTTCGCAAAAAGATGCTGAGTTCTCAAAATATCTAACACGATATGCAAATGACGGGCGTGTTCCTCCTCGTTCCTCGAGTAAATCAGGATGTCATCGATAAAAATGACTACACACTTATCGAGGTACTCGATAAAGACTTTGTTCATAAGCTGCATGAACACGGATGGGGCGTTGGTTAGCCCAAAAGGCATAACCACGAACTCGTAGTGACCATATCTCATCCGAAAGGCCGTCTTCGAAATATCGGTATCCTTCACTCGGAGCTGATAATACCCCGATCTCAAATCAATCTTAGAAAACACGGTTGCCCCTTGCAACTGATCAAACAAGTCATCAATCCTCGGGAGCGGATACTTGTTTTTGATGGTCACTTTGTTCAATTATCGGTAGTTGATACACAAAGGAAGTGACTCATCCTTCTTCTTCACAAACAGGACTGGTGCGCCCCAAGGTGAAGCGCTCGGTCGAATATACCCCATCTCCAGCAACTCTCCCAACTGTTTCTTCAGCTACATCATCTCAGCAGGCGCCATACGGTATGGCGTCTTAGAAATTGGTGCTGCGCCCGGCTCTAAATCGACAGTAAACTCAACCTCTCGGTCCGGTGGCAAACCCGGCAACTCGTCTGGAAAGACGTCAGGATACTCACACACTACCAGAATAAACGAGAGCTCGACTCCCCCTTCTCCCGATCTCAAAGCGTAACACCAATACCCCGTGAAACCTCCACGTAGAAGTCTCACCGCCCTCAAGGCGCTGATCAGTAATCTCTGGCTACTCCGCTTACGCCCAACAAAAGAATGCTCGGTGCCGTCAGAGGCTAACATCGAAACGGTTCTCGTTCTATAATTCATGATCGCCCCATGATGGTCCATCCAATCCTCACCCCAAATCAAATCTTCATCTCTAATGTCTACCGCAATCAGATTAGAAGGCCAAACCCTCCCCGCGATACTCACTGGAAAATCTCTAATCTCACGATCCCCCACGATGCTATCCCCACTAGGCAGTTTAACAACAAATGGTTCACACACAACCAAGCAATCAACATGCAGACGACACACACAATCCATAGATATAAAAGAATGTGTGGCACCAGAATCGAACAATACGGAAACAGGATGATCAAGGATGTGGACGGTACCTGTAGCCACCGTCGCGTCGGGATATCCGGCTCGCCTCATCTCATACACACGGGGAGGAACAGACCCCGCACTAGAAGCTCCCCCTCTAGAAGGCTGCCCAAGTCCTTGACCTCTACCAAAACTCACGCGATCGAGGAACCTGCTTGCCTGATTCACACTCGGCTCTCCCGCAGCTGGGGCTGATATCTGAGTAACTGGAGTCCGAGCTGCATCCGTACAAAACTTAGCATGATGACCCATCCGGCCACAATCAAGACACTGAATCGGAGGCCTATCACACTCACTCATCATGTGGCCCGGACGACTACAGTTGAAGCACGTAGGACCACGAACGGAACCAGTAGGAGCAGACCTAGGACCGTTTCCTCGCCCAACTGATGGAGACTGACTCCCGAAGACTCGCGAACTAGACTGAGCCTTCGGATACCTTCCTGACTTGCCTCCCGAAAACTGACCGAAGGTCTTCTGCTTCTTTCCTTCTGTTGCCGTCTCTGTCGCAGAAAACGACATCTCATAAGCCATCGCTTTATTCGGATACTCTTTTAAAGTCGTGCACCCCAGACTAGACATGTAGTGGCGCACCCTCGGTTTCATCCGCATATCAAAGTGGCGGATCTTGTCAAGCTCATCTCGGACTTGGTTTCTCACATAATGCAGCTGTTGATTGTAGTCTTTGATAGCTTGAGAAATAGGAACATCTTGGGGCTTAGCCTCAAAGAAGGCTCGGATCCTCCCCTCTTTCACTGGCCATGGACAGAATTCATCTTCCATCAGATCCCGAAACTCTGCCCACGTGGCTGCCCGGTCACGCGGTTTCACCGCTTGCCACCACGTTGCTGCCTACTTGGCGAGGAAGTACTGAGCAATGGGTACTTTCCTCTCCTCAGAACAATTAGCAGCCTCAAATACTTTCTCCATCTCGAATAGCCAATTCTCCCAACCAGAGGGGTCGGAAGCACCATCAAACTGCGGAGGACGCATACGAATCACGTCCTGAAGTATATTCTTGAAAAAAATTTTGTAAATCACAATAAAGACTAGTTTTGATCTCCATAAAATTTGGCAATTCTAAAGTTTCATAAGTAAGAAGACTTTCACAATATTTTATTTCTTCAAAAAATTTATAATAAATTTCCAAAAGATTGCACACACCTTCGTATTTGAAGGACGGGTCTAAATATTTTGCAATTAAAAAAACGTTAGGAATTTGTTTAAAATATTTTATCCATTTTTTTACCATGAGAGTAACGGGTAATTATAAATTTTGAAAAGTACTACAATGAGATAATTGAGAAATTATCATAGTACAATGATAAAGAACACGTGGACAAGTAGGATAATAGACACCCGATAGATTTTTAGTAGCCATTTCAAAAACTTGAAGTAGTTGAACAAGATCGTAACATTCATCCCAATAACTAGGCAATAAAATCATAGAATTAACTTCAGTTGTAAAAAATTGTACTAATAAATCCTTAAATTCGTACGTTGAATTCAACATTTCATATGTTGAATTCCACCTAGTGCATACATCTATGTTAAAGCACTTGCTACGTCCAGTTTGAGTTTTACAAAATTTGAGCCATAACCTATGTAATTTTTGTTTATCGCGTAATAATTCAACAGCTTTTCTAATTGGATTTATTGATCTATCTAAATGTTTAAGGCCATCTTGAACACACAAGTTTAATATATGAGTAATGCAACGGGTATGAAAATATCTACCTTGTAAAGTAGCATTACATGCAGCAATTAAAGAAGGTACCGTAGCAGTATTAGCACTTGCATTGTCAAAACCAATTGAAAATATTTTTTCAGTAATCTTAAATTGTTGCAAAATTTTTAAGATAATAAGTGCAATATTTTCGGCAGTATGAGCACAATTAAATTTTTTGAAACATATAACACGTTTGTTTAAGTTCCATTGCAAATCAACCCAATGAAGAGTCATACCCATGTAAGAATTTTTTTTAAAAGCACATGTCCAAATATCAGAGCAAACAGAAACTCTATGTGATAAAGTAGTTAAAATATTTCGTAGTTGTATTTTATATCTTTTAGCTAATTTAACTATGGTCCTAGTCATAGTGGTACGTGGTATTCGTTTAGCTAAAGGATTATATGCTAATTTCATTGAATTTTCAAAACGCATGCTATCGGCAAATTGAAAAGCAAGAGATTCCGTACTAACAAATCGAGCCATTACTTCCCTAGCAACAATATCATTAAACTTAAAAAGAGAGATTTCGGGCGTACCTTGCTCGTCGGGAGTGGAGGTGAGTTGCGTTTGTTTACCTTTGTTGAGAGGATGCACATTTCTAATGTGCTTGTTGTGTGTGCCATAGCCGTTCCCCGCATTAAAAACATAGGATTTGCGACAAATTTGGCAAACGGCCTTTGTGATTGTTTTGCCACTATCGGGATCTTTAACTTGTACTTTTTTGAAGTACATCGTGAAGACGTTGGAACGCGGAGTTCGTTCCTTCTTCCCCATCGTTGATCGCCGAGCCCGGTGGTCCGATCCAAGGCCGCCATCTTCAAACTCGTCCATATCGTCCTCCAAATCAATGGGCTCGTCTTCTTGGAAAGTGGATGGAATTACTTCATCGTCATCTTGTTGAGCAAGGCTTGATGCAATTTCAAAATCGGAGTGGATTTGTTCCTCCTCCATTTGTTCACGTTCACGACGATTGGGCACCCTTCGAAATTGAGAATTCCGAGTAGGATCTTCACTACCGACGTAGGTTGATTCGTCAGGATCCTCTCGTATAACAACACCACGTAGACGAAGAGGGCCTCGTGGTCTATTTCCAATAGTAGAATCGTACTTCATAACGTTTTTGCCCTTACCACTACGACCCGAGCCGGAATCGGAAGAGGCCATTTGTGTAGGGAAAATGCGTAATAAATTGAGAGTAATAAAAATGAGTAAGAGTACAAAATACTTAGTAGAGCTGAAAGTTGGTGTGAAAAATGGTGAGGATTGGGATGGTATTTATAGGGAAAAATTAGAGGTAAAATTGGGAGAAAATTAAATTTGAAATTCAAATTTGAAATTTGAAAAAATAAAAAATTTCGTGGCCACCTTCCATGGAAGCAGCCTGGTGGTTTCAAAAAAAATAAAAAATTCTACTGCCATGTGCTTGGCCGGTTCTTTTTTCTCAAAATTCTACTGTAAAGTTTTTCTCAAAATTTCAACGGTTCCTTTAACGGTTCCCATGTGCTTGGCCGGTTCCATTTTTTTCAACGGTTCCCGGTTCCGGAACCGTGTGAAATCGGCAGCCCGAACGTTCGCGGTTCCACGGTTCGATTCTGCTCAACCGGGAACCGCCGGTTACATTTTCTGGGACCGGAATCGAACCGTCTGGACACGGTTTCGGTTCCGGTTCGGAACCGTCTAACACGGTTCTGGTTCCAGAACCGTCCTATACGGTCCGGTTTCATGGTTCGGTTCCCAGTTCCGGGTTTTTTGGCCACCTCTAGGTGTGCATGGTTATGTACGTGTGCGTCTATCATTTCTGTATTTTTTATCTACTCCGTCATTTTTATTTAAGAGTTAAATTATTTCTACTATTTCTTTTATCAAATTATATAGAATATTTATATTATATTCTATTATTGTCAGTACTTTCTTTTTTAATTCTTTGGCAATGTCAGCTCTGAGTTACTCGAGGTCGTGTGTGAAATCTAAGATGTGTCCTTATAAAAAAAAAAATTGAATAAAATTTGATGTACGTATCAAAATCTTATTACTAAATACATAAAATAAATAAAGCATAGATTATAAATATAATGGCATATAAGCGCGGGGATGAAACCATTAATCCTGCCCGGGCCCAGTAAGCGCGAGCCTGTAACCCAAGTGGGTGACAATGAGGCGATCAGGTCATGCTGGCAAACTTACCTCTAGATCGGGGGTGAGCTCGAGCCTCTTTGTGGGGTACTCAGGACAGGGGACAATCCCCCTCGTGTGCGTGTGTGGAAAAAAAAAACAATCATAAACAAAAATTGACAAAAAAAATCATAAACAAGGTTAAAACATAAAATTCACTATTGAATTAAGTAATTCTTATCAAATTAAATAACCTTTTTAAGTTTGTTAGTATTTTGTTCTCCCTCCGTCCCATCCATCTTGAGCATTTACTTTTCGGCACGAGATTTAAGAAAAGTTGAAAAATAGTGTATAAAGTGATGATATGAATATATATTATTTAAAGAGAGATAAAGGTGTCTTAAAAAAGAAATGACCAAGTATCTTGGGACGGCCCAAAAAAGAATATGAACCAAGATCGGTGGGACGGAGAGAGTATTAAATAGAACTTTACGGGATTCAAACTTGGATCTATTAATAAACATAATATTTAAATACAATTTCCGATCCAACCATAATACAAGATTTAATTTGATATTTTTTATATTATATTTATAAGAAAAGAATTATTTATAGGCTCTAGAAATTGAAGATCCTATGTGGGCACATGTCGCACCTTATATATACTGTACCCGCAGTGTTCGTCGGGTGCACAGTAGAAATTTGGTGCTGGATCCGCCTATGCCACACGGATTTGAACCCGCGATGTCGGAGTGTTTTCACCTCAATCACCCCAATATGGTAATTCTTATTTCTGTGTGTTGGGGTATTAGAGTTTATTGTGGAGATCCGGATTCCCGATGGATCGTGTAATCACTTTCCGAACTGATATTTCTACCCTATGTCCGGGTTACAAGAAATTCAGCCTAGGATAATCCAAAGAGACACTTACGAATCTAGGCACAGAAACGTAAGCCAAATTGCTAGAGAGATTCTGAGTTTTTCAGAAGAAAGAGAGAGCTCAGAAAAAGGTGTATCTAAAACTCAAGAGGAGAGCCTTATTTATACATGTCGGATTAAGGTTACATTAGGTCGATTTTTAGGGTTACTTGAGCGGCGCCGTCAACAGGTCTTAATTAGGGTTTGACGGATGGTTTTCCAAAATTGACGAAATTAGTCAATTTAACCATAGTCTCCCTCTAAAATTCGGAATTTCCACTAGGTTACCAATCCAAATTTCCGAAGACTTTTGGGCGCCGCCAAACCCTGATGAGGCTCGCCTCGACCCCGACCTCACAGGGGCGCCGCCCTAGACTCACACGGGACGCCGTCCCTGACCCCCGACATTTGGTCGTACTGACTTATAATTCGATCTTATACATGTGTGCACTCCGCACATACCCGAACACATATTAAAATACAAATTATAAAACCTCTTTGCTCACATATTAGTTCCAATTACACAAAATGCCTGGTGACATTAAAATCACCAACATTGTGCTTGTGAGACTGTTTGCTTCTATGATAAAATTTGTGGTATTTTTGTTTCTTGGTTCTGTAGGAACGATCCCGCATGAAAGTACTTATGTGTAGTACTTTTTTATGTTTCTGGAATGGTTGTAATACTAGTGTGTTAAAAGAAATATAATACGATATTTTGTTATTACTTTATGATAATTCATAATACCAACTGGTAATTTGGCATTGTCAGCAGAACCGTCAAAAAAAAAAGCAACAAGAATGGGTGGTAGAATACCATACGACATTTGTGGTTACCAGTTGGTTTTTAATACTGATGATCGACCGACGCCTGTATGAAAACCCAAAATACTGGTTGATCATTTAAATTACCAGTAGTTAATTTAAAGCTGGTGGTTAGTCTATGGTTATCTCGGTTGGCGGCTTTATTAAAGTTCAAAGTTTGTATTGATAATCTATATATATATATATATATAATAGCGTTACGAATTCTAAGTATTATATTAATTCTCTTTTCTATGTGGCATTCTTTTAACTTTGGATTCTTATTTATCTAAAATCTTGAATATCATATCAATTTAAAATGGTACTTAACCGATGGAGAACCTAAAAAAATAAAATTCAATATCTTGAATCCCACATCGATTTAAAATAGAACTCCACCATGGTAAGCCTTCAAATAAATACCTAGAATTCAATGTGTACTATTCAACCACATAATTATTTTACACACAAGCTTAAAAATATTATTTTCATTGTGCTTAGTTTGGCCAATTATTAAGTTAGGCAAATAAATAGTTTAAAATTTTAACGAATTTTAATTGTGTCAATTATTAAATTTACAGTAATTTTATTTGTCTAAAATCTGAATCCCACATCTATTTTATTTAGTAATTTTATAATAATTGAAAATATATATAATAGCATTACGGATTTGAACCACCACATTAACTTTCTCTCCTATGTGGCATTCTCTTAATTTTATATTCCTATGTATCTAAATCTTGAATCCCATATCGATTTAAAATGGTACTTAACTGATAAACAACCTAGATAAATAAAATTCAGTGTCTTCAATCTCATATCGATTTAAAATAGAACTTCAATATTATTTTTCAACTCCATATTTATATTTCACACACAAGCTTAAAAATTTTATTTTTTTAGATTTTATATATTTTAGTAGGTATGGGAAATTAGTGCATATAGCTATATGGATTTGCGAGTGGAACATGTGCTAAAATTATTTTTAATTGAGTTTGAGACGGGTATAGGTATATAATATCTAAATGGGTTTGAGATGGCTGAACCCTATCTGTATTATTTCGGGTATCACTATATGGTTTTGGATGAAAATACGTAGTAAATTCACATTTAAATCAGATGTCGGACGAGTACAGTTATATAAATTATAAACGGGTTCGAGTGGTTGAATCCTTGCCTTATCTTTTTAGTTTTTCGTTGTGTTCTGCCACCGTGAGGAACTCCGAATGGCTGAAATTAACTAATAAATATAATTGGCGAGTTTTTTGCATTAATAAATTTGATTTAAAATATATAATATCGTTGCAAATCCGGACCACCATGTTAACTCTCTCACATGTGGTAGTTTTTCTATTCTATATTCTTATTTATTTAAAACTTTTATCCCATGTTGATTTTAAATGCCACTCCACTCAATGAATAACTAAATAAATATTTAACATAAATATGTATTTTAGCCATAATTATTTTACACCACCACGTTAATTTGGTCATCTATTGAGTTGGCCAAATGAATTATTTAATTCTTATTAGAAATTAAATTTGGCAAATTATTAATTAAATCTCATTGGCCTAAATATGTACATATTTATTTTTTAATATCTAATATATATGCATAAATATTATTTTTATACTTTTATATTTTTTTAATAAACTCGATTATCTTCACTTACAAATAAATATATAAAGTATCTAATAGCAATATGGATTCGAAGTACCACGTTAACCCTCTCTCCTACATGAAGTTTTTTATTTTTTATTATTTATCTAAAATCTTGAATCCCACCTCAAAGTATAGGTATATAAATTGTAAAGAGTTTTGGAGATTGTATAATTCCAAAATTATATTAGGAATTTAATTTTTAATCTTTTGTCATTTATATATTTATTCTTAATATTTACTTTACAATGTTTGAGTTTACATTGAGATGGATTAACCAATTACTATAGCAACTTATGTTTACTTATTTAAATTATATAAATTTAAATACGTTGAGTAATTAGTGGATATTATATGGTGTCTGGGATATAAATGGGTAATAAAGTCATATTTTAATCGATTTTGATAAATATGGGTATACAAATTTTAAACAAGTCTGAATATTTGTACCATAATTTCATTCTTTCGTGTGTTACTATATGAGTTTTGAAATGGAATAAGTAAAACAATTATTTTTCAATTGGGTTTATGACGAGTACAAGTACATAAATTCTAAAGAAGTTCGGGTGGCTGAATCACATACTCATTATTTCTGTTTATTGGTGTCTTCGGTTGCGGTACAATTGCAAGTGGCTGAATCCTAACAAAATATTAAATTATTTTTTAATTTTTACTTATAAATTATAATGTAAAGTGATTACCCGTCGAGTTTCGACGGGCTATACACTAGTTTAAATTAATTGGTAATTTTTTTTAACATGTGGTAGTGTCGGAAGGCAACAAATCATAAAAAAGTCCAGCAAACTGCAGTCGGCTAAAGACCAGCGGAATATTGATGACTGACGACCGGCGATCGGCTTGTGACCGCTGCCAACGGTCTGCCGGTGACCGGCGGCGGTTTAAATGTTCCATGACTTTTTCAAAATTGAGAAATTTGCTATATGGCTATTGATGGAATATTAGTAATAATATATTTTAATGATTTGTCTCAATTACTTTAAAGTTGTATTTTGGGTTATAAATTTAAAATATATGTATTCGGGTCAATAAGCTTTTAGAAATGGACAATTGAGCCATCTCCTTATTTTCTAAGATTCACATGTTGAAATAAGTCTGTAAATGAGCTCAGCTCAAATAATTGAGATTTAATTGTGTTTGTTGGGTTTTGTTTAAAAATAGCTATGTTTGATTGTGCATTGTACGGATATAAAAGAAAATAAAAAAACTCAGATAAACAATACTTTTTCCATTCCTGAAAAGTGTGCTCATTTTGATTTTGAACAGTCTATCCAAATACATTATGACCATATGCAAGAGTATATGATATCCGGAACTATTCATCACATTCACGTGCAACCCCAAATGACCTGAGATAACACGTTTTGTTGAGTCCAAGGGTTTACGACCCGAGGATAGGCCTGATGTTATAAGTCGCATTTTCAAGATGAAATTGGACCAACTTATAAAAGAATTGAAGACAAAATATTTTTGGCAAGGCAATTGGAGGTACCACATTATAAATCTCAGTTCCTTTGTTATTTCAGTT
The DNA here is from genome assembly GCA_033398695.1 of Orobanche coerulescens. Classification (NCBI taxonomy): domain Eukaryota; kingdom Viridiplantae; phylum Streptophyta; class Magnoliopsida; order Lamiales; family Orobanchaceae; genus Orobanche; species Orobanche coerulescens. Next base: position 69,066,345 of record CM065801.1, read on the forward strand.
GATCGGTTCATTATTAATTTCACTTCAAATTGATTAAATTTTATTCTATTTACACTATTGAATTTCAAAAATGCGGACTTCCTCATGCACATATATTGTTGTGGATTGATCGAGCAGATAGAAATATGTCTGTAAATTCTATAGATGATTTCATCAGTGCTGAGATATCGGATAAGGAACTCAATCCGGAGTTGTACAAGGCTGTCTCTGAGTATATGGTGCACAGTCTGTTGCTACCCAAAATATTATCCGGAGATAGATATTGCTGGAATGGATGGGATAGCAAACAAATGCAAGAGCACTTCCGTGAGAAAGATAAATAACACAAGATTTGCCGGGGTTGTTAGTCCCGGGCTTGAATGCTCTCGCGAGATATTATTAATACCGATATTCGGGGATACAAGTACTAATGTAAGAATACAATTACAATGAGTGTAAAGTTTCTTGTTATCTTAGCTAGTGAGCGTGTAGATTGCCGGAAGAACCAGATTTGATGCTCTGTGAGTTCTTGTAACAAAGGTGATGAACAGTCGCGGCGGTGAGAGATCGACCGCCTCTCACGGCGAGTATATAGCTGGATGTTTGGGCTTCTGGGCTTGTGAATCCCTTGGAATCATGTCAGTGGAGACTTGCTTCGTCGATCGTCTTACGGACGAGAGATTTGGAGAGAGAAGTCCTGAGATGGATTCCTGAGATAGCCGGAGCTTGATGATATGTGTGTTCTTCGGTGTTTCCGTGGATGTATCGGAATGTCGAGAATGTGAACTTTTGGTGGAATGTATTTGGACGTAAGTCAAATGAATTCGAACCGTATATTCATGAACTAGGAACCGTAGAGTGAATTCCGAGCCGTTGGTTCAAATGAATTCTTAACCGAGAACCTTTTTCCAGTAGGAGGAGGTTCTCTATTTATGTGGCTTGATACGCCGGCGATCGCCTTTACTGCAATATAATAATCGGGCGATCGTCTTTTAGCACATGGGCCTGTCCCTTCAAAGCCTGCAGGAGTTGTTGGCGATCAACTACTCGGTCCAATGGGAGCTTACACGCGTCCTGGGTTAGTCACATGCGGCCCTATCGACAACTTTCGGCGCACATGCCGGTAGGTGGGGTAGGTGACAGGCTTTGGTCAAAGATCTTGTCAGTTAGCAAAAGATCTTGTCAGCGCCTTTTATGGATCTGCACGTGGGTGCTTTTCTGAGATCCAGTCCTCGATGACTTAGACGGGCGATCATCTCTGCTCGGGGCGCAGGTCGATTGCTCTTAGCCGGTTAGTAGAGCAGATCGCCAGCTGCCAAAGGGCGATCGCCCTGGGAGTCGATCGCCAGGTACCTGATGGTGGTTTGCTATCTTCGACTTGGCGAGCTAGTCAGGGTTTGACTGGAGTTTGACTTGGTCGCTCGGCCTTATAGTCGATCGCCTGTCGGGATGAATAAATCGTGACACAACAATTGCCCCACAGCTCGCTCATACGTTGGAAACGTGGGGTGAGGTGGCTTTCTTGGCGATCGCTGAATTTTTTGACGAGCGACTAAGTGTTTTATTGAACTGGCGATCGTCTTCGAGCTGATATATCCTGAGTTTCGGACGACCTGGTTGGCCGCTGAACTGCGCGGGAAAAAAACATCGGGCGTTGAAAAGTCTCCGCGCACGTGTCAGGCTTCTATTGGAGGACGCCAACGGTCATTAATGACTCCTCGGCTGACGCGTCCTCGAAAAGACGCGTACGCGGGTCTCGAGGGGGTCAACTGGCGCGCCGTTTGAGATCCGACCCCTGAGGTTTTCCCTTATTGCAATCGGGTCCCTGCTTTCTCCTATAAAAGGGGGCGCGGGGCTGCAGTCTCACTCACGCGTACGCATTGGAGAAAGAAGGTCCTGCTGCCGAATTTTTTGAAGATCTAAGCGCCGATCGTCGATCGATTTCACTTTAGGGTAAGAAAAAATCCTTCTCTTCCTTTCTAACTCTGAAAATGGCCGGAACCTCATCATCGTTTGGAGCGGGAACCAGTTCTGCCGCCGGGACATCGGCTGCCCGGGGAGAAACTTCTTCCGTCTTCCACCTGGAGACGGCGGCTGAAGCAATTCGAGCCGGAATCGACCCGGCTGAAGTTGAGGCTTTGTTCAATGAGGCCGATGTTGCTAGGGAGTCGGCTGCTGAGGAGAGACGATCGCAGATCGAGAGAGATCTGGCGATCGTGGCTTACCGGGAGCAACATAGTGATTTTGGACGGCCTATAGGGCCTTTGTGAAATAATGGAGAGATTGGCCGGTCTACTCCGCGATTCGATTTCAGGGGATATTCGGTCGCTTATCCCTATGTGCTCCCCAAGCGGTCGCAGTATCGTGCCGCGCAGCGATCGTTGTGGTCGCTCGGCCAAATACGGAGCTCGACGACCAGGAGAGATCTGGCCGTCTGGAGGACAAGATTCCATGTTCCTTCGGATGTGGACATGTTCGCGCCCGCGGAGAATGAACGAGCCGACCAGCCTCCGATGGGTATGGTCGCAGTGAGTGAGGCCGTTATGGAGGCCGGGCTGCGCTTCCCTTTATCTTTCGCGGTCTCCCATCTGCTGGTCGCCTGGAATGTGGCGCCACTTCAGCTGACGCCGAACGCCTGGCTCCAAATCATTTGCACCCTCACCCTATTCGGCGGTCACCGCCTGTACCGTCTCCCGTCGCCGTTGGAGATGAACTATTTGTTTAAACTGACGGCTCATAGAGGGTTGGTCGGCGGTTACCATATTCAAGGCCGATCTGGCCGGGTGATTCATGGAGTTCCGAATAAGATACGGGGCGATCAGACGAAGTGGTTCTGGGTCGCTGGCAAGTGGAGAGCTTCGGCGAGCGACAACCCCAAGTGCGAACCGGAGATCCCCATCAATTTCGGGAGAGAAATCCTGTAGGGTTTAGACTCTCCTTCGTTTGGATGCGTTTTGACTGATCTAATTTGATTTCGCTTTGCAGGCTTTCATATCCCGTGATCGAGGAGCTGCCTTTCGACTTCCTCGTTGTTTGGGAGCGAATTAGGAGCTTGTCGGACGACGACCTAGACGCCACTCGGATCAACAAGGAGAGTCGCTGGTTGTCGGCTCGACTATTCCGCTTCCCGAGACATCTCGCGGTGCCAGGTATGACTTTATGCGACCTTCAATTTCTAGGCGATCGCCTTATTTGAAGATAGTGTCTGACCGTTAGTCGATCGTCTTTAACTGCAGAGGTTCGTTTCCCTCGCTTTGTGGAGCCTCCGGCGGAGATCGCTATGTCGAACCCAGGAGTCCTAGGCCGTCTTCACGCGAAGAGGTCGACTCGGGTTCCACCCGTCGCATTGCCTATAGTTCCGGAGGCGGAGCCTCGTGCGGAGCCGGAGCCTCGCGTAGAGCAGGTCGTGGTTGAGGAGGAGACTCCGGAGGAAGGTCTTCGGGCGAATCGCAAGAGGCCGAGGCCGCAAGAAGCTTCGTTTCCTGCCCCGGGCGATGGAGTGCCGATCGCCGCGCCTCCGATCACCATCGTTGCTCCGGAGCGCGAGCCGCCCTCTGCGGCTTTTCTGCGGGAGGCGGCGATCGCGGATGCGGAAACTCCTCGAGGGAAACCGTTTTTCGGTCGGGATCCCGAGAAGGCTGAGAGGTAGATAGCATTTCTGTGTTGACAATTGCATCTGCATAGGAGTTGTATTAACCATGGTGTTTTGGTGCAGGATCCGTCGCGCAGACCCGATTTGTCCACCGATGGTCGTGGATTTCCTGGCGAGTCGATCTCCTCGCCATTCCTGCGACATTCCTCCCTATGTGAGGAAGGCTGCTTTTGCTTTGCCGAAGGCGTGGACAACTGATCTGGATGCGATCGCCCGGCTGCGATCGTCGAGTTCGATGAATGCTGTTGTCGCCCTTTCTCTTCAGACGGCGACCATGGCCGTCAGTGCCGCCAGAGTTTGAGGCGGCCCTCCACTATTCGCCTTCGTGAGGATCTTGAGGCGGCCTGGAAGAGAACGCCGAGTTTGCCGACAAGATCGCAGCGATGGAGAAGGACTCTTGGAGGCGGCCAAGCTGGGCGAGCCATGAGCTTGAGCCGAGAAGAAGGAGACCGAGAAATTCGAATGGCGGTCGACCGATTTCGGGACCAGATGCAGAGTGCCGTCAGTGCGAGGAATGTTGCTGAGGAGGAGGCCGATCGCGAGGTGACGATCGCTCGGCGATGAGCGAGCCGGGCGGAGGCGAAAGAGAAGGTTGCTGCGAGGAGGCCGAGCTCCGTGGGTCGCAACAGTGCGATGGCCGAGCCGAGAGGAGAAGTTGAGGCGACCAAGGCCGATCCCTTCCAAAATTTGGAGTATGTCGGCGAGTTCGCCTATTACTTGGCGTCGCCGACTCGATCCGAGCGGCTAAGAAGGGAGGCTTGAGGTCGGTCCTCTTGCCGAGAAGTTCAAGTAATATCCAATGGAGCAACCACTCAATTCGGCATTCTCCTTGCCGAACTAGGACATCGCGCACATAGGTGTGGATATGAGCTGGTATCCGTCTCCGGACAGACAAGCTCAACACGATGCTCCGGAAGATGAGGGACCGCGCCAAATGCCGATGGTGAAGGCCGGCAGGGCCTCGAGGCGCCTTTTTGACGCTTTTAGCTTACTTGTAGCTTTGTAGCTTTCTTTTTGTAGCACTTAGGCCTTCGGGCGATCATGTACTCTATTTTTTCAAGTAATGAAATGAGCATTTGTCTTTCAGACTTATCACTTGAATGAATGGCTATTTTTAAGTCTTTGTTTGACTTTGTACAAATGCGTGAGGAGAGATCGTTGCGAGGGTAGTTCCAAATGAATTGATAAACTCATAAGACAACTTTTTACAACAAGTTCGATCGCTGCACTACATCTGAAAAAATGACGATCTCCGTATGTGGTTGAATAGCGACGATCGTCGTGTAGGTAGTCCGCACTCTTCTTGCCCCTTGTTTTTATTCACTTAGTGGAAGTAAGGGGATGAAAATAATTCCTTGAGTGAGAATGGATGGGATAGCAAACAAATGGGGTAGCAAACAAATGCAAGAGCACTTCCGTGATGGGGTAGTCCGCACCCTCCTTCTAGCGCCAATTGTTGCTACCCAAAATATTATCCGGAGATAGATATTGCTGGAATGGATGGGATAGCAAACAAATGCAAGAGCACTTCCGTGAGAAAGATAAATAACACAAGATTTGCCGGGGTTGTTAGTCCCGGGCTTGAATGCTCTCGCGAGATATTATTAATACCGATATTCGGGGATACAAGTACTAATGTAAGAATACAATTACAATGAGTGTAAAGTTTCTTGTTATCTTAGCTAGTGAGCGTGTAGATTGCCGGAAGAACCAGATTTGATGCTCTGTGAGTTCTTGTAACAAAGGTGATGAACAGTCGCGGCGGTGAGAGATCGACCGCCTCTCACGGCGAGTATATAGCTGGATGTTTGGGCTTCTGGGCTTGTGAATCCCTTGGAATCTGTCTAGTGGAGACTTGCTGCTTCTGCCGATCGTCTTCTGGACGAGAGATTTGGAGAGAGAAGTCCTGAGATGGATTCCGGTGAGATAGCCGGGAGCTTGATGATATGTGTGTTCTTCAGTGTTTCCGTGGATGTATCGGAATGTCAGAGAATGTGAACTTTTGGTGGAATGTATTTCGGACGTAAGTCAAATGAATTCCGAACCGTATATTCAGTGAACTGGGAACTGTAGAGTGAATTCCGAGCTGTTGGTTCAAATGAATTCTGAACTGAGAACCTTTTTCCAGTAGGAGGAGGTTCTCTATTTATAGGGCTTGGATACGCCGGGCGATCGCCTTTACTGCAATATAATAATCGGGCGATCGTCTTTTAGCACATGGGCCTGTCCCTTCAAAGCCTGCAGGAGTTGTTGGCAGTCAACTACTCGGTCCAATGGGGAGCTTACACGCGTCCTGGGTTAGTCACATGCGGCCCTACTGACAACTTTCGGCGCACATGCCGGTAGGTGGGGTAGGTGACAGGCTTTGGTCAAAGATCTTGTCAGTTAGCAAAAGATCTTGTCAGCGCCTTTTATGGATCTGCACGTGGGTGCTTTTCTGAGATCCAGTCCTCGATGACTTAGACGGGCGATCATCTCTGCTCGGGGCGCAGGTCGATTGCTCTTAGCCGGTTAGTAGAGCAGATCGCCAGCTGCCAAAGGGCGATCGCCCTGGGAGTCGATCGCCAGGTACCTGATGGTGGTTTGCTATCTTCGACTTGGCGAGCTAGTCAGGGTTTGACTGGAGTTTGACTTGGTCGCTCGGCCTTATAGTCGATCGCCTGTCGGGATGAATAAATCGTGACACAACACAGTCCACACGGACCATTGAATCCGACTTCGCCTTGCATGCATGATGGCAAGAAATGTTCTAAGAAATTTCCAAAGTATATATCGGACGACATCCAGTACTTTATGCGGCGGAAGTTGAATAATCCTGGTATAAACTTTAATAGATTTCTTATGTCAGAAATTTTATATGAACATTTATTTGTTATTTACTATGCTGACTTTATATCTCAATATTTTAATATAGGACTGGAACTAAATGAAGAACAATTGAAGAATTTTACTCTTGCTGATATAGAAGAGTTTCTTTCTAGGAATGGATTTAGCTTGACTCAGATCGAAGGTATGCCCATTCCCGACAATGCAGTCATAGATAATGGTATGAATAATTTGATTGCCGAAGTAATGTCGTATGATATTGATGAGATGATTAAGCCGCATCGCCGTTTGTATCCATGTCTCACGGACGAGCAAAGAAGTGTGTACGATACTATTATGGATGCGGTCGATTCTGGTAATGGTGGAGTTTTCTATATAGAGAGGCGGGGATGATCACATTTGATGGGAAAGTTGTTCATGGATCTACTTTCTTTCGGTATCTTGGATCTATTATTCAAAAGGATGGAGAGCTAGATGGCGATGTGACTCACAGAATAAAGGTCGGGTGGTTGAAGTGGAAGAGTGCCACGGGGGTTTTATGTGATCCTGACATGCCTCATAGATTAAAGGGTAAATTTTACCGCACGACAATTAAGCCTGCGCTGTTATATGGCACCAAGTGTTGGGCTGTAAAACAGTGTCACGTTCAAAAGATGAATGTGGCGGAGATGCGTATGCTACGATGGATGTGTGGTCATACAAAAAAGGATCGGCTCAGAAATGAGGTGATTAGAGAGAAGGTAAGAGTTGCGGCTATAGAAGACAAGATGATGGAGAATCGATTACGATGGTTTGGTCATGTGAGAAGAAGACCTGTTGATGCCCCAGTGAGGAGGCTAGAAAGTTGGGGAACAAGTAATGTTGTGAAAGGTAGAGGAAGACCCAAGAAAACTTGGATAAAGATGATTGAAAATGATACGCGGTTTCTTGGAATTGGAGAAAGTATGGCGATAGAGAGGCAAATGTGGCGGGAAAGAATACGGATGGTGGATGGAATCTGATTTTTTTTTAATTCCTTGTTATCTTTTAATTTATTTTTCAGGATTTTTTATTTTTCATTTTTCATTTATTTTTTTAACATTTATTCTCTTTTTTATTTGCTTTTTTCTCTACTTTTTTCTCTCTTTTTCTTCTTTTATGTTATTTATGTAACGATCATTGACGGTTTCTAAGCTTGATTCATGTTAGCCGGCCCCAAATCATTTTGGTACTATGGCTTAGATGTTGTTGTTGTTGTATGGTTATGGTGGCACCGGAAAGACATTTTTGTGGAAGACACTGTGTTCTGCATTACGTGGTAGGCGTGATATTGTTCTCCCAATTGCATCGAGTGGTAGAGCTTCTCTACATCTTCCTGGTAGCCGCACTGCTCATTCGAGGTTTAGTATTACTTTGTAGGTCGATGAAACTACCATGTGTAGTAGGCTAACCCCCAATAGCGATCTGACAGGACTTTTGAAGAGTACAAAGCTAATCATATGGATGAGGCACCCATGACTAATAAGTTCTGTTTTGAGGCACTGGATCACAGTCTAAGGGATATGATGAAAGATCATAATGGTATAGAATCTAACAAGCCGTTTGGTGGATTGGTCGTTGTATTTGGTGGTGATTACATGGGAGGATTTCAAGGCCGAGTTCAAGCGGCAGTTTTACCCGGAGAATGTTGAGTTTGAGGTCCGGGCTAGGTCGAAGGAGTTGACACACAGCAAGACGATCAAGGACTATGTGAAGGAGTTCCAGGAGATCGTGCTGGAGTTGCCTAGCCTTAGTGAGCAGGAAGCTTTGTTCGCATTCGTGGATGGGCTAAAACCGTGGGCAAAGTTGGAGGTGCAGAGGGCCAAGGCACAGAACGTGTCCGAGGCGATTGCGATAGCAGAACGGCTGATCGAGTTGAAACCAGTCGGGGAGATCCGAAAGTCCAGGAGGGACGAGGACGGCATCGGTATGCAGGAGAAGTCGTACCAGAATGCGGATAGGGGCGCGAGGATGGCTAGGCCCAAGGACGGCAAGCAGTCAGGGTGGACTCGGACTTGCCATGGGTGCGGGAGTGCAGACCATCTCGTAGCAGCGTGTCCGAAGAAAAAGAAATGTGAGATTTGCTGGAGCACGGAGCATTCGACGAGGCAATGCTCGAAGTTTCCGAGGGTAGCCGCCATGGAGTACACCAAGGCACGGGATGATGCCGAGGGTGATGGGACATCGATGGCGCTTCAGGTACTGAACTCAGCCATAAGGATGGCATCGCGGGACGGAGCACCGCTTGAGGGAAATCTGTTGTATGCGACGGGGCTGATCAATGGGAAACCCGTCAAGGCGTTGGTCGACACAAGAGCCGATTACAATTACATCGACGAGGCTGAAGCACAGAGGTTGGGGATTTAGGTCATCGAGGGACGGGGCTGGATGAAGTCAAATAATGCACCACCCGTTTGGGTTACAGGGGTCGCCAGACTAAATATTGGCACGTGGGAACCGCGCGTGCACTTCAAGGTGACGAGCATGGATGATCGGGACATAATACTGGGCCTGGAATTCCTGAGGAAGAACAATGTTGGCGTAGTTCCGCACAAGAGGGCGCTGTACGTGTGTGATCAAGCAAAGCTGCAGGAAATACGCTTGACCACAGAGCCTTCGAGACAAGCGATGTCGGCACTCAAGTGTAATATCCGCAATTTCGAATTTCGGTAATTTTCTTTTTTTCGGTGGAAGTCCGTTTTGATGACTCGCACATGACCGTTTCGTCATTTCAAGAATGATTAATTCTGCACTTTTTGTCATCCGAGTTCGTTTCGGTGTCGTTTTGTTGAGTTCCGTGTCCTTAATAGATTTTCTCACGTGGGAGTTCGACTTTGTAAAGTCACCATTAATTCTTGGAACCTCTAAAAATTCTGAATCTCTGCAATATTATAGAGGATCAAGTTAGCTTTCCAATGGTTCAAACGGTGAGTCAATCGGAGTCCAGACGAAGGAGTTATGGTCGAAATAGCTAAGACTACACGATGTGCCTTTTTCGTGTTGGAGTGGACTGTACCGTGTGCCGCGGCACACTTCAGCTGTGCCTCGGCACTAAGCTGATTTCAGGCGTTTTGGCCCCGACCGCGGCACACTTGTCCTGTGCCGCGCACACGGCTTTTTCTCGCACTTTTAGCAGATTTTCGAGGAGAAACATTCATTTTCTCCTCTCTTCTTCCTCCTACCATTCTAGGCGATTCTAAGGGCGATTTTGGGCGATTTGAGTGATCCCAAACTTGTAGAGATCATCCACCTCAAGTCTTGTTGTAGATTTTCGACCTCTACTTGAATCATTCACCCAAATCAAGGTATTTTGGCTTGAACCCTTGTTTTTGTAGATTTGGGGATTTTCCTTTTTGATTTCGATTCCAATCCGTTTTTAATCAATTAATTGTTGTATAAACGAAGTTTTGAACTTGAACTACGGAATCGATACTCGTATCTTTGTCTGCTCGACCCGAGGGGTGATTTCTGTGTTCTTGAAGTGTATTGAACATTTAATGTTCGATTAAATGTTCAAATGAGTTCCCTTTGATAGTTTGTTGGGATTTCCGTTGTTTTTGGCCTTGATTCTCGTCGTAATAATGTTTTATTATTCCTTACGGAGGATTATAGGTGCTCGATGATTCCGATGTTGAATTCCGTTGGTGATTGATGATTCATGTGGTGTTTTCCCGTAGTAATTTCGGTGCTATCGCGTTCTAGATAGTGTTCGGGAATTTGAGGGCTACCCGGCCGTATCCGTTCATCTTTCCATTGCTCGTGATATCGAGGCAAGTACCTTGCCCATACTATTCTTTTTTTATGGATATGATAATTAGTGATCGTCTAAATGTGGTTGTTTGGTCGTTTGAATTGAACTTTCAAAAGATTCGGTTTAGCCTTGTTAAAGGCTTGCTATCAAAATGCATGTGTTTTGTGAATGGTGCGTCTTGTAAATGACTATGTGAATCCTATGGATATATTTGGTGTTGATGATGCACTTGGTATTTGCGTGTGGATGCATATTATTTCATTTCGGTGCGTTGTGGTTTGACGTGGTGTTTTGCTAAGTGTTTGATGCCTCTGAGTGAATTGTTTGGATATCTTTGTTGCATTGTGTTATTTGTGTGAATGTGTGGATATGGTTGAAGGTCTACGGTGACACATGGCACGTGATCATGTGGTCAGGATGCAACAAGTGATTGATCCAACCGTGAGAGCCTGAGATAATCTACGGTGGCACATGGCATGCGATCATGTGGCCAGGATGCAACAAGTGATTGATCCAACCGTGAGATGTGTGTGATTTGTTTCGCTATCCATCTCGGGAGGGTCCTTCGAGGCCTCGAGTGGGATTTGTGGCTTTGTCCCGGTCCTAGGCGATGCGCGTGCGTGATTACGTTGTGTTGATTTTTATGTCCGTCGAGGACACGTGATGTTGGGCTCAGGCCCTGTGAATTGTTGTCTGTTTTCTATTTGCGAAAACAAAACCTTTGGGTTGTGACCCCTGTTGATTTTTGGAAAGAGAAGGATTCAAAAATCCTAAATTATTTTCTATTAAAACTCTCGATGGCATTTTAAACTGTTTTATAAATTGTTTCCCTTTTATTGTGGCCTTTCGGTTTTTGGAATGTCTTACTCAAACTCTTGCCTCGGGAAGTACTTTTCGTTACTTTTGGATTTTTGAGGATTCCTGGTTATTGTTATTCGTGGAATGTGAATTGTATGGCTCGTATTTTTGCACTTGTACTTGCACTAGCAAAACAGTGGAGTTTTGGTAACCCCCGAGTATTCGGGGGGTGGATGTCTATTTTTGCATTCAGGTTTTGGAGCATAGCACAGGGTCGGCACGAAGGATGATGAAAGATGAACGATACTAATCACATGAGGATCCCTTGATATCGGATTGGTCTAGTTGTATTTTCTTTTCCGCTGCAGTGTCTTTTCCCCGTTGTACGGGAGTTTATTGTATTTTGACCCCTGCGTGGGTATATGTTGGAATTGAGTTGAATGTTATTATTGAAAGACCAAATCGGTCTACTGAGTCGTTTTAGCCTTAAAGGCGATGTTTAGATGTTTGATTGTAGTTATCACCCTGGTAGATCCTCGAGGAGAGGGTTTACGGCGTGTAATATCCCTGAGTGGATTGGGGGTGTTACATAAATGGTATCGGAGCTTTAGGTTGTGGAAACCTAGGCTGTCGGGTCACTGGTGTCTGTTGAGTTTTGTCTCGTCGGATTTTGTCTGACTAAGTCGTGTCGCGACGCGTCGTCTGAGTTGGTTTGTTGTGATTAGTATCGTGGGGCGATCATCATCTTCGTGCGACCTGTGGATGTAACTCTCCCTTCTTTGTGTTGTGCCTCGTGTGACACGAGCTATTTTTATGATTATTTGTTAAGTGATGGAATCCTCTTATGGATTTTGATTTCTTGATATGTGATTATTTGACTCTCATATTTCGTTCATGTGAGGAGTAGTGTTGCTGGATTGTGCATGTTGGATTGTATTTCTTTTATCCGTTGCGTGAGTTCTTTTGTAATGGCTTTCGGTATTTTACCAACTGAGTTTTATTTCGAAAATCAATTCTATTAACCGAGTTTTTGGCATTATGGCCTTGATCATTTTGGCGAAATTCTTATGACGGTATTTAGTATTTTCTAAATGGCTTTTGTAAGTTTTTTTTGAAAAATTACCGTCATCAGCCTTTTTGGCGTTTTTGTAAATGGTTTTACCCTGGTGGGTTCCTACAGGACCCACGGCGCTATAAAGTTTTGTGTAATTACTCAAATTTTGGGCATTCTAGCCTTTTGGCATCGTCCTTTTGGCATTGAATTATTTTCAAAACTTGAGTATCTTAGAAAATAAATTTGAGACGTACTTTTAAAATGAATTATTTTCTCGTGGTACATCCAAGGTGCCACAATATGTTTCAAAATTCTTCTACCTCGAGGACCCAAAAATGTTTTGAGATATTTTCAATGTTTTATAAACACTTTTACTTAGACCCGAGGGTCGAATATTCTGAAAGTTTTTCACTAAGAGAAGGTGTCCTCATTTTTGTTCAAACGCAAGATGATTTTCAAAGTCTCGAAAATGATGTTGTTCAACTTTTTGTAAAATGATACTCAAGATCAACTGGTGTTTCCAAATTGTTTTCAAAAGGTGGTTTTCGTTTTTAAAGACCTATCATTCTTGTTTGTGGACCGGAAATGCATGTATGGTTTTCGAACTTTCATTACGGTGTTAATCCCGATTTGTGATTGAATTGGTGGCGTGAGCGTTGAGTCGTTGCCACGCATATGTTTTGTTAACCCTTTGGGGGAGGTGTGATGACGATCTTCAATGTTGTCATTTCGTGGTGGCTTGCGTGTTATCGCACCTGTGTGAGCTGTTAAAGCTTGGGTTTGTGCGTTTATGCACATGGGTGATTGTTTCATGAGGTTTGTGATTATGTGCTGGTTATTGTTCGGGCCGTTAAGGTCGCCGAACGATACCGTCGTTGCTGTTATATTCATGTGTGTGTTGCCTTGCGATGGTAATCGTTGTATGTGTTATGTGTTATGATTTTCTGTTGTGCTGAATGGTTACTTATTCAGTATGCCGAGGGGCCGAGGTCGTGGTCGTGGCGACCGAATGCGTGATCGGGATCATGCTGCCGGTGATGGTATTGGTATTGCTACTATTTTGCAGCAGGTAGCCACTCAGATGACTCAGTTGACTCAGGCAGTTCAGCGTGTTACAGATGCGACCCAGCACACTGGTGCAAATCAGTGGCTTCGAGAAGTGGTTCGTATGAATCCCCCTCGTTTACTGGGTGCCGCAGATGCATTAGTCGATGGTTGGCTTTTCCATTGGAAAAGATATTCGAGGTAGTTGATTGTCCTAAGAACGTAAGGTACCGGCCGCTCAAGATCTTCTCGACAAAGATGCCGCTTAGCCGGTGGGAGGCTATTAAGCCACGAGATCGCGTTGTCACGTGGGCGAGTTCCGTAAATTCATGAGAGATGAGTTTTGTCCTAACCGATCAGAAATCGAGGATTAATGAATTCTTTTCGCGAAACCGCAGGATGTACCATTGTCTCAAGCTATTATTGATTTTAGCAAACAAATTTCACTATGTGCGTAATCAAGTAAGGACAGAGGAGGACAAGATTTGTCATTTTAGTAGGCGGATGAAGCACGAGATTCACAAGACATGGCAGTCTCTCTTGTACTTCCTTGAGAGATTACTGCAATAGGCGTTAGCCTATGAGCTATCCAGTTATCGGCCGAGAGTATGTCCGACTCAAGAAACAAAACCGTTGGGAACTTTTCAGAAATCAGGAGTGGGCCCCTTGAGGTTGGGACTTCGTTTAGTCATCCCAAAATGGTTCCTAGATCGCGTGATCAGAGGAGTAGTACCCCTGCAGTGAGTAATGTGAGCACTTCGAAGATATGTTATAACTGTAGTCGAGCGGGCCATACTGCGAAGAATTGTCGTTCACCGTTAGTCAGCTGTTTCGAGTGTGGCCAAGTGGGTCACCGATCCGTACATTGCGAGACGGTAGCTGAGAGGTTTGGGGATCGAGGTTGCGTCTCTGCTCCGAAAGGACACGGAGATGCCTAGTGTGGTTTTGAGGATTTCGGCGTAGTCCGAATTATTTATGATTGCCCTTGTGGATCGTTTTGTGTTTATTCTCTATTTTCTCGACTGTGCGTGTTTTCTTGTAACAAGTACTTTGTGTTTTGTGATTGTTTGGATAATTGACTTGATTGTATTATCTGTTTGATGACGCTTGTCACTTGTTGGTTTTATTATGTCTCTACCGGTGGCGTTGTGTTGGTCGTTGTGGAGCGTGTTTTCATGCCGGATGTCTCTTTGCGTTTCTTGCAGCGTTTCGCCGTTGGGCGCGAGTTTTCGGGTTTTGTGTATCTCGTTGAGTTTTCCTGGCGGGTATATTGTTTCCCCCTACTTGTTTTAAGTTTCGGGACGAAACTTCTTTTAAGGAGGGTAGAATGTAATATCCGCAATTTCGAATTTCGGTAATTTTCTTTTTTTCGGTGGAAGTCCGTTTTGATGACTCGGTCATGACCGTTTCGTCATTTCAAGAATGATTAATTCTGCACTTTTTGTCATCCGAGTTCGTTTCGGTGTCGTTTTGTTGAGTTCCGTGTCCTTAATCGACTTTTTTACGTGGGAGTTCAACTTTGTAAAGTCACCATTAATTCTTGGAAACTCCAAAAATTCTGAATCTTTGTAATATTATATAGGATCAAGTTAGCTTTCCAATGGTTCAAACGGTGAGTCAATCGGAGTCCAGACGAAGGAGTTATGGTCAAAATAGCTAAGACTACACGATGTGCCTTTTTCGTGTTGGAGTGGACTGTACCGTGTGCCGCGGCACACTTCAGCTGTGCCGCGGCACTAAGCTGATTTCTGGGCCTTTTTTTGGCCCTGGGCCGCGGCACACTTGTCCTGTGCCGCGGCACACGGGCTTTTTCTGCACTTTTTAGCAGATTTTCGAGGAGAAACATTCATTTTCTCCTCTCTTCTTCCTCCTACCATTCTAGGCGATTTTGGGCGATTTGAGTGATCCCAAACTTGTAGAGATCATCCACCTCAAGTCTTGTTATAGATTTTCGACCTCTACTTGAATCATTAATCCAAATCAAGGTATTTTGGCTTGAACCCTTGTTTTTGTAGATTTGGGTATTTTCTTTTTTGATTTCGATTCCAATCCATTTTTAATCAATTAATTGTTGTATAAACATTGTTTTGAACTTGTTATACGGATTGGATACTCGTATCTTTGGTTCGTTCGACCCGAGGGGTGATTTCTTTGTTCTTGAAGGGTCTTGAACATTTAATGTTCGATTAAATGTTCGAATGAGTTCCCTTTGATAGTTTGTTGGGATTTCCGTTGTTTTTGGCCTTGATTCTCGTCGTAATCATGTTTTATTATTCCTTACGGAGGATTATAGGTGCTCGATGATTCCGATGTTGAATTCCGTTGGTAATTGATGATTCATGTGGTGTTTTCCCGTAGTAATTTCGGTGCTATCGCGTTCTAGATAGTGTTCGGGAATTTGAGGGCTACCCGGCCGTATCCGTTCATCTTTCTATTGCTCGTGATATCGAGGCAAGTACCTTGCCCATACTATTCTTGTTTTATGGATATGATAATTAGTGATCGTCTAAATGTGGTTGTTTGGTCGTTTGAATTGAACTTTCAAAAGATTCGGTTTAGCCTTGTTAAAGGCTTGCTATCAAAACGCGTGTGTTTTGTGAATGGTGCATCTTGTAAATGACTATGTGAATCCTATGGATATATTTGGTGTTGATGATGCACTTGGTATTTGCGTGTGGACGCATATTATTTCATTTCGGTGCGTTGTGGTTTGACGTGGTGTTTTGCTAAGTGTTTGATGCCTCTGAGTGAATTGTTTGGATATCTTTGTTGCATTGTGTTATTTGTGTGAATGTGTGGATATGGTTGAAGGTCTACGGTGACACATGGCACGTGATCATGTGGTCAGGATGCAACAAGTGATTGATCCAACCGTGAGAGCCTGAGATAATCTACGGTGGCACATGGCATGCGATCATGTGGCCAGGATGCAACAAGCGATTGATCCAACCGTGAGATGTGTGTGATTTGTTTCGCTAGCCAGCTCGGGAGGGTCATTCGAGGCCTCGAGTGGGATTTGTGGCTTCGTCCCGGTCCTAGGCGATGCGCGTGCGTGATTACGTTGTGTTGATTTTTATGTTCGTCGAGGACACGTGATGTTGGGCTCGGGCCCTGTGAATTGTTGTCTGTTTTCTATTTGCGAAAACAAAACCTTTGGGTTGTGACCCCTGTTGATTTTTGGAAAGAGAAGGATTCGAAAATCCTAAATTATTTTCTATTAAAACTCTCGATGGCATTTTAAACTGTTTTATAAATTGTTTCCCTTTTATTGTGGCCTTTCGGTTTTTGGAATGTCTTACTCAAACTCTTGCCTCGGGAAGTACTTTTCGTTACTTTTGGATTTTTGAGGATTCCTGGTTATTGTTATTCGTGGAATGTGAATTGTATGGCTCGTATTTTTGCACTTGTACTTGCACTAGCAAAACAGTGGAGTTTTGCTAACCCCCGAGTATTCGGGGGGTGGATGTCTATTTTTGCATTCAGGTTTTGGAGCATAGCACAGGGTCGGCACGAAGGATGATGAAAGATGAACGATACTAATCACACGAGGATCCCTTGATATCGGATCGGTCTAGTTGTATTTTCTTTTCCGCTGCAGTGTCTTTTCCCCAGTACGGAGTTTATCAGATTTTGACCCCTGCGTGGGTATATGTTGGAATTGAGTTGAATGTTATTATTGAAAGACCAAATCGGTCTACTGAGTCGTTTTAGCCTTAAAGGCGATGTTTAGATGTTTGATTGTAGTTATCAGCCTGGTAGATCCTCGAGGAGAGGGTTTACGGCGTGTAATATCCCTGAGTGGATTAGGGGTGTTACATCAAGTACGTGAGGAAGCTTGAGGAGGAGCCGAGTTACCACCTTGGAGCAGTTCGGGACGCCACGTCGCCGAGGACGTCGATGAAAAGGGCGGGGGAGAATGTCACGGCCGACAGTCGACAACGAGACAGGTGTGCGCAGACGGTCGCACAGGGTGCCGAGGGACCGGCACGAGCAGGACGCCAAGGATGGCATCGGGCTGCGTGTGAAGAGTCAGCCTTCAGGACGGTGTGACCGGACGGAGAGTCACGCGAGTAAGCCATGGGAGTAGCACGGACGCCGCTGTGGGAAGCGGATCGCCCAAGGGACATTCCGGACTGGACATGTTCGGGACTGTCCGGCAGCGCAGGGGGCGCGGGCAAGGCCGGACGAGCAGCAGTCGTGTGGGACAAGGCACGACGGGACAAGACCGAGTCTGGGAACAGGACTCGAGCTGGGCAGCCGGACGCGGGCGTGGGATGCCGGTCGCGGCCGGCGTGCGCGGGCGCGCGCGCGCGAGGTGGGAGAGAGACCCTCCCCCCTATAATAGGCTTAGTCGGAAAAAGCCTTGTGGGGGCTATATGTAATACCCGAGATTTCTGATATGTATTTGGAACTTGTAACATTGTAATTGTGCACTTTGATCTGAGTATTTTCTCCGTATTTCATAATCCGATGTTGTTGAGCGTATGATTTCGTGTATGTGATTTAAAATTCGTAATTCTATGCATGTAGCGCACGCTATCGGCTATGTGTAGCGTACGCTAACATGGATCCATAGCGCACACTACAGAGGAACATTAGCGCACGCTATGCGTTGTCAATTTGATTGAGACGTGTGGTAGGTGAGATCAGGCCGGGGATCTTGGTCGGATTGTGTCGGGATGAACCTGGACGGCTTTTGGGAAAAGCCAAGTCAACGCCTTAGCGCACGCTATAGGCATGTGCATAGCGCGCGCTAAGTGCTGAGTACAGTGAAGTCAGTAGCCGTTAGCGCACGCTACGAGCAGGGACTAGCGCGCGCTAATAACCATTTCCTATAAATAGGACAGCATCCTTTTCGTATTTTCAGTCCTTTCTTTTCCCACATCCGAATTCTTATACTTAGTATAACTTCCTACATCCTAAACACCTCATATCAACATCCTAGCTCATGATTGAAGATTGTAGATCATTGAGGATTGGTGTTCGAGCCTTCGACGTTGGATTGCTTCAATTTTCTCCTTGTTCTTCACTACTTTGAGGTAGGTGATTCTTCACCAATATTAGTAGTGTTCTAAAGGACGATTTGATCATGTTTTTATAGTCAGACATTTCGTTCTAAATCGATCATCATGTGTTAGAAGGATATTTTCGACGTTTCGGCACTTATTCATCGTATGAACCCTTGAACCTTTTTAGTTTATGGACTCTTAAGCAGCTTCAAACCAATTTGTGATCAGTAGACGGATATTACCTAGTTGTTACATTTTACACATTGGAATCATGCGTTTTGGAACGTAGGACGAACGGAACTTAGAATATTTCCTTGAAGATCAAGATGAATGATAGTGTAGTAATGATTATACGTATCTTTGTATCTCATAGTCATTTAGTACGTAAAGAACTTTCACAAACCTTATTAGCATGATATGCTCGGGGATGACTTGTTTTATCACCATAGAATTCATGAGTTCATCACCATTAGATCCAGTTTTCTACCAGTAGTAATCTGCCATGCATGGTTAGCGCACGCTAACATACGTTAGTTAACGTGCGCTATCGGGGATAAGTTAACGCACGCTACGTGTGGTACGTAACGTACGTTATGATATCAGCCGAGTTAGTCAGCTGATCAGAGAGAACTGTCAGCCTATGGCTAGCATACGCTAGGCTTAGACGATAGCGTACGCTAACAGGTAGGCTTAGCGCACGCTACGTAGAGTACGTAGCGTACGCTAAGTGGTTCAGGCAGACTGCATATGTTGAGCTTTTGGGCCGTAGACCAAATTGTTAGGCGATCGTTCGACTTGAGATGATTTTTATGTCATTTCTTTTGTTAAGGTTCGATCTTGCTACGTTGATCGAAGGAGGCGGCCTTCGAGTGTGTTGAGATCATTGAAGTATTTCGTTCTTGCCATCTTCGAGGCAAGTATCGTAATGTGTTAAAAATTGGTATTTTGAACATGTTTGTGGTTTATTCATGTTGTTGAACATGGAAATTATTTTTGTTGAATTGTCATGATATTCGTTATCTAGTGTTTGTATGTTCATGTTGATGAACATAATGATTTGGCATATGTGTATGCATGAGTCGTGTTTGTGTACGTTGTACGATCTATGCTGAGGGCGCTGGATCGGATGTCCACCTCGTGTTGTTCCGACGGGATCATCTTGGGATCTAGGCTGAGGGCGCTGGATCCTTGGACGGGTTATTTCCACCTCGTGTTGGTCCGACGGGATCATCTTGGGATCTATGCTGAGGGCGCTGGATCATTGGAATACCCTTGATGTGTTAATGGAATCTTGTGGATTCGCATTGTCGGATTCCGGTAGCGGAAGTCCGTGTGGTGTATCTTGTTATGTATTGTTGATGCATATTCGAATTGTTTAATATGATACTTGTACTAGCATCGTTTTGCTAACCCCTTCGGGGGTGGACATTTGTTTTGATGTTCAGGTAGCCGAGGAGCAGGGAAACAGCCACAGTACCGACATGACGACGAAGGGGTTCAGTGATGTTTGTTGTTGTTGGTGATTTGTTTTCTTGTTTTGATTTCAGTACTCGAGTACGCGTGTCGTATTAATATCATTTCGATATGGTTGTATTAATTACTCGTTGAACCAGTTGAACGATTTTGTAAACTTGAATTTCCGCAGTATTGATGTCTTATATTTACATTTCTTTTAAATCAGCCTTGTAAATCCTTACTTAAAGGGTTTACGGCGCTGTAATTATTCCGAATATCTCGGGGTGTTACAGAATATGGTATCGGAGCTAAGATTTATGGATATCTTGGCAGTCGGGTTTTAAGTTGGGTCTGTTTACGTTATTGATTTACGAGTTGTTCGTAACATCACTGTTCAGCCAAAAGTCGTCATGTGGACCGTGGTTGTAAGTCTCCTAATCTCTTATACTACCGTTTTACTTAATTACTGTTTTGTGAGTATTGACGGGCTTTATTTCGTAAACTTTGTCCTGGATATTGAGGAATTGTGTTTACAGTATGTTGAGAGGAGGACGTGGACGCGGACGCGGTCGTGGACGCGGACGGGGTAACATGAGACAGGAGGATTCCGCAACTACCCCGGAATTATCAGCTAGTCGAACCGATTCCCATTCTGGAGGGCAGCAAGGATCAGCGAATGACGACGCAAATCCTAACATGCCGGGAGTGCTTCAATAGGTGGTGGCACATATAAACCGGCCGCCTGTAGTCGACCGCATGCAGACGGCGATGGGACAGCAGCACCACGAGGATAACCGGGGAGACAGATGGCTTGCTGAGGTGGTCAAATTGCACCCGCCAAAATTTGACGGATCTGCTGAGGCACTTACTTGGGATCACTGGCTTAAGGAGTTAGAGAAGATATTCGCGGGTCTTAACTGTCCCGAGGACCTAAGGTTCCCATTGCCCAAGATTTTCTCGACCGGGAGGCCTTTGATTGGTGGGAAGCTATCCGACCCGAGAATCATAATGCGGATTGGACGGAATTCAAACTAATGATGGAAGCACGATTGTCCTCGTCCAGTTAGAGAGGCAAAGATCCGAGAGTTTTTCTCACCACGAGTTCTAAACATTCCGTGATGATGTAATCAAAATTTTTAATCATCAGCTGACTTGTGTGCGACACTTGGTCAGAACGGAGGCAGAAAAGATTTTTCATTTCGATATGCGGATGAAGCCAGAGATTCAGCAGTACATGTCCGGGTTTGAGTGTACTACGTTGCGACAGTATCAAGACAAAGCGCTGTCCTACGACATGAAAGAGGCGGCGGTGGAGAAATCAGTGGAGGCAAAGAAGCAGAAGGTGACCGACAACTTCTCAGAAAACAAGAGCGGTGGGCCCCGCAAGGGCCAGTCTTCCTTTTATTCGGCTAGGAAACCTCCATATCCTTCTAGATGTGGGAAGAAGTTCCGGAATACATTAGCAGTTCCGGACGCATCAAAGAAGTGCTACAATTGTGTTCGAGCAGGGCATATTCGACGTGACTGCCCCGCATCTTCTGTGACTTGCTACGATTGTGGACAAGAAGGGCAGCGTGCGGCTTGCTGTGGAGTTGCTACTAGATCTTTTGGTACTCGCACTCCAGCGCCAGTTCCGAAGGAGACAAGTGTGAACCAGACGCAGCAGAGTGGATTTCAGCAGCAGAACGTTGGGAAGAGAGAGACATCGAGTGCTGGGTCCATTCCTCCGCGCCTGTACGAGATGAGGAAATCTGACGATCAGAACACTGCTGTTGCATCAGGTAAGATTCAGATCCTTTTGCAACCAGTTAGTGTTTTATTCGATTCCGGAGCTACACATTCTTTCGTATCATTGAACTGTGTAAATCGTCTAAAAATCTCGTGCTTATTTGATTGTGAACCATATGTTGTGGGCTTGCCGAGTGGAGAGAGAATTGTGGGAACCCTAGAGGCTAGAGATTTTCCAGTGTCTATAGGAGGGAGAGATTGGCCATCGAGTCTTATTGTAGTTGACATCTACGGTGACGATTTAATTCTCGGAGACGATTGGCTCAACCGTTATGGAGCTATTCTGAATTACCGAGAGAGAGTCATTTCTATCATTGCTGATGACGGATCTGAACACTTATTTCGAGGGTGGAGACCGGGAAGCTCGGGAAAATTGATCAAAGCTATGAAAGCCGTGAAATTACTGAAGCAAGGATGTCATGGACTTTGGTGTTATGCCATGAGGAAAGAGGAAGGAGTATAGCTCTCGTCTATTTCAGTTGTGAATGAGTTCTCAGATGTATTTCCTGACGAACTACCTGGGTTACCTCCACAGAGAGAAGTGGAATTCACTATCGAATTAGAGCACAGGCAGCTCCTATTTCCAGAGCACCATACCGCATGGCGCCAACCGAGATGTATGAACTCAAGAAGCAACTGGAGGAATTGTTACAGAAGGGCTATATTCAACCTAGCGTTTCTCCTTGGGGAGCACCCGTTCTCTTTGTCCGGAAGA
The DNA here is from genome assembly GCA_033398695.1 of Orobanche coerulescens. Lineage (NCBI taxonomy): Eukaryota > Viridiplantae > Streptophyta > Magnoliopsida > Lamiales > Orobanchaceae > Orobanche > Orobanche coerulescens. Next base: position 69,088,434 of record CM065801.1, read on the forward strand.
AAGACGGACCCTCCGACTGTGTATTGATTACAGGGAGCTCAATAAGATGACGATCAAGAATAAGTATCCTATACCTCGGATCGACGACTTGTTTGATCAACTGCAAGGGGCAAGGGTATTCTCGAAGATTGACTTGCGATCAGGATACCATCAGTTGAGGATTAAGGAATCGGATATACCAAAGTCTACTTTCAGGTCCCGGTACGGGCATTATGAATTCGTAGTGATGCCGTTTGGACTTACCAATGCTCCTGCGGTATTCATGCAATTGATGAATCGGGTATTCTTGGAATACTTGGATAAATTTGTGGTCGTCTTCATTGATGACCTTGATATATTCGAGGGACGCAGAGGAGCATGCCGAATATTTACGTGTGGTTTTGAGCACCTTGAGGAAGGAACAGCTGTATGCAAAGCTTTCAAAATGCGAGTTCTGGTTCAAGGAGATAACTTTCCTCGGGCATGTGATATCAGCTAACGGAGTTCAGGTGGACCCGAAGAAAGTCGAAGCAATCTTGGAATGGGAAGCTCCTAATAATGTGAAAGAAGTCCGGAGTTTCCTAGGACTTGCTGGATATTATCGCCGCTTTGTAGAGGGATTTTCCAAGATCTCTCGTCCGCTCACTCAGCTGTTACAGAAAACTCAAAAGTTTAAGTGGGATGAGAAATGCCAGGCTGGTTTTGATGAACTTAAGAAGAGACGACGACAAGACCTATTTTAGCATTGCGGATGGAACCGATGGATTCATGGTTTACTGACGCTTCAAATCGAGTGCAGGATGTGTGTTGATGCAAAAGGATAAGGTAATTGCCTATGCTTCTCGCGATTGAAACCGTGCGAAGTAAATTACCCGACTCATGATCCGGAGTTAGCATTTGTAGTCTTTGCCTTGAAAATTTGGAGACATTATTTGTACGGCACTCATTGTCGGATCTTTACCGATCATAAGAGCCTCAAGTACATTTTCATCGGAAAAATTAAACATGAGGCGAGAAGGTGGTGGAATTGATCAAGGGTTACGACTTGGAGATTCTCTATCATCCGGGGAAAGCAAACGTAGTAGCCGATGCATTGAGCCGTAAACCTGTTTCTCTTCGAGTGTTGGAAGCACTTACATCCCAAACCAGTATTCAACGGGAACTGATCCACGAGGGGATTGAAGTATGGGCACCAGGAATCCAAGGGCAACTTTATGTGATGGAACTGACTTCATCACTAGTCGAGGAGATCAAGTCTAAGCAGTTGAACGATTCTCTGATCCTTCGATTATGTGACGAAGTAAAGAAAGGAAAAGCCCCAGGATTAGTGATACAAGACGATGGAGTTCTGATATTTCAGGGCCAACTTTGCGTTCCCGATGATGATTTGAGACGGACTATTCTCAAGAAAGCTCACAGCGCGCCCTATTCTATTCACCCGGGCAGCAGTAAGATGTATAAGGATTTAAAACAAAACTTCTGGTGGGGGAATATGAAGAAGGACGTAGCAGAGTACGTTTCGAGGTGCTTGACTTGTCAGCAAGTTAAGATTGAACATCAGCGACCCGCCGGAATATTAAAGCCGCTTCCGATCCCTGAATGGAAGTGGGAGGACATCTCGATGGATTTCATCACCAGTATGCCAAGGACTAGAACGGGAATGAACATGATTTGGGTTGTAGTTGATCGACTAACCAAGTCGGCTCATTTCCTAGGGATTAAAGATACATGGGTGTAATATCCGCAATTTTCGATTTTCGGTAAATTTCTTTTTTCGGCGGAAGTCCGTTTTGACGACTCGCTCATGACCGTTTCGTCATTCGGAGAATGATTAATTCTGCACTTTTTGTCATCCGAGCTCGTTTCGGTGTCGTTTTGTTGAGTTCCGTGCTTTTAGCGGTTTTTCCGCACTTGAGTTCGATTCTTGCGAATCTCGTCCGAAACTATTGTTTCGACTTTCTCGTAAGTTCATTTAATGTTATTATTCATGTTTCGAGCTGTGGCTTGGTGTTTCGATCACGTATCGTGATTTTCGGGCGTTTTGGGCCATTTTCGTAATTTCCCAAAGTTTGGGGTAATTACTTTCCGTTGTCGAATTTTGAGCCTTCGAGTGGTCGGAATCGTGTGTTCTCTTAGTGCTCGTATTCGTCTTTGCGAGTACTTCGTAACCGTATCTTCGATTCGTACTCAGGTTCGGGTTTCGGGGTCGTTCGGGCCGTCGGAGTTGGTCCCAGCCGAATCATGGCCGGGCATGCCGGGCCAAAGCCACCGGCCGAGTAACGACGGTAGTGATCGCGATACGCACGTAAGTCCGATTACGCACGTAAGGCCCTGGCGATTCGCACGTAACGCCTCCGCATTTCCAGCAATGAGTTCGCCATGGCCGTTACGACGTAAGCCATGGCCGATACGTGACGTAACCCACGGCAATGGCCTATTTAAGGCCTGGCAGCGTTTTTCTTCAGCCATTTTTCACTCGTTTTCTTCCCATCCGTGGCTGGAGCTTGGTTAATCATCTAGAGATGTTGTTGTACAATGAATCCATGAAGTTTTGAGGTTCATATCATCAATCATCCGTCCTATAACATCCTTCGATCTACCGAATCAGGTCAGATTTCCTAGAAATCTAGTTTTGGGGAATTTGGGTGTTTTGGTTGTTTTCGTCCGATTAATCCGATTTAACTTAGGATTATGATGTATTGATGAATATTTAGATGTATTATATCTTTTCCATTGTTATTCCATGCTTGGATCGTATCGATTTGTTATTTGGGTCGAGTTCTTGACCGACGCCTTGAAGGTGTCCGGTAAAATGTCTTAGAGGGGTTTTCGGGCGTTCTACATTTATTCTTCCTCGTATGATCGATGATTTATTGATTATATATTGTTAGGGTCGAGTTTCTTGCGAAGAAACCGAGTTGAACCCTTCCGTTCGTTGTCGTCTTTCTTTTCGATTGCATCGGGCGTTTCGAAGCTTTCCGGTTGAGACGTGTTCGTCGGGATACTTGCGTGCCGATTTTGAGGCAAGTACCTTGTCCATATAATTCTTGTTTTGTGGATATGATAATTGGTGATCGTCTAAATGTGTTTGTGTGGTCGTTTGAATTGAACTTTCAAAAGATTTGATTAGCCTTGTTAAAGGCCCTCTTTCAAAACGCGTGTGTTTTGTGAATGGTGTGGTTTGTGAACTATGTGAATTCTATGGATATGTTCGGTGTTGATGTTGCACTTGGTATTGCGTGTGGACGTATATTGTTTCTTTTCGGTGCGTTATGGTTTGACGTGGTATTTTGCTAAGTGTTGTTGGCATTAACTCATGATTTGACATATTTGTGATTGTGGCAAATGTGAAACCCTTGTCGTTGTGAACTCTTTGCATTGATGATTTGACCACAAGGTTATCAATTCGGGTAGGTCTGGAGAGGGCTCCGAGAATCGTCACTTGCGAGTGCGATGTCACGATAACTTGTGGGTATATTCGATTGATGTTTACCGGGTAGGGACCCGTGAGGCCTCCGGCGGCGCGTTACTTGCGAGTACGGCCATTTGATATGATTTGACCATAAGGTTATCTAATCGGGTAGGTTTGGAGAGGGCTCCGAGAATCGGTACTTGCGAGTACGATGTCAAGATAACTTATGGGTGGTCTGAGTTTATTTAGCTAGCCAGCTCGGGAGGGTCCTTAGAGGCCTCGAGTGGGATTTGTGGCTTCGTCCCGGTCCTAGGCGATTTGCGTGCGCGATTATGTTTTGTTGATTTTTATGTCCGTCGAGGACACGTGATGTTGGGCTCTGGCCCTGTGAATTGTTGTCGGTTTTCTATGTGTGAAAACAAAAACCTTTGGGCTGTGACCCAGTTGATTTTGGAAAGAGAAGGATTTGATAATCCTAAATTGTTTTCTATTAAAACTCCCGAGGGTATTTTAAACCATTTTGCGAACCGTTCTCGTTATTTGTGATCTTTTGGATTTGGAAAGTTTTACTCAAACTCTTACCTCGGGAGGTATTCGTTTCATTGTATTTGAATCTTTGAGGATTCCCGGTTATTGTTATTCTTGGAACTTGAATTATATGGCTCGTATTTGCACTTTGTATTTGCACTAGCAAAACAGTGGAGTTTTGCTAACCCCCGAGTATTCGGGGGGTGGATGTCTATTTTTGCATTCAGGTTTTGGAGCATAGCACAGGGTCGGCACGAAGGATGATGAAAGATGAACGATACTAATCACACGAGGATTCGTTGATGTCGTATGGGTCTAGTTGTATTTTCTTTTCCGCTGCAGTATCTTTTCCCCGTTGTACGGGAGTTTATTATATTTTGACCCCTGCGTGGGTAAGTGTTTGGAATTGAGTTGTATGTTATTATTGAAGGACCAAATCGGTCTACTGAGTCATTTTAGCCTTAAAGGCGATGTTTAGATGTTTGATTTTAGTTATCAGCCTGGTAGATCCTCGAGGAGAGGGTCTACGGCGTGTAATATCCCTGAGTGGATTGGGGGTGTTACAGAATGGTATCGGAGCTTAGGTTGTGGAAACCTAGGCTGTCGGGTCAGTGGTGTCTATTGAGTTTTTGTCTCGTCGGATTTTGTCTGACTAAGTCGTGTCGCGACGCGTCGTCTGAGTTTGTTGGTCGTGATTAGTATCGTGGGCGATCATCATCTTCGTGCGACCTGTGGATGTAAGTCTCCCTTATTTGTGTTGAGCCTCGTGTGACACGAGCTATTTTTATGATTATTTGTTAAGTGACGGAATCCTCTTATGGATTTTGATTTCTTGATACGTGACTATTTGACTCTCATATTTCGTTCGTATGAGGAGTATTGTTGCTGGACTGTGCATGTCGAACTGTATTTCTTTTATCCGCTGTGTGAGTTCTTTTGTAATGGATTTCGGTATTTTACCGACTGAGTTTTATTTCGAAAACCAATTCCCTTAATCGAGTTTTTGGCATTATGGCCTTGATCATTTTGGCAAAATTCTTATGACGGTATTTAGTATTTTGTAAATGGCTTTTGTAAGTTTTTGAAATATTACCGTCATCAGCTTTTTGACGTTTTTGTAAATGGTTTTTAGCCTGGTGGGTTCTGGCGTGGGGCCCACGGCGTTATAATGTTCCGTGTAATTACCTGAAATTTTTGGGCATTCTAGCCCATTGAATTATCCTTGAAAAACTTGAGTATCTTAGAAAATAAATTTCGAGACGTACTTTTAAAATGAATTATTTTCTCGTGGTACCTCCAAGGTGCCACAATATATTTCAAAATTCTTCTAACTCGAGGACCAAAATGTTTTGAGATATTTTCAAATGTTTTATAAACACTTTTACTTAGACCCGAGGGTCGAATATTCTGAAAGTCTTTCACTAAGAGAAGGTGTCCTCATTTTTGTTCAAACGCAAGACGATTTTCAAAGTCTCGATAACAATGTTCGCACTACTTTTTGTAAAGTGATACTCAAGATCAACTGGTGTTTCCAAACTATTTTCAAAAGGTGGTTTTCATTTTTAAAACCCATCATTTCGTGCTTGTGGTCGGAGAAGGTGTGTATGATGTTGGTATTGTTGTTAGGGTGTTAGCCCTCCGAATTGTCATTGAATTGGTGGCGTGAATGTTGAGTCGTTCGCCACGCATATGTTTTGTTAGCCCGTTGTGGGAGGTGTGATGACGATCTTTAATGTTGTCATTTCGTGGTGGCTTGCGTGTTATCGCACCTGTGTGAGCTGTTAAAGCTTGGGTTTGTACGTTTGTGTACATATGGGATTGTTTCATAATGTTTGTAATTATGTGCAGGTTATTGTTCGGGCCGTTGAGGTCGTCGAACGATACCGTCGTTGCTGTAGTGTTTGTGTGTATTATTTTACGATGATAATCGTTGTATATGATATGTATTATGATTCCTTGTTGTGCTGAGTTGGCATCTCCGCTATGTTGTTTTGCGACGTTATGCCCCATTGTATCTAGCATTTGTATTTTCGGTATGCCGAGCCGAGGCGTTTCAACCGTGATGTGCCGGGGCATGCACGTGTAAATTGTCCTTCTCGTCAGTAACACATTTCAAGTGTGGACTCGAGGGACACCGAATTCAGTTTTACGAATTGACTACCAAGACTTTCGGAGTTCGCGCTTCAGCACAGTTATCAGAATCGGCTTTGAGAGGCCTTCGAAGGATGTTTCTATCGGTTGCTTGTTGTGTTGTTACATTGATTTCGTTGTTGTGAGTTTCGGGGACGACACTTCTTTTAGATGAGGTCGAATATAATACCCGTATTATTTTGGCTTCTGCATTTCCTCTTTCTCAAGTCTA